>CM076851.1:97508274-98201940 GCA_039519185.1 Astragalus membranaceus
TCTTAACCACTTCATCATCAAAACTTAGCCTGCAACACAAGATATCTACAGGGTCCATAAATTTTTTTTTACTTCAGGAAATAATCCAATAATTTGGCTACATCTATGGGTGCCCAACAAAATAAGCCCAACAAAAACGTAATGTTTAGAAGTAGAAAATTTTTAGACCTGATATTATCATTGGGGATTTATGTGGGCAACATGGTCCAAAAGATTCGCATTTAGTTGTAGAAACACAGGTGATCAAACTCCCACATACCCACGTGCGGTATGGAATTTTTTGGGGTTGTGAGTGGCAACCCGTTTGCCCACAAGTACGGAATGGGAATCCGTGTGAAAAATTTCTATTTTTGCCGCGTTGCATGCAGTTTGGGTACGTAAAAAAGGATAAAAGTTACTATTTTAGGCACTTTTCATGCAGATATTCGACCTTGTATCATATTGGAGGGATTTATGTTGGCTCCATTGTCCAAAAGATTCGCATTTAGTTGTAGAAACACAGGTGATCAAACTCCCACATACCCACGTGCGGTATGGAAATTTTTGGGGTTGTGACCACATGATGTTTAAGTAAAATAGGAATTTAAGCCTTATTTTTACCACATGTTGAGTTTGATAAGCTAATAAGCAACACCAACAAAACAAGTATTTCTCTTCTTTTCTAAAACTAACGTCTTTCGTCAATTAGTTTTCTTATTGGTGACCCTTGAGCAGAGGAGTTCAGACATCTTCATGCAGTATTTGATTCGGTACTCAACACTTTTTGTATTAAAGCAATATGAGAGCTTGTAAACAAACTAGTGAGTGAGATCTCTTCGTGTACACAAGCTGAGACCAACATCATGGGCTTTAGTGTAAATCTTCTGATTCCCCCATGCACGCACGATGCATTGCGTTAGTTTTTATTTATTGATATATTAATTTAATATATATATATATATATATATATAACTTACCTGGGCCTATCCGAAAATACGTATTTTGAATTATTTTCATTAATAAGAATATTTTTTCACTCAATATTTTTGTTAGACATTTTGTAACAGGAGCTCCAAGTATTGTCCACATTCGTTTCATTAAATCCGTCCAAATACATTACTTAGTGGGCAAGCTGGGCGGTTACAAGCTCCGATTCCACTGACTTGGTACAAATGGAGAGCCTATGTTAATGCTAGTCGAGTAGCTCTTGATACACAATCAAAAACTCGAAACATAAATTAATATTATTTAAATAAAATATGATAATACAGCTCAGGCATCCAAGGAAGGATTATAGGCTTAACATCAAATAGCTCTTCTTGTTTGGCGTTAACTACGAATGTTTGAGAAACGAGCGTATGGATTAATCATAATCATCTGCACCAAAAAAAGAAATTCAGCGTTAAAGGACTCATTCACAAATAAAAACCAACTAATAAAATTAATAAGTTCATAACAGTTAATAGATAAACTCTCAGTCATCCGAGGAAGGATAAAAGCAGCAATAGCTCTCAAGCCTGGCGAAGGCGAAAGCTCTCAGGCGGCCACTGCGAATGTTGAGAGAAACAAGCCTTTGGATTTATCATCATAGTTATTTAATAATTTAATAAACAAAGATTTAAATTAAAAAAACAATAATTGCAAACAAAGATTAAATCAACAAGTCATGAAAGAAGTCTCATACATCCAAGGAAGGACAAAGTGATGAATGGATAAATTGAATTTGAGGGACTATTTCTTCCCATACAGCACTCTGGTATTCTGCTAACGGAGCAGACGAAAAGTCCCAACAAGTGCAAATGGAAAAACAATAATCCACAACCAAATTATGATGTTGAAATGATATTTTGACTAAAGGGTCATCAGATAGGGGCGAAAGACTAAAATAATAATAATCACGAATTGATCATTTGAACTATGTGTTTGCTAGTGTTTTTAGCAAACAATCACTGGTTTTATTAAAAATGTTTGTGAGATTAAACCAGAAATCTCCAAAGCAATTGCCTTTAAACACCGCAGTTTGTCAACAAATATATTTTAAAAGGGAGACAATTCACCATGAAAATGGAAATCAAAGAAAAAGAAGTAATAAAATGGAACGCAGAAATGTAAAATGACTTGTATTGAAAGTAATAAATTGCATTAAATGTAAAGAGAATGGTGCACAAATTCACATACGTTGTACAATAATTCTTTTACTCTGTTTTCGCTGTGACTTGGAAGTTAGAGTTTCAGAATTGTGTGTTTGGTATAATAATTTGCCACCCTGATTTCTCTGTAGAAACTACTATTTATACAGAAAATAATGACTGAAATGTAAACTGCTATGGACACGTGGCTACGTCTCAATAACCAGTGGTGGACTTCGTGCCACGTTCGATGCCACATACTGCCTACGTTGTATTAACCGTAATCTTGAAATTCGACACAACTGTTTGCCAATAACTGCTTGACGAAGTCCTGAATACACTGTCCTGTCGAAAACTCTTCCCTGTCCAATTGGTGAAGACTTCTTCTGTCGAAAACATGCTGAAATGACTTAAATGACACTTTTTCTTTCCGAAGGCATTATGAATGATCTTTAATGAAGAGTCAAACCCTATTAATTAACCACTCAACAGCTTTGTCGAAAATCTAGGTTAACAAATTGCCCCCCAAAAATATTTTTTTCGACGGTACAAGTGTTAAGGAAGACAAAGAATATTTTTGAAGATTTCGAAACGTCACCTCCAACAACTTTGCATTAAATGGTGATAGGCAAAAATGATCATGACCTTACGCAGATAAAGCGCACCGTTTCATTGGGCCACGTCATTTGGTTGGTAGACCACGTCTTTTCAGAACCTCAAACGTGCGAAGCGTCGAAACTGTGCAACCGTTGCACTTCTAACGTATAAATACGTTTCACTTCATCTTCTTCATTCTC
Organism: Astragalus membranaceus; assembly: GCA_039519185.1. Classification (NCBI taxonomy): domain Eukaryota; kingdom Viridiplantae; phylum Streptophyta; class Magnoliopsida; order Fabales; family Fabaceae; genus Astragalus; species Astragalus membranaceus. The sequence goes on from CM076851.1 coordinate 97,511,180, forward strand.
ACGCTCCCTTTGAACCTTAAACTCTGAAAATTTCTCAGCTAACATTGCCTCTTCACGAAAGCTTCAAACTTTTTCATCGTTTCGACATCTCCACTAAGAACACAACCTTCTTTGTTCGTTATTTACACAAATGGCTTCTTCCAGCGCTCAACCTCAAGAACAAACAGTTGCTGTGCAAGGCTTTGAAGCTATGAAGCCCCGATACTTCAAAAATGGAGACGTACCCGTGTCGGATACGTATCCGATACCGATACGCACCTGATACTTCCCGATACGTACCCAAAGAGTATCTAATAATTTTTTAATTCTTTTTAAAAAATATTTGACTCGATACTTTTCAGATACATCTTTGATACTTCTTACCAACTAATGATACTTCTCAGATACTTTTTCTGATACCTCTTACCAACTATGCACATGATTGTCACTCATATATGATACACTTTAATACTTCAATAACTAAAAGACAAAATTATATGTTTTTTCGTAATACAATAATAGAAGAAATAATACATTGTGATATGAGTGGGATAAATATTCGTAACCATCTCTACTTGATAAGATCACAAGTATTTATTTATACAATGTGATGAATTTATATTGACTAATGATATGCTTATGTTTTATACGTACTAATATGAATATCTTAGTCTATAAAAAGTCATCTATTTCTGCCACTGACTATTCGTATTATACGATTACGGGTGGTCTCAGTTACTTGTCCACCATTACTTTTTATGACTAGTCACTCATACATAGGTGTGTCGGTTGTCCTCTTTCTTTCATCCATATATTTTGTGTCATTTTTTTTATCTATTTGGGCAGTTTTTTTCATATCTATAAAATGCAATATTTCAGTTTTTTATCTTTGTTTTTTTCTATTCTATTTTATTTTTTGTTATGTTTTTATATATTTAAATTTTAATTTAATTTTTTATTAAAGTATCCCAGCCGTGTCGTATCTTGATTTTCCAAATTTTCCGGTATCCCCGTATCCGTATCGTGTCGTATCCCGTATCGTATCCGGTATCCAGGCTTCATAGCTTTGAAGGCTTCGTTGACGAACCTTCACCAACTTGGTTTAAACAGATACTTATTCCAGCTGGTAAGCCTTTTACCCATGCTTATTTAGGTCCTCTTCCTGACCCCATAGAAAGCGAAGAAGTTAAAACAATTTTTCCTAGTCACCGTAAACTTCAACCCAGAATTTTTGAAGAAACTCCTTTTCATTTGGAATTTCTGAAAAACCCCAACAGAGTATTTAGATCCGCTCCTAAAGTAGAACAAGGTGATTACATCGCATGGCTTGATAAGGTTCAAAACCAAAAGGAAGCCATTTGGCAAGAACAGGGGATCTTTGACATTATCCAACTGTCGAAATATGGACCCAGATACGACAGAACTATGATTCTAGCAGCATTGCAATTCTGGGATATATCCACTCATAGTCTCCATCTAAAGTGTGGCATGTTATCTCCCACTCTGTTGGATGTGGCTGCCATTACTGGTTTGAAACCACTGGGTGAAACCTTTGACCCTAAACTGGCCACCAACGACTATGGCTTTTCATTTAACAACCCTACCTTTAGTGCTTATATTGCTGATCATCATGATACCGAGAATGCTGAAGTGTCTGATTTGGAACATATAGCTTTTCTTACCTTATGGTTGTCATGCTTTGTCTTTTGCTCCCGTTCCCTCCAAGTAGCAAAAGTTTTCGTTCCTTTGGCCATTCAACTCCATAAAGCCAAGAATATCAATTTAGCGAAATTGGTTTTAGGAAATCTCTATCAGCATCTTGATGGTGCTGCCCTCGAATTGAAAGAAGGCGAACCAACTGACAAACTGCTCATTGCTGGTCCTATGTGGCTTATGCAACTTTGGCTCTTAGCCACTTTTGAATCAAGGCTGAACTTGTTTATTCCTAAGGAAATTCGACCAACCTTACCAACTAGAAGAACAGAAGGAGTTCGACTAGCACAATTAAGGAATAGGGAGAAAAACTTGTCTTATGAAGAGACGTTTTCCACGTACTTCGACATCTTCAACAAGTGCACTACTTTCGTTGATGCTATGGCGCCTTTTGTCAAATGCACTTATGGACCATCTTGGTTCATCAACGAATTTCCCTCTAACTCAACAGAAAATGCCGAAGTGATAAATCAAATCTGGCAAGCCTATCTTTCGCCCTCTCTTCTTTCGATAAGGCTCTCCCCAAGCAACAACAAAAACAATCTTGGCATTAGCAAGTATTTTCCCAGTTACTTTTCAAGGCAATTTGGGCTATGCCAACTTCGACCGGCTCCGGTCTGCTTGCATAGGAGAGAGTTCAACACTCCAGAGACAGAGCAAGCTTATCACCAAATCTTCAAGAATTTTCGTTTCAAAGATTTGCTCTTCGAACCTGCTAAATTTCAACCACGCTTTTCTTGTACGAAGACATTCCAAGATTGGTGGGATGGATACTATACTAAAGCTTCTAAAAGAAAAACTGATGCAGAGATTTCGAAAATTTTGTATTCAGCTTTTCCCTCTCAAATTGCTGAGAAGAACAAATCCCCAGGTATGGCCCTTTTTCCTCATTAGTTAAAATTTTAAAACCATTTACCTGATAAAATCTTTGCGTTATGAACAGCTGCTATTTCACAGAAAAAGCCCACTAAAGCAGCACCAAAACAAAACAAGCCAACAGCAATAACACCACCCAAAACAAAGAAGAAACTTGTGATCAAATCCACTTCTAGCTTACCCCAAATAGAGGTATATCTTTGTGAATTGACTAGACCTTTTAAGTAGAAAGTTTGATCATGTTTCATCACCTTTATTTCTTTGTCCTCTTTCAGAAGAAGCCTGGAGTAACAAGTCCTCTTGCAATAGGGAAAAACCTACTTGTTTCCAGTTCTGAGGTAACAAATATATCTTCATTTCTGTTTCAAATTTCTTCGACTCTTTTAACGCTTGATTATGTTTCAAATTCATGTTTCTCTTTTGCAGGATACTGATAGTGATAATGATGACATGCCTCTTATTCATCGGTCAAGGAAACGAATGCAACCCGAATCCCAAGCAAGGGCTAAAGGGATTGTGATCAAAGAACCACAAGAGCAATCTCACAGACCCCCTAAGAGATTTCACACATCAGTCGAAGTTCCTGTTGTCGAATCTGTAGCTGTTCCAAATGTTCCTTCGACTGAACGAATTTTGCCTGCACCATCAACGCCTGTGGAAATCTCCACAATAACTCCAACTACCCAAAATTCTCCTATGGTTGTTGACGTCGAAGGAACAAACATTGCTACTAACGCGAATGTTGAAATGGAACTTGAGCAAACTAACGAGCAAACACCAGATGTGGCAGGCGCTAAGGATTTAAGCAAAGAGACGACTGAAATTGAGGCTCAAGAACAAGCTTCTACCAAGGAATCAACTAGTAGCGCTATGAGTGACCAGGAGTTTTCGCTGATGAAGACGACAAATCCTTTGGCTGCTCTTAAATACTTGCTGAGCCTTTCTTCCTCTTCCCCTGCCATGGTCTCCAGTGCTTCGACTACTTCCTTGACCTCCGTTACTCAAGAATCTACTGAAGAATTGCTTCAACAATTAAAAGCTAAGGTCTTGGAAGGCAATCTCTTTACTAGGATTGGAGAGAACCCATCAGAAAGCTTTGCAATTAAGGACATCGTTCAAAAATTGCTAAAATCAGAGCTTAATGCAAAACTTTTCGCTTTCCTGATCGAATTTTCGCCAGTCTTTGAAACTTTTGCACTTCACATCAGCAAACGCTCTGAAATTTCTAGGTTGAAAAACCAAGAGGCTGTACTTCATCAAGAAAAAATTAATGCCTTTAAGGTTTCTCAAACCCCCATTGATGAATTGGAAGTTCAAATAACGAAGGATGAGCAAGAACTTGCTAACTGGGATTCAAAAATTCAGCACTATGATGAAGAGATAAGAATTCTCCAAACAAAACTGGCAAATGCTAAACACCAAAAAAGTTTAGTGCAACAAAGGATGGAAACCCCTAAGTCGAAGATTGAAAAGGCAGCTACTGAGGCTCTTCAACATTTTGATGATGCTCAAAAACACCAAGCCACTATTGCTCAACTGGACAAAGAGTTAAGCTTTCTGGAGTCTTCAATTTCTGTGAGCACCAAGATCCTCTACAGGCTCAAGCATTCTCTTCAAAGCCTTTAGTAACTTGTAATAGTGTAGAATTTCCTTTAATGGCTATGTAATTATTTTGATTGAATACATTACCATTTTGAACCAATTTACGGTTTTATCTTTGCTCGATTCTAACTTCGTTTAATGTTGGCCTATATTGTTTCAAATACTTGCCATTTATTTTGAAGATTCTGTTTTCGTCACTCAATTCTTCGACTTCGTATGCCCCATTAGAAAAACATTGCAATATTCGAAGTGGACCTTCCCAACTAGGTGACCATTTACCCAAAATTCTGTCTTTTTTATCCATAGGCAACAACACTTTCCAAACTAAATCACCTGAATTAAAGGTTTTTAACTTAACCTTTTTGTTATAAGCTTTAGCTACTCTTTCCTTCTGTCGAATAAGCATTTCCAAAGCTAACAACCTTTCTTCGTCTAAATCAACTAACTCATCAAGCATCATATTCCAATAACGATCAAAAGGAATTTCATACTGTCTTTGAATTCTTGTTGATTGTAAACAGATTTCAACAGGCAATACTGCATCGTGTCCAAAGGTTAACCTGTATGGAGTAGTATTGATAGATTCTTTGGGTGAATTTCTACAAGCCCATAAAACTTGATCCAAAGTGTTATGCCAATTTCTGGGTTTTTGCCCAACATGCTTTTTAATCAAGTTAATAATGGTCTTATTGGCAGCTTCCACTTGACCATTGGCTTGTGCATAATATGGTGTCGAAGTTAATAACTTAAAACCAATTTCAGAAGCAAATTCCACCATTTTTCGACCAGTGAAAACAGAACCCTGATCTGTAGTTATGGTTTCTGGAATTCCATACCTATAAATAATATGATTTCGGATAAACCGTATTACTGCTTCTTGATCAACATTGGTTAAAGGTATTGCTTCTACCCATTTGGTAAAATAATCAATTCCTACTAATATATACTTATGACCTTTTGATGATGTTGGTTTTATTTCTCCAATTATATCCAGAGCCCAACCTCTGAATGGCCAAGGTTTCACTACGGCATGCAATTCATTTGCAGGCACATGTTGTATTCCAGCATGCTTTTGACACTCTTGGCATCCTTTGGCAAACTCTATACAATCTTTCAACATTGATGGCCAATATATTCCTTGTCGAAATAATAGCCATTTCATTTTATGGCCTACTTGGTGCGAACCACAAGCTCCACTGTGTGTTTCAGAAACTGCTAAATATGCTTCATTTTCACTAAGACATTTCAATAATACTCCTTCAGGAGTTTTCTTAAACAATTCGTTTCCAATTATCACATAGCTTAAAGCTCTGTACTTTACCTTTTTATTGGTATTTCCTGTGAGATTTTGCAAGTATTCTACAATAGGCTTTCGCCAATCATCATTGGCCATATTGTCAATAGCAAAAACTTCTGCTAAAACAACTTCATCATCAATGTGGTGTTGTTCAATACATTCCTCATCTGTATTTGTTGCCCCCCCAGTTTTTGGTGTTGACAATAATGATGAAGAAATATCATCAGACACGAGTTTCTCTTTTATTTCGATTAATTCTTCAAGGCTTTGTTTTGAAACTCTATAACCTGATGCAATTTGGGCCAAATCATTCGCCACTTGATTATCAACTCGTGGTAAATGTTCTAAATGAACAGAGTCAAATCTCTTTAACAAGGAATTGGCCATAATAAAGTATTTAATAAGGTGTTCTTTAATACATTTATATTCTTTGGTCATTTGTTTGATAACCAATTCTGAATCACCTTTTATTTCGATACATCTTGCCCCCAGCTCAAGTAAAATTTCAAGGCCTATAATTAGAGCCTCATACTCAGCTTCATTATTTGAGCAATGATTTCGAATCTTACACTTGTACTTCGTTGGAATGTTATTTGGTGAAATAATTAAAACACCAATCCCAACTCCTTTTTTATGACTCGAACCATCAAAATACAACCTCCAAGGGTATGTGTCTACGAAATGTAATGTTTCTTCGACAACAGAGTGGTCCACTAAAAAATCAGCAACCACTTGTCCTTTAATTGATTTTAAAGGTTGATAAGTTAAGTCATATTCAGACAAAGCTAAAGCCCACTTACCAATTCTACTATGCATTATTGGTTTCGACAGCATATGCTTAATAATATCAGAATGCGAATAAACACAAACATTAGCCGGCTTTATATATTGCTTTAACTTTGTGCAAGAAAAATACAAGCAAAGGCACAACTTTTCTATAGAACTGTACCTAGTTTCAGCATCTATTAAAACTCTACTAAGGTAATATATGGCTCTTTCGACACCATTATCATCCTCTTGAGCTAACATGCTACCTATTGTTTTTTCAGATGCTGCTATATACAATTTGAGCACTTTGTTTCTAATAATAGGCATTAGAATTGGTGGTTTCATCAAATAAGACTTAATTTCTTCAAAGGCTGCTTGATGAACTGATTCCCATTTGAAAACTTCTTCTTTCTTCAGTCTCAATAATGGCGAAAATACTTGAGTTTTGCCACTTAGATTTGATATGAATCTTCGTAGGAAATTGATTTTTCCCAACAATGACTGAAGTTCTTTTTTGGTTGAAGGAGCTTTCGTTTCAATTATAGCTTTAGTCTTATTCTGATTGATTTCAATGCCTTTTTTGTGCACCACAAAACCCAAGAAATCTCCTGCACGCACACAGAAGGCACATTTTAATGGATTCATTTTCAATCCATATTTCCTCATTCTTTCAAAAGATTGTCGAAGATGGTCTAAATGACCATTTTCTGAGGAAGATTTAACTACCACATCATCTATGTATACTTGCATAAAGTTTTCAATGAAATCATGAAACATACAATTCATTGCCCTCTGATATGTAGCACCAGCATTTTTTAAACCAAATGGCATTACTACCCATTCATAAAGACCTAATGCCCCTGGACAACGAAATGCAGTTTTCGATATATCTTCTTCAGCAATAAAGATTTGATTATACCCAGAATAACCATCAAGCATGCTGAGGTATTCAAATCCTGCTGCTAAATCTATTAACATTTCTGCCACAGGCATTGCGTATTCATCTTTGGGAGTTGCATTATTCAAGTCTCTAAAATCTATGCAAACTCTAAGAGTGCCATTTTTCTTAATTACAGGAACTATATTAGCTAACCATTCGACATACCTGGCAGTTCTGATGAATTTGTTCTTGAACAACCTTTCGATCTCCTCTTTAATTTTAGTTAATATTTGAGGAGCAAACCTTCTTGGAATCTGCTTCACTGGCTTCTTTTCTGGTCGAATTGGCAATTGTAATTCCACAACGTCTCGACTCAATCCAGGCATTTCGTCATAGTCCCAAGCAAAGCATTCTTTGAACTCCCTTAGTAATGTTATAACTTGGGTTTTCAATGCAACATCCAGGTATGCACTAACATAAGTTGGCCTCTTCTTTGAGCCATCTCCCAAATCTACTTCCTCCAATGGATATTGAGCTTGCATTCGCTTTATTGAATCTCTAGGATCTTTTTCAAACCCTAATGGCTCATTATCATAAATGCAATCAAGCTTTCCATTCATAATAATGCCATTTCCGTCTTCAGAACCTTTGGCTTCGACAGCCATTGTTTGATGATTTAATTTGGCTTCCATAACCGCTTTTAACTAATTTTCGGCCATATAAGCCGTAATCTTGTTCCATGCATTAGGAACTGACATAGGAAACATTTTAAGAATCAGAATACCACCCCTCAGGTTGGGCAGTAGCATCTCCTATTATTTGCCTTTCCCAAACAAAACCATAGCTTGGATGCAAATTAACTGAAGCAAATACATTATCAGCAGGAATGTATGCCTCATTAGAAGATGGACATGGCGCAATGTTCGCCAATCTTTTCTCAAAATTTTCCTTGGTGATGTGATTCACGTCAGCACGAAAATAACTTTGGTCTGCTTCAATGTATTCGACAAGACCATCTTCCTTCCACATCACTAGTCTTTGATGTAATGTTGAAGGTACAGCACCGACTCCATGTATCCACTCCCTTCCAAGTAACATATTGAAGTTTGCTTTGGAAGCAATCACTAAGAACAGAGTGGTCCTCTTGATAGTTCCAACAATCAATTCCACTTCAATGGCTCCAAGAGAATAACCAGTTTTGCCTTCGTAATTACTTAAGACAATATTGTGTGGCTTAAGGTCAGTGATGGATATGCCTATCTTCTTCATAAGCACTTCAGGCATAAGATTCACAGCAGCACCTCCATCAACTAACACTTTGTTGATGCCAATACCATTAACCTTAGCCTGAATATATAAAGGCTTCAAGTGATTCTGCATACTCGTATCTGGCCTCTCGAAAGTAGCCATCTGCTCTTCGACACAGCCATCATTCATCACATAGTAACACATGGGTTTGTGACAAGCCATATCTTCAGTGAAATCTTCTTCCTCACTGTTAGGCACAGTTATGACATCATATTCCAGTGGCAATATTGACACCACATTACAGACGACATCGAAGTCATCGTCAGAATCATCAAAACCAGAACCTATGTCCTCATCAAAGTCGGACTGAGATTCTTTCCCTTTAAATATCGAAGATGGAGGACAGATTCTTTCAAGTGCAGGCCTTCTAGGTTTTTCCATCGAAACATCCTTACCTTTTGCCTTATTTACCACACTTGTAGGCTTAGCAACATCAGCACTGGTACTTGCCTCAACCTTAGAAGCCACCTTCTTATCACCCAACTGGACTTTGATTCCAAAGTGACTAGGAACCTTGTTTACGTCTAAAGAAGCTTTCTTCTTCTGGTTTCTCTGAAAACGACGCCACTGGGTTTTAGTCATAGGATTCTTACCTTTATAATTATTCCGATAATTATACTTGTTGGAATAATACTCATCTTGATGGACAACTTGAGCAGGTGCATTGTTGTGAACCCATTTTCCAACAGGGGAACTCGTCTGTGGAACGAAGGTTTTACCAAACAGTTTGATGGATCCTTTCTTTCCTGGCTTTTGGCTTGTCGAAGGCTTAGTCGAAACATTAGCCTTGCTAGATGAAGGCTTAGTTGTAACATTGGCCTTGTAACCAGGAAGCTTAGTGCTACCAAAATCAAAGGATGGCCTATTGTCAAGCCATTTCCTCTTACGTTGTTCCTGATCCTGGTACCCTTCAACAGCTTTAGCTGCCTCTTTGTCGAAAACAGCACTGCACCTTGGACATAGCATAACCTCAGAATTGTTCCACTTACATCTGTTGAGGAAGTCTATTAATTCCTCTTCAGCTTTTGGGAACACAGCATGTAGCTTCCCATCGTACTCTTTCAAGGTTATCTCTTGTTTCATCCCTTCAGCATATATAAAACCTTCCAATTTCTTGGTGGAGGATTTAAGTTTCTTTGGAGGATCTTTCATTTCAGCATCTACCATGTTTACACTCGCTTCGAAAGGTTCTGAATACATGGCTTCAGCTTTAGGTAAAGGGTCATCCACAACTTGCATTGGGGCTTTCATCTTTCTATCCTCAAATTTTAATCTGCCTTCTTCGATCGCTTTTTGCACAAGATCCCTGAAAAGCACACAACGGTCAGTGTTATGTCCCAAAAAATTATGGAACTTACAATAACCCTTTTTCTTTCTCTGGTCAAGAGTTGGTACTTTTAAGCCACTAGGTACCAATATCTGACCATCTTTTACTAACAGATCAAATATTTCATCACATTTAGTAACATCAAAAGTATATGTCTTAGGCACAAATCTGTCATTTTTTGGCTCAACAGGATTTTTCCCATTAGCAGGCCTTAGTAATTTACAAGTATAAGGAGGACCAGGCTTGAGTTCAGCCACGTCTATCTCCTCTCTTTCGACATCACTAAGTGTGGTGTCGAATTCCTCTTCGACATAAGCCACTTTTTCTTTTTTATGAAACCTATTTGACGTAGACTTTTCTTCTTTAAGCCTTTCCACCTGTCGAACTCTGTCAGCTAATTGGGCCATATCCCTTAGATGAGATGTGTCCAATTTCTTCCTGATCGAATAATCAAGGCCACCCGCAGCCATTTCGACGAGTTCATGTTCAGGCACTTGTGTGAAACAACGAGCCTTCAGTAGCCTAAACCTATTCAAATAGTCATCAACAGTTTCAGGCATTTTGCGCTGAACACTGGCCAATTCTTTGAGACTAATCTTAGATTGGCCCATGTAAAATTGCGCATGAAATGCTTTTTCTAATTGCCCCCATGTGAAAATAGAACCAGGGGGTAATGTAGTAAACCAAGTAAAAGCATTTTTTGTTAAAGAATTTGGGAAATATTTCATCTTCAAATTCTCATTTTGGGCTATATCCCCAGACTCAGTCAAATAACGAGCAATATGTTCGACAGTAGACTCTTTTGTGTCACCAGCAAACTTAGTATATTTAGGAACTTTCCAGCCCCTTGGTAACTCAGTTTGCAACACATATTCACACAATGGTGATATGAAATTTGGCCTATGCAAACCTATGTTAAGACCATTTTGCGCCATTATAGTTTCTACTAAAGTGGCTATATTATCATGAGCGCCAACATTATTTCGTTGTACTTGTCGAACAACCTCGTCAGCGTTCTGGTTTCGGTTTACCAAAACTACTTCAGGGATATGATTTGCTAACCCTTGTTGTTCGCCTACAACTGCCTGGGCTTCGACCGTAACCGCTCTTTGAGGGTTACCAGGCATATTACTCACCACATTGGGAATTTTCCTATTATTAACCGTTGGGGTCCCAAAGAAATCTGCAATTCGACCCATTTGATTGGCTAACATTTGGTAACTAGTGTTAGTATTTTGAATCAATGGATTAAAAACTGTACCAATTTGTTGGGTTAACATATTAACCATATCATGATTGCTCTCATCAACTTGTTGTCGTAAGGCAAACAAAGATTCATTGGTTAATGCAGTGGGATTTCGACCCATTACACTTTCAGAAGAAACATGTACGGGAGACATGGTCGAAATATGTGGCATTCCAGTAGGCATGCCATATGATCCAGAAGGAAATGCAGGAAAACTTACATTATGATAATGTGGATTTAAACCACTTCCTATTGCCATATAAGGACTATGAAGTCCCATATGTGACGGCAAAGGCATAGGCATAGATGCCATGTTTGACTGCGTTGATCCAACGTTAGTCATTGATACTGAAGGAACGGTTGTTGATGATGATGGGGATGTTGTTCCCACAACCACCCCTGCATTTACGTTTGCAGAGTCTACTATTGTTCCCTGTTCTTGTGAAATCACAGGATTAGAACTAGACGCATTATTAGTAGGACGAACCATTTTTCCACTTCTTAAGTGCATGCAAATACAAACACATACAAGAACATAGAAAAATTACATATTAAAGGCAAACTGTCCCACTGGGCGTGCCAATTTGTTTGCTGGTGTTTTTAGCAAACAATCACTGGTTTTATTAGAAATGTTTGTGAGATTAAACCAGAAATCTCCAAAGCAATTGCCTTTAAACACCGCAGTTTGTCAACAAATATATTTTAAAAGGGAGACAATTCACCATGAAAATGGAAATCAAAGAAAAAGAAGTAATAAAATGGAACGCAGAAATGTAAAATGACTTGTATTGAAAGTAATAAATTGCATTAAATGTAAAGAGAATGGTGCACAAATTCACATACGTTGTACAATAATTCTTTTACTCTGTTTTCGCTGTGACTTGGAAGTTAGAGTTTCAGAACTGTGTGTTTGGTATAATAATTTGCCACCCTGATTTCTCTGTAGAAACTACTATTTATACAGAAAATAATGACTGAAATGTAAACTGCTATGGACACGTGGCTACGTCTCAATAACCAGTGGTGGACTTCGTGCCACGTTCGATGCCACATACTGCCTACGTTGTATTAACCGTAATCTTGAAATTCGACACAACTGTTTGCCAATAACTGCTTGACGAAGTCCTGAATACACTGTCCTGTTGAAAACTCTTCCCTGTCGAATTGGTGAAGACTTCTTCTGTCGAAAACATGCTGAAATGACTTAAATGTCATTTTTTCTTTCCGAAGGCATTATGAATGATCTTTAATGAAGAGTCAAACCCTATTAATTAACCACTCAACAGCTTTGTCGAAAATCTAGGTTAACACTATGCTACTGATCATCATATGACCCTTAAATCAGATTAACAAAACAAATATGGAGGGAATGTTAATCTCAAAGTGTGTAATTTACACAACTACATGGAAACTACTCCCTCCAGACTCGATTATTAGCAACAAAAATGTGGTGCACAAGAATTAAGGAGGATGGTTAAAAAACATCACTTTTTACAACATTACCCTCACTAATAATTGATTGAAGGGTGACTGATTTGAAAGCTAAGTAAGAGTGACTAAGGGTATTTTTGGAATAGTACATTAAAGGGGATAAAAAGTAGGGAAAGGTGCTTATATTTTAGACCAAAATAAATAACTTTTTGTTGTTAATAATCGAGTCCGGAGGGAGTAAGCCCTACAAACGAGTCAAGAAAAAAACAGCATAATTATTAGAAATACAGTTGCAGTTTAGCCTAAGAAGGAAGGCAGTAGTGGTTTAGTAATCATGAAAGATCATAACACATTTCCCATTGAAATTAACAAAATAAAAGTAAAAAATTGTTTAATTTAAGAAAAGAAAATTACAAATCAAAAAACAGAGATGAATATAGAGAAGATTAGGTTGGATCTACATGAAGAAATTCAGACATATGCTTGTCTTTATTTATTTGTTTAATCATTGGCCGATTTATCAAAAAACGAAGCTTGCAAGCAAACCACAATGATGGCAAAAAAAATTAAAGAAATTATGAAGCAGGAAAAAGAATCGAAAGGAAATTGGAAAATATTTAAAGAAAAGAAGGACTCGGTTTATGGGTGGTGATATAGCAGGATGGTTGGCCGACGAACGAGACCTAATCACTTTGCGTCGTCATTGTACCCTTTCAAATTCAATCTTGATTACGAAAAACGATAATTAGAAGGAGCATAGAAAGCAGATGAGAGGGAAAGGTAGGAAGAAAATTTTGAGATAATGAAAGTTGAAGCGACAAGTGAAACCCTAGAACCAGAGAAGAGAGGATATTGATGAATGAAATGGGGTGAAGATGAATGAAATTGCACCCTAGTTCAGAAACAAAATTCTGCTTACCACCCTATATAAATATTTTTTTGACACACCTGAATATTTTAAATTGCACCAATAGCCCAAATTTTGCACCCATTTACACCAAAAACCCAAATCCACTTACCCAAACACACGACACACTCTCGGGACTCTCTCTCTCTCACACGAAACTCTTGGTGGGTCTCTCTTCTTCTCCGTTTTAGGTGGATTATTTTTAAGTGACAGAAAGTCTTGATTGAATACCACCAGATTCTTTTATCCAAAAAAAGTCTTTTAAAATACTTTGAAATCCCAATCATTACACCCCCCCTTTAGTTTACTTTAATTTTGAGGAGGTTGCATGTCTTATTTTTTAGTAGAAATTCCATGAATATACAGGCGATGACCGTTGATTGGTGTTGATATATGTTGAATCCATGAATTGGGGTGTTAAAATTGGTGATTTTTGCGTAGTTTTTAAAGTGATTTTCCTTGTTGCATCATGTGAAAACAATTCATTTAGACTCTTTCCTTGAGCTAAGTGAATTGCTCGCAAGAAAGTACATAAGTTTTACCATGACTTAGCTAATTGAATTATGCTTGAGCTATGCAAATTCCACCTTTCAAACATCCATTAGCTTGGCGAATATAGCTAAGGTCGGGATTCTAGTCCCTCTAATCCTCCATGTTCATTAATATTTCAAATTGGGCCTTTATGTTTTTGTTTGTTTTAAATTTGTCCTAATAAATGAAAATCTGAAGGACTAATTTGAAATCTAAACTGTCCTAATAAATGAAAATATAAATGACTAATTTGAAATCTAAACGAAAACATAAAGAACTTCAATGAGAAAAAACATAAAGGATAAATAAATCTTCAATTTTAAATTAACGTAAAGAACCCAAACTTGATTTTACCTTGATTATTCAAAATACTTGAATGATCAAATGAATATAGTACACGTAATCCATAGGACCATAGGCGGACACACATACAATCTAGGGTGGTCAACCGCACACATGGAAAAATAAAACTAGCATCAATACCCCTATTAAAATATATTTTGTATACCTTGAAAATACTTTTTGCACACCCTCAAAATATTTTTTGCATCTAAGTCTCTAGTTTTGCACCACTCCAATGCACCACAAACACTCAAAATTTTGTTAGTGATATTTCAATTTTGTTGATTCTTTTCAACACGAATTGTGAACCTCTTATTGTGTCTTGTGTCGCTCAATTTTGTTCTCTAACTAGTTGTTTATTTTGTTCTTTGACCAGGGTGGTTCTTCCGCCAAGTCGGATTCTACGTAGCATGTTTGTGTTGATCCCATGTCGGCATTTAATGTGACAACTATTCCTTCGAAGGATTAGAATTTCATCTTCAGATGGACGGTGGAAGTAACTGCCTACAATTGGCCCAAGGTTGGCCCGCCGATTATGAAGTTGTAGACCGATTGGCATGGGAGTACTAGGATCAAGGTCTTGATGGTCCAAGCTAGTGGTTTCTTTCGATAGGTTACCGCCAGCTTGATGCATCCAAGTGGTGTAGTCCTCACCATTAAACCCAGAAAGGTCTCCGCCATGGTATGGAATAACATTTCCCTCCTAGATACCCAAATTGGTCAAGAGGTCGAGAAACATCACGTCAATTGAGATTCCATGATCCACTAGGATCTTTTGAACTTTGTAGTTCGCCATCGTGGCTCATATCACAATTGGAACGTGTTTGTTTGGTTCCCCGAGAGCGAGGTCTTCGTCCCCGAAGGTCAAAGGAGGTCGGGTGGAGTCAACATTGGGCACCGTTGAAGATAGAGAGTACATGGTCACCCTTTGCCTTCTTTTTGTTATTTCCGAGATTTCCCCTCCTTCGGTCAAATAGCCTCACAGAATTACCATGGTGGTCGGGGTGACCGCTGGGATTGGATTTTCGGTCGATTGGAGAAAATTTGGAGAGAGAGAGAGAGGGAGGGAGGGATAGAGCGCTAGTGCTCCACTTGCACCTTACCCAGCAGTTTATCTTTTAGGGCAGCGAATGTTATGTTGTGTTTAAACCTACACTGCATTGTGTCTCGCCCCTCGAAACAGACACCATCAACTTTGTTGGTGATGATGCCCAGATGATGAATGATAGTGAGGGAAGAATCCTCTGAGTATTGTGTTAGGGGCATTTTTTTTTGTTTATACGATTTCGTGGAGAAGAAGCAGAGAAGGGGTTAGGGTTTTTGTGAAGTAGAAGGGAAAGCTGAAGCCCAATTTATAATAGGCGTGGGGAAACATAAGCCGTTGATCAAAATTTTAGATCACAAATTTGAGCCGTTTATTTTTAGGTATTTCCGGCGGTTTTTTAGGTATTTCCGGCGGATTTTAGGTATTTCCGGCGGATTTTGGTCAACGATAAAATCCGCCGGAAATACCTAAAAATCTGCCGAAAATACCTAAAAATCCGCCGGAAATGACCGACTAAAATCCGCCGAAAACGTCATTTCCGGCGGAATTTTTGAAAAGAGCGGGAAATTTGATTTTTGAAAATCCGCCGGTAAGTGACATTTCCGACGGATTCTCCGTTTGACCGTTGGACCGGTTCTTCTATATAATCCCTTCTCCATTTTCCACTTCTTCTTCACACCTCTACCAATACTCTCATTCTCTCTATTAAATCTCTTCTTGAAATTCCTCTCTTCCTCTCTTTGACAAATTTCTTCGATCTAAGGTATGTTTGTAACATGAGTTAATAGTTTTAGTTTTTAAATTATTTTATAATATGAGTTTGTTACTAATTGTGGTGTTGTTTGTTTAGGTATTGTTTGAGTTTGCGTTCCTCATTTTTCCTCTTTGTTCGAGTTGGGGATACGCTTCAAGTCAGAGCCTTCTCTTCACTACGGTTAGTTATCAAAGAAGAGTAATTAATATATCAATATATATATATATGGATTTTTTGTTTTTAGTGTCTAAAATATTAAATTATTTTATATGGATTTTAATAACGCTTATTGTCGATGATTTGAATACATGTTCCTGTGTCTCATTGTAGTGTCTTAGAAGTTGGTTTTCTCAAATCACATTTTTGGTACAATATTAAAATTAATAAAATATTAATTACTTCACTAATTATAGTAAAATTTTGTTACAAATTTTGTTTGCAATAATAATACAAAATAATTTATATTGAAAAAACTTATTTATTAAGTTCACTTATAAATTTTATTAAAAGATATTGTCTTATATTAAGTTCACTTATAAATTTTATAAAAAATGAAGAGGAAGTAAGACTTGATTTGTACAATAATGGAGGCCAAATTATTGGATATGGAGTCGTCACGGGGAAGTAGGACCAGGGGTAGCTGCAGTTCATGCGGTTAATGTTCCGGTTGAAGTAGTAGCTCCCACATCAAGTAGTTATCAAGCGACTACGACATCTGAAGGCCAAATTATACAACTGTTAGATGTTTATCAGGGAATGATATCTGATGCTGTTGGAGTAAATTTGGATTTTGAAGAACCAGAATATGATGCTGAAGAAGTTCCAAATGAGGAAGCTCAAAGGTTTTACACGTATTTGAGTGAGACAAATAAACCATTATTTGAAGGATCTAAAGACTCAAAATTATCAATGTGTGTTCGGTTGTTGGGTCTTAAGTCTCAATTTAATGTTGCTGAGTTGTGCATGGAATATATGACCAAAATGATGTTGGATGCAACCCCCATTAGAGGGCTTTTGCCGCAAAGTTATTATGAAGCTAAAAGACTCGTATCGAAGCTTGGCTTAAAATCTAAAAGAATTGATTGTTGTGTGTCTGGTTGCATGCTCTATTATAACAATGACTTTGGCATAAATGATGGAGAGTTGTCGGAATGCAAGTTGTGTGGAGAGCCACGCTATCGTGTCAGTAGGAAAGGGATGAGCAGAGGCAAACCGGTTCCACGAAAAGCAATGTTCTATCTGCCGCTTATACCAAGGCTACAGAGGATGTTTACTTCAATGGAGACCGCGGGTAAAATGACGTGGCACCATCAAAATAGAAATAATTCTGGTGAATTACGTCACCCATCTGATGGTGAAGCTTGAAAGAATTTTGATCGTGTTCATCCAGATTTTGCCAGTGATCCACGCAATTTTCGGCTTGGTTTATGCTCTGATGGTTTCACACCATATCTTCAAGCCTCGGCAACACCGTATTCATGTTGGCCAATTATTGTTACCCCATACAACCTTCCTCCAGAAATGTGTATGTCTAAACCATACATGTTTTTAAATTCTATTATTCCAGGGACAAGTAATCCAACAGCTGGTTTTGACATATATTTGCAACCTTTGATTGATGACCTAAAAAGGTTGTGGAATGATGTTTTAACTTATGAGGCATCACGCAAACAAAATTTTGTGATGAGGGCGGCTTTGATGTGGACCATTAATGACTTCCCTGCCTATGGAATGTTGTCTGGATGGGGGACACATGGTAAGATGGTGTGTACGATTTGCATGGTTGACACAAACGCTTTTTGTCTTAAATACGGAGGAAAAACTTCATGGTTTGACTCGCACCGTAGGTTCTTACCTATGGATCACCCATTTAGAAAGCAGAAATATGCGTTCATCAAGGGAAATGTTGAAACAGCTAACGACACCAGAGGAAGTTTGGAACAGTGTTAGGGATACCCCTCCTGTGGAAGTCGTAGCTGGTGTTGTTTCTTGTCCAGATGGCTATGGACAATGGCACAATTGGACAAAAAAAAGTATTTTTTGGGTACTTCCCTATTGAAAAGATAATCTATTGAGACACAATCTCGATGTCATGCATATTGAGAAGAATTTTTTTGACAACATATTTAACACTGTCATGAACGTGAAAGGCTAAACGAAAGAAAATGAGAAAGCTAGGAAGGATATAGATCATTACTGTAGACGAAAGGATTTGTTGTTGGTTGAGCAAGGTACTAGGACTTTGAAACCCAAAGCCAATTATACTTTTTCTACCGAACAAGCGAAAGCAGTTTATCAGTGGATAAAAGAGTTGAAAATGTCAGACGGTTATTCTTCCAATTTATCTAGATGTGTGGATGTGGATAATGGGAGGTTGCATGGGATGAAGAGCCATGATTGTCATGTATTCATGGAGTGCTTACTTCCTATCGCTTTTAGTTCGTTGCCAACACACGTTTTGACTTCGCTCATTGAAATAAGTCAATACTTCCAGGGTGGACTGACTGAGTACCATCAGTCACAACAGAGCAGTGAGGCAGCTGATATCGATCCAGTGGAGGAGGCTAGAGTAGCTCGTGATATTTGGGAGAGAGCAGTTGGTCCCCAAAAGAGTAATCGTTTGGTGGGATCAGGTGGTATTAGACCGGCTGCTTTCCGATCAAGCATTATTCTGAGTCTATCAGCTTTACAATATTCTGGATCCTCGAGTACTGGTCGCTCTTATGTTCCCAATGCTGGTGAGTTGCATGCTGTTACGCAATTGACGCAGCAACTGAGCGAGTTCCAGCGTCAGTTTGCCGAGCTTAAGTCTCAAAATGAACGGGATGTGCAGGCGCTTCGGGAGAAAGCCATGATAGCTGAGGAGCTGGCTAGGGTCGCTGCGGAGCGCATCGAGGAGCAAGCTAGGTTAGCTACGGAGCAGGCTAGGATAAATGCGGAGCGCTTTAAGTTTTTGCAGGATCAGCTGATGTCTAAGCACTCGAGGCCATCCTCATCACATATGCCATCCTACTTGCCGCAGCAGCCGCAACAGCATTACGGGGTGCATTTCAACAGTGGCCTCAGCAGTAGTATGCACCCCAGTATTCCCAGCAGTATGCACCTCAGCCATACCAGCAGCCATACCAGCAGCCCCAGCAGCAGTCACCCCACCAGCCAAATCAGCACCCCCAGTGGCGGTCACCTCAGCAGCCCCACATCGATATTAATAATACCGATTCGATTAGGGCTTTTCTTTCATCTGATGATACCTATTATCAGGGTGATGAGTCAGACCAGCAGCCGCCCCAATAGCTTTGGATTATTTTATTTTGTTGTATGAAAATATTTTTTTTATTGTATGGATATTTTTTTTGTTGTATGGATATATATTTATTTAAATTAATGATTAATTTTCATTCTTAATTTTTATTTTTCTAAATAGTAAATTAATTAATTATTAAATTTTATTTTTTATCAATAATTAAAGTTTTTAATTAAATAATCAATAAAAGTTTTTAATAAAATAATATTAATTTTTTAAATAAAAAACAAAAAATTTTATTTTATAAAAATAATTAATTTTTTAAAAAAAAAACGGGTTTTCCGGCGGATTTGTGGACTTTCCGGCGGATAAATTCACACGAACTTTTTTTGGACTTTCCGGCGGATTATCCGCCGGAAACTTTCGGTGGATGTTTCGGCGCCACGAAATCCGCCGGAAATTTCCGGCGATAATCCGCATGAAACCGTTTCCTGCGAGCTGGCTATCGGCGCCAAAAATCCGCCGAAAAGTCCACATTTTCGGCGGATTTTTGGCTTTTCTTGTAGTGTGTTAGTGGAAGAGGATGCGAGTTGGAGGGATTTGTTATTGTTCAAATTTGGTGATTTTTCTCTAGCTTTGACTCACGGTTCTTTGGAGCCTAATAATAAGGGCTCCATTGGTTCTTTTGGGTGGCGAGACTTGCTTAACTTGGAGAGTTCTCACTCCAATCGTGGCAGGTTTTACTCGTATGTGCGAAGAAAGCTTGGAAATGGTGCATCCACTCGTTTTTGGACGGATCATTGGCTTGGAAATTCACCCTTTTGTGCTGTATTTGCTAATCTTTATGCAGGTTGCTCTCACAAAACAGTCATGGTAGATGATATTGGTAAGTGGATTGGAGATTCTTGGCTTTGGGAGGAACCTTGGAGGCTTATTCAGGATCCGATTTGTGCCGAAGAAGCTGCTGAATTACACAATATTTTACAGGATGTTTCTCTTTCAAGAGACGGGCGCGATGCTTGGATCTGGTTGCTAGAAGAATCGAAGGTGTTTTCGATCAGCTCTTGCTACTGGTTGCTGGCCGAAGTTGTGGCTGGCCATGGTTCCGAGGTTGCTGTCTCTGAAATCGAATCAGACGACAGCAATTTGAAGCACATTTTTGAGTAGTTTTGGAAAACAATTACTCTGTCCAAGGTCTCTATTTTTGGTTGGTGCTTACTTCGTGACTCTTTGCCCACGAGAGATCTTTTATTCCGCCGACATGTCATTCAAACCGAATCAGCAGTTGTTTGCCCGTTTTGCTTGAATCATCGTGAAGACGTTCTTCATTTGTTCTTGACATGTAGCTTTGCTCATGACACTTGGTCTCGTGTGTGCGATTGGTTGGGGGTTCAACGCTTAGAAGCTCCGACTATTCTTGACCATATGCGCGGTTTTGGCAAATTGTGCAAAGGGAGGAGAGCAAGGAAAATTAAATACTTGATTTGGATCACGACTTGTTGGTGTATTTGGTTGGCTCGCAACAAGCTTATTTTTAGGAATGACGAATCTTTTATCGAGGCCGTTGTGGTCCGCATAAAGAGCCTAACATGGAGTTGGTTCGTGTATAGAGGGGGTTCTAGTTCAAATTTGTCTATTTCCACTTGGTGGATCAACCCTCTAGATTGCCTAAACAATATGTAACCAACTTGTTGTTTGGGTTTGAGCACCATTAGTGCTCCTTGAATGAAATAATTGCTTATCTAAAAAAAAAATATACACACTCCTAGCTATAATCCTCTGCTTAAAATCGACATACATATGCATTAATTCTTCCCTTTTAAAAGAACCAAAGGAAAATAGTTAGCTTGTCAAAAAAAGGAAAATAGTTAGGATAAGATTTTTTTTTTTTTTACTATAGTTAGGATAAGATCTTATCACGTGGAAACAAAGATTTCATTTTTTTTTATCAATAACTAGCCGAGTTCAAAAAAACCAATATATTCAATATGTAAAACTTGAAAAACAAAAAGAGTATATTTTTTTATTTACTTTTAAAAAATATTTGTTAAATCATCTTAATATTTTTTATTATAATATCTATGTTTATATATTAATATAAATTAATCTATTTCTTTTTTACATAAGGGCATTTATGTCATTCACTAAATATACATAATTCTTTCCTCTAATTTTCTATTCTACTTTCACTTAAATCAAACAACCAGGAAATCATCTCATTTTCTACTTACTTTCATTTCATCATTATTCTTTTCTTTCACTTTCTTTCCTTCCATTTCCTTACCCCTATCCAAACATAGCCTAAAAGAGATATTATTTTATTTTATTATTAATATATTGAGGTTGACGTGGAAAAGGGTTTCTATCTTGAAACCCAAGGTTGTAAGAAGAGTTGATTGTGTTGGAACCAAAGGTGATGAAAATGTGTTTCTTGTATTGCATGTGAATCAATGTGATTACATGTGTATCTCTCTACAACAGTTTCTGGTTCTCGTTATATCAGCAAAGAACTCAAACCAAAAGAACAAATGAAAAACTAACTAAAACAGACTTATTGGACTGGGCCGGGTCCACTATACAAAGGCCCAATATAACACCAACAATAGCCAATACTAGAGAGACCAATAGCCAATACTAGAGGCACCCATTTGGCCCAACATATCCTCCCTCAAACTAGATGCTTGTAACAGACAGCAACTAGTTTGCTCCTTTGAGTTCTGTCATGCCCATCCATTCTCTAATCTGAACAAAGTCCTTCAACTTCAATGCTTTTGTCATAATGTCAGCAATTTGTAGTTCACTTCTGCAAAATTTGAGCTCAATGGTTCTATCTTTCACAAGATCACGCAAATAGTGAAATCTCACATCAATGTGTTTGCATCTTCCATGCAACACAGGGTTCTTTGACACTTTAATTGTGGAGCTATTGTCACACATAATTGAAGTGCTTTCATTCTGTTTTTGTCCCAGGTTTTCCATGATTTTTCTGAGCCATACAGCTTGTGTGGCACACATAGCTGCTGAAACAAACTCAGCCTCCGTTGTTGAAAGAGTAACTACTGCCTGCTTCTTAGAAGACCAGGAAATGGCTCCAGTTCCCAACATAAACACATAACCACCGGTGCTTTTCCTATCATCCTTATCTCTTGCATAGTCACTATCTGCATAACCATTCAGAACTGCATTTTTTTCTCTGCCATACATAATACCCAGACCAATGGTTCCTCTAAGATATCTCAAGATTTTATTGACAGCAAGGTAGTGTTCTGTTGTAGGATTTTCCATATATCTACTAGCAAGGCAAACTGAGTACATCAAGTCTGGTCTAGTGGCAGTAATATACATTAAACTGCCCACTATCTGTTTATATTTGGTACTATCTACTGCTTCACCACTGCCTGCTAC
This sequence comes from Astragalus membranaceus, assembly GCA_039519185.1. Lineage (NCBI taxonomy): Eukaryota > Viridiplantae > Streptophyta > Magnoliopsida > Fabales > Fabaceae > Astragalus > Astragalus membranaceus. The sequence goes on from CM076851.1 coordinate 97,533,835, forward strand.
TATAAGGCAGTTTCCAGGTACTATGGGGGGTTTTGACAGCATTCACTTCAAACATGTTAAACCCCAACAAGATCTCTTTGGCATATTTTGATTGACTAATGAAGATGCCACTATCATTTTGAACTACTTCTACTCCTAGGAAATAAGTCATTTTCCCTATATCAGTCATATCAAATTCCCTTTTCATGGATGATTTAAAGCTATCAAACATGCTAGAGTCATCACCAGTAAAAATTAAATCATCAACGTACAAACTTACAATCAGAGTTCCTCTCCCAGCCACTGTCTTCACAAAGAGTGTATATTCTGAATGACACTTGGTGAACCCCTCCTTTGTGAAGTAGCTCTCCACCTTGCTATACCAAGCCCTTGGGGGTTGCTTGAGTCCGTATAAAGCTTTGTGAAGCTTGAATACTTTATCTCCTTCTCCCTTTTTCTCAAACCCTTGAGGTTGATTCACATAAACAGTTTCATTAATGTCTCCATGGAGGAATGCGCTTTTCACATCTAATTGATAGATGACCCATCCTTTAATGGCTGCCAGGGCAATAATAGTGCAAATAGTGTCCCATCTAGCCACCGGTGCAAACACCTCTTTGTAGTCAACCCCTTGTTTTTTAGAGTACCCTTTTGCCACAAGCCTTGCTTTGTGCTTCTCAATTTCCCCTTTCTCATTTAACTTGATTTTATATATCCACTTAACTCCAATTGCCTTGTTACCTTTTGGAAGTTTAGTTAGCTCCCATGTATGGTTCTTTTCTATAGCTGCCAGTTCAGCTTGCATGGCTTTTCTCCATTTCTCTTCCTTCACAGCCTCCTCATAGTTCATAGGATCATCACCTTGAGTAAGAACAGCAATGTTGAGTTCATCAATCTCATCATTATTGGTAATGTAGTCTTGAAGATATGTTGGTGGTCTCCTTATCCTCCCTGTCACTGGACTATCTTCACTGTCATTATCCAAATCAGTGGTAGCATCTTGTCTGGTGGTGCTACTTTCACCTACAGCATCATTGTTGTGACTATCACTGTCACTTGATTGTTGTTCCTCTATAGAATCAGCATCATCATCAGTCTTGGCTCCTTCATCAACAGTTTCACAGCTAGTTTCAATGGTGTTTTCTTCCCAATTCCATTGTTTCTCTTCATCAAATATTACATCTCTACTAACAAATATTTTCTTTGAAATGGGATCATATAGTCTATAGGCCTTAGACTATTCACTTACTCCAAGGAGGACACACTTCTTGCTTTTGTCATCCAATTTCTTCATTTGTGAGTCATGAATGTGAACATACCCTATGCTGCCAAACGTTCTAAACCAGTGCACAGCAGGTTTGAGGCCACTCCAAGCTTCCTCAGGAGTTAAATCTTTCACTGCAACCGTAGGACTTCTGTTCTGAACAAAAATAGACCAAATCACAGCTTCTGGCCAAAATTTCTTTGGAATTTTCTTTTGAGATAACAAGCATCTCACCATATTCATGATGGACCTGTTCTTTCTTTCTGCAACCCCGTTCTGTTGAGGTGTATAAATTGCTGTAAGTTGTCTCTTGATCCCATTACTCTTGCAAAAATCATCAAACTCATGAGAAGTAAACTCTCCCCCTCTGTCAGTACGCAAACAGACCAATTCTGCATCACATTCCTTCTCAACCTTGACCTTAAATTGCTTGAAACACTCCAATGCAGCAGATTTTTCTGTGGGAAAGTAGACCAAAGTCTTTCTACTGTAGTCATCAATAAATGTGAGGAAGTATCTCTTGTGACTATTGGATTCAAGGGTTATGGGACCACAAATATCAGCATGTACAAGTTGTAATTTATGGGAGGCCCTCCAAGTGCTTTTCTTTGGAAAGGATTCCCTATGATGCTTGCCAATAGCACAGTCAGAACACACCCTTGTTGAGTCTTCAATCTTAGGCAACCCTCTTTCCATCCCCTTCTTACTTAACAATTGCAAACCTGTAAAGCTCAAGTGGCCATATCTGTTGTGCCAGAGCATACTTGTGTTCTCTGCATCAGTGGCAGCCTTAAAGCAATCTGGCAGAATTAATTCAACAGTGGTTTTAAACATCCTATTTGCAGACATTTGGGAATCAATTAACAGGCCTATAATTGGATGTATAATCTTGCAAGTATTGTTCTCAAATGTGACTTTCAATCCCTTCTCTTGCAGCTGCCCTATACTCAACAAATTGTTTTTCAAGGATGGAATATAGTACACACCAGTAACTATCTGAATTATTCCATTCACCTTCATCTTAATGCTACCTTTACCCATAACTAGAACCTTGGATCCATCTCCCAATCTAACAGTTGTTCTATAATTTCCATCTAGGCTAAAAAACCAATCTTTAAACCCACACATATGATTACTACACCCTGAGTCAAGGAACCATACCTTTAGGTTAGTTGCTTCATTGCAGGGGGTTTGTGCCATCAACAGAGCTTCCTCAATCCAGTACTTCAAGTCCTTTTCTTCATCACAGTCTGTGTGAGCCATTAGCAGAACTTCTTCTTCATCATTGTTTTCTGCATAATTTGCTTTCTCCTCAGCATTGGGACACTCATACTGATAGTGTCCCATTTTTCCACAGTTATAACATTCAATATTGTCTTTATTGAACTGCTGTCTACCTCTGCCTCGGTTGCCTCTGCCTCGTCCCCGTCCTCTTACTCTAGCCGTGGTGGTGACCTTTAGAGCATGATCTTCTTCTTTAGGTTTCTGTTCATTCATCAATTGTTCATGAACTAAGAGGCTACTCTGTAATTCATCAACGGTGAGGGTGGAGATATCATTTGCTTGAACAATAGCACACACTACATAGTTGAACTTCGGTCCCAAAGAGCGAAGAACCTTCTCAACAACGCTTTCTTCGTCAATCTTGGAATCACCATGAGCTTTCATCTTTCCCACGATGGCGAGGGTTCTGGAGAAGTAATCAGTCACGCTTTCACTTTCTTTCCTAGCCGATTGCTCGAATTCTCCTCGTAATGCCTGCAATTGTGCTCGCTTGACTTTGTTTGAACCTTGGTATTTCAATTTCATCGAATCCCAAATTCCCTTCGCCGTCTACTTCTTGAGAATTGTTTCGATCATTCCCCTTTCGATTGATTGAAAGAGGTAATTCTTGGCCTTTAGATCTTTCAATTTCGCTTCCTCTATCTTCTTCAATTGCTCCGGCGTCGTTGTTTCAGTAGCCACCGGAATACCGTGCTCAATGACTCCCCAGTACTCCTTGGATCGGAGCAAATTCTCCATTAACATTGACCAGTGGTCATAGTGACCATCAAATCTTGGAACCGCAGGTTGTGAGAAACCCTTTTCTTCTGCCATTGACGCAAACTGAAGCTCGATGATCTTCAACGATTTCCTTCTTCTTGGAACAACAATTCTTTTAGGAATGCTGCGGATTCAGTAACAGGCCCCAAAAATGGAGCTCTGGTACCAATTGTTGGAACCAAAGATGATGAAAATGTGTTTCTTGTATTGCATGTGAATCAATGTGATTACATGTGTATCTCTCTACAACAGTTTTTGGTTCTCGTTATATCAGCAAAGAACTCAAACCAGAAGAACAAATGAAAAACTAACTAAAACAGACTTATTGGACTGGGCCGGGTCCACTATACAAAGGCCCAATATAACACCAACAATAGCCAATACTAGAGACACCCATTTGGCCCAACAGATTGAGCCCCAATTTCATCACAAAGCGCTTCGCTCCAGCATTTTTTCCAAAGGTAGAGATGTTAACTCTCTGGTGCATGTTAATTGAGTTGTTGTTGTTGTTGTTTGAAATCATAATTTGTTTAGGGATTGATCAACAATTTTTTCAACTTAGGTTTTTTTTGGGGATTTCAGGTGTTTTGTGTGCTTTGCATGGAAAATGGGCGAGTTCTGTTTTTTCTTTATTGAGCGTTTTGGAAAATTGCATCATGTTTCGGTTTTTTAATCAATTTGGAAAAAAATCTGAACAAGGCTCAATTTGAAATCACGGTTTGAATTGAAGTTTAATTAACCTGGATTCATAGATGTTTATTGGTTGTCCTGCTGCTAGTGGCCGTTGATGACAACTCTGGTTCTGTTTTTCGGGAATGCAGCATTCCTTGTTCATGATTCATATAGAGAATGTGCATGAATGAATCTTCTACCCTCATTTCTTTTTGCATAGCATAGTGATTCTGTTCGTTTTGTAATTTGGTTCAAGTTAATGCCGTATTTTTATTACAGAAGGGCATTCATAGCAGTCATTCAACCAGTGAGTTGCAAGGCAACCACTCAATGCTGGGTTGGACTGTTGCCCTACAAGGGCCAGAGGAGTCCAACTATAAGTTGTTTTCTTGAAATGTAGATGGTGTTTTAGCGAGCATGTCATGGAAGTACATTACTTCCACTTGATGGTCTCTAGATGTTTGTTTGATGTGGTGGTGTCAAAGGTGGGAGGGGGGGATTTGTGGAATGTGACTGCATTGGGTGAATACTGAATAGGGTTGTCAATGGCAACACATTGGCTGTAATTGGAGCATTAGCGATTGGCTTCTCTAGATACTCTTAACGAGGCCTTTCTGTGTGGCAGCTAACAGCAATTCAATAGCTGTTGCGAGTTGTGGCACTCTCTTTTCTGAGCCAAATGCCCCAAAATACCTTTGATTGTGTCTTTTTGGGTCTTTCAGACCAGCTGAATTGGAGCCTCATAACGTTGTTGGCTCTCTCTCCTTCATTCCCAGTGCCAACACATGGCATGGTTATGTGTGCGACAATGCTTTTCTCTATTCTGTTTCTTTGCATACAGACGACCCAAAATTTTGAGTTTCTTTTTTTTTTGTTAAATGTTACAAATTGGGGTAACTAATGGCGTGTTACAGATTTGTGGATTTTACTTGTCCTAGGTTGTGCTTTGTGTTGTTGTAGCTTAGAATGGTTCCCATGTGCTTTTATGATGCCTAGTAGCACCTTTGCCATTTAGAGCAGCTTATATATTATCCTATAAAAGAGGCTTTTGGTACATGTTAGGAAGTGAAAGCTTTGTAGTCTCATGCTCATGCTGCATATTTGGATCTTTGGTGTATTTGATTGGAACAAATTGTTTAGATGATCACACCTTTAGCAAAGTTTTATAATGATTATGCTCAAATTTAGATCACAGACAGCTTAAATGTTTTAGCTCAGACCTTGTTTTGATTTGATTTTGTTAAAATTTAAATATCAAACCAGTTAACTTAATATAATTTTAACATTTAGTCATTATATAAGTAAGCTATTCATGGGATACCAAGTTAAAGATCTGTATGTTTTGATTGATAATCTAGCCCAATTGTTTTTTTTATTCAATTGAATATATGAAGCCTGTTGAATAGCTTTGTTTGATTGGAACTTAGCTTTATCTGATGCCAATCCACTTGCTTCTGTGTTTCAGCAGCTTGAGGATCCGTACTTCACAAAGCTGAGATTGTAGATGGTATGCTTTACTTGCGAACTTCAAAATCACATTCACATTCCACATGAGTGTATTTTATTGATCTTTGGGTCCAATTTACAACTGCAGTATTTATTGGAAGACAAGGAATGTGGTTCTAATTTTTTCTTCTCTCGCTTTTCTTAATTATCTCATGTATTTATTTCTGCTACTTGCATAACAATTATTGCAGGGTGATGATGCTGGTGAGGACTGTGACAATATTGATTGGACCACCGAAGATGAGCTTGAGATTGAGAACTTTCAACCCTCATCTAAAAGTTTAACGGTTCCCAATGGAGAGACCATTAGAGACTCCACAGAGGTAAGATTTTTGGCACTTCTCTTTTTGTGCAAGCTTATCCTTATGAGCAGTGAATATTACAAAACTAGCTGGCCAATTCCCTAAAACTTGAAGGTAATGCAAATACATTGGCCTTTTCCCATTCCAAATGTTGGTGACCTATGTGATATGTAACCAACTAAACACATTAAACCAAAAGGTTGACTAACCATGCGGGTCCATGTAGATAAATAAAGCTTTGAGAAGTGAGACATTACAAAATTAGTTTTGCATATATGATGTACTACTAATACTATTTAGTTTTACAAAATTGTTGCAGGGTGGTGATGCTGGTGTGGACTGTGACAATTTTGATTGGACCACCGAAGATGAGCTTGAGATGGAGAACATTCAGCCCTCATCTAAATGTTTAACTGTTCCCAATGGAGAGACCATTCGAGACTTTGGAGAGGTAAGCTTTTTGGCACTTCTCTTTTTGCGCGAGTATCTTTATGAGCAGTGAATATAACAAAACTAGCAGGCCAATTCCCTTAAACTTGAAGGTAATGCAAATACATTGGCCTTTTCTCGTTCCAAATGCCGGTGACCTAAGTGATAACCAACTAAACACATTAAACCAAAAGATTGACTAACCTAGCAGGTGCACATAGATAAATAAAGCTTTGAAAATTGAGACCTTACAAAATTGGTTTTGCATATATGATTACTACTAATACTATTTAGATTTTGTGGATTTTTATCGATGTTTTAAAAACCAGACCAGTCATTGAAAAAGTGAAGATAGTGGTTCAAGGTTCAATAATTCATCCATAGTTGGATTGTGGTCTAATATTCTAGTGTTACATTGAAGGTGCTAATATGAGGTGTATATTAAAGTACTTGCATGAAGTTTCTTTTTTTTCAAATTTTTTGTGGGTACGTCACTGGCTGACTTCCATTCTATAGAGCAAATTTTGTAAGATTCTTTTCACTTTCTCTTTATGTTAAAGACTTCTGTTTGCTATCATTAATGGGAAAAGATGCATTTGTAATGCTATACTAATGTCACTGCGTCTTGATGCTCAATTGTTTATCCAATTACTTACCCCCGAAACTGAAAGCATTTGAAACCCAATGTCACTGCGTCTTGATGGTTTACCCAATAACCTATCCCTGAAAGAATTTTGAATCCAACGCAAATGCATCATTGAGAAACATGCATATGGAAATAGGAATCTACACAAAGTAAATGGAGTCTTTCAGCTACTGATGATTAATTCTCTCTCCCTTTAGGGATGTTCATATGCAGGTTCATCTAATTCCAAGGTATTTGACAACTTTGTTGGTATGGGATTTCCTGGAGAAATGGTTGTCAAAGTAATTCAGGAATATGGTAAAAGCACTGCTTTACTCCATTAAGTGTAGATTTAGATTCATAAAGTTCACAACTAATAATGCTCTTATGAATATCCAGGTGAGGATAACGAAGATAAACTACTTGAAGAACTTCTGACATACTCGGTGAGTTGATATTTTTTTAAGCCTTGACTAACATCATTTTAACCTTGTCCCATGAAACTATTATCAAATTATACCCAACATGCAGTATCCCCACTTTGCTGCTGTTGCCTCTATTCATATCTTCCTATGTTTAACCAACATTTCCATGTTGTGCAATTGTTGGTATCTATTTGTCTGTGCTTGTTACTAGCATGTATCAAATCAGATAATGAGCTGCAGATAATTGTTAGTTTTCTCCGACGATAGTTACTTTTTTTTGGCTATCCATGTTACTGATAGAGAAACACAACAATAGTAGAAGAAACAATCAAGGAAGTAGTGTATTATGGGTAAAAAGACAATAGCCAACACAAAGTATGAGAAGTAGGAACGAAAAAGAAACAATAGGGGGCGCCTCCCACGAGACAAAAACCCCAAACCCTAGCTCAAGCCTTGGCCAAAACAAAACCTAACCTATTCTTCCAAAATCACTTCTGTTATACTAGTTAGGGTTAATTACTCTTTTGCCCCTCCTAACAAAAACATTGCCAAACTTCCCCTTTTTGGGCGCCTCCTGCGCTTGCCCATTCGCATCAATACTCCCCCCTAAAACTTCCACCTTGTCCTCAAGGTGAAACTCTGGAAAGTGGCCCTTCATGTCTTCAAAGTCTTCCCAGAAGTTCTCAAAGTCGGGTAGATGCTTCCACTTCACCAGAACTTCCAGCATGCCGTTCTGGGCCTTCCTCACGGCTAGGATGTCTTCGGGCAGGACCTGCAATTCAAGATTCTCAGCCAGGCAATTCGGTAAAGGTTGAACCGCAGCCGTAGGGGCAATGGCTTTCTTCAAAAGTGAGCATGAAACACTGGATGAACTCTGCTCTCTGGTGGTAGCTTCAGCTTGTAGGCAACTGTCCCAATCCTCTCCAATACCTCAAACGGGCCATAGAACCGTGGGCTGAGTTTCTGATTCAGCCTCTTCGCTAGTTGTTTCATCTTGTAGGGTTGGATCTTCAAGTAGACCATCTCTCCAACCTCATAGGTCACCTCCCTCCTATGCTTATCCGCTTGTTGTTTCATACGATTCTGGGCCTTGCTCAGGTGGTCTCTCAAATCACGGAGCAACTCATTTCTCTCTTGAGTTAACTGTTGAACCTCGTTCACACAACCACTGTTTTCATCCCCCTCACTAACACGGGGTCTCCTCCCATACAAAGCTTCAAACGGTGACATTTGAATGGAGGAGTGATAGTTGGTGTTGTTCCAATATTCAGCCCAGGGTAGCCACTTAACCCACTACTTGGGTTTGCTTCCGGTCAAATACCTCAAATAGGTCTCAACACACCTATTGCCTACTTCCGTCTGGCCGTCCGTCTGCAGATGGTAGGCAGAGCTATATTTCAACTTGGAACCCGCAGCTGCAAACAGCTCGGACCAAAATGCACTCGTGAAAACTCGATCTCTGTCAGACACAATAGAGCTTGGGAACCTGTGTAGCTTCACTATCTCTTTCATAAACACCAGAGCCACATCCTTGGCATTGTACGGATGAGCCAGGGCTATGAAATGAGTGTATTTGGTGAGTCGATCGACCACCACCAGAATAGTATCCATCCCTGCTGACCTGGGTAAGCCCCCAACGAAGTCCATAGATATATCACTCCAAACCTGAGTCGGCATCAGAAGTGGCTGGAGCAATCCCCCCGGAGTCAAGGCCTGATACTTGTTCTGTTGGCATATAGCACAGGCCTGAACGTACTGCTGAATTCTCTTCCTCATCCCCTCCCAATACACCACACTTGCTATTCTCTTGTAAGTTCGTAGGATACCTGAGTGCCCCCCCGTAGCTGAGTCATGGAACTCCTCGAGAATCTTCCCGACCCGCGGAGAGTCCTTGGGAAGCACCAAGCGCCCGTGATAGTACAACCGTCCATTCCTCAAAGTATATCCCACATGAGTGTTTACCTTCGCAACTAGGTCTTGCACAATAAGTTTCAACCGCCCATCAGCTTGTACCTCTTCCTCTAGACCGTCCCACCCTTGGCATTGCACCATAGAGATGGCACTGTAATTGTGCTGCCTTGACAAGGCGTCAGCTGCTTTATTCTCGATTCCCGGCTTGTATTTGATCTCAAAATCAAAGCCCAGAAGTTTAGTTATCCACTTCTATTGCTCCTCCCCCATCACCCTCTGCTCCGTCAGGAACCTCAAACTCCTCTGGTCAGTATGTACCACAAAGTGCCGTCCTAGAAGGTAGTGTCGCCATTTCTGAACTGCTCTCACAATTGCCATCAACTCCCTCTCATACACAGGCTTGTTCTGAGCTCTATTGGATAAGGTTTGGCTCATGTATGCCACAGGCCTCCCCTCCTGCATCAGAACTGCCCCCAACCCTTTCCCAGATGCATCAGTCTCCACAATGAACTCCTTAGAGAAATCAGGCACGGCAAGAACTGGTAGTGTTGTCATGGCTACCTTCAGCTTCTCAAAAGCTAACTGAGCACTCTCATCCCAACGGAAACTGTCCTTCTTGAGTTGTTGCGTAAGAGGCCACGCAATTTTCCCATAGTCCTTCACAAACCTTCTATAATGCCCGGTCAACCCAAGGAAACCTCTAAGGCTCTTCACATCCCTTGGGGTAGGCCAACTTACCATAGCTTCAACCTTGGAGGGGTCGGCTGCCACCCCCTCTCCTGAAATGACGTGACCGAGGTATTCGATCTGACTCTGGGCAAAAGTGCATTTCTTCTGGTTTACAACCAACTGATTATTTCTCAGAATATCCAACACACTCTTCAAGTGTTCCATGTGGCAATCTAAATCCTTACTATAGACCAGGATGTCATCAAAAAACACCAACACATACTTTCTCAAGATCGGTTTCAAAATACGGTTCATCAAAGCTTGGAAAGTAGACGGGGCGTTAGTCAACCCGAAAGGCATCACCGGGTATTCATAATGTCCCTCATGGGTTCTAAAAGCAGTCTTGTGAATGTCTTCGCTTCTCATTCTAATCTGATGATACCCAGACTTCAAGTCAAGTTTAGAGAATATCACTGCGTTGCCAATTTCATCTAATAACTCATCAATGATAGGTATGGGAAACTTATCATGCACAGTGTACTTGTTCAGGACCCTATAGTCAATGCAAAATCTCCATCCACCGTCCTTTTTCTTAACCAACAACACGGGGCTAGAGAAAGGACTGACACTAGGTCGAATGATACCGGCGGACAATATTTCATTAACAAATTTTTCTATCTCATCCTTTTGATAATGGGGATACCTGTATGGCCGGATGTTGGGAGCTGGCGCTCCAGGCTTGAGCACGATGGCATGGTCCTGTTCTCTCGCAGGAGGCAATCCTGTGGGTGCTTGGAACACATCTGAGAAAGCTTCCAGTACTTCCTTTACCTCGGGCAGTAGCTACAATTCATCCCCCTCTGCATTTCCCAATATGTGAGTAGGTACCTCTCCTCTTCACTTAGTAGGGCCTTCCGCATGGATTTGAGTGAGACTTGTTGTTTACTCAGTGACCGTTCCCCTCTAATATTGAATTTCTGTCCTCCCCCTTCCCATTTGATGAACATATTCTGGAAATTAGCCTTGATGTCACCCAAGCTAGTCAACCAATCCATACCAAGCACTAATTCAGTCCCTGCCAGAGTCATTAAATAGAATTTGAGTAAAATTGATCCCCTGCACTTGCACCTTGAGTCCCCTGCAAACCCCCTTGTGCGTGACCTTCTCTCCATTCCCCACCTCAACAGTATACTCAGGAGTGTCTTCTAAAGCCAATTTCAACTCCTCTACTAACTTATAGGATATGAAATTACTAGAGGCTCTACAATCAATCAATATCAACACCTTTCTCCCATTAATGATCCCCCACACCTTAAAGGATTGATTTGAGGTCAAGCCCTCTTTGCTCTTGAGTGAGAGCAATAGAGTCTTTAGCTCCCCTTCCAACTCCCCTATCTCCTCCTCGATCCCCCCTTCTCTCCATCTCCCTCGCTCTCTTCATCATCAATCAAGTTCACCCTAAAGTGTTTCATCTTACAAATGTGATCCTTGCCCCACCTTGCCCCACCTTTCCCCACATTTGAAACACAGCCCGTTCCTACTAAGGTCCCTCAGCTCCTCCTGAGTGAGTTTCCTCCCCACCCCCTGTTTCTTCTCCCCCTTCTCCCCCTTGATTCTTCAATTCTTGCGAGTTGCTGCCACTACCTCCCCCAAACTCAAACTTGGGTTTGGTGATAACAGTCCTATGCTTCCCCGGGTCACTCCCCGAACTCCACCCCCCATTTCTCCACTTAGTCCCTTCACCCCTCCTCCCTCCTTCCTCTCGCAACGCCTTGTTCCTCTCCCCTATGAGTAACGCCCGATCCATCAAAGCGTTCAATCCCCTCGTGCTATGGAGTTTCAACTCGGTTTGTATCTCCTCATGTAAACCATTGAGAAAAATGCTTTCCAACATGCCCCTGTCACGCCTCTTCAATGGAGCCATTAACATTTCAAATTGCTCACGGTATTTCATCACTGTCCCTGTTTGTTTAACACTCAGGATTGGTCCCAAAGGGTTGCTGACCAGACTGGGCTGAAAACGCCGTATGACGGCCTGTTTAAATTCTTCCCACGTTGGCCCTGGGTGTTGTTCTTCCCACCATTGAAACCAATTTAGGGCCCTCCCATCCAAAGCAATCATTACTGCCTCCAGCATCTCTTCTTCTTCAACCCCATTAATTTTAAAGTACCGTTCCACCTTGACGAGCCACCCGTAAGCTTCGCCTCCTTCAAAAACGGGGATCTCAAGTTTCCGCCCCCGGTGCCGGTGTCTCGCACGCGGGCTGGTTCCCCCGGAAGTCGCAGATTCGGTGGACGAGCCGCCTTCGCCGTCCTCCTCCGCGCTTGGCAGCGCCGCTTGGCTGCCCCTCCGCCGGCGGCGTCGCGTCTCCTTCAAACGGAGCTCCAGCCGTTCCATCCACTCGGGCATGGCCTCCCCTTGCACGCGCACTTCTAGCGCAAGCCCCTCGACTTCTTGCTCGAGCCATTCTTGGCGTTCTTCCATGGCGGTCTTCTTCACCATCGTTCAAGCTCCGTGGGACAAGAGCTTTGATACCAATGATAGAGAAACATTAAAAGGGCAACCTAGTGCTACCAAAGTTGTAGGTTCATGGAGGGTCTAAACAAGTAGCCAGTATTACATGTCCAAATGTGCTAATGATACATGCATTTTTTCCAGCATCATTTTTAGTGGCATTATTTACTAGCTCCCATCTTCTCCACATTTCACCTCTTTGATTTTAGTTTTTTGATCTTACTGACATTTTCGATGTTCTATTTACATGTTTTGCAGTTTTGATTGCCAATTTTACAGTAGTCTTTGTAATTTTGGTTTCATAATTCCAGGTTCTAGAAAGTTCTCCTCAGGAACGACAGCAAGTTGAACCAGATCCCAACTCTTCAGAATATGCAGGCAGCTCTTTGGATGATTTCTCAGATACGGATTTGATTTCAGATGATGAAGTAATCTCTTCTCTTTGTGCTTTGATATTTTGTTGTTCCGGTTCCGGGTTTGACTATTTGATTCATCTTAGTATATGCTAGAATGGATTTTAGTCTGCTATAGGATATACTGTTATGGCTCATATTTCGTTCTTGGGAGAATCTGAGCCACTTATACAATTCTTTTTGACCTACTTTAAAGAAAAATGAAAATATCTTTGCTCTGCTCCCACTTGCTTTTAATTGCATTTGAGCGATTTGGATTGCTATGCTAATTAAGTTGCAAGTTATGTATTTTAGATTATGGATTGATAATTGATTACTGTTTTTTGGCAGGAAATTAAAAAAACTATTTCTGGAAATGATGGTACCTTAATGTCCTTGCTAAAAATGGGTTTTAAGGAGGAGGAGGCTTTAGTAGCCATAGAAAGATTAGGTGCGCTTTTTACTATTCATTCTTGTATTTGTTATAGGTTTTTACTTTTTAGCTTTTTTATTTTGCAATAATGCTAGTCCTTTCTGATTTTTTTTGGTTCTTGTTGAATACTTTACTATCTTCAATTAATTTCCAATACCTTGATTTGTGTACCTTGAGAAACTTGAGCCACAAGGCAAACAAAAAAAACACTTGGAGTCAGTTTGATAAACTTTTCCACAAGTACATATAGGAAAAGAGAAGTTGAAATGATCTTGTAATAACAAGTCTTTTGAATAGTGTAAGTCTAAAGCAGTTTTTGCACCTCAGTTTTTGAAGCTCTTTTATTTTACTTGTCTATATAACCTTCTATGTAGTTATAAGTTTTTTCTGTTAGTTAGGAACCAATACTTATCTCAGTTGAAAAGCTCTCATAAGCTAGAAAGTAGAAACTAATCCAAAGCAGCAGGGCTTTGCTGCATGAGTTTCTACTCTTTTTAGTGTACTTGCTTCCCTGGAGGTTTAAGGGTTGAAGTTGAAACTTAACTTTGTTATTATTTTCAGCCTCGATGACACTGCCTCATTTTGACAACATCATAGTTCTTTTTGTACTTAGTAGGAGTGTTACTTAATCGTCTTTAAGAATGCTACTGTTTCAGAATATTATTGATCACGTTTGTATTTTGTATAAGGTTAGAAGATCTGAAATTTGGCTACTCTCTCCAAGGGACACATGAATTAATTTAACTTTGCCATTCACATTTGTACCCTCATATGAGGACTTTTTGTTTGGTTCTTTGTGTTCATAAGCTTATGTAAGAACGGTCTGATGAACTTTTACTCTCCATTTTCTTTGCCTCATTGTTGTATTGAAATACTGCAGGTCCTAACTCATCACTTGAAGACTTGGTTGATTTTATAGGTGCTGCGCAAATGGCAAAGGCAGAGGATGCTCTCCTACCTCCTGAAAATAAGGTAGCATGTTGGAATAAAATAGAAAATTAATGCATATAAATTTGTATAATTTTTTTTTTCTATTTCATTATGACCTTCCATTCATCTGTTAAAGTTTTTGTTTAGTTCATCTCTCACACTGTGAGTGTCACATGCTTAATTTAAAAACTCCAGTTTTTGCAGCCACAATACAGTGAGCATGACAAACCTAAAAAGCGAAGATTTTATGATTATGAAGTGTTGGGGCAAAAAAGACCAAAGGCAAGTCAGGAGAAGATACTACTATTTGAGGATGAGGAGGAGACACTTCATCTTCCAAATCCAATGATTGGCTTTGGGGTTCCCACCGACTCATATTTCATATCAGAGAGAAAACCTCCAATTCCAAACGAGGCTATTGGACCTCCTTACTTCTACTACGAGAACGTTGCATGTACACCTAAAGGTGTTTGGCAAAAAATATCAAATTTTTTGTATGGTGTGGAGCCTGAATTTGTGGACTCGAAATATTTTTGTGCTGCAGCTAGGAAAAGAGGCTATATCCACAATCTCCCTATTGTAAATAGATTCCCTCTTCTACCTCTGCAACCACCCACAATACACGAGAAATTTCCCCTAACAAAGAAGTGGTGGCCCTCATGGGATCCAAGAACGAAGCTTAATTGTTTGCAAACAGTCATTGCTAGTGCAAAATTAACCGAAAGAATTAGGAAGGCTTTAGAAAGCCACACTGGAGATGGAGATCCCCCTGAAAGAGTCCAGAAGTATGTTCTAGAACAATGTCGGAAGTGGAATTTGGTTTGGGTGGGAAGGAATAAGGTTGCTCCACTTGAGCCAGATGAAGTAGAAAAACTGTTGGGCTTCCCAAAGAACCACACAAGAGGGATAAGTAGGACTGACAGATTCAAGTCACTTGGCAATTCATTTCAGGTACTCTCTCTCACCTAACAAAGCCTCCTCTATATGTAATAGTCCTTGAAACTATCTAACAATATTTGAATTAACTTTAATTCAAACTCATACTCACATTAATAAGGTAGAGGAACTGAGGAAGACCTAGAATTCATTTGCAATGATCCTCTAAAACTAATTGATTTTTGATACAACACAATAGTGATTCCCCCGGCACATTAAATAGTGAGAAAATGCTTTGTGTTGTCTTGTATTCTGAATGACTCTGTCATAATGGTTAAAATCATATGCTATTTTACTATTTATTTTCTTTTGGCTTAAATATGTAAGTAGTCCCAAAAATATGGTAATTTTTGCTTTAGGTCCCTGAAAAGTTTTTCTCTCATTTTGGCCCATCATTCTGAAAGTTTGTTAATTTTGGTCCATATAGCTAACTTTGTCAATCTAATTGTCTCTAGTTTTACCTTTCAAGTAATTCCCTAGTTAATTGTTTTCAATTCAGTAAGACACTTGCACTTGTTGGCATCTCTGTCAACAATCTCCAAAGTAATCTTTCTATATAGCTAGTGGGACGCGCACATTTTAAAAAATTAGAGATGAAAATTAGACATTTTTTATAGGGACAAAAAGCAAATGTTACTATAGGAGGCCAAAAAGCATATTTAAGTCTTGATTTCCTATGAAACCTTCCAATGGATTTCAATTGCCAACTAGAATGATTTGCTCTATAACTTATGGTTATGCATTTAAGTTTCCTGTGTACAATTCTCTTTCCTTATATGTTCAGTTTATTTCAGGTTGACACAGTGGCATACCACCTGTCAGTTCTGAAGGACATGTATCCCAATGGTATTAATGTTCTTTCTCTCTTTTCTGGGATTGGTGGTGCTGAGGTAGCTCTTCATCAGCTTGGCATCCCTCTCAAGAATGTAGTATCTGTCGAGAAATCAGAGGTCAGTAGAAACGTTGTCAAAAGCTGGTGGGAACAAAGCATGCAGAAAGGTAACTTAGTTGAGTTTGATGATGTTAGGCAGATAAATGAAGAGCGTTTAGGGCAGCTAATGAGTGCATTTGGTGCCTTTGATCTCGTTGTTGGTGGCAGCCCATGTAACAACTTGGCTGGGAGCAATAGGGTCAGTAGGGATGGACTAGATGGCAAAGAATCGTCCCTCTTTTTTGATTACTTTCGAATCTTACATTTGGTGAAGGAAATGTCTCCAAAATATCAATGACTAGTCTAGAGTAACCTCCTTTTGGGCTTTTGTATATAATAAACATTTCGGAGCTTTTGTAACTTAAACGTTAGACTGATTTTTCTCACCCCATTTTTGTTGCCAAAGAAAGGCAACGGTTAAAATAAATTTTTTGTCTCAACATTTTTTATTGTAATTTACTATTATTTTATTAATTCATACCTAGGTAATGGTTGTGAGTTCGGTACATCCAAAAATGTTAGGTTAATCTTTCTAGGATTCTTTTTTTTTATTATGAAAATTTTACGGTGAGGGGATGACGCCCCAGTCCAAGGCAGAGAAGACCTTCGGGCTCTTTGAGCACTTACGAAGGTAATTACATTTACCTCACCCAAGGAGAGTTAATCTTTCTAGGATTCTACTTTGTCTAATTCTTACTTTCTTTTCAACATCTTATTTTTTCAGTTTCGCCAATGGCTACTGACTTTAAGAAATTCAGAGCCTTTACAAACCATAGAAGTAGATAGCTTTGTACATTCAAATAAATCAATGCTTACAAGATAACGTTGTCTTTGGATGCTAAGGTGAACTCTTCACGGTTTTTTTTTTAAAAGTGATTTGATTTTGTTAACCACACAATTTATAAATTTTTTTAAAATATTTTTAAATGCTAATTGATTTCTTTAACAACTGTTTCTCACAAAAGACATTGTGATTCAGAAAGTTGTTGTAACCTAGAAGAATCTGGATGTCATGGAAATAAAGATTATTGCTTCTTGGAGTTATGAAGTTGAAAGGAAAAAAATCTGATTATATTTGAAAATGAAGACCTGAAAATAAATGTATACTATATAACAAAACGAGAAAAGAAGTGTTACAATTGCAATATGGGTTTCTCGAAAAAAATTGCAGTATGAAGTTTTTTTTCCCAATCAATGTTCTTTCCAAGGTTGGTTGCATTGAATAGTTTTGAATCGAAAAGTGCTCGACCGTAAATAACTAGTTAATTACATAAGTTCTCAGTTTTGGTTTTTCGATTATAATTATTGCTACCCCCAAGATATGAGAGATTTAATTCAATACAGTAATGTTTCACTGTAGATCAAGGTTCATACAATGGATAATTCATAAATCTATTTGATAGTTCAGACTGAGATGCCTTTCACGAAGATGGTCATTACTCATTACTAGTAATTGGCACTATGATGTCTCAGTTAGACATAGGGATTTAGAGTGAAGAGTAGTATAAATAGCAAGTATATTTATCGTGTCAAACCTGGGCCAAGCCCCTTTATGTAGATGAGTTGGTTGCATAATAGTGATATTTTCGAGTGAGATAAGGTAAAACACTCATCAATTGAGTTAGTACTATCCTTAATGATAAAAGTTAGTACACTTTTGTTGAGTGACATAAGGTGTTTTCACTTTGGCTTTTTTTTTTTTTTTACCTAACCCATTTAATCCCCAAAATACCCCTCAAAATTTAAAAGAAAACTATTTTTCTTAAACTTTCCGGAATTACCTCAAAAGAAGATAATTCAGGAAACCAATTTTTAAAACTTTCCGGAAAATCACCTCAAAAGAGGTATTTCCGGAAGTCATTTTTGCCTTCTAGAAATACCTCTTTTGAGGTGATTCCGGAAAGTTTTAAAAATTGGTTTCCAGAATTATACTATTTTGAGGTAATTCCGGAATGTTTTTTTTTTCTTTTAAAATAACGTAAACACGATTTATTACGCTAAATTACGAGAACGATAAATTACGAGGACCATAAAATACGAGTCCATACGACGTTTGTGGGTCCATGAGAATGATCACAATCAGCTAAAGCACTGGTATGGCCTCCATACGACGTCCATAAATACGAGTCCATAAAATGCCTGTGGTCTTCCCATGGCCTCCATACGACGTCTGTGGGTCGTAAGGCATCCAGCTGACCCTGAAAATGACTAAGCTTCACAGCGTCATTCTGAATCTAATCCTCCTGGTGCGGGTACTAGGAGCAGAAGTGTGATCTGCATCTCCGCCTGCTGGCTGTGACGATTCGTCTCGCTCAAAACGTCCTGAACTGCTCACCACTGAAAAAAAAAACGTTCCGGAAGTCAGTTTTGACTTCCTAAAATACGTCCTTTGAGGTGTTTCCGAAAAGTTCAGAGAAACAGTTTTTCGGAATCATCCTCAAACGAGGTGTTTCTGGAAGAATTGCAAAAAAAGCTTCCGGAAATACGTAAAAATAAGGTATTTCCGGAAAGATAAAAAAAACTTACTGAGAATTTCAGAATTATGTGAAAATGAGCATCCACACATAGGGGAGGAGAGGGTACAAAAAAAAGCTTTTCACTTTTTCTGCATATGAGCATCCACACTGCATTCCATCGGTTAGCCTCAATATACTCCGAACTTAAAAAAGCCATCAATGAGAGCCATTCTATTTTTAGTAATATAGGGCAAAAAATAAAGATCAATTGTGGCATATATAGAGGAAACATTCGTAATTTGAACTATCTTAGTTATATTGGTGTCTTTTTTTCGACCACCACTACATATTTAATTATGTGGAGTGGCCATTTGATGACATGTACAAAGATTAACTAATTTTTGTAGTGAATTGACAACTTCTGTAAACAAAAATTTGTGTAGAATGTGTGGCTAACATTGTTTTCCACTTTTCAATAAGATATGACATCTAATGGTCATTGCAGAGCATCGGAGGAGGTGGGATCATATGCAAGAGAGGGTTCGTCGAATGAAGGAGGAGCGTCGTCGAATATTAGAGTTACCGCAGCTGTAGTAGACGTTGACCACATCCACCACTACCAAAACACTACTACCGCCCACAACCACAACCACAACACCACTACCAGCCTATTCCTCGGTACTACTATCGTCTTGAGACCACCCAACCATCGTTATATCTATTCTAGCATCTCACTCATTGTCCCAACCAATGTTTTAAAAACCGAACTGAACCGGGCGGTTCAACTGGGAACCGAACACTCGGGTGGTTGGTTCAACCCCATTTGAACAGCCAATTGAACAGCCAATTGAACCGCTATATTAATTTGAATTTAACCATCAAAGCAAATAATTAATTTGATCATATTAGTGATTATGGGGACTTTTGGAAAGGTGGTTTAAGAACATGCATAGCGTAGTGCTTGGTTGAGTTTTTTCCCACTTGACATGTTGTGTATTGTTGTGCAAAAACGTGTGCAAATATACACGGTCTAACAAGTAGTACAATGATAAACAAAGGTCATTCTCACAGAGATTGGGTAGCTAATTCAATGCAAATATGACTTGAAGAGTAATCTAGTGAGTAAAATAAAACAGTGACAAAAATCATCTTCAGACAGAGGAATTAAAGTGTAATTGAAGTGGGTATTAAATCTATAATAGAACTGGTTAAGGATTGTAATTCCATTGCATTATCGTTCTAGTTGCAAGTGTTATGAGGTGCTGCATCACTTGGATGCAAAGTCAAAGTATGTTTTTCCTGCATTTTCACTGGGGTTTAATTAGGGTACCTTATGTCTAAGCCCCCATTAATGTCGACCCGAACCATGATAAAAAAGATCCAGAACACCCCATGAACCTGGTTAAATTTTTTTAGTTTAACCAACTTAATTAAAATGCCTTTTAATTAAAGGTACTCATGTGAATCTATGCATTCCGCTAGTTAAACCTTTTCACATAGCTGTATTAAAATTAGGGTGATCAAGCTTGGCTCAACATATGACAATAAAACACATCGATCTAAAGTGTCATTAACAACAACATAGTTTTTACAACTTGAAATGAATTACAACTTCATTAAATCCCTAACACTAGAAGGTTTAGCTCATGTTGAGCTTTTCAAATAACCAAAATAAAGAAGTACACCAAAGTTAAAACCAACATTTCCACCGAAGAAATTACAAAGAAATTAAGGGAAAATGAAGAACATTTCTACACATCAACTAACATCTCCTAGCTCCCAGCAATTCACAGCATTCTTGAAATGCTTTCACAGTGATGTGCAGGCCCAACAATGGCGGAATGAGTGAAGGTTGAAGATGAAGATGGTGTGGTGCTTGTTCCTAAAAGACAATCAGGGATCTGAAGAATCACCAGCCTCATTAAATGGTCATTTTATAGTCATCCAAATAGGGCAACATTCCCTTACAAAAAGACAAAAGAGACCCTACAAAAAAGTGCTTTATCCAATTCAAGTAAAATGATTCTTTAGTTGTCCCCATTTCCTTGCTACTCATTACCTGCCACACCTTGTCCTCTACTGCCAGCTCAGCATATTCACTATCTTATGTGCAGAGTTTATACCTTAGGCTTTAGTTAGTGCTGTTTTGGTGGTGCTATAACATCTATGCTGTTATGCAGTGCTATAGTATGCTGTTATGTTAATTCTGTTTGTTGCATATTTCTGTTATAGGTAGTTAGTTCGGTTACGGCTTGTAACTGATTGTATAGACTCTATGTAACACCCTAAATATTTAATTAATTTATTTAATTAAGTATTTAGGTATTTAATTTATTTTAGTTGATATAATTAGATTATTGAGAAAATTATATTAATTAATTAAGTGGAGGTGTGGTATTAGGAAATTGGTGGCACCAACTAATTAAATTAGGGCTTAAGTGGAAAGCCCATGATCCATGGCCCATGACCCATTAAGTGGCCCAAGTTCAACTAATAAACCTAGGGGTCTTATGAGAAGGTGCTCATTGGAGCAAAGAAAAGAAAATAGAAAGTGAGAAAAGGGAGAGAGGGAGCGGCGGCCGAAGGTTGCAAAGGGGAGAAGAAGAGGTGGGTTTGGCGTGAAGGCTTCAAGGAAAGGGAGGAAAAAACTCGCTTAGTTGGTGATTCTTGTTGGTTGCTAGGAGTTTTGCTTGGTTCTTCAATTTTCTAAGGTTAGGGGGCTCTCTTTCATTCATAATAACTTATATGATGAGTGTTCTATGTGGGTTAGCCTCTAGGATAATTAATTGATTGATTGTTGTGTTGTTTTCATGGTTGATGTTATGCTTGAACTCAATTTGATAAATCTATGTTGTTTGTTGTTGAAATGAACATGATACAAGCTATGTATGCAAAGTGTTTGATGATATTACCCTATGAGTTTTGGAGGTGAGGTTACTATGCTTATGTGGTGTTTGACGAAATGCATAAGTATGTGGTGTTGAAATTGTTGTTTGGGAATTGATCATGATGAGTTCTACTTGTTTATGGTTTTTGTGCATTTCTGGACACTATTTCGGTTTTTCTGAAACAGGTACTGTTTGGTTGATCCAAAAATTATGTGGCTGTTGGTTTTGAAAATAGACTTAAAGCCGGTCGTTTTGGCACTGGGTTCGTTCAATTTGGAGTTGTGTAGCTCAAGTTATGAGTCTCCTAAGTTGGGTCAAATTTCTGGAATCAAACTGTGAGTAGGTTCGGTTTTTGTAGGCTTTGTGTTATCAATTGAACTCCGTTTTGAACGATTCTTGTTTCATTGGAAAGTAGACTTAATTCTCTACGAAATAGGCACCGGTTTCACGAAATTTCATTAAGAAATGAGAAAGAAAATTTGGTTGCAAGCTGGGTAGAGAGTTCTGTCCGATTTTGGTACCTCAGTGTAGTGTTTTGAAAAACTGTACCAACTGGATACTTATTTTGAAAAATAAAAATCATAGGCAGAAACTACACTCAGAGGGCTTTCCAATGAGTGGTCTGTGTTGCTGTCTGGCGCAGGTTGCCTCTGTGGCAGTTTTTACTGTCTGTGTTGCTGTCTGTGTTGCCCAGATGTGGTGCAGGTTGCCTCTGCGCCAGTTTTTGCTGTCTGTGTTGCCCAGATATGGCGCAGGTTGCCTCTGCGCCAGTTTTTGCTGCTGTGTTGCCTAGTTGTGTTGCTATCTTGGCGCAATGCTGCCAGTTTGCTGGCGCAGTGCTGCCCGATGTTGCTCGAAGTGTTTAAGTGCAGTTTTGCTTATTGTTGCCTGTCCCGAGTCAATGACTTAAAATAGTCTATTTAATTGGTGTTGGTGTAATTGGTGGGTTAATTGCTAGCCTTAGAGCTATAATTGGAGGTGTGTTAATTGGTGATGTTTCTAATGGTCAAATCAATTATTGGTGATGGGTCTATGACCTCTTTTTGGTGATGGTGAGTTAGTTAATAGCAATGGTGAGTCTATTAATTATTGGTGATTATGCTTATTGCTCATTATGGTGAATATGGTGTGTTATGGTGCATTGTTCATGGCGTCACATAAACCATGTGCATTTATTGGTGAGTAGGCTTCAGCCTTATTATAAATTTGGTGAGTGCCCTCAAGGCTTATTTTGGTGATGGATCCACATGCATATGCCCGTGGAGTTGGGTTGCATTTCATGCACTAATCATACATTCGGTGATGTTTCTTAATGATTGTGAATGTAATGGTATATGTTGATATCGTTGTGAATTGGTGCTTTTAGTTGCTTTCCCCTAGTATAATGCTTATCATATATGCTATTATTTATGTAAAGAGACTCACCCTACTGCTTTTATGTTGCTTCTCATGTCGGCAACGTGCAGGTGTTAGCGAGTGAAGGTTATCCTCATACCTTCTTCTAGTCGGTTGTGTCTGGCTCTGATACGTAGCACCGGGGAGGGGCGTCTTAGTTTACTTGTTATTTTTATTTTGATGTTATTAAACTGATATTTGGTGATGTATTGAGTATGTTCAAGACTTGTTGTTATTCCGCTGTGATGGTGATTATATTCATGTTGATGTAAACTAAACAGGTGATTTGTGACTTGTCCCTTAACTGTTGTGCTATGTATCGTACTGCTAGCTGCTGGACTATGCCATTGATGTTTGTTTTGGTTTAAAAGGGAGTAAATGTAGCACTCTCTCGTGGTTGTTTTATTTTTATTTTTTAAAAACTCTGATTTTATCATTTAAATAGTAGTATATTAGAAGGGGGTGTTACATTAGTGGTATCAGAGCAATGGTTGGTCCGTCCGGCCAAGTCGTCGAGTCGTTGTGTCGGTTAACGACCAGCTGTTGTCTTTTAGTCCTAACCATTGGTTGTGTTGTAGTGATGTTCCTGCAGGTACAGGTAAACAGAAGCTGCTGATGGTAAGTGAACTAGTGTGGGGGATGCCCCTAATGGTATTGTGTGATGTATTGTGTTCTGATGTGTGAACTCTGTGCCTTTGTGTTGGATTTTATTTTTAACCCTCTTGTTGTGCTCATATGCTTCTAGTAATTTGCATTGTTGCTTGTTACTCGCATATCTTTGATGATTGATGTGTCCATATAAATTCATATGCTGATTTTGGGGCCCTAGGCGCCCTGTTCCTCTATTTTCCATGTTGTGGTTTGGTTGCTGGAAACAGCGCCCTGCTCCTGAGCGCCATGCTTGTTCTGTTCCTGGTTGCTGTAGGTGCCCCGTGCCTGGCCGCCGTACCTGATGCTGTTATACTGTTGCTGTTTTACTGCTGCTGTTTTACTATGCTGTTGTTCACTGTGTTACTGTAAATCATTGCTGCTGTTTTACTGTGTTGCTGTTCACTGTGTTACTGTAAATCATTGCTGATGTTTCTGAAAAATAATTGTGTGCTGTTTCCGAAAATTGTTGCTGTTCTGAAAACTGTTTTATTTGAGCGACACTAAGTCTTATACAAACTCTTTCGTAGTGTGTTTTGACATTTGAAAACTAAATGCATTGTGAAAATTGTCTTGTGGATTATTTTAAGTCGTTGCTTCACTATTAATTGTCGTGGTGTTTTTAACCACTACAAGTGAAAAATGTATTCGTCCAAATGCTATAATTTTATTGTCGACTTTCTTTTTAGAAAATTGCAATTAGATGAAACGATTTTAGCCGAGGGCTACCATCTCATGTGATTACTACTTTCATTATCTTCCCTATTTGCTTAATTTATCTCAAGGTGTTATCTTGTACGCTTGAGTCTTATGACGTGATTTTGGCTGTTACCTCCTAATTTGTGCTATGTGAATTTGTAGTCTGAAAAAAAGTGATCCCTGAAAATTGCTTTTGAACATCTATTAAACAATTTTATGGTTGAATACCAACATTAGTATTAAGAATTTATTTTAATAGATGAACACTGATCCTGTATAAAGTTTTTACTATGGTATGCTTTCAATTGCACATTGACGCTGTATACTAAGTTTTCATGATTTGATTTTGGCTGTTAGATCCTTAAGGTTCGTGCTGCGTGGTTTCGAGTCTGATAATAACAATGTGTATTGAGAATGCTCGTACCCTTGTACTAAATGAACTATTTTTACTACTGTTAAACTTGTTAAGTTGTTGAACTGTTAGCCCGATGTTGTTTTATCAATGATGTTGATTTGTCGTTGCTGTTTGTTGATGATGTTGACCTGTTGCTTCCTTGTTGATGATGCTGACTTGTTGTTGTTTTGTTGTTGATGTTGTGTTGTTGATTTGGGCGTTGGCCCGGAGCTTGTCTCCAACAGTCGTTGAAGTTGTTAATTGTTGTGTTGTGGGTACCGCCGATATGGCCCACATTGTTGTGTCGTGGGTAGCGCCGATATGGCCCACGTTGTTTTGTTGTGGGTACCGCCGATATGGCCCACATTGTTGTGTTGTGGGTACCGCCGATATGGCCCACATTGTTGTGTCGTGGGTAGCGCCGATATGGCCCACGTTGTTTTGTTGTGGGTACCGCCGATATGGCCCACATTGTTGTGTCGTGGGTAGCGCCGATATGGCCCACGTTGTTTTGTTGTGGGTACCGCCGATATGGTCCACATTGTTGTGTCGTGGGTAGCGCCGATATGGCCCACGTTGTTTTGTTGTGGGTACCGCCGATATGGCCCACATTGTTGTGTCGTGGGTAGCACCGATATGGCCCACGTTGTTTTGTTGAGGGTACCGCTGAATGGCCCGAAATGTTTTGATGAATTTTGTGTTGTAGGCCTATGGCCGATGTTGTGATTTTTGTCATTGTTAATGTCGCCTCAGTGGCAAATTTGTTGTTGATTTAGCCCGGGTGGTGAATTTATGTCGTGAAGCCTCCTTTGGCGATTTTAGTTGTTGATGTTATTGTTGTTATTTTGTTGATGTTGTTGTCATCATTGTCGTGATGTTGTGATGAAACTATGAGGCACCGTAGAGATAGATGAGTGAGGTAGAACACAAGTGATGCTTATATCTACGAGTCTGGTTATTATTTCTTAGGTTACCTGGCTGAATAAGTAGGAGGGACGGCCGTCCAATCACTTCCCGCCGGTAATCAATGAAATGATAATCAGCAGAATAGACGACACTAGTTGTCTAGATAGCTGTAGTTTGTTAATGGAGGAGTGTTAGCATTGGCAGAGAAATTTCGAGGACGAAATTATTCTAAGTGGGGGAGAGTTGTAACACCCTAAATATTTAATTAATTTATTTAATTAAGTATTTAGGTATTTAATTTATTTTAGTTGATATAATTAGATTATTGAGAAAATTATATTAATTAATTAAGTGGAGGTGTGGTATTAGGAAATTGGTGGCACCAACTAATTAAATTAGGGCTTAAGTGGAAAGCCCATGATCCATGGCCCATGACCCATTAAGTGGCCCAAGTTCAACTAATAAACCTAGGGGTCTTATGAGAAGGTGCTCATTGGAGCAAAGAAAAGAAAATTGAAAGTGAGAAAAGGGAGAGAGGGAGCGGCGGCCGAAGGTTGCAAAGGGGAGAAGAAGAGGTGGTTTTGGCGTGAAGGCTTCAGGGAAAGGGAGGAAAAAGCTCGCTTAGTTGGTGATTCTTGTTGGTTGCTAGGAGTTTTGCTTGGTTCTTCAATTTTCTAAGGTTAGGGGGCTCTCTTTCATTCATAATAACTTATATGATGAGTGTTCTATGTGGGTTAGGCTCTAGGATAATTAATTGATTGATTGTTGTGTTGTTTTCATGGTTGATGTTATGCTTGAACTCAATTTGATAAATCTATGTTGTTTGTTGTTGAAATGAACATGATACAAGCTACGTATGCAAAGTGTTTGATGATATTACCCTATGAGTTTTGGAGGTGAGGTTACTATGCTTATGTGGTGTTTGACGAAATGCATAAGTATGTGGTGTTGAAATTGTTGTTTGGGAATTGATCATGATGAGTTCTACTTGTTTATGGTTTTTCTACATTTCTGGACACTATTTCGGTTTTTCTGAAACTGGTACTGTTTGGTTGATCTAAAAATTATGTGGCTGTTGTTTTTGAAAATAGACTTAAAGCCGGTCGTTTTGGCACTGGGTTCGTTCAATTTGGAGTTGTGTAGCTCAAGTTATGAGTCTCCTAAGTTGGGTCAAATTTCGGGAATCAAACTGTGAGTAGGTTCGGTTTTTGTAGGCTTTGTGTTATCAATTGAACTCCGTTTTGAACGATTCTTGTTTCATTGGAAAGTAGACTTAATTCTCTACGAAATAGGCACTGGTTTCACGAAATTTCATTAAGAAATGAGAAAGAAAATTTGATTGCAAGCTGGGTAGAGAGTTCTGTCTGATTTTGGTACCTCAGTGTAGTGTTTTGAAAAACTGTACCAACTGGATACTTATTTTGAAAAATAAAAATCATAGGCAGAAACTACACTCAGAGGGATTTCCAATGAGTGGTCTTTTGTTGAAATCTGATGTCGTTTGCTATTTTAATTAATTCGCCGAAGTAGGTGTACTGCTGTAGGAATTCAGCACTTGTGCTGTGTTGCCGATTGTGTTGCGTCAGGGCGCTTGTGTGCTGCCCTGTGTTGCAGTCTGTGTTGCTGTCTGTGTTGCCCAGATGTGGCGCAGGTTGCCTCTGCGCCAGTTTTTGCTGTCTGTGCTGCTATCTGTGTTGCCCAGATGTGGCGCAGGTTGCCTCTGCGCCAGTTTTTGCTGCTGTGTTGCCTAGTTGTGTTGCTATCTTGGCGCAATGCTGCCAGTTTGCTGGCGCAGTGCTGCCCGATGTTGCCCGAAGTGTTTAAGTGCAGTTTGCGTTGCCGATTGTGTTGCGTCAGGGCGCTTGTGTGCTGCCCTGTGTTGCAGTCTGTGTTGCTGTCTGTGTTGCCCAGATGTGGCGCAGGTTGCCTCTGCGCCAGTTTTTGCTGTCTGTGTTGCTATCTGTGTTGCCCAGATGTGGCGCAGGTTGCCTCTGCGCCAGTTTTTGCTGCTGTGTTGCCTAGTTGTGTTGCTATCTTGGCGCAATGCTGCCAGTTTGCTGGCGCAGTGCTGCCCGATGTTGCCCGAAGTGTTTAAGTGCAGTTTTGCTTATTGTTGCCTGTCCCGAGTCAATGACTTAGAATAGTCTATTTAATTGGTGTTGGTGTAATTGGTGGGTTAATTGCTAGCCTTAGAGCTATAATTGGAGGTGTGTTAATTGGTGATGTTTCTAATGGTCAAATCAATTATTGGTGATGGGTCTATGACCTTTTTTTGGTGATGGTGAGTTAATTAATAGCAATGGTGAGTCTATTAATTATTGGTGATTATGCTTATTGCTCATTATGGTGAATATGGTGTGTTATGGTGCACTGTTCATGGCGTCACATAAACCATGTGCATTTATTGGTGAGTAGGCTTCGGCCTTATTATAAATTTGGTGAGTGCCCTCAAGGCTTATTTTGGTGATGGATCCACATGCATATGCCCGTGGAGTTAGGTTGCATTTCATGCACTAATCATACATTCGGTGATGTTTCTTAATGATTGTGAATGTAATGGTATATGCTGATATCGTTGTGAATTGGTGCTTCTAGTTGCTTTCCCCTAGTATAATGCTTATCCTATATGCTATTATTTATGTAAAGAGACTCACCCTACTGCTTTTATGTTGCTTCTCATGTCGGCAACGTGCAGGTGTTAGCGAGTGAAGGTTATCCTCATACCTTCTTCTAGTCAGTTGTGTCTGGCTCTGATACGTAGCACCGGGGAGGGGCGTCTTAGTTTAATTGTTATTTTTATTTTGATGTTATTAAACTGATATTTGGTGATGTATTGAGTATGTTCAAGACTTGTTGTTATTCCGCTGTGATGGTGATTATATTAATGTTGATGTAAACTAAACAGGTGATTTGTGACTTGTCCCTTAACTGTTGTGCTATGTATCGTACTGCTAGCTGTTGGACTATGCCATTGATGTTTGTTTTCGTTTAAAAGGGAGTAAATGTAGCACTCTCTCGTGGTTGTTTTATTTTTATTTTTTAAAAACTCTGATTTTATCATTTAAATAGTAGTATATTAGAAGGGGGTGTTACACTCTAAGGTACCTATATATAGGTATGAATATGTGTAACACATTCAGATCAATGAGAAGTAGATTACATTTCAATTTCCAATCTCTCTCTCTCTTATCATTTTCTTACCACTGCTCTCAAATTCACATTAGCAAAATCATTTTATCTTACATTCTTGAGAACGTTTCATAACAATTGGTATCAGAGCACAAGGTTCGTAAAACTCCTGGGCAAGGTGTGGCGTGAAACTCGTGGAGGATTCAAGAATGGGCTCCGTGAAATTTGAGATGGAGAAATTCACGGGCAAGAACGCTTTCAGCCTATGGCGAATGAAGATGAGGGCTTTTCTGGTTCAACAGGGTATTGAAAAGGCACTTGCAGGAGAAGCAAGACTGCCTGATACGTTACCTATAGAGGAGAAGAAAGATATGCTTGACAGAGCATATAGTGCTTTGATTTTGTCTCTTGGAGACAAAGTGTTGAGAGAGGTTTCGAAGGAGAAGACTGCTGCAGGCATTTGGCTCAAATTGGAGAACCTATACATGACCAAATCTTTGGCAAATAGGTTGTATTTGAAGCAGAAACTGTTTACATTCAAGATGCAATCTGGAAGGAAATTGGAGGATCACATTGATGACTTCAACAAGGTGATTCTTGATCTTGAGAACATTGAGATCATGGTGGATGATGAGGATCAAGCACTCTTGTTGCTGAAGTCATTGCCAAATGAATATAGGAATTTTGCAGATACACTCATCTATGGTCGGGATACATTGTCTTTTGAAGAGGTCCAAAATGCCTTATCTTCAAAAGAACTCACAAGAAAGTCAGAAACTGTTGATGATCAACAAGCTGAAGCACTAAATGTGAGAGGAAGGACTGAGAAGAGGGATTACAAAAACAAACAAAATGCAAGATCAAAGTCAAGAGAATTTAAGAAAAGAGCCTGCTACATCTGCAAAAGTGAAGATCATCTCAAGAAAGATTGTCCAGATCTCAAGAAAACGAAGAAGGGTGGAGAGCATAAGAATCACAATGGAGATGCTGATGTAGTCTCTGAAGGGTACGAGAGTGCTGATGTGATGTGTGTTACTGAAGTGCCTTGCAAGTGTAATAGATACAAGAAGGAAAGGGATCATTATGGGATTGCTGACATAGACATGAACAACTATGTGAGTGCTGAAGTGCTGTGCATTTCAGACATGAAGCTTTACCTCCGATGGATTCTTGACACAGGATGTACCTTCCACATGTGCCATGTTAGAGAATGGTTCTCTACATTTAATAAAATTCATGGTGGACAAGTGCTGTTGAAGAGAAATTTAATTTCCCTTTCAAAGTTTGATTCACAAGGATTTGAATACAAAGGAGGGGATGGAGTCATCAAGGTAATAAAAGGATCCATGGTAATGATGAAGGGAAAATTGGAGAATGGTCTGTACAAGTTGCTGGGGAATGCACTTGAAGGAGCATCAAATGCTGTATCAAATGCTGAGATCATTAAATGCAGCCTATGGCATAGAAGGTTGGGACATGTAAGTGAAAAAGGGCTGAAAGAATTGAGCAAGCAGAAGTTGTTAGGCGATGATGTTATTCAACCACTTGATTTCTGTGAGCAATGCATATTTGGCAAGGCCAAGAAGTTGAAATTCAGCACAGCAATACATTGTACAAAGGAAAGATTAGACTATATTCACAGTGATCTGTGGGGACCAACAAGGTTTCAATCTCATCAAGGATCCAGATACTTCATGACTCTCATTGATGACCACTCAAGGAAGGTATGAGTTTACATGCTTAAACATAAAAGTGATGCTTTTGAGAAGTTTAAGGAATGGTGCACTCTTGTGGAAAATCAAACTGGTAGGAAGGTTAAGAAGTTGAGAACAGATAATGGACTTGAATTTTGCTCTGAGGAATTCAATCATTTCTGTAAACTGAAAGGCATTGACATGCATAAGACAGTAAGTGGGACACCTCAACAGAATGGACTTGCAGAAAGAATGAATAGGACAATCATGGAAAGAGTAAGATGCATGATGTTGAATGCTAATCTGCCTCACCAATTCTGGGCAGAAACAGTAGCTACTGCAGTGCATTTGATAAACAGATGTCCCTCCTCAGCAATCAACATGAAGACCACTGAAGAAGTATGGTCAGGTCATCCCCCTGATTTATCAAATCTGAAAGTGTATGGCTGTATTGCTTATGCACACATTAAGCAAGGTAAACTTGATCCTAGAGCTGTGAAATACATGTTTATAGGGTATCCTACTGGTGTTAAGGGATATAGACTGTGGTGTGTAGACAAGCAGCTGCCAAGAGTCATCATCAGCAGAAATGTGGTGTTCAGAGAAACTGAAATGTTTCACACGAAAAGGGTGGTTGAAAATAACTCAGATGAGCATGATAATGATGATGGAGTTGAGTTTGAGGTGGAGACTTTACCTAAACACATAGGTGCTGCTATAGCACCTGAGACAGTTCCAGAAACTATGGCATCAGACAATGAAGAGGCTATGGATGATCAAGATGATGTGCAGGACTATCTCCTAGCTAGAGATAGAGCTAGAAGAGTCATTAGAGCTCCAGATAGATTTGGTCATGCTGAGATGGTAGCCTTTGCTTTAAATGTTGCTGAAGAAGTAGATTGTGAGGAACCTGCTAGTTACAAAGATGCTATGAATAGCAAGGCAATGAATGAGTGGTATGTAGCTATGGAGGATGAGATGCATTCACTCCACAAGAAGAAGACTTGGATTTTGGTGGCCAAACCAAAAGGGAAAAAGCTTGTGGGTTGTAGATGGCTTTTCAAATTGAAAGAAGAAATACCTGGTGTTGCCAAGGCTAAGTTCAAAGCAAGATTGGTGGCTAGAGGATTCAATCAAAGGGAAGGAATTGATTATCATGAAGTGTTCTCACCAGTGGTAAAGCATGCATCTATTAGGAAGATACTGTCACTGGTTGCACAGGAAGATTTGGAGCTTGAACAGCTAGATATGAGGACTGCATTCCTCCATGGAGAGCTAGATGAGCAGATTTTCATGTCACAACCAGAAGGTTTTGTGAAGAAAGGTCATGAAGGAAAGGTATGATTGTTGAAAAAGTCACTCTATGGTCTCAAACAGTCACCAAGGCAGTGTTACATGAGATTTGATAGCTTCATGATGAAGTAAAAATTCACTAGATGCAAGTCAGATAATTGTGTCTATTGGAGGAAGACAAATACTGGTGAGATAGTTTACCTACTGCTCTATGTTGATGACATGCTTGTAGCATGTAAGAGCAAAGAAGAAATTAAGAAGGTGAAGCACATGCTTGAAGGAGAATTTGAGATGAAAGATATGGGAGCTGCTAGTAAGATACTAGGGATGCAAATAGCTCGTGACAGAAACTCTGGCTCTCTCACTCTCAGTCAGAAGGATTACATCTTGAAGGTGTTGAAGAGATTCAACATGGATCATTCCAAGCCTGTGGCAACACCCTTGGCTCAGGATTTTAGGTTGTCTTCAGATGACTCACCTAAAACTGAAGAAGAAGAGAAATATATGGAAGGTGTTCCATATGCAAGTGCTGTGGGGTCACTCATGTATGCAATGATATGCACTAGGCCAGATTTGGCTTATGCTATGAGTATTGTGAGTAGATACATGGGAAGACCTGGTAGGCAGCATTGGGAGGCATTGAAATGGACTCTCAGATACTTGAAGAGGACAAGTGATGTAGGCTTGCATTTCCAAAGGCATGAAGACAGCATCTCTGGTGTAACAGGATTTGTTGACTCTGACTATGCTGGTTGCCTAGACACAAGGAGGTCTCTAACTGGTTTTGTATTCAAGTTTTGTGGAAACACAGTGAGTTGGAAATGCAACTTGCAGCAGGTGGTGACCTTGTCCACAACTGAAGCTGAATTCATGGCTGTCACAGAAGCCCTTAAGGAAGCTATATGGATGAAAGCCATGGCTTTGCATTTAGGAGGACAACAGTCTGCATCAAAGGTGTTTTGTGATAGTCAAAGTGGTATTCATTTGGCTAAGAACCAAGTGTACCACGAGAGAACAAAGCACATTGATGTGAGGCTTTATTTTGTAAGAGAAATCATTGCAAGAGGGGAAGTAAGCCTTGAGAGATTGGTACAGCTGATAATCCTGCTGACATGATGACTAAATCACTAGTTGGGAGGAAATTTCAACTTTGCCTTGGAATTTTGGGAATTGGCACTATCTAAAGCTAAGTCAAGGTGGAGAATTGTAGAGTTTATACCTTAGGCTTTAGTCAGTGCTGTTTTGGTGGTGCTATAGCATTTATGCTGTTATGCAGTGCTATAGTATGCTGTTATGTTAATTCTGTTTGTTGCATATTTCTGTTATAGGTAGTTAGTTCGGTTACGGCTTGTAACTGATTGTATAGACTCTAAGGTTCCTATATATAGGTATGAATATGTGTAACACATTCAGATCAATGAGAAGTAGATTACATTTCAATTTCCAATCTCTCTCTCTTATCATTTTCTTACCACTGCTCTCAAATTCACATAAGCAAAATCATTTTATCTTACATTCTTGAGAACGTTTCATAACAATATGCACGCTTCAGCTCAAGTGTTCCAACAAAGGCCCATAGCACCATGGAAATATCTACTTGATACTAATTGGGGACACCTTCCCCCACAATCTTATTCCCTCATATGGGATACTAATTAGTAATACTGTATAAAACAAATAAATAATTATATAAACTAATGTTATATATATATATATATATATAACATTCACAGAGCTTCGCTGAAAAATATTCATAGTCTTCTTAACTTCTTTACCAAGTATGGGGAGGCTTCTGGTCAGATTGTTAACTCCAGTAAATCTACCGTTCATTTGGGCGTTGTTCCCAATCAACGGCTGTGTCACATTGCCGATCTGCTGGGCTTCTCTATTGGCCAGCTGCCTTTCACCTACCTGGGCATCCCCATTTTCAAAGGTAAGCCTAAAGTTGGTTATTTAATGCCTATTGCTGACAAGATTAAAGCCAAGTTATCGGCTTGGAAAGCTTCGCTCCTCTCTATTGCTGGAAGAGCGCAGCTTGTCAAGTCGGTTGTTCAAAGTATGTTAGTGTACAGCTTCCTGATATACAAATGGCCTACCTCTCTGTTGAATACGGTCGACTCTTGGATCAGAAATTTCATTTGGTCTGGTGATGTCAATCAGCGTAAAGTGGTTACAGTGGCGTGGCATAAGGTTTGTAAACCAATCTCTGAGGGGGTCTCGGGATTAGATCCCTTAAAGACACAAATAAGGCAGCCTGTCTTAAGCTTAGCTGGGAACTCAGCATTTCCCAAAATAGCTGGGCTGTCTTATTAAGGTCGGTTTTCAGAAATAGGAATACGATCTCTTATCATATCAGTTCGTCTTTATGGGGTACTTTGCGTGATCATTTATCCGATATCCATGAAAATTGCATATGGCAAATTGGTAAAGGTGACTGTATTAACTTTTGGATAGATCAGTGGATGTCGGACCCTCTGGTAAATCTTCTCAATGTCCCTGAGCATCGTCAGCACTTTCTAAAAGCCCGTGTTTGTGACTTCATTCAGAATGGTCACTAGTGTATTCCAGAATCTCTTTCTAATATCTTTCCTCAGTTGGCTTCGCTCCTTCGTGAAAAAGATCTGCCTTCATTTGACTCTCAGGATCAACTGATTTGGAAAAACTCTATAGATGGTATGCTTACTTTTAAGACTGCTTATCTTCATTATAGGCCTATGGGGCAGCCTATTAGGCGGTTCCAAAATATTTGGAGTAGTGTCATCCCTCCCTCCAAATCTCTCCTTGTCTGGCGTATCCTTCATAACCGTATGCCTACAGATGAGCAGCTTAGAAACCGTGGATGTGGAACTGTCTCCATGCGGAATATGAGACATCTTTGCACCTTTTCTGTGAGTGCTCTTTCGCTAAGGAGCTCTGGGACTGGCTTAGTGGTAAGCTATCAATTAATATTAATGTTTCCTCCCCGGAGATGATTTTTGAGGTTTGTCAGCGCCCTTGGTCTAACCAAGTGCATGATGTTGTTACCACCGCTGTTATTAACGTATTTTGGGCTATTTGGCACTCTCGGAATCAGATTCGTTTTGACAACAAGAAGATCTTGCCCACTCACATAAAGAACTTGATCACGGCAAATGTGAGCATTTCTGGTAATCTCAGCAAGGGCTCCACGTCAAACTCCATGCAAGATTTTTTGATTCTTAAGGCGTTTTCGGTTGATTGCAAGCCTTGTAAGGCTCCTACAACTATAGAGGTTATTTGGAAGGCCCCTCCTTGCTCGTGGGTTAAGTGCAATACAGATGGCGCTGCTAGGGGTTCGCCTGGTTTAGCAGCTTGTGGGGGTATCTTTCGCGATAGTAATGCTGAATCTCTTGGTTGTTTCATGCTTCCTCTTGGTACAAATTACGCTCTTCATGCTGAGCTTGTTGGAATCATGGTAGCCATTGAAGTGGCTTTCCACAAAGGTTGGCATCGTTTATGGATTGAGAGTGATTCTCAGCTTGCTGTTATGGCCATTTCGTCTCATTCCATTGTGCCTTGGAGTATCCGCAACCGCTGGCTTAATTGCATGGGTCTTCTAAAATCCATGACTTTCAGTTGCACTCATATTTTTCGAGAAGGAAATCACTGTGCTGATAAGCTTGCGTCTCATGGAACTACCCTGTCGGGCTTCCAATGGTGGAATTCTATTCCCACTTTTATTTAGGATGATTTTAACCGTAATAGGATTGGTCTTCCTTCTTTTCGTTTTAGACAGTAATTTTTGTAATTTCTGTTGGCAGGGGTTTTGGTTTATGTCCCCCCTTGCTTTTTGTATTTTTGCTTTTTATTCTTTAATGAAATAGGGGGGAGTACTATTTCCTTCTTGGTGTTTTTATCCCTAAGGAGGGTTTTGCATCAGAAGGTTTTAACGAGGCTCCTTTCCTTTTTGTTTATATATATATATATATATATATATATATATGAATTAGGATATATTGACACTAGGTGTCAAACTTAGTGACTTACACCAATTATTATTTTTGCGTATAAAATGAAATTTATCAATACAACCATTGAATAACATGATATTATCTTTGAGATCATACACACACACACACACACACACACACACACACACACACACACACACACACACACACACACACACACACACACACATATATATCATTTACATAAAAATCTGAAACTATTTGACGGTCCATCGCACTACTCTATTTATTTCGATGGCTATTATGTTATTTAAAATATAAGCAAATGAATGTCTGTTGCTAGATTACACACCTATGAGTATCCAATTTTTTTTAAAAATTTGATATACATTATCCCAGGGATAATATGACGATATTCAACGGTCGGATTGATAAATTTTATTTTCTATATCAAGATATTAATTTGTGTAAATCGCTAAGTTTGATATCTGGTGTCAATATATCCTAACTCTCTCTCTCTCTCTCTCTCTCTCTCTCTCTCTCTCTCTCTCTATATATATATATATATATATTTACTTTATACATATGTTGGAAAAGTGATAGTGAGAATGTTATCTCAAGAAAAAAACTGTAAAAGGTTGTAGTTTTTGAAATAACTCATTGCTTTTTTCTCTTTTGTAAAAAAAATGAGTCATTTTTGACCATAAAAAAAATACATAGAATGGAGAAAGGAATGGCCAGGCTATGTGTAGCAAATGAAACGAAATAGAAAAACCGATTTGTATGAAGGTCGGTGCACAACAGTATCACCACACACAAGATTTCAAATAAAAATTAACCATTTCTATTTCAACCCTCTTCATTTTATTGCTTATGCGTTCATATAATTCTTCTAAAAATAATGATAAATAAATACTTTTAGCCCCACTAGTTGAAGTTTCTGAATCCGTCACTGCACAGCACCTAAAATAGGTGTTGCCAACTTGTTACTACAAAATCTGCACAACTCACAAACACAGTCAATTATTCAAAATTATTTATATTTCACACATAAACACATTTTTGCTTAGAATTACACTTATAACCAGAATATAACCAAAAACATTTAATTTCCTAATTAATAACCAATGATTTGCATTGACTACAAATAATAAAAGGATAACAACTTTTATAAATAAGAATTATCACACATCTAAACTTGAACTATTATTTGTCCTCAAGTAATGACACAAACAACACTGCTTAACTGAAAACTCAAAACAAATAACACAGCAAGCAAGGCTTCCTCTTCAGTTTTCTTTATCAATTAATTACTACCCCTAACTTAATTTCAGATTTATGGCTTTCCTCCTAATCAAAGTGTGTGTGCACTTGCAGTTTTTCCTTCACCTAAATATAAATGGCACGAGGGTCAGATTCCAACCCCTCAAACTCATCCAAAACAACACCATCCATCAAAATTTACAAAACAAGAATATTATATAATAAATACAAAGGGGGTATTCAAATGATACAACTTAAAACCAAGAAGCCATTTTTGATTTTTCAAATTAAACAGCAGCACATAAGTTTTCTCTTTATTCTTTTTGACATTTTTTTACTTGCAATCTCCATCTTTTTAGTCAAACTCTTGCAATGTTTCCACCGCAATTATGTCAATGAAAAAGGGAGAGAAGCCTGGCTAAACACAATATAGAAAAAAAACAACAAAATAGAAAACAACAACAGAAACAAAACTGCAACATGCGATGTGAGGTGTTGTGAGCTGTCATATCGAAGGAGACAGCACAACACCAAACTCAAACAAATCACTAACCAAAAACAAACAATTGCGGAACCTGCACAGTCAAAAATTAACACACAGCGACTGTTATAAGCATCTAGACTGCCTCCCACTAGCTAGTGATTGGTTTATTTCCAAGTCCTCAGCCTGACTTGTTGGAATATGTTATGGTTCTTGCCATTGGGTGGTGACCTACATTCTAGCCACAAGTCCTCCTCAATACCTCTTGCTCTTTGCCCATTCACCTTCAACTCAATTCCAGAGGCCTCATCAAAAAGATCGACATCCCCATGGGGGTATATTTTCACTAGTTTAAAACGACCAGGCCATCTGGACTTGGGTTTTCCAGGGAACAACTTTAATCTAGAGTTGAATAATAGAACTTGACCACCTTAGGTTGTAGCCTTTTTTAATGCTAAGCCTTGCTTTTCACCTTATAAAGCTCATCATTTTCATAAGCAAAGATCCTATGTTCCTCTAATTCATTTAGCCACAACATCCTAACATACCCGCCCTTTTGCAAATCCAAGTTGAGCTTCTTCACAACCCAAAAAACCTTGTCTTGAACCTCAATGAGCGAATGACAAGCTTTACTATAGAGCAGTTTGTAGGGTGTCATCCACGAAAGGGGTTTTGAATGTTGTCCTGTAGGCTCGCAAAGCATCATTCAAATGAATAGACCAATCTTTACTAGAGGGGTTAACAACCTTCTCTAAAATTTTCTTAATCTCTCTATTGGACAGCTTTTCTTGCCCATTAGTTTGAGGATGGTAGGTTGTGGCAATTTTATGTTTGACCCCATATTTTATTGCGAAAATGGGTTCCTTCATCACTAATGATTGCCCATGGTGTGACAAACCTTGTGAATATGTTCTTTTTCTAAAACATACTCATTGATTTGGCATCATTTGAGGGTAATGTCACAACCTCTATCCATTTGGACACATAATCCACTTCCACAAGAATATACAAATTACCAAAGAATGGGGGAAAAGGTCCCATGAAGTCCATACCACACACATCAAATAATTCAAATTCTAAAATGTAGTTAAGGGGAATTTCTTTCTTGTTGGACAAATCCCCCCACCCCCCAATCCCGTTTGGCATCTATCATAAAATTTTACAAACTCACGACAGTTTCTAAAGAGAGTGAGCCAGATATACCCTGCTTGTACCACGTTTGCTGCAGTTCTGGTGCCACCAAAGTGCTATGTGGTAGTGTTGTATGGTGTTTTGCATTTCTTCTTTTGCCACACACCTTCTAAGGATCTGATCTGAACACATCTTTTATAGGAAAGGCTCATCCTAATAGTACTCTCTGGCTTGCTGCGTAAATATCCTCCTCTGCTGAAAGTTGAAATCAGCAGGAACAATTCCGCTCACTAGGTAATTCACCACATCAGCATATTGGGGAGCATCAATAACTATTATAACATCTGTCACAACACCTATAACAACACCTGTGACAATAGTTTTCTTAACAGCCTTAAGGGCTAACAACTGCTCATTAGGGAAAGATTTCTCGATTTCTCCATGATTATCCCCACCAACATCCTCAGGATGCCTTGATAAATGATCAACCACTTGATTTTCAACTCCCTTTTTATCTCTAATCTCAAAATCAAATTCTTGGAGCAAAAGTACCCATCTTATAAGTCTTCACTTAGTATCCTTTTTTGTTATCAGGTACTTAATGGCAGAATGAACCGTATACATAATGACTTTGGTCCCTACCAGATAAAACCTGAACTTATCAAAAGAAAATACCATATATAGTAGTTCCTTCTCTATAGTGGTGTAATTGAGTTGGGCATCAATCAAGGTCTTGCTTGCAAAATAGATGGAATGGAATACCTTGTTGTACCTCCGCCCCAGAACAACCCTTGCAGAAATATCAATAGCATCACACATCAATTCAAAAGAGATGCTCTAATCAGGTCCCACTATGACATGTGCAGAAATGAGTGCTTCCTTCAAAGTTTTGAATGCCTTAATTCATTAGTTGTCAAAGTTTGAAGGAATATCATGTTGTAGTAATTGGAAAAGTGTTTTGGATATCATTGAGAAGTCTTTAATGAACCTCCTATTAGATCCATAATGACCAAGGAAACTCCTCACACCCTTTATGGAAGAAGGTGGAGAAAGTTTCTCAATCACTTCCACTTTACCC
This sequence comes from Astragalus membranaceus, assembly GCA_039519185.1. Classification (NCBI taxonomy): domain Eukaryota; kingdom Viridiplantae; phylum Streptophyta; class Magnoliopsida; order Fabales; family Fabaceae; genus Astragalus; species Astragalus membranaceus. The sequence continues at coordinate 97,573,181 of CM076851.1, forward strand.
TTGTCAACTTCAATCCCTTTTCTTGAAATATTGTGCCCAACACTATTCCTTCTTTCACCATGAAATGACACTTCTCCCAATTCAAAACCAAGTTTGTTTCTTCACAATTATCCAATACTTGCTCCAAGTTGGCTAGACAGGCTTCAAAATCAACTCCAAAAACAGAAAAGTCATCCATAAACACCTCCATGAACTCAGAGAAGATAGATATCATGCACCTCTAAAATGTGGTAGGTTCATTGCACTGCCCAAATGGAACCCTCCAAAATGAAAATGTGCCATAAGGACACATGAACATAGTCTTCTCTCGGTCTTCAGAAGCAATGGCTATCTGGTTATAGCCTGAGTAACCATCTAAGAAGTCGTAGAACTCCTTTCTTGTGACTTTGTTCAGCTTCCTATAATCATACAGATTCTCCATCCCATGCTTGTTCTGGTGGGGATAATCTCATTCATTTCATTTGTAACCACGATTACCACTCCTCTCTTATGGACACATTACACTGGGCTAACCCATGTGTTATCATATATGGGATAAACAATGTCTGGATCCACCCATTTGACCACTTCTTTCATAATGGGAATGAGTCTCCTCTGACTCTCAATACTACTCTTGGAGGTTTCCTCCAAGAATAATCTATGCATGCTAACAGTGGGGATGATCCCTTTGATATCAGACATTTTCAAAGCAATGGCTCTCTTATGCCTCTTCAAAACCGCTACTAACTTATTTTTTCTGTATAAGGGTTTTTAGAAATAATAACAAGCAGTGTCTCACCTTCCCCCAAATAAGCATATTTGAGATATGGAGGTAGTATTTTCTATTCAAGAATGGGAGCCTTTTGAGAAGAAGGTGTTAACACCCAAAAAATAACTAAGTCGTGGGCCGAGGGCTGAGAGAAAAGAGAAAAGGGAGCAGGTTGTTGAGGCAAGCCATTAGACAAAATCATAAGAGATGTTTGTTGAAAGAATAGACTCAAGCGAGGGCCTCGGGGTAAATCACAATGTAAACTCCCCGAGGAAGGGGTAAGCCCGAGGGATAGCAAACGAGGCCGAGGGAGAGTAAAGTTTCAGCCTATAAAGTACCACGTCCATGATAGCTCGGGTGCCTAGGTTCATGGCTACAGACCAATGACAAGGGTCAGCCGAGGAACTAAATGGCTGAGGTAAGGCAGACTTGCTTGGAAGGAAAGAGAGAGGAAGCACGTGGACAAAACATGGGACCAGTTGAAGATCAAGCGAAGGAGCGAAGCCTTGAAAAGTGGAACGAGGGGGTTTTACCCCACTAACCGTGCTAGTGGGATCGTGGGTAGTTACTCCGCCTCTTTAGGGATTAGGAGCAGTGATAGGCGTTGATCTTTAATTGATCCAACGGTAGGCAAGTGTTGGCTCGGATAGTGGCCGATGAGGGCCTATGTGTGTGTGTGTGTATATATATATAGGAAGAGGAGTAAATTGTAAGAACACACACATCAATACAAAAACTCTATTTTTTATCTGCTTTATCTTCTTTTACCGCACTTTACTTTTATCTTTATGCATTTGGCCAGTAAATAATCTAACCCTCGCGTCCCATTCAATCAACCTGACCCTTTCTAGAGGAGTCGGGAAAACCACAGTCGAGGAGCAAAGTTCCCTCCTCGGTGCAATTGCTTGAAGAACAGAGGAATCAAAGACTGTCCAAACCTCTGGCCGACCCCATGGCTAGGACCTAAGAGTTTGACAACAACAGAAGGTAAATTGTCATTCAAAATGGTTTCCTTCATATCCAAAGGCTCATACTTTTTAGCTCACAATTGGTTCACAAGACGTTCCTTCTTTGAAATCAATGGAAAATCCTCATTGAGCTCCAATTCATCTAAGTCTTCAAGCTCCTTTTTGAGGGGATCTTCAGATATAATGAATTGTTTATTCACCAAGGAGTCAATAGAATGCACAAAGGAACAGTCTATTACATTTTCATCAGGATATTTCAAAGCATTAAAAATATTAAATTTTACCTCCTTATCAGTGACCCTCATGGTTAATTCACCCTTTTGCACGTCAGTGAGGGTCATACCAGTAGCAAGGAATGGCCAGCCCAAGATGATGAGCACCTCAGCATCATCTTCAAAGTCCAAGATGATGAAATCCATAAGGGAACACAAACTTGTCCACCTTGATCAACACATCTTCAACCTTTCCCTGTAGATATGCCTGCCAATTGCAAGGTCACTGTTGTTGGCCTGGCTTCTCCAATTCCAAGTTGTTGGAAGATGGATTTGGGAATCAAGTTAATGCTTGCACCAGAATCACATAAATCTCTACAACAATATCCCTCCCCAATGGCACAAGGAATGGTGAATACCGCTGGGTCCTTGAGCTTCTTGGGTAGCCTATTTTGTAATAATGAACTGCTCTCTTGAGTCATGGCAATAGGGTAGAAGCCTCAATCACTACTTGAATACCTGCCACCTTTTTGGCAGCATTAACTCTAGCAGTTGGCCATTGGTAATTGTTAGCTGCTATGGTCTCAATTCTGGCATATGCACCATTATAGGATTGGGACAACAAAGCCCAGAAGAAGCATCCAACATATCTCTTGTTTTAGGTATCAACCCATTATAAAAGGTCTCCATTTGAATTCATATGGGATTACCATGGCAGGGGCACATTTATGAGGAGTATCTAAGGAATCCATGTCAGTGAATTTTGTGGGGAACTTCAACAAACACATCAACACTTATTCTTTCACTTACAATCCTGGTTGGAGACAGTACCTAACAAGTAGTGCAATGATAAATAAAGGTAATTCCCATAGAGATTTGGTAGTTAATTCATTGCAAATATGAGATTGGGTAGCTAATTAATTCAATACAAAACTCATGTTCAAACAGAGGATTAAAGTGTAATTAAAGTGGGTTTAAAATATGTAACAGAACTGGCTAGGGATTGTAATTTCATTGTAATATCATTCCAGTTGCAAGTGCTACGAGGTGCTGGCAGTACTTGGACACAGAATTAAAATATGCTTTTCAGATTTTTTTTGTGATTAACTTAAGTTTAGTTTCTATTTTGCATGAATTGTGGAAGTGTTGGGGTTGATAAGATCTAACAGAACTGTAACAAACTCAGTTTCTCTGGAATATTCATTTCTTTTTCTCAAATGACTTTCTATTACATTTGTCTATTTATACTTGGACTTGGTCCATGCCAAGTCAGCAATCTAGTCAGCAGTAGCTGAGTAATCTATCTGATTATTATTTACACAATTGTTTACAATGGGTTATATTTCTATTACTCCCCCTTCAAACTCAACCGAGGTCTATGATTATTGACCACTTTGAGTTTCAAACGTTGATCTGGAGACTGAGTAGTGATATGTAGCTCAGACAAGAGGGACTGAACCTACATCAAGTCAGCAGTAGCATTGGCCATGCTACGATATTCAGCCTCTGCACTGGATCGAGCTACCAAGGTTTGCTTTTTGGAGCCCCAAGACACGAGATTGGGACCAAAAAAGAGACAGGAACTCGAAGTGGAACGTCTATCGTCCGGGTCACTAGCCCAATCAGAATCAGAGTAAACCCGTAGAGAGAATGGTATGTCATGAGGAGCAGGTTGCAACAGCAAGCCAAAAGTGATAGTACCATTTAAGTATCTGGGGATACGTTTGACACCCCTCCAGTGCACATCTAGTGGTTGAGAGACAAATTGGCATACTTTATTTACACTATAAGCCAGTTCAGGTCTTGTCAGAGTGATGTATTGCAGTGCCCCAACTATAGATCTATACTGAGTAGGGTATGATAGTGAGTCTATACCGTGGCGAGTGAGTTTCATATTGGCTGCCATAGGTGTGCTCATGGAGCTGCAGGTCAGCATTTTAGCCATTAGTAACAGATCCTGGATGTACTTTGATTGTGTGAGAATGATGGAACCACTAGGAAGATACTTGACTTCAATGCCCATAAAATACACAGGTCTGCCAAGATGTTTGAGAGCAAAGCAAGTCTGCAGTTTCTGAATTAAGTTGTGAATCAGAGTAGAAGATGAACCTATCGTCTACATAAACTAAAGCAAAGAGTTGCACACCAGAAGAGCTGTAGACAAAGAGGGAATGGTCACAACTGCTGTGCTTGAAACCATACTGCAGAAGAGAAGCTTGCAGCGTCTCATACCAGGCTCTAGGGGCCTATTTTAACCCATAGAGTGATCTCTGCAGTTTGCAAACTAGAGTTTTATCATTAGAGATGAACCCCGGAGGTTGATCCATATAGATATCTTCCTGCAAATGACCATTGATAAATGCATTGTTGATGTCTATTTGTTGGATTTCCCACTAATATGTAAGGGCTAATGTGAGAATAATTCTGATGGTGGTAAGTTTGATGACAGTGGAGAAAGTCTCACCATAGTCCTGGTCAGGGAGTTGATTGTAGTCTTTGGCCACAAGACGTGCCTTGTACTTGTTAACCGTACCATCGGGGTTTTCTTTGATACGAAATACCCACTTGCAGCCAATTGATTTCTTGTTGGGAGGTAGCTTGGTAAGTGCCCAAGTATTATTCCTCATGACGGCTTCATACTCACATTTCATTGCCTCAAGCCACTTAGGTTGTGACAGGGCCTGTTTCACACTAGCAGGTGAAACATTGGCAACAAACAACCTTGGTTTGAGGCTGCCCGTTTTGGATCTTGTTGTCATGGGATGAGTGTTTAGGGTAGAGGAAGGTAAGGCAGATGTGGTAGATGGGTTGTCATGTGTGGAGGATTCTAGTATAGTGGTGGAGATGTGAGTATCAGTATCTGGTAAAGCAGTGGTGGTTTATGGATCAGTAGGAGAGGGTAAGTGAGTTGCTGGGAGGTGGTGGCTAACTATGTCAAGTGCTGAAATGAGGGTGGGAAGTTGCAGGGTGGATTCTGTTGGTATTGCAGTGACAGTGGCAGATTTAGTAGCTGGAAACAGAGTGGGAAAGGGAAAAGGATTTTCATGAAATGTAACATCCTTAGAGTTATAGACACAACCATTGGGACTTAGACACTTGAAACCCTTGTGATGAGGGGAGGGACCAAGATTCATACACTCTTGACTATGGAATTGTAGTTTGTGTTTGTTGTAAGGAGTGAGTAAAGGGAAACATGTGCACCCAAAGGACCTAAGGGAGGAGTAATCAGGAACTATAGGGAGAAATGTAGGAGGGAAAGGCTGAGGTTAGCAATCTATTTATGAGGTGAACAATATTGGTAAAGCTGTTATTCCAATAAGCAATTGGCATGGAGGCATGTGTGAGAAGGGTGAGGCCCATTTCAGCTATTTGTCTATGTTTTCTTTCAACAGTGCCATTTTGGTGAGATGTATAGGGGCGGGTGAATCTGTGAGTAATGCCTAGATTGGTAAGGCTTGAACTCTCCCCCTAAGTCTGATTGTAGGGACTTAATGGTAGTGGAAAATTGGGTTTGGATTAACTGATGAAACTGATGAAAAGCATGAATAGCATCAGATTTTCTTTTAGGAAAATAAAACCATGTAAATTTAGTGCAAGCATAAAAAATACAACATATTATGTATAACCACAGATAGATGGTGAGGGTGATGGTCTCCATAAATCTGTGTGCACAAGTTCAAAAGGTGTGTGATATTGTGTTGTGGAAGGTGGTGAATGAATGCGATGAGACTTACCAATGGAACATGATTTACACAATTCAAAAGAATAATTAATTTTGGACACCGAACTATTACAAAGACTCAATATAGTATTGATAGCACGACTATTCGCATGCCCTAACCTATGATGCCATACATGATAGTTACTAATATTACTATGTGTGGTAGTAGTAGATGATACTTTATTTGAAGTAATGGAGGAAGTAGCTGAAACATTAGCTGACAAAGTTGTAGGCACAGTAGGTTGAGCAACAGAGACTAATGAAGGCAGAAAATACAATCCATCAGCACGTCTAATGCCTTGGAAGAGAACCGGTTTAGAGACCTGACATTTAACAACACAAATAAGTGAGTGAAATTCAAAGAAAACATTATTGTCACTGCAAAATTGTCCAACGAAAATAAGGTTACGTTTTATGGCAGGAACTACTATAATGTTTTTAAGGCTAAAGTGTAAGTTAGGGTTATCTTTGGTGCATAGTGTGAGGTCTCCAGTACATTGGATGGGGAACCCTTGGCCATTTCCCATGTGCATCTGCTGAGTGCCATTGTAAGGTTTACAGTTAAACATGTTAAGTGTTGTGTGAGTGAAATTGTGAGAGGCACAGGTATCAGCGTGCCAACCTTGTGGAGTTATCCATGGAGGCACAATGAAGAGCTCAGAAGCAGTAGTATCAATTGATGTATAGGAAGCGAGAGCTTGAGGAGCAGTGCCGGAAGTTGAAGCGCCATCATTCTGAGAAGCTGTGGAAGGTTGAGTTGCTGCAGGTCCAGTGGCATTGTGCTGATCAAGTGATGCCTGTGGAGTGCAGTGTTCATTAAACCTAAACCAGCAATCCAGAGCAATATGATCTGTTCTGTTACACACTTGACAGATATGGCGATTAGTCGTGTTACGAGCCCTACCGCGGCCACGGCCAAATCGTCTTCTGCCTCGATAACCTTGAAAGCCACGGTCAGTGCCTGATGGAGCAGAAGAGTTGGAGTTAACATGAACCAGATTAGCAGAAATCGCAGGCGTGGCTAGCTTTTGACGGAATTTGTCAAGCTGTGCGTCTTACACAAGAGCATGGACTCCAAATCAGTGAGATCAATGTTGTCCAATTTTGTAAACACTAGCATGACTAACGAGTTATATTCTTCAGGCAGACCATCATTTACAATATCTACTATGTCTTGATCAGAGATCGTGTCACCAATTGCAGTGAGGGAACTAGCTTTGGCACGAATTCGAGTGATAAATTCAGTGATACTGCGTGTACCTTTCTTAGTGGTTTTCAATTCGGCACGGAGTTGACGCATCTTCGCCTTCAAGTGAGCAAGATAATGCATGTGGATTGTGTCCCAGATCTGGTAGGCATGGAGACAGTTGAGAACTCGCGGAAGCACGGAATCGGAGAGCGTCGACAACAACCAGGTGAACAACGCTTGATCTTGAACAAACCATCGGTCATAAGCCTCAGAAACCTTGTTGATTGCACGATCGGCGGTGGACGCAAACTTCGGTGGAATTTCTGGATTGACGAGAAGACGATGCAACTTGTGCGTTGCGATCACGCCTTCAACTTGCTGATTCCAGATGAGGAAGTTCTTGTCGTCGAGTTTGATTGAGAGCTTGGGATCGGTGATGAACGATGCACTGTTCGTGGCGTTGTTTGCTTGGAAAATAGAAGCAGTGGGAGATTAAGTCGGTGTGACTATTGGTGAGGCTTCGGGAGTAGGTGTCGTCGCCATTGTTGCGGTGAAACGCGGTGGAGAAAGCGCGGAGGAATCGTGGTGGAGACTATGGAATCACGGCCCTTGGATCAAAAAGCGAGTGATACCATGATAAGATCTAACAGAACTGTAACAAACTCAGTTTCTCTGGAATATTCGTTTCTATTTCTCAAATGACTTTCTATTACATTTGTCTATTTATACTTGGACTTGGTCAATGCCAAGTCAGCCAGCAGTCTAGTCAGCAGTAGCTCAGTAATCTATCTGTTTATTATTTACACAATTGTTTACGATGGGTTATATCTCTATTAGGGGTGTACTGAACTCATTCTCATTTTGTTTTGTTAGTCTTAGTAGTGAAGTCTTTTATGGATGTTTTTGCTAGTGTTGGTTGAATTGTATGTTTCCTTTCTCGCACTCATCGTCTGACAATTTATTATATGATATGAAATTTTAGTTTTCTTAAATAATTTGTAATTAAATTGAGGTGTTTTTGCTTGGCAAGGAGTTCCCTCAGCTATATATACCGGAAAAATTAATTTCTAAAGATTGCAACTTTACATTTTCATCTAGCTTTCTCCTCAGGGTACAAAGGTATAGTCATCTACCATCTTGATTGTCATATTGTAAAAAGTTAGAGATGAGTATTTGGATCTTGGAATGTGCACCTCTGGATTATGCAAAGTTGATTTTATTTTTTTAAAATTTATGCAAAGTTGATTTTAGTTTAGGAGGATTGAAGCTGGCTAAAATGTCAAATTGATTTACTATTGTATATTACTTTCCCTAAGTAATGATATGTAATACCGGATGGAAGCAATTTGCAAGGGATAAGGGGTTGAATGAGGGTGGTGTTGTTTTTTTTTTTGGTAAAATAGAATGGCTCCAAGACCCTACAACGCAGCTACATGTTATAAATTTTGTTATTATATTCTTCATACATATAGTCTCACAACACCAAAAAATTTTTTTTATTATATTCTTCATACATATAAGTCTTGAAATATAAAGAAGGAAGTATTGTTAAAACCTTCTGATGTAAAAAATATCAAGAAGAAAAAAGAGAATTTTCCCTTAATTTTATTAAAAAAATAAAGAGAATAGGAGAGAGGCCAATAGGGGGCTAGACCAAAACCATTGGTGAGGAGCGAAAATAAAGTTAAAGCAATAATAGGAAGCTCTTAGCTTGTTTCGGCGAAAAAACCCTAAAACAATCCAACCCAAAGACAAATTATAAGACTAAATTACGATAGCCAAATCAAAAAGAGATCGAGACATAATTTGCCCTTAAACGAGTATTATAGCCAACGACCAATTTCTTTTTTTGCCGCAATTTCTTATTTTGGGTCTTGGACACAACTGGTTCAAATTTTTTATCGCGCGCAATTGTTCCTTATGTTAGTAGTTGGGGGCCGCAGTCGGTAGATAAGTGGATGACGATGTCTGACATGAGGTACGTTATATCGACCAGATAAATGTCGCCCTTGTTGCATTAGGATTGGCGATGGAGGCTCACATGCCTTTTTACCATTGAGAGGCTCATATTTAACTCATGACAACAATATCAGCTTGATCGGTATTGGGTTTGTGAATGGGAATCAATCACCAAGTACGGCTAATTACAGTATTTTCTATTTTGAGTATTACATTTATAATTAATATAGTGTATAATATGTTCTAACATTTTTTAAATACATGTTAAATTGAATCAGACATGTCCATTAAATCGTATTGCTCACTCTTGGAATTATTATGTATCAAAGGAGGCTAGACCATGGATTTTTCCATATGTTAGACATCTCCAACTATGGTTTGCTATAGCTCCAGTTCCTAGTGCACAAATCATTATGTATCAAAGGAGGCTAGACCATGGATTTAAACGTTATAACTAATTTGTTAATATTTAAATTTACATTATTATTATTACCGTTAATAATTAAAAAGTATATGTAATTTTAGAGGGACTTTGAAAATAAGGTCGCAACCTCCTAGCTACGGTGAGTATGACGAACGTCAGTTGTACGGTTGTTCCCTGTAGTGATGGATTGGTGCTTCTAGCATTTCATGGATCATCTTGCTCGGTCTCCATAGAACCCTTCTCCGTCCTTAAAGGTTCTTCTTCGGTTCTTGGCCTACTAGGTCGGTACGTAGTTCGGACAACCCTAGTACAAATTCATTTGGTTACGGCGAAATTACATGATAAACAACAGTGTAACAATTATATTAGAAATATTTCATAATATCATGATTTCAATTGAAGTATGCATTCATGACTCGCAACACAACAGGAAATTCTATTTTCAGGTTTAAATTAATGATTTTCTATCATTTAAAAAAACATGTGAAATATACACGTCAATTGGTTACCTACTTGTCACGCTTTTTGTTTGACATGTGTGTTTTTCCTTCTTGAGATTATTTTCACTTGTACTACTTCTGATCCACTTTATAAGAGATAATGTAGTTTTTGGTTAATTGAATAACTGGTGTATCTGGTCTATAAATATAGATATAGAAATAGATGATTGTTTGGACAAACAATGTAAAGACATTATGGATTCCTATCTAAACTTTAAGGTAGAATTCATTAGAAAACATACTCTAGTTAAGAAAGCCACATCTTTTATTAGTTCCCATGTTTTTAAATCAGTACCTATCCGTATTGATAGTGCTATTAATTAAGAAATGCAATTATGTTATTTGAGTAAAAAAATGTATTTTTTAAGAAGGATTAATTAATTAAAGGCATGGGCCTAATGTCTAAATGGGAGAGGCAATGTCTGGTCCAGCACTTTGTCCATTTTTGTTGACGGGGCCGCATGACTCATGACTCACTTTGACCCACACTGGCCACTGGTCACTAGAATTGCGCACCCCTGGTTTCTTTTCTTGAGACTTTTGTGGTGAAACGTCAATACGTCATGCACTCATGCTGCCACGCTACTACTATTTGCCGACTAATTATTATTCAAGCCTTCTACAGTTAAAGCTACATAAGCCTTATATAATTATAAAGTACTTTGGTCAAAAAAAAAATTATAAAGTACTCTTTTAACTTGCGGTGAAGAGCTTTTTATTTTTGGTAAAAAACATGCTGTGAGGACTTGATGGACTATATATTATATATATAAAATAAACACTTTTACATACTTATAACATGTAGTTCATCTTGTCAAAAAAAAAACATGTAGGCCGACCGAATGAGACGTGGGCCGACCGTCCGAGGAATGTAAGCCAACTCATGGAGAGCTTATGTTTTGTTATTCTTCATTTGAGTGCAGTATGTATAGTCGAGCCTTCTAGATATCAGTCAGTCTGATAGGGAACACTAGGTGTACATGTTTAGTGGTTCAGAAAAATCCAAATCAACCTACGATCCAGTCCGAACCGATATATTTGGTTAAGATATTTTCGTGCTCGGGACAAATTCGTACCAATCCGAATCAACCCATAGTTGTTTGGTTCGGACAACGAATTTTAAAAAACTAACCTGTGAACTCAAACCAACCCATACTAGCTCATAGTGGTTTAGTAATTTTAGACCACAAGATATTATTTACTTAGACATTTTACCTTGATAATTTATGATAAAGTTGTAAAATTTTAACACTATGGATTGGAAGACTATTAATGAGTTAGAGTTTGATTTAGGGTAATTTTTAAATTCTTAATTTTCTTTTGCTATTTAGAAGCGTTGAAATATTACAATTAAATTGTACTTTTTTATATTTTAAAAATTTTAACATTTGGTGCGTAACTCATGAGCCCAATTCGAACCAACCCGTTCAATATTTGATTGGTTTAGTTCAGATTTTGAGAGAAATACATAAAATCTGAACAAACCCAAACCGAGTAATTGTAATTGGTTGGGGCAACAGACTGGGGCCAATCTGATCCAAACCAACCCGCAAACATCCCTAGGGAACACATATCCCAAGTAGATAACTCAGTTGGCAATGGACACCGAATGAGTGCACCAAACGTGTGCAAGAATGAGGTCCGAGTTCAAACTGGAAAACTAACATTCCTCTTTTCCAGCTAACATTGCTTATAAAAAAAAACCAGGGAACACATACTTGTAAGTTATAACATGTAATTAATTTAAATAAATTCTACCGAATCTTTCTTTGTTCTTTTCTTTTTTGTATAGACATATCACTCAAGCTCTGATTCTTAATTCCTGATTTCTAATCATAAATAGTCCATTGCCTCCTCAAAACCATTTTAAACTCTCTGATCACATGAACACATCCATGAGCGGGTCTCAACTTTAACCAAACACAAAGTTTGCTTTTAATTAAATCCAATGGCCACCAATAACACCGCCCCATGACGATATCTTGTGTTGTCTTAGAATCCTTGGTGGGTCATCATCTGCCCTTTTGTGGCCATCAATAAGTCTTCCCTAATAAATCAAATCAAAATGTCCCTGTGGAATCGATAAAATATAGAATAAACCAATAATTCAATTCATAAACTTATACATCCTCTATTATTTAATCTTTAAAATAATTGAAAATACTTAGTCTTTAAAATTTGTAAAATTCATCTTATTCATTCATTAAATTTTACAAGTAGTTTTTTATAACAATTAATGACTCAAATTTAACAAAACGCAAGTTTGTGAAATTCATCTAAACTTTCTCACAAGAACTAATTAAATAGATATCATAAAACTTTAGGAACTAATATGATGAATTTTACAAACTTTAAATCCTACTCATTATTTATGTAGTTTAAGGATTAATGAAAGGTATTATTTATGGACCTCAAGGGTTTATGGACCTCAAAGGTTGATCTAGTGGAGAATGACAGGATTTGTATTTGAGAGGTCTAGGGTTCAAATCCTCACCAGTCTCTTTTTGAGGTGAGCTAAATGTAATTACCTTTGCAAGCTCTCAAACAGTCCGAAGGTCTAATTTAGACTCGGGCGTCATCCCCTAACCTTAAATTTAAAAATCTTGTCCAAAAAAAAAAGAAGAAAGGTATTATTTATGTTACTCCCTTCCATTCCTAAACATAGGCCCTTATTAATTAACCAAATCACTAGAAGTTAAGAAAATTGGTAGTAGTATTAAGTTTATTGATTACCGATATTATTTTACAAGTTTACCTTTTGGGAGAGAAAATTTGTTTATGTTTCTATCTAGAGAGAAAAATAGGTCGAGTCGGGCTGAAAAGGCCTAAGAAAATGTAGGGCTTGGGCCACCATTACAAGGCCCATTTTTATAATCGAGCTTTTTAGCCCGGCCAAATAAAGCCCAAGTCAGTGTCCGGCTAGCCTGGACGGGCCTTGGGTAGCCAATAGACTCGTAAATTAAAGAATAGAGTGCTATAATTTTAAATGCTGCTGTTACACATATCACAAGTTTTACTTTTTTCGATAAGGGAGCATTAGGGGTGCTCAAACCAAAACAACATAGAGAAAATATACATTGTTTACGCACAAAAGGGGACTAGTCCACCAGGAAGAGACATAAAAGCTAGATCAACTGCCCACCCTATAAACAAATCAACTCCAAGATAAGCATTTAATATGGGTAATAACAAATTCGATTTGAGCTTCCTCGTTCCTAAAAATCAGACCATTTCACGACATCCATGTTCATCAACAAGTAGTCAACCAAATCGGTGTTTAACCTTCTTAGCCTTCTTACCATTGCAAGCCTTTCCAAGCCACTTGAAGTGATCATCAACACTATAACAGTCAGAACATTGCAAAACCAGCCACACTAAAATATGAGACCACACTTCATTGGCGAAGATGCAATTGAAGAAAAGATGATGTGCATCTTCGTGATGTTCGTTACAAAAAGGACAGATAGTATCCTCATCGGCAATAATTACATGTTGCTGATAGAGCAGGTCATGGGTGGGTAAGGAATCGCAAAGCAAATGCCACCCAAAGATAAGCACTTTAGAAGGTATTGTCGTCTTCCACAGGTTTTGATAAACTCCTTCTAACTCACTTCATGCACTGTTATCCACAGAGATATCATTAAGAAACTTGTAGCAGAACCAAACTGAGAAGGCCTTGCTGGCTTCCAACATCCTTATTCACGAAACCACCCTTTCCCGAACCGGTTTCACCTCCAAAAGAATCAATTGTGGACTGTCCGCTTCATCAAGGCAAATGGAATCACTCATGTTCATCCAAGCTAAAAGCCATCGCCGCCCATTGTGAGACCATTCTCCAATATCAGTCAACTTTACATGTTGAGTTCCACAACCTGCAAACAGATTAGAAAACACCAACTTCAACGGAGAGTTTCCTAACTAGTGATTGTGCCAGAAGTCTAAGGATCTTCAATCCCCCAAACCTCGTCGAATGCGTTACCCAAAGATTAGAAAGTTGTGCCACCACAATAAGTCCTTTGGGTCTCCATAATTCTCGACCACTGAACTGTTGAGAAACAAAGATGAGAAATTACTGTATATGTGCATTATCAAGCCCTTCCAGCTTGCGTTTCCATCCATAAGAGTTCTCCACTTCCATTTAGACAACAAAACAATATTGAATAACTCAAGGTTTTTAGTGACAAGCCCACCTTCCTTCTTTGGTTTACAAACCTTATCCCAAGCCATCCAATACATATCTCTATCTCCATCATTAATACCCCACAAGAAGTTCCTTTGAATCTTAATCATGGAATTGAAAACCACCTTAGGAGCTTTATAGAGAGACAAGAAATAAAGAGGGACATTATTTAAAACCGAGTTAATGAGAGTTACCCGACCGACAATAGATAAAGTACGACCTTTCCAAGAAGAAAGTCTTTTACGAAGCATATCCAACACCGGCTTCGGAGTTGCCGCACGCCTAGGATTGACGCCCACCGGAATCCCAAAAACTTGAAAGGAATGGATTTCGTTTTACAATGAAGAAAGGTGGATGCGATCTCTACAAAATTTGCCAAAAGATTGATACGAATAAGCTTACTTTTATGAAAATTGACCTTCAATCCTGAAACAAGTTCGAAGCTCCTAAGAATTGTCTTGATACTCCACAAATTGTCCCGCGTAGCTTTCTCCATCAAAATCGTACCATCAGCAAACTGTATATAAGAGAAAAGCAGAGACTATCTTTGATAGAATAACCATGGAATGTCTCGTTTTCCATCACTTTGAAAACCAAAGCTGACAAACCTTCTGCAACAATAAGAAACAAAAACGGTGAGAGGGGATCCACCTGTCTCACGCCTATATAAACTTTAAAATCATTAGTTGGACTGCCATTCACTAAAACAGACATAGTATTCATACAAATACACACTTTCATCCACCCAATCCAGTCCCAGGAAAATCCCATCCTTTCTTTAGAATGAGCGCAATGAACGACGCAGAGATGGCTTTCGCTAGGGAGGCTTTGACATGAAACTCATTGAAGAATCTGACCACGTCCTCTTTCAACAAATCCCAGCATTCCTTGATTAACCTGAGATTAAACCCATACGGACCCGGACTTTTATTCTCACCACAATTCAACACTTTCCCCCTTATCTCCACTTTTGTAAAAGGTTCCAACAAAAGCACATTACCCTCTCTAAAAACCTGCTTAAACTCAATGCCTCCAAGCATAGGCCTGTTATGCAAAGGTTCAGAAAAGCATGCCTTAAAATTCCTCTTGACTTTGGATTTGACCTAACATCACCCTATGAGAATAGAGGTTTGCCAACACCTTTGCCTCTACTTCTTCCAGCAAACCCCTCCTTGTTCTATATTTCATAAGGGAATGAAAATATTTCGAATTCATATCCCCTTCTTTAATCCAACGAGCCCTTGATTTTTGAGACAACTTTCAAGTGAATGTCTTTCCAAAACTTAGCAGAAACTTCCTTTCTATGCAACACCACCTCAATATCCCAATTATCAAAAAGAGCTTGGTCTAAAGCATTTAAGTCCTTAACCACAACTTCAATGATAACATCTAGAACCCCAAAATCTCTTTGTTCCACTTCCTCAATTTCTCTTTATGCAACTTGAGATTCTCCTTCACAACATTAGCCTTGTTACCTGTAATAGCAAAACCAGTCCAATAATTTTTGACAAAAGGTAAAAATTCCTTATGATCTAATCACCCATTAAAGACAAGAAACGACTTGGGACCACAATCTTTAGTAGAGCGAAGTAGCCAAATGGGGCAATGATTCGATATGTCACGGTTCCCAATTCATTGTCCCGAAACATCCCACAGATCAATCAACCCTTCAAAAATGAGAAACCTATCCAGCCTACTCATTGAAATTCCATTAGAGCATATCCAAGAGAATTTCTTACCAGATAAAGGGAGAATGAGCGCAATGAACGACGCAGAGATGGCTTTCGCTAGGGAGGCTTTGACATGAAACTCATTGAAGAATCTGACCACGTCCTCTTTCAACAAATCCCAGCATTCCTTGATTAACCTGAGATTAAACCCATACGGACCCGGACTTTTATTCTCACCACAATTCAACACTTTCCCCCTTATCTCCACTTTTGTAAAAGGTTCCAACAAAAGCACATTACCCTCTCTAAAAACCTGCTTAAACTCAATGCCTCCAAGCATAGGCCTGTTATGCAAAGGTTCAGAAAAGCATGCCTTAAAATTCCTCTTGACTTTGGATTTGACCTAACATCACCCTATGAGAATAGAGGTTTGCCAACACCTTTGCCTCTACTTCTTCCAGCAAACCCCTCCTTGTTCTATATTTCATAAGGGAATGAAAATATTTCGAATTCATATCCCCTTCTTTAATCCAACGAGCCCTTGATTTTTGAGACAACTTTCAAGTGAATGTCTTTCCAAAACTTAGCAGAAACTTCCTTTCTATGCAACACCACCTCAATATCCCAATTATCAAAAAGAGCTTGGTCTAAAGCATTTAAGTCCTTAACCACAACTTCAATGATAACATCTAGAACCCCAAAATCTCTTTGTTCCACTTCCTCAATTTCTCTTTATGCAACTTGAGATTCTCCTTCACAACATTAGCCTTGTTACCTGTAATAGCAAAACCAGTCCAATAATTTTTGACAAAAGGTAAAAATTCCTTATGATCTAATCACCCATTAAAGACAAGAAACGACTTGGGACCACAATCTTTAGTAGAGCGAAGTAGCCAAATGGGGCAATGATTCGATATGTCACGGTTCCCAATTCATTGTCCCGAAACATCCCACAGATCAATCAACCCTTCAAAAATGAGAAACCTATCCAGCCTACTCATTGAAATTCCATTAGAGCATATCCAAGAGAATTTCTTACCTGATAAAGGGAGAATGAGCGCAATGAACGACGCAGAGATGGCTTTCGCTAGGGAGGCTTTGACATGAAACTCATTGAAGAATCTGACCACGTCCTCTTTCAACAAATCCCAGCATTCCTTGATTAACCTGAGATTAAACCCATACGGACCCGGACTTTTATTCTCACCACAATTCAACACTTTCCCCCTTATCTCCACTTTTGTAAAAGGTTCCAACAAAAGCACATTACCCTCTCTAAAAACCTGCTTAAACTCAATGCCTCCAAGCATAGGCCTGTTATGCAAAGGTTCAGAAAAGCATGCCTTAAAATTCCTCTTGACTTTGGATTTGACCTAACATCACCCTATGAGAATAGAGGTTTGCCAACACCTTTGCCTCTACTTCTTCCAGCAAACCCCTCCTTGTTCTATATTTCATAAGGGAATGAAAATATTTCGAATTCATATCCCCTTCTTTAATCCAACGAGCCCTTGATTTTTGAGACAACTTTCAAGTGAATGTCTTTCCAAAACTTAGCAGAAACTTCCTTTCTATGCAACACCACCTCAATATCCCAATTATCAAAAAGAGCTTGGTCTAAAGCATTTAAGTCCTTAACCACAACTTCAATGATAACATCTAGAACCCCAAAATCTCTTTGTTCCACTTCCTCAATTTCTCTTTATGCAACTTGAGATTCTCCTTCACAACATTAGCCTTGTTACCTGTAATAGCAAAACCAGTCCAATAATTTTTGACAAAAGGTAAAAATTCCTTATGATCTAATCACCCATTAAAGACAAGAAACGACTTGGGACCACAATCTTTAGTAGAGCGAAGTAGCCAAATGGGGCAATGATTCGATATGTCACGGTTCCCAATTCATTGTCCCGAAACATCCCACAGATCAATCAACCCTTCAAAAATGAGAAACCTATCCAGCCTACTCATTGAAATTCCATTAGAGCATATCCAAGAGAATTTCTTACCAGATAAAGGGAGAATGAGCGCAATGAACGACGCAGAGATGGCTTTCGCTAGGGAGGCTTTGACATGAAACTCATTGAAGAATCTGACCACGTCCTCTTTCAACAAATCCCAGCATTCCTTGATTAACCTGAGATTAAACCCATACGGACCCGGACTTTTATTCTCACCACAATTCAACACTTTCCCCCTTATCTCCACTTTTGTAAAAGGTTCCAACAAAAGCACATTACCCTCTCTAAAAACCTGCTTAAACTCAATGCCTCCAAGCATAGGCCTGTTATGCAAAGGTTCAGAAAAGCATGCCTTAAAATTCCTCTTGACTTTGGATTTGACCTAACATCACCCTATGAGAATAGAGGTTTGCCAACACCTTTGCCTCTACTTCTTCCAGCAAACCCCTCCTTGTTCTATATTTCATAAGGGAATGAAAATATTTCGAATTCATATCCCCTTCTTTAATCCAACGAGCCCTTGATTTTTGAGACAACTTTCAAGTGAATGTCTTTCCAAAACTTAGCAGAAACTTCCTTTCTATGCAACACCACCTCAATATCCCAATTATCAAAAAGAGCTTGGTCTAAAGCATTTAAGTCCTTAACCACAACTTCAATGATAACATCTAGAACCCCAAAATCTCTTTGTTCCACTTCCTCAATTTCTCTTTATGCAACTTGAGATTCTCCTTCACAACATTAGCCTTGTTACCTGTAATAGCAAAACCAGTCCAATAATTTTTGACAAAAGGTAAAAATTCCTTATGATCTAATCACCCATTAAAGACAAGAAACGACTTGGGACCACAATCTTTAGTAGAGCGAAGTAGCCAAATGGGGCAATGATTCGATATGTCACGGTTCCCAATTCATTGTCCCGAAACATCCCACAGATCAATCAACCCTTCAAAAATGAGAAACCTATCCAGCCTACTCATTGAAATTCCATTAGAGCATATCCAAGAGAATTTCTTACCTGATAAAGGGAGAATGAGCGCAATGAACGACGCAGAGATGGCTTTCGCTAGGGAGGCTTTGACATGAAACTCATTGAAGAATCTGACCACGTCCTCTTTCAACAAATCCCAGCATTCCTTGATTAACCTGAGATTAAACCCATACGGACCCGGACTTTTATTCTCACCACAATTCAACACTTTCCCCCTTATCTCCACTTTTGTAAAAGGTTCCAACAAAAGCACATTACCCTCTCTAAAAACCTGCTTAAACTCAATGCCTCCAAGCATAGGCCTGTTATGCAAAGGTTCAGAAAAGCATGCCTTAAAATTCCTCTTGACTTTGGATTTGACCTAACATCACCCTATGAGAATAGAGGTTTGCCAACACCTTTGCCTCTACTTCTTCCAGCAAACCCCTCCTTGTTCTATATTTCATAAGGGAATGAAAATATTTCGAATTCATATCCCCTTCTTTAATCCAACGAGCCCTTGATTTTTGAGACAACTTTCAAGTGAATGTCTTTCCAAAACTTAGCAGAAACTTCCTTTCTATGCAACACCACCTCAATATCCCAATTATCAAAAAGAGCTTGGTCTAAAGCATTTAAGTCCTTAACCACAACTTCAATGATAACATCTAGAACCCCAAAATCTCTTTGTTCCACTTCCTCAATTTCTCTTTATGCAACTTGAGATTCTCCTTCACAACATTAGCCTTGTTACCTGTAATAGCAAAACCAGTCCAATAATTTTTGACAAAAGGTAAAAATTCCTTATGATCTAATCACCCATTAAAGACAAGAAACGACTTGGGACCACAATCTTTAGTAGAGCGAAGTAGCCAAATGGGGCAATGATTCGATATGTCACGGTTCCCAATTCATTGTCCCGAAACATCCCACAGATCAATCAACCCTTCAAAAATGAGAAACCTATCCAGCCTACTCATTGAAATTCCATTAGAGCATATCCAAGAGAATTTCTTACCTGATAAAGGGAGAATGAGCGCAATGAACGACGCAGAGATGGCTTTCGCTAGGGAGGCTTTGACATGAAACTCATTGAAGAATCTGACCACGTCCTCTTTCAACAAATCCCAGCATTCCTTGATTAACCTGAGATTAAACCCATACGGACCCGGACTTTTATTCTCACCACAATTCAACACTTTCCCCCTTATCTCCACTTTTGTAAAAGGTTCCAACAAAAGCACATTACCCTCTCTAAAAACCTGCTTAAACTCAATGCCTCCAAGCATAGGCCTGTTATGCAAAGGTTCAGAAAAGCATGCCTTAAAATTCCTCTTGACTTTGGATTTGACCTAACATCACCCTATGAGAATAGAGGTTTGCCAACACCTTTGCCTCTACTTCTTCCAGCAAACCCCTCCTTGTTCTATATTTCATAAGGGAATGAAAATATTTCGAATTCATATCCCCTTCTTTAATCCAACGAGCCCTTGATTTTTGAGACAACTTTCAAGTGAATGTCTTTCCAAAACTTAGCAGAAACTTCCTTTCTATGCAACACCACCTCAATATCCCAATTATCAAAAAGAGCTTGGTCTAAAGCATTTAAGTCCTTAACCACAACTTCAATGATAACATCTAGAACCCCAAAATCTCTTTGTTCCACTTCCTCAATTTCTCTTTATGCAACTTGAGATTCTCCTTCACAACATTAGCCTTGTTACCTGTAATAGCAAAACCAGTCCAATAATTTTTGACAAAAGGTAAAAATTCCTTATGATCTAATCACCCATTAAAGACAAGAAACGACTTGGGACCACAATCTTTAGTAGAGCGAAGTAGCCAAATGGGGCAATGATTCGATATGTCACGGTTCCCAATTCATTGTCCCGAAACATCCCACAGATCAATCAACCCTTCAAAAATGAGAAACCTATCCAGCCTACTCATTGAAATTCCATTAGAGCATATCCAAGAGAATTTCTTACCTGATAAAGGGAGAATGAGCGCAATGAACGACGCAGAGATGGCTTTCGCTAGGGAGGCTTTGACATGAAACTCATTGAAGAATCTGACCACGTCCTCTTTCAACAAATCCCAGCATTCCTTGATTAACCTGAGATTAAACCCATACGGACCCGGACTTTTATTCTCACCACAATTCAACACTTTCCCCCTTATCTCCACTTTTGTAAAAGGTTCCAACAAAAGCACATTACCCTCTCTAAAAACCTGCTTAAACTCAATGCCTCCAAGCATAGGCCTGTTATGCAAAGGTTCAGAAAAGCATGCCTTAAAATTCCTCTTGACTTTGGATTTGACCTAACATCACCCTATGAGAATAGAGGTTTGCCAACACCTTTGCCTCTACTTCTTCCAGCAAACCCCTCCTTGTTCTATATTTCATAAGGGAATGAAAATATTTCGAATTCATATCCCCTTCTTTAATCCAACGAGCCCTTGATTTTTGAGACAACTTTCAAGTGAATGTCTTTCCAAAACTTAGCAGAAACTTCCTTTCTATGCAACACCACCTCAATATCCCAATTATCAAAAAGAGCTTGGTCTAAAGCATTTAAGTCCTTAACCACAACTTCAATGATAACATCTAGAACCCCAAAATCTCTTTGTTCCACTTCCTCAATTTCTCTTTATGCAACTTGAGATTCTCCTTCACAACATTAGCCTTGTTACCTGTAATAGCAAAACCAGTCCAATAATTTTTGACAAAAGGTAAAAATTCCTTATGATCTAATCACCCATTAAAGACAAGAAACGACTTGGGACCACAATCTTTAGTAGAGCGAAGTAGCCAAATGGGGCAATGATTCGATATGTCACGGTTCCCAATTCATTGTCCCGAAACATCCCACAGATCAATCAACCCTTCAAAAATGAGAAACCTATCCAGCCTACTCATTGAAATTCCATTAGAGCATATCCAAGAGAATTTCTTACCTGATAAAGGGAGAATGAGCGCAATGAACGACGCAGAGATGGCTTTCGCTAGGGAGGCTTTGACATGAAACTCATTGAAGAATCTGACCACGTCCTCTTTCAACAAATCCCAGCATTCCTTGATTAACCTGAGATTAAACCCATACGGACCCGGACTTTTATTCTCACCACAATTCAACACTTTCCCCCTTATCTCCACTTTTGTAAAAGGTTCCAACAAAAGCACATTACCCTCTCTAAAAACCTGCTTAAACTCAATGCCTCCAAGCATAGGCCTGTTATGCAAAGGTTCAGAAAAGCATGCCTTAAAATTCCTCTTGACTTTGGATTTGACCTAACATCACCCTATGAGAATAGAGGTTTGCCAACACCTTTGCCTCTACTTCTTCCAGCAAACCCCTCCTTGTTCTATATTTCATAAGGGAATGAAAATATTTCGAATTCATATCCCCTTCTTTAATCCAACGAGCCCTTGATTTTTGAGACAACTTTCAAGTGAATGTCTTTCCAAAACTTAGCAGAAACTTCCTTTCTATGCAACACCACCTCAATATCCCAATTATCAAAAAGAGCTTGGTCTAAAGCATTTAAGTCCTTAACCACAACTTCAATGATAACATCTAGAACCCCAAAATCTCTTTGTTCCACTTCCTCAATTTCTCTTTATGCAACTTGAGATTCTCCTTCACAACATTAGCCTTGTTACCTGTAATAGCAAAACCAGTCCAATAATTTTTGACAAAAGGTAAAAATTCCTTATGATCTAATCACCCATTAAAGACAAGAAACGACTTGGGACCACAATCTTTAGTAGAGCGAAGTAGCCAAATGGGGCAATGATTCGATATGTCACGGTTCCCAATTCATTGTCCCGAAACATCCCACAGATCAATCAACCCTTCAAAAATGAGAAACCTATCCAGCCTACTCATTGAAATTCCATTAGAGCATATCCAAGAGAATTTCTTACCAGATAAAGGGAGAATGAGCGCAATGAACGACGCAGAGATGGCTTTCGCTAGGGAGGCTTTGACATGAAACTCATTGAAGAATCTGACCACGTCCTCTTTCAACAAATCCCAGCATTCCTTGATTAACCTGAGATTAAACCCATACGGACCCGGACTTTTATTCTCACCACAATTCAACACTTTCCCCCTTATCTCCACTTTTGTAAAAGGTTCCAACAAAAGCACATTACCCTCTCTAAAAACCTGCTTAAACTCAATGCCTCCAAGCATAGGCCTGTTATGCAAAGGTTCAGAAAAGCATGCCTTAAAATTCCTCTTGACTTTGGATTTGACCTAACATCACCCTATGAGAATAGAGGTTTGCCAACACCTTTGCCTCTACTTCTTCCAGCAAACCCCTCCTTGTTCTATATTTCATAAGGGAATGAAAATATTTCGAATTCATATCCCCTTCTTTAATCCAACGAGCCCTTGATTTTTGAGACAACTTTCAAGTGAATGTCTTTCCAAAACTTAGCAGAAACTTCCTTTCTATGCAACACCACCTCAATATCCCAATTATCAAAAAGAGCTTGGTCTAAAGCATTTAAGTCCTTAACCACAACTTCAATGATAACATCTAGAACCCCAAAATCTCTTTGTTCCACTTCCTCAATTTCTCTTTATGCAACTTGAGATTCTCCTTCACAACATTAGCCTTGTTACCTGTAATAGCAAAACCAGTCCAATAATTTTTGACAAAAGGTAAAAATTCCTTATGATCTAATCACCCATTAAAGACAAGAAACGACTTGGGACCACAATCTTTAGTAGAGCGAAGTAGCCAAATGGGGCAATGATTCGATATGTCATGGTTCCCAATTCATTGTCCCGAAACATCCCACAGATCAATCAACCCTTCAAAAATGAGAAACCTATCCAGCCTACTCATTGAAATTCCATTAGAGCATATCCAAGAGAATTTCTTACCTGATAAAGGGACATCAAACAGCTCCATATCTGCAATTAAGTTGTTGAACTCAATGATTTCTTGCAGGCACCCCCACGGGCCCCACCGCTCCTCCCCTTCCTTTATTCCACACAAGTCACTACACTAAAATCCCCATCTAAGCACCGTACTCTTCTCTAACGTAATTCTGGTCGAGACCTTTCAATTCCTCCCAAACTATCTGCTTCGCAATTAAGGAGCATGGCGTATACACATTGGCAATGTAAATAGTAGAGTTCTAAACCTCAACACTAACATCCACGAAACTTGTTCCGTTAAAAGTAAATGATACCAGCAAAGAACCAACAAGCCAAAAACATAAAATGCCCCCAGAAAGGGCTTTGCAAACCAATTAAACAATTGATTACCTCATAAAGAGCCCGCCTCCCTCTCTTCTAACACCTCCCTTTTGGTCTCCTGCACACAAATAAACTCAAACTTACCTAAATTGATTAGAGACGATAGTGGGCGACGCTTAGTGCGGTCGCCCCACTCACAAATATTAAGGGATAGCAAATTCATGGAGCACCATTGTTTTTCACCCCCTTGTTTCTAGCTGCTTGATCTCTACTCTCCCCTTGTGCAATCATCTGGAAGCGATCCCTCCACCTTGAGCCTCTTTGATGCTTCCTAAACCTTCCATGCCACTGAGTTGCCTTGCAACGCCCAATAGTTATTATTGCAATGCCCATTATCTGAGCTGGAGATGGAATCAGCGAAAAGCATCGTCCCCGTTGAGAATAAAGAGGATGAATTGGCCATAGCACGGTGTGGATTACCTCCCTCGTCACCGAACCTAACATTTGAGATAACAGGAACTTCGGCAAGCCTGTGATTAACTTTCTTAAGCTTCCCAGACTTTGGAGCTCTTCTCGTTCCTACAAAAGCCCATTTACGAGGCTTCTTGGACTTGAACCGACTCCTCTGCTTATCTTAATGAGGTTCGGCCGTTTTTGGAATTGAAGGGAGTTCTAGAGAGGTGGGCCTGAGAATTGGGCTATCAAAAACCTGCTCACGACCCTCAACAAAAATGTTCAATGCTGTATGATCATAGGGAAAAGATTGACCCGCGTTTGTCTCTTCAACAAAACTAATCAACGTTTCTGAAAGGAACATTGTTAATATTCACATTAAAAACCCGGTTCACCATTTTAGTTGCCTGAGGTCTCAGCAAAAGGAGAGCGACATCAAAAGACCTATTTTTATTTGTATTATCATTAGAGTTGATGTATACTCCCACGTAAGCAGAAAGCTTGGTAAAAAACTCAAAGTTTCACGCATGCATCGGTATCCCATAACATCTAATGTATGTTAACCCTTTCGTATCAACATCAGAAGGTTTCCATGGACAAATCCACTTGAACCATTAATACAACCATTCTCCCGCGTCTTCAATGAAACCCAAAAAAAAGTATCCTCCTCAACTTTACCCCCGTCAAGAAGCACTAGATTGGAGCCCATTGGTGTGGCTTTGATGGAGACCACCCCTTGCCTAATAAATTCATCTTGGATGGCATATGATTTACCAAGAAATATAGGACCTCTCCCACCATCCCTAGCCCAATCACTACAACAGATTTGGGGATGGGCAGCGCTTTTTTTTAGCCAAGGGCAACGCTTTTGAGCACTGCTAAACTTTGCGCTGCTGATTCCACTCCAACAATGGGCAGCGCTTTTAAAAGCGCTGCTCATTGATATCCATGGGTAGCGCTCTTGGGTAAAGCGCTGCTCATCATGTTAGCGCATTTTGGGAATGGGCAGCGCTTTTTAGCGTAAGCACTGCTCATTGCCAAAAGGCGCTAACCAATGGGCAGCGCTTGTAGGACAAAACACTGCTCATTGCCTTAGGGCTTTTAAAAATGGGTAGCGCTTTCTCCTAAAAGCGCTACCCATTCCTAAAAGCGCTAAGGCAATGAGCAGCGCTGCCCATTGTGTAATTTTTTTTCGGTTTTTGTTTGTTTTCCTTGTTTCCAAATTCCTTCCAATTCTATTTCTCAGCAAGTAAACCAGCAAAATCACACATAACTAGCTTAGCTATATGTATCCAAATCAAATTATATCCAAATACACCAGAATCAAAACAAGCGCTGGTTAATGAATTAAACACTTGTTTCCCAAAACAAACTAGCTATATATATATATCCAAATGCACAAATATGAACCAATATAGCCAACAAGATAAACCAAAATAAACTAGCTAACAAGTTATTATCCAATTCATATGTATCAAAAACTAGCTAAACTTACAATATGAACCAAAACTAGCTTAGCTATATGTATCCAAATCAAACTCTAACTACTTACAATATTACATTCTATCCAAAAAAAAGGGAGACATAATGGCACCACTCTCCCCTAAGCTCAAGTAGCTGCTCATCAGAGTATGTCCTCACCCGACAATCAGAAAAATACTGAAATTATATAAATAAATAAAATTAGAATTGAAATGGTTAAATGGAAGTAACTATTATATCAAAATCAAAAAAATTCTAAGTAGATACCTGTCGGGGAATAGTCGTTTGGTTGTGGGTAATAATTTCCTTCAAAAATTTCATTACATAATACCCACAATCATTGCTATTGGGTTGTTTTGGACACTACAAAACAAAAGATTAGTTAATTGTTAAATTTAATTTAATACATTTTTTTACAAAATAATGTAATTAAATATATAAGAGCATTGATTACAAACTTACATCTATTGGTATCCATTTGGTCATTGATTGCTCCAATCCCCAATATGTTTTCAAACAACTGAACACATTGTTATATAACTATATTATTCGAAATACATATGTATATAAGTAAAACTAAGAAATATGCAGAGGGATCGAATACACACACCTATTAAATGTCTCGATCAACTCGGGGTAGTTGTTGAAATGAGCATGCAATGAATCAATGAAGTACACCGTATCTTTCTTAGCATTTATTGCTAACAACAACCAATGTTGCCTACAAAATAAAATTTTGAATAAGTAATTGACTAGTATTTAAAAAATGCATGTTATATAAGAATAGATTAAATCTCTCACCGTAAGAGACACGGTGCCAAAAACATGGTATCAAAGCTTGTACTTTGAGCTTCCCAGAAGCGTTGAGTGATATAATTTTTAACCTCTGTCTTGTTTTGTTCCACAAGCGTCTCATAATTACGCAGCTTCGGAGACATTTCACGCAGGTGTGTATTATCCGGACACAAGAACACAAATCTGTGTCTGTTCCGAAGGGACCAAAATGTCCTCGTACAAGTACCTATAGTTAGAGATATATACAAATTAAATTAACGAAATAATAAAAAAAATTCAATGATGTCAAATAATAAATTACATACGTACCTGACATATGCTCTAATAGAAGTACTGTTTGCCCACTTCAATTTACATACATCATCGATATCCTCACGTGTGGTCATCCATCTCTAATTGAAGCGGGGTTGCCTCAGTCATCCTGAATTCCGTGTGCATTTCGGCATAACCAATCATCTTATAATCATTAATGGAAGAGGCGGAGGGCTGAGACTGGGACACAATTGGAGAAGGGGAGGGCCGAGTCACTTTTGGAGGAGGGGAGGGTTGAGTCACTTTTGGAGGAGGGGCGGGGTTGAGAATTTTGTGTAGAAGGGCCGGACCGAGACACTTTCTTGCTAGTAGATTTTGCCTTGCCAACACTTTTGCCCCTAGATTTTGCATTTTGGCGTACCTATATATTAAAAAAATAATTACTTAGTTAACACACAATATATGACAAAAAATAATAATTAGTTACAAACATCTTGTCACTTACAACGACAAGGTGTGTTGGCCATGCCACAAAGGTACCAACTGCATCTTGCACAATCAGTAATAATTAATCCCTTATATATTGTAAAAAAAACAATTAATACCTTAGTTGACGGAATGGTGCAGCTATCTCATGCGCTATTTGTGGCAGGGGATGGTACCGCAGGCGCCGAAACCAACCCATATTGCAGTTTGAAATCACTAAGTTCAGCCCTTAGACCTTCATACAATAGTCGCAACTCTCTACTTTGTTGACAATCATGATGCTCATCATGAGTTTGCTTCTTTGGTCCAAGGTAGTGGGTTGGATTAACGCCAAATCCACAACCCCTTGTACGACCCGAGTATTCTTCCCTTTCCAAGGCACGAGAAAGGATTTCCTTTTCAGAGCAATCAGTGATCTCTCCCTGTGACACAGACTGTGATATGGTTTCCTAATTCACAAACAAAAGTATAATAAAATTATTATACATTACAAAGATCTTAAAAGTTTTAAAAGTTTTGGAAATACTTACAATTCTGAGTCACCTCCTTAGTTTTGGGATCCACAATCTCCCCATCCTTGTTTTGTCGGGCTTCCACCCACAAAACATGCCGCTCAATACTTTCTTTAGTACGATCTTTCCCACTCTCTTCCAACTATATTTAAATTTACCAAATGTTAAGAAATTATAAATCAAAAGATTCATTAAACAAAAAGAAATCAAGCTTATGGTGTCTTACCAATCTTTCTTCAATAATTTGATATCCACTAGCACCGCCTCTATAAGGGTACTCACAACCAGAAGCTCTCTCTCGATTCTCTTGACTTGCTTTCTATTTAGAGAGATAAGTATACATTAATGCACAATATATAATTGTCAAATATATTTTAAGTTATAACTTAATAGATTATAGTACTAACCAAGAATTCTGGATCTTCGGTGTGTTTCCTAACAAATATACCCCATTCCCCCTTTATAATAAATCCACTATATAGTGGTGGAGGCTCCCATCTGATATTTCCACTATTATCTCTCAGCCATTTATTTGTTAGACTAGTCCTGAAATTCCAATGTAACTTTCCAGCCATGGAGGTAAGTTATAGATTGCCAAAATCACGGGCCATGTACTGTGGGAGCTACTTTAAATACCGTGCAGGTTAAATCCATCAGCAGAGAATGCAAGTCGTAAGTTTCTTGGATCCACCCCGAAATCAGGATAATCAATATCAATTTTTTCCATTGCGGAGAATCCGTCGGGTGTCGTAGCATGCCGTCTTTAATCCTTTCATCCTCGTGCCATGTCAAGTGTTTTGCATCTTCTGAACTACGGTACATGCGCCTAAATCGAGGAATTATGGGATAATACCACAACACCTTTTCTGGAGCAGATTCTTTCTTTTTATACCGCGATGCATTACATTTAGGACACGACTTTAACAATGCATGTTCATTCCGAAATAAAATGCAATCATTGGGACAAGCGTGTATCTTCTCATAGTTCAAGCCAATGGACCCTAACATTTGTTTTGCATCATACGTCCGAGAAGGGAGCACATTATCCTTCGGCAACATTTCTTTCAATAGTGCGAGTAATTCCGTAAAGCTCTTGTCCGTCCATCCGTGGCAAGTTTTCAAGTTATACAACTTTATCAGAGCCAATAATTTTGTGAATTCAGTACAACCCGAATACAACGGTGTCTCTGCATCCGTTATCAACTTCTCAAACATTTGAGGACAGTCATTAAGATCGTCTTCAACAGCCTTTGTCATCTCTTCAAATTGATCCCCATCAAATGTAGGTCTTTCGGTGACAACCAGCGCACATCTCTCACTACTCTTACCCATATTTGAAGATTCACCTCTTTCCTCACCATGCATTGTCCAACAAGTGTAACTTTGATCAATTCCGTAACCCTTTAAATGTCCTTCCAACTCCTCTGCATTAACTGATTTTACATAGCAACAACTTAAACAAGGACATTTGATATCACTAGAAGTCCCTAAACGTTCAGCAACACATTTCACAAAATAATCCACTCCATCGACATATTCCTTAGACAGACGATTGGCAGTCATCCACTTTCTATCCATAATTTTCCAATATTTATAATAAAATCCTGATAAGAGAACTTAAACCTATTACAGGTGAAAAACACACAACATACAATTTTTTTGAAGCTAAGACATTCAACTATTTTCAACTAAAGAAATCAAAGACTTTGATGTCTTCCATATTTCCATTCTTCATATAATAAATACAACAAAACAACAAAAGTACCTGAACAAGTGGAAGCAACAATGTACTCGAACGAAGTAGAACGAACAGTTGAACCAGGACGAACTCGAACAATGAACGCGAAGCTCCGGCAAAACAAACTTGCAAAACCTAACAAACAATTCGCATATTCGAAAAAAGGAAAATTGTAATGAATAGAATAACTAATAACCAAGACACCTAATTGAAGATATTTTCTAAACAAATTTTATTATTGAGAAAAGTGTTAAACAATTACAAACTAGCAGCACCTACTCTAACCAGCAATTTTAACAGATAATAACCCTAAATGAACACGAAACCCTAACTCAACAAACAAAGGATGAACCCCAAATCAACAATTTTAATAGATATCTTGCAACAATAATAACCACAAATTAACACGAAGGCAGAAATAAAATAATAATAACTCAACAAACAAGGAAGCAACGGATGAACAGGGGTAGTAAAATAAAATGTGTACCAGAGAAATGACGAAGGCAGAAAACACGCGAACTGAGGCAGCAAACACGAACACATGCAGCAAACACGTGGAAGCAACAACACGAACTGAGTGAAAGCGGTGCTACAGCAACACAAACACGGGAAGGAGAAGCGTGAGAATGGCGTCAATGGCTGGGGGGTTTTCGAACGAGATTTGGGGGGTTTGGAGAGAGATGATGGAAGCAGGAACAAAATGGTGAGAGGGACGAAGTGAGAGAGAGAGAGAGAGAGAGAGAGAGAGAGAGAGAGAGAGAGAGAGAGAGAGAGAGAGAGAGAGAGTACGTGAGTGAGAGGGACGGAGTGAGAGGGACGGAGTAAGAGGGACGAAGTGAGAGAGAGAGAGAGAGAGAGAGTACGTGAGTGAGAGGGACAGAGTGAGAGGGACGAAGTGAGAGAGAGAGAGAGAGAGTACGTGAGTGAGAGGGACGGAGTGAGAGGGACGAAGTGAGAGAGAGAGAAAGAGAGTACGTGAGTGAGAGGGACGGAGTGAGAAGGACGAAGTGAGAGAGCTGAAAGTGAGAGAGACAGGGAAAGAGGAAAATGAAATGTTGAGGGCGAGGGAATGTGAGGAAATGAAAAAAAAAAAAAATAGTAATAGGCAGCGCTTTTGTAAAAATTGCTGCCCATCGCCCAATTTCGTTCTCCTTCAGCGCTTCATTAAAAAAGCGATGCCCATCGCCCATCCTCGTTCTACTATAGGCAGCGCTTGATAAAAAGCGCTGCCCATCGCCCATTCTCGTTCAAGTGCTGCCCATCGCCCATCCTCGTTCTCCTATAGGCAGTGCTTGATAAAAAGCGTTGGCCATCGCCTCAGCGCATTTTAACCAAAAGCAGCGCTTAAAGCAGGAGCGCTGCCCATTCCCTGCGCGTTTTAAGCAAAAGCAGCACTTATAACAAGAGCGCTGCCCAATAGGGCACATTTTTTTCTTAAGATCTAGCGTAGTGAATATCTTTTCGGGAAGCTGGAGAAAAACAACGACGTGAAATTCTTATCCCCCTCGTTAGACCTACTAGGTCTCGAAGCTATATCCACTGTCTTCTTTCCCTTCCAAGTTTTATTTAATCTATCAAGAAAGCTCCGACATTCCATTCTACTTGGATGAAATTATGAAGGGAATTTTATAATAGAATCATTAAATCTTTAAAATTTAAAAGTCTTTGAATGGAATTCCTCTCGGAAATATTGTCTACTAGTTGGAAAAATTTGTTTAAAAAGGTGAGGGTAAAATTTCTCCACACCCCACGAATTTTCGATATCAAAACTCTAGCATCAGCTGTTAAAAAAAAGAGAACTAGCATCCTGTCAAAAAAAAAATAAAACTCTAGTATAATGGTTTCACAATAGTAGTTGGTTTCTGTTCTGTACCGTACCTCTGGACTGGTATCCGATACTAGATACCAAGCCCGATCCGAGGTAGTTGGTAGTCGCGTTCCTGGTCAGTCCGAAATGAGCTCCGATCCGGGGTGGTTGGTACCTGCAATGACACTTCGACGCTCAAGTCAGCAAGTGAGCTAATTGCAAGTTAGGTGAATGGAGAGTGTGTACCTTTAATGCTAGTATTGAATGTTTATTTATAGGTTTTGGGGATCAATGAGAACCATTGGATCTAGGTCTTTGATCTCCACCATTGGTTAATGAATCTGCCTTTTGGTATTGGGCCTAGGAGAAAACAGCATAGAGGCCCAATCTGTAACAGTTTCAAATAAAAAATACAGTAAGCAATTCCTAGAAGTAAGTTTGAATTGTGTTAAGCTTATGCATTCTAGTCCTTAAGATGTGAAAGATAAGTTAGCAGCAATACCTAGTTGTATTGCCATGTTATGCAATGCCTCACTGTATGAAAAGAAAATATTTTTAAAACCCTTTTAAATACAAAGGTTGATTCAATTGAGTAATTAATGTAATTTCTCTAAATACAATGGTTGATGTAAACGGGAACAAGATAAAACACGGTCGGGCCGGGCTGAATGATATAGTTCTTACCAAACCCGATGTTGTGCGAAAAGTAGATGTGCAAGTATACACAATCGAAACAAGTAATATATTGATAAGTAAAGATCGTTCCCACGGAGATTGTTGAGTTTACTTCTATATTTAAATTAGTAATTTAGCTAGTGAGAAAACAAGTAACAATAACAAGTTGTCAACAAGTATTGTGAGTAACATAAATGTAAATAAACAAGTAAAGAAAGCTCAAGAGTTCCCATGGACCATGTCTGTACTCACGAATCTACTCGTTTCAGTTGATCAATCCCGAAACAAGTTTGAAAGCATTAAAATACAAGGATTGAAACACAAACATCATAACATTATATTAACAATACTAAAGAGTCATTACAAAGCTTAAAACAATCCAACTACTAAGTGTTTAGCCCATGATGAGCATCATCAACACAATACAAACTAAAAAGCTCATATTACCGAAAATGAAAAGAAGAAGCAAGGTTGCAAAAGATGCACGTAGTGGCCTCCTTCTCATGTGACGGGTTGCTGACGCTACAGCACAGCTTCACAGCGCTGGAAATGATGATCTTCTCTTGAGAAATAAAAGCTTGAAGTGGAGGATTAATGGAGGAGAAGGGTGTCAAGTTTTTCTCTCCAAAAATTCTCCTTATTTCGGAATCTATGTTGTGAGGAAGAAGAAGTGAGATAGATATTATCCACATCTCATAAAGTAGCTTTACAAAAAGGGCAATGATTACAATCATCACCAACTATCAAATAAGCTTCAATTAGGAGGCGCCAAGTGTCTTATTGAATCCACTTGGAGGCTTCAATGTCAGGCTTAGAAGAAGAAGATCAGAATGATGACTCATCAAGCAGCAAGTGGCTTCATAAATATTCAAGTGGCAACCGTCATATAGCGCTATAGCGCTTACAGCTGCAGCACTTAGTAGAAACATTAAAATACTCAAAAAAGCACCAAATGTGTCAAATGATAACAAACAAGCTCCTAACCCTTCTTTCCTCTAAATAACTAATATTTACCTAATAAAGCACGTATATTACTTGAGAACTTGTGTTGATTTAAGTGATAAGAGCATAAATAACCTATATAAATATGAGTTATCACCCGACGACACATATCCCATTCCGGAAGTGCGAAGGACTCATAGAGATAAATATATAAGAACACGATGGTCAATTACAAAAAACGTTTTAAATGAAATTAAATGCATATATAAGATTTTGAAATTGAATGGATATATGTGATATGTGATGTATTGACGATAGAAGCATGATAGGGGTCCGCAAAGGACTCACTGAGATTTTATATTTCACCCCGTCTGTCGTTGTTGATCTTTTTCAGAGTTAGCAGGGACAAAAGACATTGCAGGAAGACTCTAAGATTCAGGTTGATCTTAAAGACTTCATCTTAGATAGTTTTTAACGTTGTGTATAACATGAGTCAGCTCGGAAAGCCCGCAACCCGCATAAGGTCGAACTTAGGCTGTAAAGTTTGAGCCCTAATTACAATCTGGGTTGTAGTTGAAGATTTCAAATAAACCTTATAAAAATGGACAAGAAAAAATCTCAAAAAGAACTTACATTTAGGGACTTGGGGGTAAACCTAGCCTAACATGCGAAATTTTAAAAGAAAATAATCAAAAAATAATTGATAATATACGTAAACATTATATAAATACTAATAGTACAAACTTATACTAAAAAAATTGTACTGTCTTTTTCCAATAAATAAACATTTAGGACATAGAGGGTATTTTAAATTCATGACCTATTTAGTGGCGGAGTTAACCTGTTTTTTATGCGAAGATAAATTACCGAAGTAATATTTTATAGGCAAAAGAAACTTCAATAAAAGAGAACTCAAATGCAAATAATTTATGATTTTGAGGGACTAAATGTACAAATAAAAGGTATGAGGACACGAAGTTGTCAAATTAAAAAAAATTGACGAACAAAAATTGTCAAGAGTAAAATAAATGGGCAAACTTAGTCTTTCAATAAAAGTATTGGGACAATCTATAGGTAGCCAACAATAATCCAAATAAAAAAAAACTTATTGTTATTATTTTATCTTCTTGGACTAATAAACTTTGATGAGGTAGCTAAATAATATATTATTAGAGTAGATAAATATAATATACACCTATTTTTTGGTAGTCAAAAAGACTACCCCATTCATACATAAGGCTATGCCACTAGACCTGACATGCAAAATTTTAATATTAAATGTTCTTTACCTAGCGGTCGTCCGGGCCGGATCCAGTGACTGCTGTTGGTAGATCTCCTGACGTCCGAGTAATGCGTTGAAGTAATCTCGAGTGGGGTACCTGCGATGCTACTCTGACGGTCAAGTCAGTATTGAGGACAATAAAGTAGTATATCAAGGAATGAGAATGTACCTAATTTTGGCAATGTATGTGAGTATTTATAGGGATCCGTGTCTGAGCCGTTGGATCGATCCGGTGAATCTGAGCCGTCAAGTCATGATAATCATAAATGGGCTGATTTGTAGTGGATATAGATCCAAGTTATTGAGCTTATTCACGTGCTATTAGTGGGACGAGCCTATTGGCACATAAAATAATCAAAAATAACGGATAATATAAATAAACATTATAAATACCAATACTACAAATTTATACTTTAAAAATTGTACCTAGTTATTTTCCAATAACAATAAATAAAACATAACTCACGAGTCAAAAGCCAACCACATAGAGACAATGACATTTTCATATAAATTTGACCAACTAATCCCACACCCAACACCCCACCCAAGCACCTCTCAGTCTCTCACACACTTTCCCTTTTTTACATGGACGATCACCGAAATTCAACGCCAAACGCCATTGGACTCTGTCTCCTACCACAAGAACTCATCCAAAACATTTTCCTCTCTCTAGTATTACCCGAAATCATTCGTTTAAAACTCCTCAACAAATCCTTCTTCACTATCATCTCCGATCACACCTTCGTTCGCCAGTGCAACTCTCTCTCCAACTCCACCACCTGGCTTTTCGTCTACAAAAAACGCTGGCTTCGTGACGCCGTACTTCACGCCTTCACTGATCGGAGCTCCGATCGCTGGTTCAAGATCCCCATATCGGAGCTTCTTAAACCGGTTCAATTTCACGGTGAGGACCTTTACTTCCTTGCCGCTTCAAATAACGTCTTCCTTTTTGCTTCTAATAACGTTCGTGAGGTGGTCGCCGTTAATTTGGTTGCCGTTACCGTTAATAAGATCCCACCTTCTCCTTTGGGTCCACGTGGCACATCTTCTTGGAGGAGATCGGGGATGAAACTTGTGACCGATCCGTCCGGGTCGGGTCATTTCCGTTTCATGTTCGCGGAGTTCGTGGGAAACCGACCCGTGTTGTTCGTCTACGATTCAAAAACTGACACGTGGAGGTCAACCGAAGCTCAAGAAAAAGAGAACAGCGTTTTTTTGCCACGTGGAGGGGCACACGTCTTTCTCAGCGTTGTTCACGGACCAAGAGAAAGCGTTTTGGTTGCGACAACACCCGAGTGTGACGCGCCGGTTGTTGTACGGCCAAGATTTTATGATGCGGGAGGGATTGGTGGGGAACTAACCGTTGGATTTAGTTGGGGGAATGTGATTGATCGGTTACACGTGTACGGTGATGGGTACATGATGATTGTGAAATCGGAGGGTGAGAATAGGAATAATAGGGGGTGTATGAGGAGGTTGTTGAAGGGGGTGGAATTGTGGGGGTTGAGTTTAGACGGAAGGAAGTGGGAATTTGTTTCATCGGTTCCTGGGGAAGTGATGAGAGTGATTGAGAAGCCTTATGGAGTAATGATGGGATGTTTAGAAGAGAAAAATGGGATTATTAGGGTTGCTTTGGTGTCCAATTATGAGGGTTTTTGGGACATGTTATGGCTATCTTTTGATACCAAATGGAACCGTTGGAATTGGATGCCATTGCCAGATTGCAAAATGAAGGGTTGGAATATGGCTGGAATAAGCTTCTCCTCTGGACTTACATTGCCATGATCCAACACAGTCAAAATTTGCAAAGTTAACATTGCATCACATCGCACTCACAACTTCAATGTGTGTTCCTTGTGGAATTTATACATACGGTGTCTTTGTGG
Organism: Astragalus membranaceus; assembly: GCA_039519185.1. Classification (NCBI taxonomy): domain Eukaryota; kingdom Viridiplantae; phylum Streptophyta; class Magnoliopsida; order Fabales; family Fabaceae; genus Astragalus; species Astragalus membranaceus. The sequence goes on from CM076851.1 coordinate 97,609,209, forward strand.
ATTTTAAACGAGTATTAGCCTATTAGGTGAACATGTATATATGTGAAAAATCTGAAGATAATGTAAATATAATAATAATATTATAATAGTGTTTATGGAATAAGTGATCAGTACATGTCCGTATACAAGTGTAATAAAAGGCAAAGTCAAGGTTTAGCGCTTGCGAAAGCAATTATAATAGTAAGTGCTTGTATTTGTCCATAATACTAATGTTTCAATAAGAGACATGTGACATCACTTGAAATGCAACTCGTTAATATTCATATATATTATTACAACTATATACTGGACCAACCATATTCTGGGCGGCTGATAATTAAAAACAGAAATGCTATTCAGCCAAAAATGGTAGCCAAAATACAGCCAAAAAGACCAAATACATGACATACCTGCAAAATACGCTGGTGGGACCCAGTTGATGAAACATTAAAATATTTTTTAGAAATATTAAAAAAAAAAAAATAAGGCAAAAAGCAGCACAGTAAGTAAGGAACACGCTTCTCTCTCGCAAAAAGTAAAACAGTAGCCAAGGCGACGAAGCTCCACCCTCTCTCGTTCCTCCCTCAACCTCTGCTCTCACCCCTGTCCTCCTCCCCCGATAGCCGTCCGCCACCGTAAAGACTACCACTCTGAAAAACACGCTTCTTCTTTTGTCACGCGGTTCCACCACTCTTTGATCACTCTACTTCACCATCCAGCACCATCTAGCACCATTGTGAGACATCGAAGGACTGCGACCGCGACATACGTTTCTTCATCTCCGTACCAGATCGTTCTCTTCTTCAACATGATGGTAGATTAATTGATGGTACAATGTTTGTTTGCTTCTTTCAATTAACACGATTATAGGGTTTCTCCAAGTATATTTTGTAATTGTGTTTGACTCGGGTAAATGTGTTTGTGCTATTAAGGACATTTGATTTTGTGTTTGTATTCTGGTTACTGGCTAGAAAGAAAACACTTTGAAAAATCAGCTTGGTTTATGACATCCAAAAGTTGGTTAATTGTAGTTGTAATGTGGCTATCTGGTTCAAATTGAGCATGTACATGTCAGACTAGAAACCTTTTAGTTATAGTTACATTAATTGTCCTATTTAGCACTTAAATAGAGTCCTCATGTTGTTCATAGTGAGTAGGGAAGAATAGCATGTGAAAAACCAAGTTTGGGTTACATTGAGCCCTCTTGTCCTTTACAGTTAGATTGAAAGAAATAAATGTGAAATACCAGATTGGTTTATGGCTTTGAAAAGTTGGTTAATTGGGGCAGTAATGTGGCTATCTGGTTCAAATGGAATTTGTACATGTCATACCACAAACAATTGAGTTATACTTAAGAAATTGGGGTTGAAAAGTTGGTTAATTGCGGTTGTTTAGCTGATATGTTAAGATGTTTATTTGATGACCACAAAATGTGGCACTGAAGAAACCTTTTGACTTGAGTTGTTGTTACATAAATATGAGTGACATATCTATTTCATTATAACGTATTGCTGAGAATAAAATGTGACAACAGCCTTGGTGTAAGACCTTTTAAACTTTGTTTTCTACTTATATTGGTATGATAAATTTAGAGTTAACATAAGAAACTTTCTATTATTTCCTATTATTGGTATTCTGCATATTATTGCATACACATTTAGGTTTACATCTACACACTATATTAATTTTGATATAAGCTATACATAATTGGATTTTATTGTGCAGTACTTATGTGACGCCGCCCGCATGTAAAAGTTCATGGAGGGTGGTGATACATTCGTTGAGGGTGATAGTGCTGAGGCTGAAGGTATAACAGTCGACAACCCCAACAATGATGATACATGTTGGGAGCCAACAATTGGGATGTGGTTTGCTTCATTAGATGAGGGGATATCATATTATGGTGAGTATGCTTTAAAAAAAGGATTTGGATGGAAAATTAGAACATCAGTAAAGGGAAAGGATGGGGGAATCAACTACAGAATTCTGTCATGCTCGAGAGAGGGGTCTAGCGCGCAAATGTCAAAAATTCCATGTTCATTGAAGACACTTCTGACTAGGGTGAGCAATTGTCCTGCCAAGATATGTTTCAAGTTAGAAACAGATGGAGTATGGTATATCAAAAAATTTGTAGATGAGCATTGTCACCAGTTGAGCCCCACAAAGTCAAGGTTGTTTAGGGCAAACAAGAAAATAAATCTGCATGTGAAGAGAACAATCCAAATCAATGATGAAGCGGGCGTGAGGATCAACAAAACTTTCCAATCTCTTGTCACGGATGCAGGAGGGCATGAAAATATACCATTTTGTGAAAAGGACGTAAGGAATTTTGTCAACAAGGAAAGGCGTTCAATTGGTAAAGGCGGTGATGGGAAGGCGTTGATTAGTTACTTTTATGAAATGAGGGAACAAAATTCAAATTTCTTCTATGATCTTGATTTGGATGATGGTTTTCATGTCAAGAATGTCTTTTGGGCCGATGCGAGAAGTAGAGCTGCTTATGAATATTTTGGAGATGTCGTGACATTTGATACAACATATCTGACCAATAAATATGAGATGCCTTTTGCTGCGTTTGTAGGTGTCAATCACCATGGTCAATCAACATTACTTGGGTGTGGCCTAGTTTCCGGTGAAGACGAAGAGTCATTTGTGTGGCTTTTTCAATCATGGCTTTCTTGCATGCTAGGAAAGGCCCCCTTGGGTATTGTCACCGACCAATGCAAGGCTATGAAAAATGCCATTGAGACAGTCTTCCCTACTACTCGCCATAGGTGGTGTTTATGGCATATCATGAAAAAAATTCCCGAAAAACTCAGTGGCTATGGTGAATATTACAAGATAAAGGCAGCAATGAAAGAAGCAGTTTATGATACTTACACAATTGTTGATTTTGAAGATAAATGGCGTTCCTTCATAGACAAATTTCAGCTTCAAGAGAATGACTGGTTAAGTGGGTTGTATAAGGAGCGACATAGATGGGCACCGACTTTGTTAAGGAAATTTTTCTGGGCGGGCATGTCAACAACACAACGCAGTGAGAGCATACATGCTTTCTTTGATGGATATATCAATTCAACAACAAGTCTTGGTCAATTTGTAAAACAATATGGCAATGCTCTAAAAAATAAAGCAGAAAAAGAATTTGCAGCTGATTTTCAATCAATAGATACAATAATTCATTGTGGGTCCACCTCCTCTATTGAAAGGAAGTTCCAACGTGATTACACACATGCAAAATTTAAGGAGGTTCAAACTGAATTTAGAGGTAAAATGAATTGTGTCCCCTCCTTGGAGTCACTGGAGGGTTGCGTTGCTACATATAATGTGTTGGAGGAGATAATAGTTGGAGATAGACCAAAAGAGCGCTACCTTAAAGTATTGTTCAATCGTGACAACTATGATGTCAACTGTGAATGCTCGTTCTTTGAGTTTAGAGGAATTTTGTGTTGCCATGTATTATGTGTTTGTGCTAAAGAGAGGGTTGAAAAAGTTCCAGAGAAGTATGTTTTGACAAGATGGAAGAAAAATATTAAAAGGAAGCATGCATATATTAAGATCAATTATGGTGTGAAGGAATTGATGCCACAGATGGATAGGTTTGAGAAATTGTGCAAGCATTTCTACGAGGTTGCTGAAGCAGCAGCGGAGTCTGAATATGCCACAAAAGCATTCCATGAACTATTGCATCAATTTAGTTCTGATTTGCCAAGTATGGATCCTACAATGGATAATATTAAAAGCAAGGTTTTGAATGATGACTCAATCCCAGACAGTCTCCCTACTTGTCACAGTCCATTGAGGGTAAAGCGTAAAGGTCGTCCTCCTGCAAACAGAAAAATATCAACAGTTGAGAAAGTTGTTAAAAAGAGAGTGAATAAGTGAACCAAGCGAGCTAATGATAAAAACAATACGGAGGTTTGTCTTGTTTTTTAAGAAATTATGTATTAAGCATTAAACTCTATATCACATGCATCTTACTGTTTTTTGTATAATGTGTAGGCCGGCAATATTGGGACGGTGGGTATGGAAGTCAACACCGACATTTGTGTGGAATCAACTATTGAGGTTACTACTGGTGGAGATGTGACGGAAGCAACTACTTTGGTTCGTGTCCATTATAAGTTTTTACTTTCAGTGTAGAGTTTCCAATTTTCAATTTGTTCACGGACTAATTTGATCCGTCAGAAAATTTCGGGAGCTATTATGTACTATTGTTGAGTTTGAGTTGTAACTTGTTCATAATTTCAAGACTTATCAGGAGGTCATTGGGTTGGATTCATTTATAACTCGTGGAGAGTTGTTGGATGCAAACAATGTGGTTTAGTTTGCATCAGATGATTGTGCAAACTTCATTTAGTATGTTAACTACAACGTTAAGTTTTTTCTGTATCATTTTCATCATTCAATGAAATTAGTTATTTCGCATTTGTGGATTAGTGATTTTACATATCTTCACTTTGACCTGAAGTCAAGTTTAGTTGAACTTATTTAACAATTCCTCTATACAGTCAGGAAATGTATATATAAACAATGAAGCTGGAGTCTCAGATTTTGCGCACAACAGTTGGGCTTCTCAATGTCCAACCGTTACAGAAGCAACTTATTTAAAATTAGACAATGCAACTAACAACTTTACTTCCTCTTGTCAGGCATGTTGTTTGATTGTCTGTTATTACAGTTTTTATTTATATGTTCATGTTGTTAAACAGAATAAGTGATTATTAACAGGTAGGAGGTGAGATTCCATTCATGGAACTTTTGGCAAACATGGAAACAGACTTCACAGGATTGTCACAATTGACTACAAATCTATGACTTTAGGTTGAAGGATACCTCCCTGCATATTAATGGTCATGAGTATTTTTTGTTGTAATTAAAGATATATGTATAGGGGATGGTCATGAGAAATTGTTGTTGTAATTAGACATATATGTATCTTTTGATTAGTATTGATGTAAATGTTGTAAATGACATCAGGTACTTTCAATTGAGTAGGCAAGACCAATGACCAAGGTAGCCAAATAAATCACCAACTTTTTTAACACAATAGCCAACCCTCCTTAGTCGAAAACTATTATGACATATCACTGTGTCTTCATATGGGACACCAAAGAAGGGTACTCTGAACCTTGGTATGTCATATTTTCGCATAGGGGTTAGGTCATGTACTTTCAATTGAGTAGGCAAGACCAATGACCAAGGTAGCCAAATAAATCACCAACTTTTTTAACACAATAGCCAACCCTCCTTAGTTGAAAACTATTATGACATATCACTGTGTCTTCATATGGGACACCAAAGAAGGGTACTCTGAACCTTGGTATGTCATATTTTCGCATAGGGGTTAGGTCATGTACTTTCAATTGAGTAGGCAAGACCAATGACCAAGGTAGCCAAATAAATCACCAACTTTTTTAACACAATAGCCAACCCTCCTTAGTCGAAAACTATTATGACATATCACTGTGTCTTCATATGGGACACCAAAGAAGGGTACTCTGAACCTTGGTATGTCATATTTTCGCATAGGGGTTAGGTCATGTACTTTCAATTGAGTAGGCAAGACCAATGACCAAGGTAGCCAAATAAATCACCAACTTTTTTAACACAATAGCCAACCCTCCTTAGTCGAAAACTATTATGACATATCACTTTGGGAGATACTACTTTGGGAGATACATTGACATATTAGAATAACAACAACTACATATTTATACTACTTTGGGAGATACATTGACATAATCAGGTTTAGAGTACCATTATTAGGTGCCCCATGTGAAGACACAGTGATATGTCATAATGGTTTTTATACTGAGGGGGGTTGGCTATTTTGTTAAAAAAGTTGGTGAATTGAGTGGACACCTTGGCAATTGGTCTTGGCTACTCAAATTAAAGGACATGACCTAACCCCTATGCGAATATATGACATAATCAGGTTCAGAGTACCATTATTAGGTGCCCCATGTGAAGACACAGTGATATGTCATAATGGTTTTTGGACTGAGGGGGGTTGGCTATTGTGTTAAAAAAGTTGGTGAATTGCGTGGATACCTTGGCCATTGGTCTTGGGTACTCAAATTAAAGGACATGACCTAACCCCTATGCGAATATATGACATAATCAGGTTCAGAGTACCATTATTAGGTGCCCCATGTGAAGACACAGTGATATGTCATAATGGTTTTTGGACTGAGGGGGGTTGGCTATTGTGTTAAAAAAGTTGGTGAATTGCGTGGATACCTTGGCCATTGGTCTTGGGTACTCAAATTAAAGGACATGACCTAACCCCTATGCGAATATATGACATAATCAGGTTCAGAGTACCATTATTAGGTGTCCCATGTGAAGACACAGTGATATGTCATAATGGTTTTTGGACTGAGGGGGGTTGGCTATTGTGTTAAAAAAGTTGGTGAATTGCGTGGATACCTTGGCCATTGGTCTTGGGTACTCAAATTAAAGGACATGACCTAACCCCTATGCGAATATATGACATAATCAGGTTCAGAGTACCATTATTAGGTGTCCCATGTGAAGACACAGTGATATGTCATAATGGTTTTTGGACTGAGGGGGGTTGGCTATTGTGTTAAAAAAGTTGGTGAATTGCGTGGATACCTTGGCCATTGGTCTTGGGTACTCAAATTAAAGGACATGACCTAACCCCTATGCGAATATATGACATAATCAGGTTCAGAGTACCATTATTAGGTGTCCCATGTGAAGACACAGTGATATGTCATAATGGTTTTTGGACTGAGGGGGGTTGGCTATTGTGTTAAAAAAGTTGGTGAATTGCGTGGATACCTTGGCCATTGGTCTTGGGTACTCAAATTAAAGGACATGACCTAACCCCTATGCGAATATATGACATAATCAGGTTCAGAGTACCATTATTAGGTGCCCCATGTGAAGACACAGTGATATGTCATAATGGTTTTTAGACTGAGGGGGTTGGCTATTGTGTTACAAAAGTTGGTGAATTGAGTGGACACCTTGGCCATTGGTCTTGGCTACTCAAATTAAAGGACATGACCTAACCCCTATGCGAATATATGACATAATCAGGTTCAGGGTACCATTATTAGGTGCCCCATGTGAAGACACAGTGATATGTCATAATGGTTTTTAGACTGAGGGGGTTGGATATTGTGTTACAAAAGTTGGTGAATTGCGTGGACACCTTGGCCATTGGTCATTGGTCATTGGTCATTGTTCAATGTGGTCTTCTATATATACAGAACTGGTGGTCTTCTTTGAACCCACAATATTTCTTTTATCAATTTGATCAAATTGCCTACATAATGAAAGATTATAGAGACCTATTACTTCAACTAGATTGGTGTTATGAGAACACAGATAATACACTCGCAGGAAAAAAGGCCATTAAAAAGGAATGGCGCCTCCGATTTCGAGAGTCTGTTTCTCTTCAATCAGACTTAAGAGAGTTGGAGGCACCAATTCCGGATTTAAAAGCGGCGGAGATGTGGCAACATGCACAGCATAAATACGTTGAAATGCAGAAAGCCTTAAATCGCCTTAGGATTGAGAATAACATTATGGCAATAAGGAGAGTACGATTTGGGATGGTCCATGTATGCAAAACATTTCTACACGCCAATAGTCATCGTATGTCTCAAGCAGAGGAAGAAAACATACTTTGCGCAGATGAGTACTTATCAAATACCGATGAAGAGTGAACTTCAACGTTAAGTGTATGTCGTCGTCCCCAACGACGTTTAAACTTCCTTTGTATTTAGTTGTACTATATCATGTTGTGCTAAGAAAATATGTTTATCCCAGTCTTAAAAGTTGGTTGTTTTTAACACTGATATAGTTAATTTAAGAAAAACTGATAATTATTGACAACTTTGATATAATCCATACATAAACTTTAACACTCCTACGTTCAAAGACATCTGAAAAAAAAAAGAAATGGCAAACTACAATACGTTTAGCATAGTAAACTAATTGTATGACCTTCACTGTGGTTCCCGGAACAACTCCATGATCTCTTCTACGGACCTCGTAACTGGTGGGTCAACCGAAGGAGCTAGTGTCGTGCGAATACACAACTCGATTGGGAAATCACTATAACTGTGTCTGCAGTGGTGCGAGATAATACTACGAACATGGTTAGTTGTTAGTACATCATACATGAACCACATACACCTTCCTTCTCGATCATATCGAGGATAACGGTACTTCATAGTACTGATCACGTGTTGTTCGAGCCTCAATTTATGGTGAATCTTTTACTTCAACTCCTCAAAAGTTATATTGTGTTGAAGCCTAAGTGGTTCAGGTGGGTTTGAATCAAAAGCAACAAACTTGACTCCATCCCTTGCATTAACTATTCCGCACCTGTAGTATATATAAGACAGCACTGACCCCGGCGGCCAAGGAGATAACTCATTTTGACGCTCAATATCAATACGTCTAGCAAATTTAGCACTCAACTCTATTGGACCTTTAGAGCGAAAGGACATATATTGTGCTAACATATTTTGTACGCATAAATCAGTTATAATCTCCATGCTCACATACTCAACACTCCCATAAGCTGGCTCTGGACGTCGATAGAAGATTGAACGCAATATCCTTGACTCATCTCCACCCTTCTGTTGAATTATGGTTTTCAGTTCTTCAAAGCTCATGTCATCCTTGATCCTGATGGACTTCATCTTATGACTTTCAAACTTTACTCCATTAATCAAGTCTTTATGTTCCCCATCAATATAAACAACGCCCAAGTTTGTGCCAATTTGGAATTGTGTTACCTGAGAAAGGGGCATCGGTCGGTCCACTTCTGCTTGTAGGTTGCATATGATTTTCAAGTTGTGTTTGTTTGCCAAGAAATAAGTGTGTTGTGCTAGTATTTATATATGTCTCAATTACTCGTGCCCTGACGTGGGACCCTAAATTAGGGGAATGGGACCCTTATTAGAGAATTCATACCCCTGTGCGAATATCTGACATATCAATGTTCATAGTACCCTACATTGGTGTCCCATGTATCGACACAGTCATATGTCATAATGGTATTGAAGTAAGGAGGGTTGGCTATTGTGTTAAAAAAGTTGGTGAATTGATTGGCTACCTTGGTCATTGGTCTTGACAACTCAAATGAAAGGACATGACCTAACCCCAAGCTCACATGCTCACATATCAAGGTTTAGAGTACCATTATTTGGTGTCCCATGTATCCACACAGTGATATGTCTTAATGGTTTTCGACTAAGGAGGGTTGGCTATCGTGTTAAAAAATTTGGTGAATTGTTTGGCTACCTTGGTCATTGGTCATTGATCATTGTTCAATCTGTTTTAGCTTTCATTTTTTTCAGTACAGAGCACACACTCATAGTAAAGTCTATAATCTTAGCTACATGGAGAATTACACATTATGCATTCATAACTTTTTAGAGACATTAATAATCAAACCGAATGCACATTATGCATTCACCAACTTTTAGAGGCAGCATTGTGCAATGCTCAGCTGGGTGAAATTTTTGACCATAACAAACGAGCCTACGTCAACAGAAGTTCAGCTGCTTAATAAAATCTTATCATTCAATATCAAATTTACGAAAACATTCAAAATCAATTGATACCGAAGGAGCATTTGATACATAATCTTTGACAAAATATAAATTACAGTTAATTAATGTACAATTCATACTTCTGCATAACAATTTATACTTCTGCCAAAATCATAAATTATATACAATTTTGCTTTCATGAAAACTTCTGCCAAAATAACAATTTATACTCTTTCCCCATTTCCACATGAGGGAAGGACCTGTCCAACCATATCAGAATTTGCTTCAACAGCTCCATAGAGGCAGTGACCATCAGGCTTTATTTCTCTGTTCCCTGTCGACTTCTTGTTGAGGTTTTTTTGTCGCGCCTCTGTTTGCCATTGCTGACTTTTGTATTCTCAGGTTCACTACTAACAGATACACCACTTCTGCTAATACATCAAATGTTCCGGAACTTTCGCGTCTGCCAATACCTTTTCTTTAAATGTATTTCTTTCATCAAGTACCCATTTCAACACATACTCTCGACGAAATTTAAGTACATCGTCCTAAACAAATGTTTTTTTTTGTTAATACGAAATCACTAAAAGTCTAACATTTTTAATTCAAATACAAAATACAAAACAAATTTTCATTTACCTCCGAGTAGTAAGGCATTGTATTTTCACCATTCCACAATTCCAAGTATTTTAACACATATATTCCACAGTCATGGCTGTATCGACAAACAAGATGCATTTCAGAACATAAAAATAAAGATAATCAAAACCAACTAACAAATGAAACATTTATAGAAGAAACCAATTAAATGACTTACCAATTATGTTGTTTGGGCAAATTTTCATGATGGATCTTCACAGCATTGTCAACAACTTCCCTTTGAACAATGATACTCAGCAACTCTTCAAGACGGGAGCACTAAAAAATCACAATTATTTAAATTGTCAATTTATTTGGAAGGCCTGAAAAGTGTTAAATGAAAATGAAAAACCTGAAAATCAAAAAGTGTTATCATAACACAATACCATTGCCAAATCAACCAAATACCAATTCTCATCCCTTTCGTGTTCCAATGAGTCCAACACATACATCTTCGTTTCGTGTTTGTTTAGCACGTAGCACACCCAATGCCCATTAAAGACGGCTGGTGCAAAAATCTAAAAAATATATACAACTTAATTAGGTAATTTTCATAATTTTAACATGTACAACAATGGGACCCAAAGAGCTCAAAATACACGCTTACCAAATTGGAAGACCGTAAGTGATAAATGGGTTTTCCCGGGAACTTCTGATAGTGGCAATAATCTTTCAAAGTCCAACGCTTTTGGGACCCATTTTGGAACATTGGTATATCACGAATAACTTTCTCCTACATTATAAATCACTACGCTCAGTCAAACTGTATTAACAAAATGTTCCATAAATGAAATGCCTTAAATAAAAGAGTTTTAGATTTCCTCACAGCAAAGAATGAATTAAATACGAAACGGCTGACAACACCCGTTCTATTAATTTCTTCTTCCATCATCCAAAGCGAAGTAAATGCAAACACCTGGAAAAAATGAACACACATAAAATACTAGTTCATAAAAATAATTAAAAAATCAAATAAAATAAAATAACAACTCATATTCAATAAAGGGTGTTACTACTTACAAAGTTGTCAACCCAACTCCTGGGACTAAAGGTTGTGAGGCTAGATCTTGTAAGAATATTGCCCTTCAAGTCAACCAAAGTTCTGCATAAATTAGACGAACCATTGTCAATAAATGTACTTATTCAGAAGTCAAATTATCAAAAAGATTAACACTTACTCGTCCCGGTTTGACGTTGTCACTCGGCGGGTGCAAAATCGATACAAATCAACCAACGATTTGTTCAATTCACTCCGGTTTCCAACAATATCTTTGCTACCATCAGCTTTTGTAGCAACTTTCAATTCATCCTCAATCATTGACAGCCTCATCCCAATGTCCTTTTGTTTTTTTGATAATCTTTTCTTTTGGGATGAGCAGCCCCTTTGGACGTTTTCAATGACTTCAATGACAACTTCATTTGTACAATCTTCATCATTTAAAGGTAAATCCTCAACAACCTAATAACAAAAATATAAAATAAATCATTATAAATCACCAGCTTTTACAACAACCATAGGAAATCATTTATTAAATAACCTTTTCTAACCTTTTCGGGATCGAATATTTTTGTAACTAAACACTTGCCGGACCCTACATCAATCCAATCTAAAAGACGGGGAAAACACGTCTTTTTTGAACTATCCCGCAATGATAGGTGGTCAACCGTCCAAATCTACATCATCACCGATTCACCATATAGTTCAATAGTCAAAATTTAATACTCAGTAATAAAAACTTTAAACTAATGTAACTTTTTAGTTGTACCTGTAGTAATTCTGCACAGCCTGCAATATAGAACGAATCTTTGTTCTTCCCTTCATTTAAACGAGGAGCGACACGGTCTAGGCTAGAAACTAATACCCTATAAACTTCACCACCCCAATTGTATTTACAAAGGCTACCTAAATCATTTAATAGCCTAAATGGTAGGGTATGGACATCTGTGGTAGTTTTTGGAAAGTATAAGGTTTTGAAAGCAAGAAGAATGTACAACCTACAAAAATCCTCTACATCATTATCATCGGTCAACTCTCCCATTTTCTCAACTATGGTTGACACTGTAATCACCCCCCCCATTGAACAAATCTTTGACTCTAGATTCATTCCCATCATCAACATGAACGGGCTCTCCAACAATGCGAAGCCCCAACCCAACACAAACATCTAAGGTCGTGAAGGAAATAATCCTATTCCCAACCCGGATACCATGACTGTGTATATCCCACCTATGCACTAACTCTTTAAGTAAGACACAAGAAATCTTGTTTCTTTTCTCAAGATCAATGAGGGATTTAAAAGGTGTCATTCGAAGACATTTCTTTTGTTTTGGAGTCAAAGATGCATTCATCTTCACTAAAGATTCAGTATTCACAACGTGCCTCAGTCTTCCCATGATGTACAAGGAGCTGTATACTTGAATAAATGGACAAATTTTCACAAAACAGGAAGTCTAACACTTGAAAAAATGTTGGTGAATTATACAAACGAGAAGTCTAGCACTTGAAAAACATCATGATTTCAATTTTAGAACAGACCTACATAACACAATCAAAATAAATCCTACACTTTTTGAAACATAACCAAACAATAGACATTCCAGGAGCTGATATGAGCTACAGCAAAACCAAGCTTAAAATCTTTATTATGTTTGTCGTATAGATTAGAATAAGAAAGATAGAAAACATCAATTATGGACAAGAGGGCTCTATCTAACCCAATCTCTGGCACAATTATGAATAACATTATTGATTTACTAACATAGCTTATCAAACTGTATTTTATGCTAAAGTAATTCACTATTATTAAACCAATCAGACCAAAGAGCAGACCATAATTCATTTTTAACTAAAGTAACACAAATTATACATTACAATATACACTAAAGCATGTTAATCAAAATTGTGAAAACTTGCTTAGGGGTTACACAACTTCATCCAAATACCTTCATTGTGCCAGAGAGTATATATGCCCAGAAGAGTTGAAAATGAATATATCACAAGTTAACATGCATGATACTTGATTTCATTTAAATGCAGCAACACCCAATCCAATAACAGCAAGTTTGAGCAGTTTTATCTATTATTGCAACTTTATCCCAAAAATAAACAAAACCTTTACCTGCTTGTGACGGATGAGATAGTGACCGTGTACAAATGTGTTTTGATGTTGAACCCTAAACCTTAACTCTAAATTTATCATACCAATATAAGTAGAAAACAAAGTTTAAAAGGTCTTACACCAAGGCTGTTGTCACATTTTATTCTCAGCAATACATTATAATGAAATAGATATGTCACTCATATTTATGTAACAACAACTCAAGTCAAAAGGTTTCTTCAGTGCCACATTTTGTGGTCATCAAATAAACATCTTAACATATCAGCTAAACAACCCCAATTAACCAACTTTTCAACCCCAATTTCTTAAGTATAACTCAATTGTTTGTGGTATGACATGTAGAAAATCCATTTGAACCAGATAGCCACATTACTGCCCCAATTAACCAACTTTTTAAAGCCATAAACCAATCTGGTATTTCACATTTATTTCTTTCAATCTAACTGTAAAGGACAAGAGGGCTCAATGTAACCCAAACTTGGTTTTTCACATGCTATTCTTCCCTACTCACTATGAACAACATGAGGACTCTATTTAAGTGCTAAATAGGACAATTAATGTAACTATAACTAAAAGGTTTCTACTCTGACATGTACATGCTCAACTTGAACCAAAGAGCCACATTACAACTACAATTAACCAACTTTTGGATGTCATAAACCAAGCTGATTTTTCAAAGTGTTTTCTTTCTAACCAGTAACCAGAATACAAACACAAAGTCAAATGTCCTTAATAGCACAAACACATTTACCTGAGTCAAACACAATTACAAAATATACTTGGAGAAACCCTATCATCGTGTTAATTGAAAGAAGCAAACAAACATTGTACCATCAATTAATCTACCATCATGTTGAAGAAGAGAACGATCTGGTACGAAGATGAAGAAACAATAGGGTTTCCTTTCAAATTAAATTGGGGTTTTTGCAATCAGTCAAATTAGGGACAAATTAAGGAATAAATCAGTATCCATTACCTGAGTGGAAGAAGGTTGCAGTGGAGAAGAGGTGGAGAAGCGATTAAACGGCGGAGTCACGGCGGAGATAAAAACAGAGAGGAATGGAGCAGAGGAGACGCGCGATTGGAGAGAGACACACACGCTACCTTCTTGAATGGCGGCGGAGGGCGATGAGCGCTTGAACGGGAGAGCAAGGCGAAGGAGGAGAGACCGCGAGGGAGAAGGGAGTGCGACGGAGTGACAGCGACAGAGGAGGGAGTGCGAGGGAGTGAGAGCGAGAGATGAGGGAGTGCGAGGGAGTGAGGGGGCTTCTGTTTTTTTTTTTCCAATTAAATCAGCTGGTCCCACAACTGTATTTCCATTGTATCATACGTATTTTGTATTTTTGGCTGTATTTTGGCTACCATTTTTGGCTGAATAGCATTTCTGAATTAAAAATTATGATTCTGATTAATGATAGTTCTCTTACCAAACTTATTTAAAGATTAATAATAGTTCTCCACCATATATGTCATTATCAACAAAATTAGGGGTGGGTATAGGTACACTTAGATCCAACCCAAACCACAAAATGCAGGTTGGGTAGTGTGAGTCTGAAAATTGAGAACCCAACTATGCCAACCCAACCCACAAAATGTAACCTTAAAGTTGTCAAACCAAAGTCTAGGAATTGTTTATAGAAAAGAAAGTAATATTGAAGTTTTTATTGTCTTTGAATTGTCAAATGGTTTCACTAACAACTCATACATGGACTTCAATTAAGTCTTTCACTACTCGTCACATTAATGGTGAGTGAGAATTGAATAGAAAATATTGATATTTGGTTTAATTAATAAGCTCAGTACGTTGATGTTAAGACATTAATTTTAATTTGATGTTGGTTTGTTTCTCTTATTCTTTTGTTATTGTTCTAGTTTTGTCTTTATTTTTAATTTTTTTTTTTGGAAAATGATATTTTACAAATGAACCCAGCACACAATCCAACACATTTTAGATTGGGTTGGGTTGTGTTCCGGACTAGGCCCAAACCATTCGAAAGAATTAGGCCCATTATCATGATCATGCTTGTTGGATCTAAAGGCTAAACTTTATCTAGTAAAACGTGTGGTAGAGATCAAATCTCTCCTCATCCAGCGGTTAGGAATCGAGTTGCATCATCTGGCACATTCCATTATAAATACGCGCTTCTATCAACACATCAGGTACGCATTTATTACCGTCTGTCACCTTTTCTCTGAGCTGATTTGAGCGTCAGAGTGTGTGCAGTGCAGGTATCCCCCTTCGTCGGATTAACGCGAAGGAGCGCATCTCGGAACAATAATTAGAGCAAGTTCAACATGAGACCTTGGTAGCATCTCGGCCCAGCTTCATCAACCGAGACTGACTTTCAGGACATTTAAGGTGGGTTCGGGTTACTTAATATTCTGGGTCTAATTTTACAGAACTCAACTCATAAGAATTTGATTATGTTGGGTAACGCTTCAAAACCCACACAACCCAACTCACGCCAACCCCTAAATAAAATAATAAAAAGTTATGCATCATATGTCACCGGCCGCACTTGCGACTTAGTGGGATCGAATATCTGAAATCGAGTTAAAGTTTATGTGAAAGAAACATTGCTATTTTTTTATAACTAAAACCATTTACTCAATGAGCTATCATATGTAGTACTTGAACTTTTTTAAGAAAAAAAAATGTAAATGAATGATGGTTGCTCCTCTCTAGCCCAAACTAGTCAACTAAACCAAAACGTAAAAGTAGGCTGGGATGGGGTAGGCCAATTATTTACTCGATTGTATTTTTTGTAGCTCACCCCAATTCAAAATATTGGGTCAGCAGCCTCTGGCTCGTACAATCCAACTTTTTACAAAGAAAACGACGTACCTCTTTTCTAGGCCTCTATTTAGTGGGCTCACAACAGTCTAGAACACTTGGCCATCGAGCCAACCCATTAGACTGGGCAAAAATTAACACCTCTACTTTTGGTAGTGAAGATGGCGACTTCTCCCTTGAGATCAGGATACATCTTAGTGGAACCAGAATGTACCGAAAATCGGCTCTTACGAGCTTCTCCCAACACTTGATCCTTCACACGTTTGTTGTTCGGAACACAAATCCGATCCTTAAAACAAAATAACACCATTGCTGGTTTCTGAGAAATCTGGTTGTCCTCATTGACTTTACAATTCAACATCTTCCTCTTGAGTTTGCCTTATCAAATCCCGCAAGGTGCTCGAAATGCAGATATGACCTAAAACCAAATATATCGGTTTAGCCTTCACTCGAAGATTGAGATCTCAGAAAGATTCCAAGAGTTCCATCTCATATGGATCATTAATGACGACATATGAATAGACTTTCGGCTTAGGGCATCCGTTACCACATTGGCTTTACCAGGGTGGTACTTCAACTCAAAATCATAATCCTTTAGAAACTCTACCCATCTTCTTTGTTCATATTTAACTCCTTCTGATCAAACAAGTACTTAAGACTTTTATGGTCGCTGAACACTTCAAACCGCGCACCGTAGAGATAGTGCCACCA
This sequence comes from Astragalus membranaceus, assembly GCA_039519185.1. Classification (NCBI taxonomy): domain Eukaryota; kingdom Viridiplantae; phylum Streptophyta; class Magnoliopsida; order Fabales; family Fabaceae; genus Astragalus; species Astragalus membranaceus. The sequence goes on from CM076851.1 coordinate 97,625,993, forward strand.
AATATTTAAAGCAAAAACAATTGCTGCCAACTCAAGATCATGAATGGGGTAGTTTTCTTCATGGTTTTTCAACTGCCTCGACACATATCCAACCACCTGCTGGTTTTCATCAGAACACAACCTAGACCCTTCCTCGAAGCATCACAGAAAATTTAAAATTCCAAGGTTGGGTTAGGTAAGGTGAGAATTGGGGAAAAAGTTAATCTAGCCTTAAGCTCCAAAACACATTCTTCACAACTTATATCCCACAAAAAGGGTTGACCCTTATGAGTCAATCGAGTGAGCGGAAGTACTAGTTGCAAGAATCCTTGAATGACCCATCGGTAGTAACCTGCCAGACCAAGAAAACTCATAACTTCTATCACCGAAATTGGTCGTTCCCAATCAAAAAATCCTTCCTGAGATATGACATGACCCAAAAACTTCACTTCAGTCATCCAAAATTCACATTTCTCCGACGTTGCATATAATTGTTTCTCCCGAAGAGTACCAAGTACAACACAGATATTCTTCATGCTCCTATGCATTTCTAGAGTACACTAAGATGTCATCGATGAAAACCACAACGAATTTGTCCAAGTACGGTCTGAAGATTCGGTTCATGTAATCCATGAATACTTCAGGTGCATTAGTTAGACCGAACGACATCACAACAAATTCATAATGTTCATATCGAGTTCGAAAAGCCGTTTTCGGAATACCCAATGCCCTGACTTTAATATGATGTTATCCTGACCTTAGGTCAATCTTTGAGAACACTGCTGTACCTCTCAGTTGATCAAGCAGGTCGTCAATCCTAGGCAACAGTTACTTATTCTTCACGGTGACTTTATTGAGTTGCCGGTAATCGGTACACAACCTCATACTGCCATCTTTCTTCTTTAAAAACAACACAGGTGCACCCCACGACGAAGCACTCGGTCGAATGAACCTCTTAGCAATAAGATATTCCAGTTGAGCCTTAAGCTCTTTCAGTTTTAACGGAGACATACGATAAGGGGTTGTGGAGATAGGTCCAGTACCTGAAACCAAATCGATGGAAAACTCCACCTCCCGATCAAGAGGTAAAGATGCAATTTCAGCAAGAAAAACATCAAGAAACTCATTAACAATGAGAATAGAAGTTAGATCCAAGCTCGATTCAGAAGTAGATGACAAAAGCAAAACATAACCCTTAAGACCGTTAAGCATAGTCTGATTGAGACATAAGGTGGAAACTGAAGGACTCAAACTGACCTTAGAAAAGTTCACTGATTCAGAAGCGAAGTTCACAACTCGATTGAAGGAGTCAAGCACAACATGGTTAGATGTAAGTCAATCCATATCGAGTATGACATCCATACCCTTTAAGGGTAGATGATAACTCATATTTATGTGTTATTTATGCTCTTAATACGTAAATCAAAGTGTGTTCTCAAGTAATTTTAGTGCTTTAACATGTAAATATGTGATTGAATGAATAAATATAAGTTTACGCTTGATTTCCTAAATATTGGGCATAATAGGTGCCTTTGTGAATATATTGATGTTTTGCCTAAGTGCTGCAGCGGTTGGCCAGCAGTAAGCGCTACAGCGCTAAGGAGCGTGCACCACTTGGATATTTGTGAAGCCACTTGCTGAATGATGAGTCATCAATCTGATCTTCTTCTTCCCAGCATGACATTTTGACCTCCAAGTGGGTGCAATAATACACTTGGCGCCTCCTAATTGAAGCTCATGTGATAGTTGGTGATTTTAATTATCACCCGTTTTTGTAAAGTAACTTTATGGATAATATCTAATGAGGATAATATCTAATAGGGATTTTATCTAATTCACAATACTCAGAAGACACACATAATTCATACATAGAGGGAGTTTTAACTTGGAGAATTCTATCTTGACATCTTAGTCTTCCTCCATTGTTATTCCACTCTTGAAGCTTTTACTTTTAGTATAGTTTTTAGATTTCATTCAAGATTTGCTCACGCCATAACTTCATCCAACGTATATGACTTGGGATTCTTGGAGTGCATCTTTTGCAACCATTCTCCTCTTTTCTACCTACAGTAATATAAGCTTGTTTGTTTATATTGTGTTGATGAAGCTTGTTATGAGCTAAATCACTTTGTAGTTGGATTTCTCTTAGTTTGTAATGAACCTTGAGTAGCTTTTATATAATATTATGATGTTTGCGTTTCATTCCTTGCGTTATAATGCTTTCAACCTTGTTTTGGGAATGATCAACTAGAATAAGGGGGCTTCGTGGGTACAGACATGGTTCACGAACACAGCTCAAGGAATGATATGAATGAAAAACCATTTAAAGACATTTAAATGAAGTGTACTTAACCCTAGACATAGGGGAGTAATAGTTCATAAGGTAAATGCTGTATGAACTTAATATACAAGGGTAAAACTTATTTAGAGCCTAGACATAGGAGTCTTGTAACATAGCCCTGACGATAGTGACTGAAAGGCACGCCACCATGACCCTACAGCGTTTATTGATTCTGTAATGCTACAGCACTTAACGCTACAGCGTCTAATATTATAGAACACTACTCTTGGGAATTTACATGCAAATGAGCTATCCAACTCACTCTTAAATACTTTCAATTCAATACCGTTTTATCACAAACCATTATGTTTACAACTCCACACTTTTATTTGTAACTTAACTTGTTCCACTATTTGCTAATTGCTTAAACTACTAGATTAATTCCAATCCATGTGGGAACGATCTCTACTTTATCACTGTATTACTTGTTGCGATTGTGTATACTTGCACATCTATTTTTCGCACAACAAGTTTTTGGCGCCGTTGCCGGGGATTGCATTTAATTTTCTTTGTTTAAGTTTTTAGCAATATTAGTGAAGATTTTATGCTGGTGTGTTGTTTCTTGATGCTACAGCGGTAGACGCTGCAGCGTATGTGTCATACCCTAATTTTGTCCGGCTAATTGAAAAAACCCAAAAAATTTTTTGTTATCGTCGCTTTAACGCTCATTGTGCGACATCTTTTTTGTGATACTCGTTTTTTGTTTGATATTGCTTATTACCATAAAATACAAATATAAATAAATGTGATACAAAAATAGACAAAAGCTGAATAGTCCAAAGTTGTTATTATTACAAGTCCTTACACATTAGACAAAAACAAAAAAAAAGGAAAGTAATACAAAAATTCAAAAAAGGGAAAAGAGAAGAGGAAGGGGCGCAGCTGCCCCCATCTAGGGTTAGGGTTATCCCTTTGTTTCTTCCTTTGACTGTCCTTCCTCCATGCCAGCTATTGTCCTTTGCCCATTCAAATAGCTGCCCTTTGTCCTTTTGATTCCTCCACCAACCACTGTCCTTGGCCAGCCAGCTGCTGTCCTTTCTATCCTCACCTCAGCACCCCAAATTTGCCCTAATTGCTGTCCTCACCAATTGGCCAATAAATACCAAACAGTAGCACAAAGTTAAGGGGACATTCACGGAGACAATCATAAACAAAACAAAGAAGAGAATTAGAAAATTAGGAAAGAAACAGAAACAAAAAATCAAGGAGGGGAAGCTGAGAACTGAGGGAGACGACAGCCACCACCACCGGAGCACCCAACACCACTATCAGAACCACCAACCACCACTTCGTTCTCTCCCTCTCACCACCGTCAACAAACTCACCACCTCTCCTACAACCACAACTCTCAGCCACCGTGAGATTCTCCCAACATCCCATCTCACCACCCCGTTACCACCCAGCAAGCACCAACGACCTCTAACACCCACGAAAATCTCATTTTCACTCTCGCACCAACATCACTGACCCAACCACCGCCTGAAACACCAACGACCATCACCAACACCTCAGCCACTCAAAATAACCACCTCGACCCTCAGGCTGATCATCCCCAACCATCAAATCCACCAACTTGATATCCAATTTCTGGGCTTCTCTGATACTGTCAAGGAACTCATTATTAATCTTCAACATACCCAACTTAACACTCTGAGATGACACTTCACAAACCAAACTCAAATCCCTGAATTCCTCAATCAACTCTAACTCCTTAGCCATCATTGCCGACATATGCAAGGACTTTCGACTTAAAGCATCAGCCACGACATTAGCTTTGCCTGGATGATAGTTCAAACCGAAATCATAGTCTTTCAACAATTCCAACCACCTTCGCTGCTTCATATCCAGCTCCTTCTGGTCAAACAAATACTTCAAACTCTTATGATCACTGAACACCTCAAATCTGGAACCATACAAATAGTGCCTCCAAATCTTCAACACAAAGACTACTGCAGCCAACTCCAAATCATGCGTTGGATAATTCTTCTCATGAATCCTTAACTGCCTCGACGCATAAGCAATTACCTTCCCATTTTGCATAAGCACGCCACCTAGACCCATCTTCGAAGCATCACAATACATGTAACATCCCCTAATTAGCTAATTTAAATTATTTAAATTAGCAAAGAGGTTAAGGTAAATTATTTAATAGATAAAATATTTAGCACAACAGTTTAGCATGAATCTATTAATTAGCATAATTACCAAATTATGTGATGTTGAAATGAATATTATTTTAGTCATACATAATTGAAATGATTATGTTAAGTCAGTAGAATGTGGTATTATAACATGTTAAGTGTGTATTAAGAGAATATTAGAGGGAAGGGGCATTCTGGTCTTTTTACTCACTTAAATGAGTGACCAGCTAGCATAGAGCAAACACACCTCACTTGTGCAAGCTGAATCAAAACACAGCAGAGGGAGAATAGAGAGAAAGAGAGGAGGGTTGCGAGAGAGAGGAAGAGAAGGAGAGGGAGGGGAAATTCATAACCCTTAATGCATGTAACATCCAAGAACACCATTCAACACAGCTTTTCCTCCTCTACTCACTGACATAAATAGTTTCTTAGATACCTTCCCCCAACTCAGAAAATCCCATATCCTCACTTTCAAGCCCAAGTGCCATCAATGGAGTTGTAGAGGCTTGCATGTCCTTGTTATAGTCCTATATTCAGTACCAAAGCTCACATCCAAGCAACAAACCTGTTTGAAGTTCATTTGGGTAGCTGGAATTCGAGTCTTGCTGCTGTTCAGTCAATCTTGGGTAGCTGGGTTGTTGTTGGATAGGATTTGAGAAGGTTCGTGAGGCTACTCGAACGTGGCAGCTGCTAGATTCGTCGTTTGAGTGATTTTCATCACTTCGGGTGAGTTCTATAACTCGCTTAGGGAATGTGTTCGTGTTTTCGAGTCGTTACTTTCGAAAATTATTGTCAAACGTTTCTGGTATCGAAAGAATTTTTATTGAAAACCGTTTTCCCAAAACTCGTGATTGAACTATGAATTGCTTGATTGATTGTTGGGTGTGCTGGATTGGATTGCTATAATATTGTGTTTTAATGCGTGTTTGAGTTTGGGTCTCGATCGGAAGGGAAGTGGGAATCGGAATGGAATGGAATAACACATGAAAAACCTGTTTTCTGAAAACTGATAGAGACGCACGGATCGTGTGCCTATGAGCACGGGTCGTGCGCCTCCCTCTGATACGATAGGAACTGGATTTTTAAAACACGCACGGATCGTGCGCCAAGTCGCACGGGTCGTGCGTATGTCTCTGGAACTTTATAAAATTTTTATGGATAACGCACGGATCGTGCGCCAAGTCGCACGGGTCGTGCGTATCTTTCTGGAAAATTTCTACAAACTGTTCAAAAACGCACGGGTCGTGTGCCTACACGCACGGGTCGTGCGAGACCTTCTGACCTTCAATTTCAAAGTACCTTTCTATCCGTTCCAAATGATTCCAATCCTCTTCCAATCCATTCCCCAAGGTCCCACAACAATGTAAAGGTAACAATGGTATGAGATTGAACATGTTCGATAGAAAAAAATAGTGTGTTATGAATAACATGGAAAACCGCTCTTAGAGAACGCGAGAGTGCAAATGTTAAAGAATGATAATAACACACGATACTTGACTCATATTGTACACTGAAATTGACTGATATGGTACATGGTACTTGACTGGAATGACTGACAGCCCATTGCGGTTACACAGACTGAAAATGTATAATAAATACAAGAGGAAAAAGGGTGACGACCCTAAGAGGTTAGCATACTAGGGGAGGGGAAGTCATGAGCCCCAAAACCTAGACTCAAGAATGTTTCCCCTGCTAGAAATAGCGGGATGGGTTCACCAAAAGGTCAAGAGATGCCTATAAAATAGGTAGACTGAGGTGTTATGCTAAAAACATGGAACAAAGATTGCATGCTTCATGTGTCGCTTAGGAGGGCCATGAGCATGAAGGTTACAGGAACTGAATGTATTTCCACGTGGTTGCTTTTTAGGACCACGAGTTCAAAACAAGGCATAATGAACCGCTAGAGTTGTAAGGGGTCTCGATAGGACTAACTGAGATAATGTTTATCTCACCCTTCATATTTGTGGTTTTTACAGAGAAACAGGGGAAAACAAAGGCGGTAAAGCATGGTTAGCTGGTGTGACTCTTGGAGTCATTGAAGACCTAGTTTAATGTTTTAGACCTTTGTTCCGTTTATTGTTTCTATGTTCCGATTGTATAACTTTCATTGTCAAGTTGTAAAATCGTTTCCGCTACTTTATGTTTTGAGTATTGAATACCAGGATATGTACAAGTCTTAAGTTTTGGAACTTAAGCATTTTCAGAAAGTTTATGAGGTTCAGAGAACCAGTTATTATGTATTGTCAAAAGTTTTAGTTGTGTTCAATATTTCAATAACAGGAAGTTACTCTGATGTATGCCATTTAGTGCATTTCGGTGATTCTATATGTTAGAATTTATCGGGGTGTTACATTATGGTATCAGAGCAGTTCGACCTAGTCGGGCTTAGACAGTTAGGGTGGTTTTGTCCCTCGAGTAACTCTGCTATCTTGCTTCTTGTGATACTAAGAGACATTGAGACTGATCAACTTAATACTTGGTGTATCATTTGCAGAATTATGGCAGGAGGATCGAGGAATAGCCCACCAGTTGATCCGCATTCTGCATGGATGCAGAACGTGATCGAGAGACAACAGAAGATGATGGAAGATATGTTGCAGATGCAACAGAATGCTCAAGCTCAGCCCCAGCAAGTCCTTGAGCCTCAAGTTGACCCAAGGAGGGTTTTCTCTGAATTTCTGAAAATGAAGCCGTCCGAGTTCAGAGGAGGACCGGATGTCATGGAAGCCCAACATTGGCTAGATGATATCGAGAAGATTTTCGTAGCTATGCAAGTCACCGATGAAGACAAGTTGAGATTGGCAACTCATATGCTGAAAGGTGAAGCTAACAACTGGTGGACTAATGCCAAAGCCATGATGGTAACTATGGATACTCCCCAGACTTGGGAACATTTCAAGCAGGTATTTTTGGAGCAGTTCTTTCCGACAGCCATGAGGTTCGACAAGGAGAACGAGTTTCTAACTCTCACTCAAGGAAGTTCAACGGTGGGTCAATACGCGACTAAGTTTGAAGAGTTATATCAATTCTTCGGTTTGGCCGGGTATGCTCCCAATGACAAGTGGAAAACCGAAAGGTTCAAGTATGGGCTAAGGGAAGACATTGCTCATAGTTTGAGTTCTTTTGCCTATACTAACTATGCTGCCATGGTTCAACAAGCACACATAGCTAAGACTGACTTGAAGAGGTTATATGCAAGCAGAAAAGTATTCCATCAAAATAAGAAGAATGTTGGATCATCTAACCATCAGACGGGTCCCAGGCACAACTCCAACAAAGGGAAACAGGTTCAGTCATCGAACTCCTAAAGATTCAGTACGTGTTCCAACTGTGGGAAGTACCATCAAGGGAAATGCCAGATGGGATCCAACCAATGTTATTTCTGCAAGAAAGACGGTCATTTTGCACGGGACTGCCCAGAGAAAGAGAAGAGTCAAGGAAGTAACCCTGCTGCTACTTCAACTCATGGGAGAGTTTACACCTTGGACGCCCAGAAGGTCACACCGTCAGATAATCTACTAAGGGGTATGAGATCTCTTTTTAATAACTCCGTTAGTATTTTATATGATTCGGGTGCGACCCATTGTTTTATATCTCAAGTTTGTATCGATCGGTTGGGATTGGCTTTAACTCCTTTGCCTCAACCAATCTCCATTAAGACTGCTGCTGAAGGTAGTGTTCAGACCCAAGCAATATGTGAAAATTGTCTTCTATCCATTAGAGACAGAGATTTTGTAGTAGACTTCATTTGTTTATCAATGAAGGGCATGGACGTTGTCCTAGGCATGAGTTGGATGACGGCCAATCATGTGACTATAGATTGTTTCCATCGAACTATCGGTTTCGCCTCCGAGTCAGTAGAGCTACAACCGCCAAATTCTGAAGCTGTTATTTCTTTTACTTCGGCCAGTAATTATCTGTTCCAAGGCGCGGAAGCTTACGTCATGATGCTGTCTGCATCCACTGAGACAGGTCAGGATTTATCTTCTGTGCAAGTTGTTAATGAATTTCTTGATGTGTTTCCCGATGAATTCCTTCATTTCCTCCGGATCGTGAGGTGGAATTTTCTATAGAGTTGGTTCCAGGCACTGGACCTATTTCTATAGCCCCATATCGAATGTCGCCATTAGAGTTGAGGGAATTGAAAGTTCAACTGGAAGAGCTAATTTCCAAGCGGTTCATCCGGCCGAGTGCCTCACCATGGGGTGCTCCAGTGTTGCTTGTCAAGAAGAAGGACGGAAGTATGAGATTGTGTATCGATTATCGTCAGTTGAATAAGGTGACTGTCAAGAACAAGTACCCTCTACCGAGAATTGATGATTTGCTAGATCAGTTGAGGGGAGCTTCTGTATTTTCAAAGATTGATTTAAGGTCCGGCTATCACCAAATCAGGGTTCGAGCTTTGGACGTCCCGAAGACCGCTTTCCGTACGAGATATGGACACTATGAATTCGTAGTGATGCCCTTCGGTTTGACCAATGCTCCAGCTGTATTCATGGATTATATGAATCGGATTTTTAATCCTTATCTGGATCAGTTTGTGGTAGTGTTCATCGATGATATCTTGGTGTTCTCTAAGACGATTGAGGAGGATGTGCAACATCTCCGAATTGTTCTGAACGTACTCCGAGAGAAGAAGTTGTATGCTAAGCCGTCCAAATGTGATTTTTGGATGCCAGAAGTTAAGTTTCTGGGCCACGTAATATCTAGGACAGGTGTTGCTGTGGACCCCAGTAAGATCGAAGCTGTGGTAGACTGGGAGCAGCCGTCTACGGTTACTGAGGTAAGAAGTTTCTTAGGATTAGCTGGGTATTATCGAAGATTCATTCAAGGATTTTCCCAGCTGGTTCTTCCACTCACTCGGTTAACTCGCAAGGGTCAGCCGTTTGTTTGGGACTCAGACTGTGAAAATTGTTTCACAGAATTGAAGGGTCGTTTGACTTCTGCACCTATCCTGATTCTTCCGGATCCGTCAGTAGGATTCCAAATCTATTGCGACGCCTCTGGTAAGGGTTTAGGATGTGTCCTAATGCAGAATCGACAAGTAGTTGCTTATGCCTCCAGGCAGTTGAAGCCGCATGAAGAGAATTACCCAACTCATGATTTAGAGTTGGCGGCGATTGTGTTTGCCCTAAAGATTTGGAGACATTACCTGTATGGGTCTCGTTTCGAAGTCTTTAGTGACCACAAAAGTCTCAAGTATTTGTTTGACCAAAAGGAGTTGAACAACAGGCAGAGGAGATGGGTAGAATTCCTGAAGGATTATGAATTTGAATTGAAGTACCATCCTGGTAAGGCTAATGTTGTTGCCGATGCTTTAAGCAGAAAGTCTATCCATACTGCAAAGTTGATGATGCACGAGATGTCATTGTTGGAATCATTCAGAGACCTCAATTTGAGAGTTAAGTCAAGAAGGAACAGGTTGGTGTTGAGTCACATTCAGATTTCAAGTTCATTGAGGAATCTGATTCGCTCAGCCCAAGAAGGTGATGTAGAGCTGCAATCGCAGAAGAGATTGCCGAATTACACCGAAGACGGTGATGGAATAATTTGTTTTGACGGCAGAATCTGTGTGCCGAAGGATGAGGATGTGAAGAGGCAAGTTTTAGAGGAGGCTCATAAGAGTCGGTTCTCAATACATCCGGGGTCTACCAAGATGTATCGAGATCTGAAGCAATTGTACTGGTGGCCGGGTATGAAAGTGGATATCGCAGAGTTTGTGTCTCGATGCTTGACTTGTCAAAAGGTTAAGATAGAGCACCGGAAGCCAGGTGGCCAGTTACAACCGTTGAATGTACCTGAATGGAAATGGGAAAGCATATCTATGGATTTTGTCATGGGATTGCCGCGGTCCCAAACCGGAAATGATTCTATTTGGGTAGTGGTGGATCGCCTGACAAAGTCCACTCATTTTATTCCAGTGCGTTCGACTCACAAGGTTGCTAGGTTAGCAGATGAGTATCTTAAGAATATTGTTAAGTTGCATGGAATCCCTACAAGTATCATCTGTGATCGAGATCCCAAGTTTACATCTCGATTTTGGAGAGCATTGAACATGGCGTTGGGAACAAAGGTGTGTGTTAGCACCGCATACCATCCTCAGACAGACGGACAGACTGAGAGGACGATTCAGACATTGGAAGATATGTTGAGAGCTTGTGTACTTGATAGTGGAGGCAGATGGGAGGATCATCTTCCATTGGTGGAATTCTCATACAACAACAGTTATCATTCTAGTATCGGAATGGCTCCATATGAAGCATTGTATGGGAGAAAGTGTAGAACACCATTGTGTTGGTGGGATGTAGGTGAGCAGAGATTGTTGGGACCGGATTTTGTCCGGGAGACTACGGAGAAGATCCGTCAGATAAGAGAAAGGATGAAAGCCGCGCAGAGTCGGCAAAAGAGTTATGCGGATAAGAGAAGAAGGCCGTTAGAATTCGAAGAAGGAGATCATGTCTTTTTGAAACTTTCTCCAACCATCGGAACCGGTATTGCTTTGCGAGCGAAGAAGCTCAGTCCTCGGTATGTCGGACCCTTCCAGATTGTCGAGCGAGTTGGGCCGGTAGCGTATCGCATTGCATTACCTCCAGAATTGTCCAGATTACATGATGTGTTTCACGTATCGCAGTTAAGGAGGTATATTCATGATCCGAATCAACCCTTAAGCTATGAAGCGATTGACATCAGACCGGATTTATCTTATCAGCCTACTCCAATCAAGATCATCGAATGTGGCGAGAAAACGCTCCGGACGAGGTCAATTCCTATTGTTAAGGTGCTTTGGGACGGTGCGTCACCTGACGAAGCGACATGGGAAGTAGAGGAGAGCATGCGGGAGAAATATCCGTATTTGTTCGAGTAAGGTATGTTTTGTCAATTTTGAGGACAAAATTTTAGAAGTTGGGATGATTGTAACATCCCCTAATTAGCTAATTTAAATTATTTAAATTAGCAAAGAGGTTAAGGTAAATTATTTAATAGATAAAATATTTAGCACAACAGTTTAGCATGAATCTATTAATTAGCATAATTACCAAATTATGTGATGTTGAAATGAATATTATTTTAGTCATACATAATTGAAATGATTATGTTAAGTCAGTAGAATGTGGTATTATAACATGTTAAGTGTGTATTAAGAGAATATTTGAGGGAAGGGGCATTCTGGTCTTTTTACTCACTTAAATGAGTGACCAGCTAGCATAGAGCAAACACACCTCACTTGTGCAAGCTGAATCAAAACACAGCAGAGGGAGAATAGAGAGAAAGAGAGGAGGGTTGCGAGAGAGAGGAAGAGAAGGAAAGGGAGGGGAAATTCATAACCCTTAATGCATGTAACATCCAAGAACACCATTCAACACAGCTTTTCCTCCTCTACTCACTGACATAAATAGTTTCTTAGATACCTTCCCCCAACTCAGAAAATCCCATATCCTCACTTTCAAGCCCAAGTGCCATCAATGGAGTTGTAGAGGCTTGCATGTCCTTGTTATAGTCCTATATTCAGTACCAAAGCTCACATCCAAGCAACAAACCTGTTTGAAGTTCATTTGGGTAGCTGGAATTCAAGTCTTGCTGCTGTTCAGTCAATCTTGGGTACCTGGGTTGTTGTTGGATAGGATTTGAGAAGGTTCGTGAGGCTACTCGAACGTGGCAGCTGCTAGATTCGTCGTTTGAGTGATTTTCATCACTTCGGGTGAGTTCTATAACTCGCTTAGGGAATGTGTTCGTGTTTTCGAGTCGTTACTTTCGAAAATTATTGTCAAACGTTTCTGGTATCGAAAGAATTTTTATTGAAAACCGTTTTCCCAAAACTCGTGATTGAACTATGAATTGCTTGATTGATTGTTGGGTGTGCTGGATTGGATTGCTATAATATTGTGTTTTAATGCGTGTTTGAGTTTGGGTCTCGATCGGAAGGGAAGTGGGAATCAGAATGGAATGGAATAACACATGAAAAACCTGTTTTCTGAAAACTGATAGAGACGCACGGATCGTGTGCCTATGAGCACGGGTCGTGCGCCTCCCTCTGATACGATAGGAACTGGATTTTTAAAACACGCACGGATCGTGCGCCAAGTCGCACGGGTCGTGCGTATGTCTCTGGAACTTTATAAAATTTTTATGGATAACGCACGGATCGTGCGCCAAGTCGCACGGGTCGTGCGTATCTTTCTGGAAAATTTCTACAAACTGTTCAAAAACGCACGGGTCGTGTGCCTACACGCACGGGTCGTGCGAGACCTTCTGACCTTTAATTTCAAAGTACCTTTCTATCCGTTCCAAATGATTCCAATCCTCTTCCAATCCATTCCCCAAGGTCCCACAACAATGTAAAGGTAACAATGGTATGAGATTGAACATGTTCGATAGAAAAAATAGTGTGTTATGAATAACATGGAAAACCGCTCTTAGAGAACGCGAGAGTGCAAATGTTAAAGAATGATAATAACACACGATACTTGACTCATATTGTACACTGAAATTGACTGATATGGTACATGGTACTTGACTGGAATGACTGACAGCCCATTGCGGTTACACAGACTGAAAATGTATAATAAATACAAGAGGAAAAAGGGTGACGACCCTAAGAGGTTAGCATACTAGGGGAGGGGAAGTCATGAGCCCCAAAAACCTAGACTCAAGAATGTTTCCCCTGCTAGAAATAGCGGGATGGGTTCACCAAAAGGTCAAGAGATGCCTATAAAATAGGTAGACTGAGGTGTTATGCTAAAAACATGGAACAAAGATTGCATGCTTCATGTGTCGCTTAGGAGGGCCATGAGCATGAAGGTTACAGGAACTGAATGTATTTCCACGTGGTTGCTTTTTAGGACCACGAGTTCAAAACAAGGCATAATGAACCGCTAGAGTTGTAAGGGGTCTCGATAGGATTCACTGAGAAAATGTTTATCTCACCCTTCATATTTGTGGTTTTTACAGAGAAACAGGGGAAAGCAAAGGCGGTAAAGCATGGTTAGCTGGTGTGACTCTTGGAGTCATTGAAGACCTAGTTTAATGTTTTAGACCTTTGTTCCGTTTATTGTTTCTATGTTCCGATTGTATAACTTTCATTGTCAAGTTGTAAAATCGTTTCCGCTACTTTATGTTTTGAGTATTGAATACCAGGATATGTACAAGTCTTAAGTTTTGGAACTTAAGCATTTTCAAAAAGTTTATGAGGTTCAGAGAACCAGTTATTATGTATTGTCAAAAGTTTTAATTGTGTTCAATATTTCAATAACAGGAAGTTACTCTGATGTATGCCATTTAGTGCATTTCGGTGATTCTATATGTTAGAATTTATCGGGGTGTTACAATACACCACGAACGGCTCTCCCAGATTTGGCAACGTCAAAATAGGAGACGTCGTCAATCTCTTCTTCAACTCAAGGAAACTTTCCTCACAACGAGCATCCCACACAAAAGCTTTACCCTTACAAGTCAACTGCGTCAACGGAAGGGCCAACTTAGAAAAACCTTCGATGAACCTTCTGTAGTAACCAGCCAACCCTAAGAATCTTCTAATCTCCGTAGCCGACTTCGGACTCTCCCACTGCATCACGGCATCAACCTTAGACGGATCCACAGCAATACCATTACCAGAAATGATATGACCCAGAAAACTTACTTCTGACAACCAGAATTCACACTTAGATAACTTTGCATATAGCTTCTTCTCTTTCAGGATCTCCAATACTAATCTCAAATGCTCCGCATGCTCTTCCTCCGACTTCGAATAAATCAGGATGTCGTCAATGAACACAACCACGAACCGATCCAAGTAAGTATGGAATATACGATTCATGTACTCCATAAATACACCCGGCGCGTTAGTGACATCGAACGGCATCACCGAATACTCATAATGCCCATACTGCATCCTGAAAGCAGTCTTCTAAACATCTCCATCCTTCACCTTGATCTAATGATAACCTGATCTCAAATCAATCTTGCTGAACACTCGAGTATCCACTAACTGATCCATCAAATCGTCTATCCTCGGCAGTGGATACTTGTTCTTAATGGTCCCCTTATTCAGCTGCCTGTAATCAACACACAACCTCATGCTCCCATCTTTCTTCTTCACTAGCAACACAGGAGCTCCCCATGGCTATACACTCGGCCTAATAAACTTCTTCTCAAGCAGATCTTCAAGTTGCTTCTTCAACTCAGACAATTCTGACGCAGACATCCTGTACGGTGCCATAGACACAGGCCTCGTACCGGGTACCAGATCAATGGAAAACTCCACTTCCCTCTCAGGCGGTACACTAGGAATATCATCAGGAAAGACTTCAGGAAATTCGCGCACCACCTGCAACTCTTCAATGATAGCTTGGTTCTCAACAGACAGCGATGCCATCAGCGAGAATAATTGAACTCCTTCCTTTGCTAACTTCCGCATCTGACTAGCAGATAACAACCCAGACTCCTCTTCTCCAAAGCTCACAGACTTACGACGACAATCAATGCGAACATGGTTATGCTCCAACCAGTTCATGCCCAAAATTACATCTAATCCATTTAGCGGCAAACAAACAAAGTCCACAACAAAGTCTCTGTCGAAGATCGACAAGGGACATTGAGAACACACTAGAGAGGTAGTTACCGACCCCTTAGCTGGAGTGTCGACAACCATCTCTCCATTCATAGCAGACAATACAAGATTCAACCTCTTACAACAATCAGCAGCAATAAAACAATGAGTGGCACCAGTATCAACAATAGACTTTAAAGGAGTACCATTAATGAAGCACGTAACTCTAATGAGTCCATCATCTTCGGTAGGATCTTCACCTGCTAAAGCAAACACTTTTCCACTAGACCTCTCTTTCTTTGGCTTCGGACACTGAGTACTAATGTGCCCCTCTTCACCACAGTTGTAGCAGACCACTGCCTTGCGCTCACATTCGGCCACCACATGACCGTCCTTACTGTAACACCCTAAATATTTAATTAATTTATTTAATTAAGTATTTAGGAATTTAATTTAATTAATTGGATATAATTTAATTATTAGAAATTATATTAAAATGGTGTAGGTGGTATTAGGAGATGAAGGCGCCAATTAGCTAGACTTGGGCTTAAGTGAAAAGCCCAAGCCCATGACCCAAGTGATATGCGAATACACAAGGTCTTGTGAGTTAGGGTTTTGTGTTGGCTTTTGCGAAATTGAGAGAGAAGAATAGAGAGAGGAGAGCGCCGTAGAAAGAAAGGAGAAGAGAGAAGAGAGTCGCGTGGAGAGGAGGGAAATAAGGAAGGACGCCGCGAGCTCAAGAGGAAGAAGGACGTGATCGTGTTGCTGTGGTTTTGTTCGTGACTGTCTCTAGGGCTTCTACACTTCGAATTCGAGGTAAGGAGAGTTCTATCAATTTATATAATAGGCCGTATGATAGGTTTTAGGTAGTGATAGCCTAGATATATCCATGATCATGAATATGTATGTGAATTCATGTTTTTGTTGATGATGTATGCGTGATGTTCATGATTTGTGGTTAAAAATCCATTTTTGATGTGTGTTGCTGGATTTTGTGCTGAATTGTGCTTGCTGTTGTGCTGAATTGTGCTTGCTGGGCGCCAGGCGCAAAGGGCGCCGTGTCCGTGTTGTGTGTGTTGCGTGTTGCGAGCGCTGGGAGCTAGGCGCCAGGCGCTGGGCGCCAAGGGCGCCAAGGCGTGCGGTGTGTGTGTGTGTGTGCGTTGCGTTGTGTTGGGCGCTGGGCACCAAGGGCGCCAGTGTTGTGTGTGCGTTGCATTGTGCTGGGCGCTGGGCGCCAAGGGCGCCAGTGTTGCGTGTGTGTTGTGTTGCTGGGCGCTGGGCGCCAGGTGCCAGGCGCTGGGCGCCAAGGGCGCCATTTTTCAGGATGTTCCCAAATTTTTATGAAAACTGTTTTCGCTATATCTTTTGACTCGGACATCCGTTTTAAACGTTTCAAAAAGTGTTGGGAAGCTTTTTCGGATGCCTATCTGTGTGTTACATTTTTAGAAATAAAAACTTATTATTTCTGAAGGTTGCTGGGTGTAACACCCCTTTTCTAATAACTTAGCTTTTAAATAAAATCAGAGTCTCTCTTTTTTTTTTTTTTTTTGAAAACATTTCAAGCGAGTGCTACATTTACTCCATAAAAATCAAGATACATAACACCGTAAGGAAGGTTCAGTTCGCATCACTAAAACCAATCACCACCAGCAGCGGAATAATAAAGAGTTCAAAAATTAAAACCAATACATCACCAACAAAGTCTAGCAGTTTTAAGAAAATAAAGCATAAACCTAAGACACCCCCCCTGGTGCTACGTATCAGAGCGTGACACTTCCTACCAGACGAAGGCATACAGGAAACCTTCACTCATCATTACCTGCACGTTGCCGACATAAGAAGCAACATAAAGGCAGTAGGGTGAGTCTCTTTTCATAATTAATAACATATGGAAATTAAGCAATGCATAGGAAAAAGGAAATCAGGCTCACCAATTCACAACAATGGAACAATCACATCAATATTGTATTTCCAAACAGCACCACACAATATATGATTTATGCATGTAATGCAACCCAAACTCCACGGGTACATGCATGTCGGATCCGTCACCAAATACAAATAGGCCGTAGCCTCTGCTCACCAAATTACAAATTAGGCCGTAGCCTCTGCTCACCAATAATGCACATGCTTCATGCGGTGTTATGGAGAATGCATCACAACACACCACAAATCAGTCAATTTCACATTTTAAATTCTAGTCTCACCATAGTGCATTAATTAACTCACCAAATTAAAATTAGGCCGAAGCCTCTGCTCACCAATCTCACCTCGTCATCACTCACCAAGTCAGCTCACCACTCACACCAACACCCATTCAAATAGACCAACTTAGGACATTGACAAGACATAGGGAAAGTGGGTAAAAATAGCCATTTGGACACTTGAACACCATCAGCCAGAAACACCAGTAAAAATAAATTATTTTTGCATAAAATTGAGACTATTGGATAGGCACTGAAATTAGCTTCAAAACGCATTTTGAACCGTTGAATTTGGATAACCGAGTCAAAAGTTACGTTAAAAACAATTTTAGGAAAAATGTTAGACATCCTGGAAACTGGCGCATGGGCGCTGGGCGCCCAGGGGCAACACAGCGCTTGGCGCATGGGCGCTTGGCGCCCAGGAGAGGCAACACGCACAGGCGCATGGGCGCTGGCGCCCAGGAACAACACGCGCAACAGCGCACAGGCGCTAGGCGCCCAGGAGGCAACACGCGCACATAGGCGCTGGGCGCCCAGGAAGGCAACAAGCGCATAGGCGCGCCCAGGGAACATCAGCAACATGGCGCCCAAGCACTAGGCGCCTAAGACCAACATGCTACAAAATTTATTTTTCTTTGAAATTAATTTTACACGAGCCAAATGCTCAGAACATGAAAACCCAATAATATTTTCATCAAAAATTGAACATCATTTTTGGCGCCCATGCACTAGGCACCTAGTGAAAACACACAACTCAACTCCTTTGTTGCCCAAAATCAGTTTTCATGAGCCATTTTACCTGAGTATAAAAACCTGAAAACAATTTTCGCAAAACTATCACCCGGACTTTGGGGCCCTTGGCGCCCATGACACAAGCAACATGTGCCAAAACTGGCAGCACAGGAATACAGAATGGCAACACAGGCAACAGGCACAGCAACACAGATTGGCAACACAGGCAACAGACACAGCAACACAGAATTTGGAAAACTGGCGCAGCACACTGCTGGGCGCCTGGCGCCCATGACTAGGCGCAGAACCAAAAAAACAGCAACAATGCATATGGCGCCCAAGGCGCCTAGGAGCTTCAAAATTCAGAATTCTTCAATTTTAAACACCAAATTAAATTCACCAAACACCCAATCATATATGTATAATTCAATCATCATCATGATCCTCAATTTTCACCAAGTAAACATCAACAAATCATATTCTCAAACATGTGTCATGCGAATCACTTAGCAACAATTCAATTCACCAATTATACGAATTCAACATGAGCAATTCCTAATCAAGTATCACAACACTATAATTAAATCATCAAAACAACAATTCGTTCATGGAAAATTATTCTAGAACCCTAACCCTAAGCATCACTAATTCGCATATCTATTAAGAACAAAAAGAGGACCCCCTAACCTTATGGAAAATCGAATTGCTAGCCAAGCTCCAAGGGAAGAATGCAAGCCACCAATGAGCCTCCTCCTCTTCTCTATGTGCTTCGCCTTCTCCTCTTCTTCTCTCCTTCTCTTCGCAACTTTCTCTTCTCACTCTCTCTACGTTACTTTCTTTTCTTTTTTTTTTTTCCCACTTGAGTCAAAATGAAACTAGCTTCTAGGACCCCTTGAGAGTCGAATTACTTGACTAAGCAATGGGCCACGGGCCTAATTGTGGATCACGGGCCCTTGCTCGCACCACCTAAATAGTGACACCATCTCCTAATAAAATAAAATAAAATAATTAACTTGAATTATTTAATTAAATTAAATAAATATTGTAAGCCTTAAATAACTTAATTAAATAAATAATTAAATTATTTTGGGGCGTTACAACTCTCCCCCACTTAGAATATTTCGTCCTCGAAATTACCTGAATCAAACAACTCCGGATATGCTTCCCGCATCTTGCTCTCCAACTCCCAAGTCATACTCTCGCCAGCAGCTCCTAACCAAACCACTTTCACCAAAAGAATTTCTTTCCCTCTCAGAGTCTTCACTTCTCTATCTTCAATCCGCACAGGCATAGTCTCCACGGTGAGATTATCCCGCACCTCTACTTCATCCATCTGAATCACATGGGACGGGTCCGGAACATACTTTCGAAGTTGTGACACGTGAAACACGTCATGCAAGTTCGAAAGATTAGGTGGCAAAGCCACCCTATAGGCAACACTTCCCACCCTCTCCGTAATCTGATACGGACCAATGAAACGGGGAGTTAACTTCTTAGATTTCAAGGCACGCCCAACACCAGTCACCGGAGTGACTCTCAGAAACACATGATCACCGGCCTGAAACTCTAAATCCTTCCTTCTCTTATCATGATAGCTCTTTTGTCGACTCTGCGACGCTTTCATCTTCTCATGGATTAATTTTACCTTCTCAGTTGTTTCTCGCACAATCTCAGGCCCCAACACTGCACTCTCCCCAGATTCATACCAACACAACGGAGTCCTACATCTCCGACCATACAACGCCTCGAACGGTGCCATACCGATACTAGAATGAAAACTGTTGTTATAGGTGAACTCTATCAACGAAAGATGAGAATCCCATGAACCTCCCTGCTCAAGAACACATGCTCTCAACAAGTCCTCTAACGACTGAATAGTCCTCTCCGTCTGACCATCTGTCTGCGGATGATAAGCGGAGCTCAACCTCAACTTAGAACCCAAAGCTTCCTGCAAACTTTTCCAAAATTCAGATGTGAATCTTGGATCTCTATCAGACACAATACTAAGCGGAACGCCATGCAACTTCACAATAGTCTTGATATAGATTTCTGCCAACTTTGGAACTGGATATGTCATATTAATTGGTAAGAAATGAGCAGACTTAGACAACCTGTCCACAACCACCCATATAGCATCAAACCCTCTCACTGTATTTGGCAAACCAGTTACAAAATCCATGGAAATGCTATCCCATTTCCATTCCGGAATCTCCAATGGTTGCATCAACCCCGCAGGCTTCTGATGCTCAATCTTAGACTTCTGACAAGTCAGACACGAATACACAAACTGCGCCACATCCTTCTTCATACCAGGCCACCAGAACATTCTCTTCAAATCTTGGTACATTTTCGTAGCTCCTGGATGAATACTCAACTTGCTCCTATGGCTCTCCTCAAGAATCATTCTCTTCATCTCAACATCGTCAGGAATGCAGATCCTATCTCTGAATCTCAATACACCTTGGGAATCTAACTTGAATTCTCCATCCACATCTTGATCATTCACAACTAACAGGTCTACCAACTTTACATCTAACTTTTGGGCTTCTCGGACACTAACCAAAAATTCATTGCCGATCTTCAACATCCCCAATCTGACACTCTGCGGTGTCACTTCACAAACCAGACTCATGTCCCGAAACTGCTCAATCAATTCTAACTCTTTCACCATCATAGCCGACATATGCAAACTCTTCCGACTTAAAGCATCAGCCACGACATTAGCTTTGCCGGGGTGATAGTTCAAGCCGAAATCATAATCCTTCAGCAATTCTAACCAACGTCTCTGTCTCATATTTAGCTCCTTCTGATCAAACAAGTATTTCAAACTCTTATGGTCGCTAAACACTTCAAATCTGGTACCATACAGATAGTGCCTCCAAATTTTCAGCACAAACACAATCGCAGCCAGCTCTAAATCATGAGTAGGGTAGTTCTTCTCATGGGTCCTCAACTGTCTGGACGCATAAGCTACTACCTTACCCTCTTGCATCAATACACCTCCCAAACCCATCTTGGAAGCATCGCAATATACTACAAACGGTCGATCAGGAACAGGCAAAGTCAAAACGGGCGACGTAGTCAACCTCTTCTTCAACTCAGTGAAGCTCTCCTCACAGCGGGCATCCCACACAAAAGCTTTTCCCTTACATGTCAATTGAGTCAAAGGAAGTGCCAACCTCGAGAAACCTTCAATAAATCTCCTGTAATAACCAGCTAATCCCAAGAAGCTTCTAATCTCTGTAACTGACTTCGGGCTCTCCCATTGGGACACAGCATCAACCTTGGCTGGGTCCACAGCTATACCATTACCAGAGATAATATGACCAAGGAAACCTACTTCATTCAGCCAGAACTCACACTTAGACAATTTTGCATACAATTTCTTTTCTTTCAACACTTCTAGCACTAACCTCAAATGATCTGCGTGCTCCTCGTCTGTCTTAGAGTACACCAGAATGTCGTCAATAAACACAACTACGAACCGATCCAAGTAACTATGGAAGGTACGATTCATGTACTCCATAAACACACCCGGCGCATTGGTAACACCAAACGGCATAACAGAATACTCATAGTGCCCATATCTCGTTCTGAAAGCGGTTTTCTGAATGTCTTCATCCTTTACCTTGATCTGGTGATAACCCGACTTCAAATCGATTTTACTAAACACCTTGGCACCTACCAACTGGTCCATCAGATCGTCAATTCTGGGACGCGGATACCGGTTCTTTATTGTCACTTTGTTCAATTGCCTATAATCGACACAAAGTCTCATACTCCCGTCCTTCTTTTTCACTAACAATACCGGAGCACCCCACGGTGACACACTTGGTCTTACAAATTTCTTCTCAAGCAGATCTTCTAATTGTTTTTTCAATTCAGACAACTCTGAAGCTGACATTCGGTACGGTGCCATAGACACAGGCCTAGTACCAGGTATAAGATCAATGGCAAACTCAACCTCTCTCTCTGGCGGGACACTTGGAATTTCATCCGGAAACACTTCAGGAAACTCACACACTACTTGAACCCTGTCAATGATCGCCTGATTCTCAGCAGACAATGACGCCATCAAGGCAAACAGATGAACTCCTTCCCTCATTACCTTATGCAAATGACCGGCAGGCAACAACACCGATTCTTCCTCTTCGGGAGGAAGGAAACTCACAGATCTCCGGAAACAATTAATATGCACATGGTTAAATACTAACCAGTCCATACCAAGAATGACATCCAACCCTCCCAACGGCAAACAAATTAGATCAACAAGAAAGTCTCTGCCGAAGATTGACAGAGGGCACTTAGCACACACAAGAGAGGTAGTTACTGAACCCTTAGCTGGAGTGTCAATAACCATCTCCCTCATCATAGAAGATAAAACAAGGTCCAATTTCTCAGCACACAAAGCAGCAATAAATGAATGCGTAGCACCAGTATCGATAATAGCAATCAAAGGAATACCATTAATAAAACATGTACCTCTAATCTCATTAGTATCCTCTGATCCTGCGAGAGCAAACACTTTTCCATGGGACTTCTCTTTCTTCGGCTTAGTACACTTAGTACTAATATGACCTGATTCCCCGCAATTGTAGCACACCACATCCCTTTTCTCACATTTCGCAGCCACATGACCCTCTTTACCGCACTTGAAACATTTATTATCTGAGCAGTCAAAACTCTTGTGACCCGGTTTTCCACACCTGTAGCACACAACCTTCGCAGGGGCATCTCCCCCACTTGTTTTCTTATTATCAGCATACCTCTGCTTACCTTTACCAGCTGGAACCTCATATGGCTTACCCCGATTCTGAAATTTACCTCTCAGATCCCTCATGACCTTAGAATGAGCATTACTATCATCCTCATATATCCTGCAACTGTCGATCAAATCAGCGAATACCCGAATCTTCTGGTACCCTACAGCTTTCTTGATATCAGCCCTCAGTCCATTCTCAAACTTAATACACTTTGAGAACTCAGAATCAGCATCAGCATAATGGGGATAGAACTTAGCCAATTCAGTGAACTTGGCAGCATACTCTGTCACTGACATGCTTCCTTGCTTCAGCTCAAGGAATTCTATTTCTTTCTTACCTCTCACATCTTCAAGAAAATACTTCCGCAAGAACTCTCTACGGAAAACAGCCCAAGTTATCTCTTCATTAGCAGTTTCTAATCTCTGCCTCACCTCCATCCACCAATCATCAGCTTCCTCTGCCAGCGTATGGGTACCATACCTGACCTTCTGCGCATCATCACAATCCATGACCCGGAATATTCTTTCAATCTCTTTCAGCCATGCCAAAGCACCATCTGGATTATACTTGCCCTTAAAGACAGGTGGATTCTCTCTCGGGAACGTAGCCAAATTGCGCGTCCCATCATTAACAGCACCGGGTATATTACCCATCGCCCCGGCTATAGCCTGCAAGGCAGCAGCAAGTGCAGCATCGTCCCGTCTGGCCATTTTAGCACTGCAACAGAAAACAGAATTCAGAAACGAGTAACAAACTCAATGTTACTCAACACGACGACTCGACTACCGGCCGGACAGACCGAACTGCTTTGATACCACTAATGTAACACCCCTTTTCTAATAACTTAGCTTTTAAATAAAATCAGAGTCTCTTTTTTTTTTTTTTTTTTTTTTTTGAAAATATTTCAAGCGAGTGCTACATTTACTCCATAAATATCAAGATACATAACACCGTAAGGAAGGTTCAGTTCGCATCACTAAAACCAATCACCACCAGCAGCGGAATAATAAAGAGTTCAAAAATTAAAACCAATACATCACCAACAAAGTCTAGCAGTTTTAAGAAAATAAAGCATAAACCTAAGACACCCCCCCCTGGTGCTACGTATCAGAGCGTGACACTTCCTACCAGACGAAGGCATACAGGAAACCTTCACTCATCATTACCTGCACGTTGCCGACATAAGAAGCAAGATAAAGGCAGTAGGGTGAGTCTCTTTTCATAATTAATAACATATGGAAATTAAGCAATGCATAGGAAAAAGGAAATCAGGCTCACCAATTCACAACAATGGAACAATCACATCAATATTGTATTTCCAAACAGCACCACACAATATATGATTTATGCATGTAATGCAACCCAAACTCCACGGGTACATGCATGTCGGATCCGTCACCAAATACAAATAGGCCGTAGCCTCTGCTCACCAAATTACAAATTAGGCCGTAGCCTCTGCTCACCAATAATGCACATGCTTCATGCGGTGTTATGGAGAATGCATCACAACACACCACAAATCAGTCAATTTCACATTTTAAATTCTAGTCTCACCATAGTGCATTAATTAACTCACCAAATTAAAATTAGGCCGAAGCCTCTGCTCACCAATCTCACCTCGTCATCACTCACCAAGTCAGCTCACCACTCACACCAACACCCATTCAAATAGACCAACTTAGGACATTGACAAGACATAGGGAAAGTGGGTAAAAATAGCCATTTGGACACTTGAACACCATCAGCCAGAAACACCAGTAAAAATAAATTATTTTTGCATAAAATTGAGACTATTGGATAGGCACTGAAATTAGCTTCAAAACGCATTTTGAACCGTTGAATTTGGATAACCGAGTCAAAAGTTACGTTAAAAACAATTTTAGGAAAAATGTTAGACATCCTGGAAACTGGCGCATGGGCGCTGGGCGCCCAGGGGCAACACAGCGCTTGGCGCATGGGCGCTTGGCGCCCAGGAGAGGCAACACGCACAGGCGCATGGGCGCTGGCGCCCAGGAACAACACGCGCAACAGCGCACAGGCGCTAGGCGCCCAGGAGGCAACACGCGCACATAGGCGCTGGGCGCCCAGGAAGGCAACAAGCGCATAGGCGCGCCCAGGGAACATCAGCAACATGGCGCCCAAGCACTAGGCGCCTAAGACCAACATGCTACAAAATTTATTTTTCTTTGAAATTAATTTTACACGAGCCAAATGCTCAGAACATGAAAACCCAATAATATTTTCATCAAAAATTGAACATCATTTTTGGCGCCCATGCACTAGGCACCTAGTGAAAACACACAACTCAACTCCTTTGTTGCCCAAAATCAATTTTCATGAGCCATTTTACCTGAGTATAAAAACCTGAAAACAATTTTCGCAAAACTATCACCCGGACTTTGGGGCCCTTGGCGCCCATGACACAAGCAACATGTGCCAAAACTGGCAGCACAGGAATACAGAATGGCAACACAGGCAACAGGCACAGCAACACAGATTGGCAACACAGGCAACAGACACAGCAACACAGAATTTGGAAAACTGGCGCAGCACACTGCTGGGCGCCTGGCGCCCATGACTAGGCGCAGAACCAAAAAAACAGCAACAATGCATATGGCGCCCAAGGCGCCTAGGAGCTTCAAAATTCAGAATTCTTCAATTTTAAACACCAAATTAAATTCACCAAACACCCAATCATATATGTATAATTCAATCATCATCATGATCCTCAATTTTCACCAAGTAAACATCAACAAATCATATTCTCAAACATGTGTCACGCGAATCACTTAGCAACAATTCAATTCACCAATTATACGAATTCAACATGAGCAATTCCTAATCAAGTATCACAACACTATAATTAAATCATCAAAACAACAATTCGTTCATGGAAAATTATTCTAGAACCCTAACCCTAAGCATCACTAATTCGCATATCTATTAAGAACAAAAAGAGGACCCCCTAACCTTATGGAAAATCGAATTGCTAGCCAAGCTCCAAGGGAAGAATGCAAGCCACCAATGAGCCTCCTCCTCTTCTCTATGTGCTTCGCCTTCTCCTCTTCTTCTCTCCTTCTCTTCGCAACTTTCTCTTCTCACTCTCTCTACGTTACTTTCTTTTCTTTTCTTTTTTCCCACTTGAGTCAAAATGAAACTAGCTTCTAGGACCCCTTGAGAGTCGAATTACTTGACTAAGCAATGGGCCACGGGCCTAATTGTGGATCACGGGCCCTTGCTCGCACCACCTAAATAGTGACACCATCTCCTAATAAAATAAAATAATTAACTTGAATTATTTAATTAAATTAAATAAATATTGTAAGCCTTAAATAACTTAATTAAATAAATAATTAAATTATTTTGGGGCGTTACAGTGGGCGCCCCAAGTGGCTATTCCCGGTGGTCGTTGCTGTGACATTGAAAAATCGTTTTGGTGTCTTTAAAAATCCCCTTTTGTGTATAACCAGTGGTTTCAACGTTTTAGTGTCAAAAGTGATGATTTTGACGATGATGCCCTGAGTGGCTAGTTAAATGACCTTTTTGCCCTTAGTGGCCAATGTTGTTGATATTGATGTGTAAATGACGATGATGCCCTTAGTGGCTAGTTAAATGACCTTTTTGCCCTTAGTGGCCAATGTTGTTGATAATGTTGTGTAAATGACGGTGATGCCCTTGGTGGCTAGTAAATGACGTTTTTGCCCTCAGTGGCTATTGTTTGAGTTGATGATGTTTATGAATAAGTGACGATGAAAACAAGTGATGTTGAGGCCAAAAGGCTAAGTGACGATAAGGCCCAAAAGGCTAAGTGACGTTGTTGTGTGTAATTGTGAATTGACAGGTGCTGTGCCTCTTATTTGGCAAATTGGTAAGTGACGGGTCACATAGTTGACCGTGATTGTGTGTTTTGTGCGTGGTGCATGTCATAGTGTTTCATGCCTCCCATATGCATAAACCCAGTGACGTTTGAGGCCCAAAAGGCTAAGTGACGATGAGGCCATAAAGGCTAAGCGACGTTTGTAAAAAGGTACCTCATGCATATGCCCGCGAGTAGGTTGCATTTCATATGCCTACATGACATAGTGATGAGTTATTGTAGTGATGTAATTGATGATTGTGATGTGATTACTCTAGAGCTGTGACTTGACTTATTGCTTATCATGTGATTTATTATATGGATTGAATTGGACTCACCCTTATGTTTGAATGTTACCCCTATGCGGTAACATGCAGGTGATCACGAGTGAAGGACTAGGTACCTTCACTACTTCGAGTCGAGTCGTCACGCTCTGATACGTAGCACTCAGGGGGGGGGCGAACTTGATGTTTATGAATGATTTTCGGTTGTTATGTCTTTGTTGACGATTCTGTTTTATTTTGTTATTTCCACTGCGTAGTTGGTTTTATTGACGTTAAGTTTTATGTGTGATGATAACTGTGGTTTTTGAGGCTCTCCTTTTAGTGACGTGCTACGTGATGCATGATTGTTGTGTTTGAGCTGTTTTATTGAGAAGCGTCATTTTATTGAAGTATGTGTAACATTCCTCGTGCGAAACAAATTTTTGAAACTCTGATTTTTCCAATTAAATTATCGGGTAGAAAAGGGGTGTTACATTAGTGGTATCAGAGCAGTTCGGTCTGTCCGGCCAATGTTGTCCTGTCATAGTGTCTTATGACAATATATTAGTTCTGAATTTTTGGTTGTGCTGCAGTGATAATTTGAAATGGCTGGGAGGAACGATGCTGCTCTTGCTGCTGCATTGCAAGCTATGGCTCAGGCTGTGCAGGGTCAACAGAATGCTGGGGAGAACGCTGGTTTTCGGAGTCTGACT
Organism: Astragalus membranaceus; assembly: GCA_039519185.1. Taxonomy (NCBI): domain Eukaryota; kingdom Viridiplantae; phylum Streptophyta; class Magnoliopsida; order Fabales; family Fabaceae; genus Astragalus; species Astragalus membranaceus. The sequence goes on from CM076851.1 coordinate 97,653,531, forward strand.
ACTTTCCAGAGAGAGAATCCGCCCACATTTAAGGGCAAATATGATCCAGATGGTGCTATGGCTTGGTTGAAGGAGATCGAGAGGATTTTCAGGGTGATGGACTGCACTGTTGAGCAGAAGGTCCATTTTGGTACTCACATGTTGGCTGAGGAGGCCGACGACTGGTGGTTGGCTACTAGGCAGAGGTTGGAGGCTGTGCAAGAAGAGATTACCTGGGAGGTATTCAGCAGAGAATTTCTGAGAAAATATTTTCCTGAAGATGTCCAAGGAAAGAAAGAGATAGAGTTCCTGGAACTGAAGCAGGGTGGTATGTCTGTGACTGCATATGCGGCGAAGTTTGTGGAATTCGCAAAATTCTATCCGCACTACAGTGAGGCGACAGCTGAGTTCTCAAAATGCATCAAGTTCGAGAATGGGTTGAGGCCTGATATCAAAAAGGCCATTGGTTACCAGAAGATCCGTGTGTTCGCTGATCTGGTTGACAGTTGTAGAATCTTTGAGGAGGACAGTACTGCTCATTACAAAGCCACGTCTGAGAAAAAGGGTAAGTTTCCGAGTCGAAGCAAGCCGTATGAGGTTCCTGCGGGTAAGAGTTATCAGAAGGCTGCTGGAGGTAAGAATTCTAGTGGGGGAGATGCTCCTGCTAGCATTGTCTGTTATAAGTGTGGCAAACCTGGCCACAAGAGTACTACATGCAGGTCTGATGAGAGAGTTTGCTACCGTTGTGGTAAAAAGGGTCATATGGCGGCCGAGTGTAAGGTCAAGGATGTGGTGTGTTTCAACTGTGGTGAATCTGGGCACATTAGTACAAAGTGTACGAAGCCGAAGAAGGAAAGGTCCAGTGGGAGAGTGTTTGCATTAGCAGGAGAGGAGCCTGATGAGGGAGATGGTCTTATTAGAGGTACGTGTTTCATTAACGGTACTTCTCTGAAATCTCTTATTGATACTGGTGCTACCCATTGCTTTATATCTGTTGATTGTTGTAAAAGATTGGGTCTTGTTTTATCTGCTATGTGTGGGAATATGGTTGTCGATACTTCTGCGAAGGGGTCGGTGATTACGTCCCAGGTGTGTTCTCAGTGTCCCGTGTCGATCTTCGGTAAGGGCTTTATTGTGAATTTTGTTTGCTTGCCGTCGAGAGGTCTGGATGTAATCTTGGGCATGGACTGGTTAGAGAATAACCACGTCCATATCAACTGTCGTAGCAAGTCTGTTAGTTTCGGGGAAGAAGATTCTGTTTTGGTATCTGCTGGTCAGTTGAAGAAGTTGAGGAAAGAAGGAGTTCAGCTATTTTCGTTGATGGCATCGTTGTCTGCTGAGAGTCAGGCTGTTATTGAAGAACTGCAAGTGGTACGCGAGTTTCCTGAGGTTTTTCCTGACGAAATACCGGGTGTGCCGCCTGAGAGGGAAGTTGAGTTTTCGATTGAACTTGTACCTGGTACAAGGCCTGTGTCTATGGCACCGTACAGGATGTCGGCGTCTGAATTGACTGAGTTGAAGACGCAACTCGAAGAATTGCTTGAGAAAAAGTTTGTGAGACCGAGTGTATCACCGTGGGGAGCTCCGGTATTGTTAGTGAAGAAGAAAGATGGGAGCATGAGGTTATGTGTGGACTATCGTCAGTTGAATAAGGTAACTATCAAGAACAAGTATCCGCTTCCGAGGATCGACGATTTGATGGATCAGTTAGTAGGTGCCCGTGTTTTCAGCAAAATTGATTTGAGGTCCGGATATCATCAGATTAAAGTGAAGGATGAAGATGTTCAGAAGACAGCGTTCAGAACAAGGTATGGGCATTATGAGTATTCAGTGATGCCGTTCGGTGTGACCAATGCACCTGGTGTATTTATGGAATATATGAACCGTATTTTCCATAATTACCTAGATCGGTTTGTGGTGATCTTCATAGACGACATTCTAGTTTATTCTAAGCATGCTGAGCTCCTGATATCAGTATTGGAAGTTCTGAAAGAGAAAAAGTTGTATGCTAAGTTATCAAAGTGTGAGTTCTGGCTGAAAGAGGTGAGTTTTCTTGGGCACGTGATTTCTGGTAATGGTATTGCAGTTGATCCGGCAAAAATAGAAGCAATGTTGGAGTGGGGGGCTCCGAAATCCGCAACAGAAATTAGAAGCTTTTTGGGTTTGGCTGGGTACTACAGGAGGTTCATCGAGGGTTTTTCCAAGTTGGCCCTTCCGTTGACTCAGTTGACTTGTAAGGGTAAAGTTTTCGTTTGGGATGCTCGGTGTGAGGAAAGTTTTATGGAACTAAAAAAGAGATTGACAACGTCGCCTGTTTTGACGTTGCCTAATCCGGAAGAGCCGTTTGTTGTATATTGTGACGCTTCGAAGATGGGTCTTGGTGGTGTGCTGATGCAAGATGGGAAAGTCGTTGCGTATGCGTCGAGGTAGTTGCGGGTTCATGAAAAAAATTACCCTACGCATGATTTGGAATTGGCTGCTGTGGTATTTGTACTTAAGATTTGGAGACACTATCTTTATGGTTCGAGGTTTGAAGTGTTCAGTGATCACAAGAATCTGAAATATCTGTTCGACCAGAAGGAGTTGAATATGAGACAGCGTCGGTGGTTGGAGCTCTTGAAGGATTATGACTTCGGTTTGAATTATCATCCCAGCAAAGCTAATGTCGTGGCTGATGCATTAAGCCGGAAGTCTTTGCATATGTCGGCAATGATGGTGAAGGAATTAGAGTTACTTGAGGAATTCCGAGATTTGAGTTTGGTTTGTAAAATGACACCTCGCAGTGTCAAGCTGGGAATGATAAAGATCGATAATGACTTTCTGGGCAGCATCAGAGAGGCTCAGAAGTCAGATGTCAAATTGGTAGATTTGATCAATGGGGTTGGCCAATCTGAAGATGAAGATTTCAAATTGGATTCTCGTGGTGTGTTGAGGTTCCGGGGTAGGATCTGTGTTCCAGATGATGCAGAGATGAGAAAGGCAATTTTGGAGGAGGGTCACCGTAGCAAGTTGAGTATCCATCCTGGAGCGACGAAAATGTATCAAGATCTGAAAAAGATGTTTTGGTGGTATGGCATGAAGAGAGATGTGGCGCAGTTTGTGTATGCCTGTTTGACCTGTCAAAAGTCGAAGGTTGAACATCAGAAGCCTGCAGGGTTAATGCAACCGTTGGAAGTTCCTGAATGGAAGTGGGATAGCATTGCGATGGATTTTGTGACGGGATTGCCGAATACAGTTAGGGGTCATGACGCTATTTGGGTGATCGTTGATAGGTTAACGAAGTCTGCCCACTTTATTCCTATTAATGTCACTTATCCGGTGTCGAGGTTGGCAGAGGTTTATGTCAAAGAAATTGTGAAGTTGCACGGTGTTCCGAAGAGTATTGTGTCAGATAGGGATCCGAGGTTCACTTCTGAGTTTTGGACGGGTTTGCAGAAGGAATTGGGTTCAAAGTTGAAAATGAGTTTAGCATATCATCCTCAGACAGATGGTCAGTCAGAGAGGACAATTCAGTCGTTAGAAGATTTGTTGAGGGCTTGTGTCTTGGAACAAAGGGGTTCATGGGATTCATACCTTGCGCTAATTGAATTTACCTAGAACAACAGTTACCATTCCAGTATCGGGATGGCACCGTTTGAAGCATTATATGGACGAAAGTGTAGAACGCCGTTGTGTTGGTATGAGTTGGGGGAGAGTGTAGTGTTGGGACCGGAGATTGTCCGGGAGACTACAGAGAAAACCAAGATGATCCGTGAAAAGATGAAGGCTTCGCAGAGTCGTCAGAAGAGTTATCATGACAAGCGGAGAAAAGATTTAGAGTTTCAAGAGGGTGAACATGTGTTCTTGAGGGTTTCTCCTATTACCGGTGTTGGTCGAGCGTTGAAGTCGAAGAAGCTCACTCCTCGGTTTGTTGGTCCTTATCAGATTTCTGAGAGAATCGGAAATGTGGCTTATAGGGTGGCTTTACCGCCAAATCTTTCGAATTTGCACGACGTGTTTCATGTGTCTCAACTTCGGAAGTATGTTTCGGATCCATCTCATGTGATCCATATGGATGATGTAGAAGTGCGGGATAATCTCACTGTGGAGACGATGCCCGTACGGATTGATGATCGTGAAGTGAAAGTGCTTAGAGGCAGAGAGATTTCATTAGTGAAAGTGGTTTGGCTAGGAGCTACCGGTGAGAGTATGACTTGGGAGCTAGAGAGCAAGATGCGAGAGTCCTACCCAGAGTTGTTAGATCAGGTAAATTTCGAGGACGAAATATTCTAAGTGGGGGAGAGTTGTAACACCCTAAATATTTAATTATTTTATTTAATTAAGTATTTAGGAATTTAATTTAATTAATTGGATATAATTTAATTATTAGAAATTATATTAAAATGGTGTAGGTGGTATTAGGAGATGAAGGCGCCAATTAGCTAGACTTGGGCTTAAGTGAAAAGCCCAAGCCCATGACCCAAGTGATATGCGAATACACAAGGTCTTGTGAGTTAGGGTTTTGTGTTGGCTTTTGCGAAATTGAGAGAGAAGAATAGAGAGAGGAGAGCGTCGTAGAAAGAAAGGAGAAGAGAGAAGAGAGTCGCGTGGAGAGGAGGGAAAGAAGGAAGGAGGCCGCGAGCTCAAGAGGAAGAAGGACGTGATCGTGTTGCTGTGGTTTTGTTCGTGACTGTCTCTAGGGCTTCTACTCTTCGAATTCGAGGTAAGGGGAGTTCTATCAATTTATATAATAGGTCGTATGATAGGTTTTAGGTAGTGATAGCCTAGATATATCCATGATCATGAATATGTATGTGAATTCATGTTTTTGTTGATGATGTATGCGTGATGTTCATGATTTGTGGTTTAAAATCCATTTTTGATGTGTGTTGCTGGATTTTGTGCTGAATTGTGCTTGCTGTTGTGCTGAATTGTGCTTGCTGGGCGCCAGGCGCTGGGCGCCGTGTCCGTTTTGTGTGTGTTGCGTGTTGCGAGCGCTGGGCGCTAGGCGCCAGGCGCCAGGGCGTGCGGTGTGTGTGTGTGCGTTGCGTTGTGCTGGGCACCAAGGGCGCCAGTGTTGTGTGTGCGTTGCGTTGTGCTGGGCGCTGGACGCCAGGCGCCAGGCGCTGGGCGCCAAGGGCGCCAGTGTTGCGTGTGTGTTGTGTTGCTGGGCGCTGGGCGCCAAGGGCGCCATTTTTCAGGATGTTCCCAAATTTTTATGAAAACTGTTTTCGCTATATCTTTTGACTCGGACATCCGTTTTAAACGTTTCAAAAAGTGTTGGGAAGCTTTTTCAGTTGCCTATCTGTGTGTTCCATTTTTTAAAAAAAAAACTTATTATTTCTGAAGGTTGCGGGGCGCCCCAAAGGGCTGTTCCCGGTGGTCGTTGCTGTGACATTGAAAAATCGTTTTGGTGTCTTTAAAAATCCCCTTTTGTGTATAACCAGTGGTTTCAACGTTTTAGTGTCAAAAGTGATGATTTTGACGATGATGCCCTGAGTGGCTAGTTAAATGACCTTTTTGCCCTTAGTGGCCAATGTTGTTGATATTGATGTGTAAATGACGATGATGCCCTTAGTGGCTAGTTAAATGACCTTTTTGCCCTTAGTGGCCAATGTTGTTGATATTGATGTGTAAATGACGATGATGCCCTTAGTGGCTAGTTAAATGACTTTTTTGCCCTTAGTGGCCAATGTTGTTGATAATGGTGTGTAAATGACGGTGATGCCCTTGGTGGCTAGTAAATGACGTTTTTGCCCTCAGTGGCTATTGTTTGAGTTGATGATGTTTATGAATAAGTGACGATGAAAACAAGTGATGTTGAGGCCAAAAGGCTAAGTGACGATAAGGCCCAAAAGGCTAAGTGACGTTGTTGTGTGTAATTGTGAATTGACAGGTGCTGTGCCTCTTATTTGGCAAATTGGTTAGTGACGGGTCACATAGTTGACCGTGATTGTGTGTTTTGTGCGTGGTGCATGTCATAGTGTCTCATGCCTCCCATATGCATAAACCCAGTGACGTTTGAGGCCCAAAAGGCTAAGTGACGATGAGGCCATAAAGGCTAAGCGACGTTTGTAAAAAGGTACCTCATGCATATGCCCGCGAGTGGGTTGCATTTCATATGCTTACATGACATAGTGATGAGTTATTGTAGTGATGTAATTGATGATTGTGATGTGATTACTCTAGAGCTGTGACTTGACTTATTGCTTATCATGTGATTTATTATATGGATTGAATTGGACTCACCCTTCTGTTTGAATGTTACCCCTATGCGGTAACGTGCAGGTGATCACGAGTGAAGGACTAGGTACCTTCACTACTTCGAGTCGAGTCGTCACGCTCTGATACGTAGCACTCAGGGGGGGGGGGGCGAACTTGATGTTTATGAATGATTTTCGGTTGTTATGTCTTTGTTGACGATTCTGTTTTATTTTGTTATTTCCGCTGTGTAGTTGGTTTTATTGACGTTAAGTTTTATGTGTGATGATAACTGTGGTTTTTGAGGCTCTCCTTTTAGTGACGTGCTACGTGATGCATGATTGTTGTGTTTGAGCTGTTTTATTGAGAAGCGTCATTTTATTGAAGTATGTGTAACATTCCTCGTGCGAAACAAATTTTTGAAACTCTGATTTTTCCAATTAAATTAACGGGTAGAAAAGGGGTGTTACATTAGTGGTATCAGAGCAGTTCGGTCTGTCCGGCCAATGTTGTCCTGTCATAGTGTCTTATGACAATATATTAGTTCTGAATTTTTGGTTGTGCTGCAGTGATAATTTGAAATGGCTGGGAGGAACGATGCTGCTCTTGCTGCTGCATTGCAAGCTATGGCTCAGGCTGTGCAGGGTCAACAGAATGCTGGGGAGAACGCTGGTTTTCGGAGTCTGACTACTTTCCAGAGAGAGAATCCGCCCACATTTAAGGGCAAATATGATCCAGATGGTGCTATGGCTTGGTTGAAGGAGATCGAGAGGATTTTCAGGGTGATGGACTGCATTGTTGAGCAGAAGGTCCGTTTTGGTACTCACATGTTGGCTGAGGAGGCCGACGACTGGTGGTTGGCTACTAGGCAGAGGTTGGAGGCTGTGCAAGAAGAGATTACCTGGGAGGTATTCAGCAGAGAATTTCTGAGAAAACATTTTCCTGAAGATGTCCGAGGAAAGAAAGAGATAGAGTTACTGGAACTGAAGCAGGGTGGTATGTCTGTGACTGCATATGCGGCGAAGTTTGTGGAATTGGCAAAAGTCTATCCGCACTACAGTGAGGCGACAGCTGAGTTCTCAAAATGCATCAAGTTCGAGAATGGGTTAAGGCCTGATATCAAAAAGGCCATTGGTTACCAGAAGATCCGTGTGTCGCTGATCTGGTTGACAGTTGTAGAATCTTTGAGGAGGACAGTACTGCTCATTACAAAGCCACGTCTGAGAAAAAGGGTAAGTTTCCGAGTCGAAGCAAGCCGTATGAGGTTCCTGCGGGTAAGAGTTATCAGAAGGCTGCTGGAGGTAAGAATTCTAGTGGGGGAGATGCTCCTGTTAGCATTGTCTGTTATAAGTGTGGCAAACCTGGCCACAAGAGTACTACATGCAGGTCTGATGAGAGAGTTTGCTACCGTTGTGTAAAAGGGTCATATGGCGGCCGAGTGTAAGGTCAAGGATGTGGTGTGTTTCAACTGTGGTGAATCTGGGCACATTAGTACAAAGTGTACGAAGCCGAAGAAGGAAAGGTCCAGTGGGAAAGTGTTTGCATTAGCAGGAGAGGAGCCTGATGAGGGAGATGGTCTTATTAGAGGTACGTGTTTCATTAACAGTACTTCTCTGAAATCTCTTATTGATACTGGTGCTACCCATTGCTTTATATCTGTTGATTGTTGTAAAAGATTGGGTCTTGTTTTATCTGCTATGCGTGGGGATATGGTTGCGATACTCCTGCGAAGGGGTCGGTGATTACGTCCCAGGTGTGTTCTCAGTGTCCCGTGTCGATCTTCGGTAGGGACTTTGTTGTGAATTTTGTTTGCTTGCCGTCGAGAGGTCTGGATGTAATCTTGGGCATGGACTGGTTAGAGAATAACCACGTCCATATCAACTGTCGTAGCAAGTCTGTTAGTTTCGGGGAAGAAGATTCTGTTTTGGTATCTGCTGGTCAGTTGAAGAAGTTGAGGAAAGAAGGAGTTCAGCTATTTTCGTTGATGGCATCGTTGTCTGCTGAGAGTCAGGCTGTTATTGAAGAACTGCAAGTGGTACGCGAGTTTCCTGACGAAATACCGGGTGTGTCGCCTGAGAGGGAAGTTGAGTTTCCGATTGATCTTGTACCTGGTACGAGGCCTGTGTCTATGGCACCGTACATGATGTCGGCGTCTGAATTGTCTGAGTTGAAGACGCAACTCGAAGAATTGCTTGAGAAAAAGTTTGTGAGACCGAGTGTATCACCGTGGGGAGCTCCGGTATTGTTAGTGAAGAAGAAAGATGGGAGCATGAGGTTATGTGTGGACTATCGTCAGTTGAATAAGGTAACTATCAAGAACAAGTATCCGCTTCCGAGGATCGACGATTTGATGGATCAGTTAGTAGGTGCCCGTGTTTTCAGCAAAATTGATTTGAGGTCCGGATATCATCAGATTAAAGTGAAGGATGAAGATGTTCAGAAGACAGCGTTCAGGACAAGGTATGGGCATTATGAGTATTCAGTGATGCCGTTCGGTGTGACCAATGCACCTGGTGTATTTATGGAATATATGAACCGTATTTTCCATAATTACCTAGATCGGTTTGTGGTGATCTTCATAGACGACATTCTAGTTTAATCTAAGTCGGAGGAAGAGCATGCTGAGCACCTGAAGTCAGTATTAGAAGTTCTGAAAGAGAAAAAGCTGTATGCTAAGTTATCAAAGTGTGAGTTCTGGCTTAAAGAGGTGAGTTTTCTTGGGCACGTGATTTCTGGTAATGGTATTGCAGTTGATCCGGCAAAAATAGAAGCAGTGTTGGAGTGGGAGGCTCCGAAATCCGCAACAGAAATTAGAAGCTTTTTGGGTTTGGCTGGGTACTACAGGAGGTTCATCGAGGGTTTTTCCAAGTTGGCCCTTCCGTTGACTCAGTTGACTTGTAAGGGTAAAGTTTTCGTTTGGGATGCTCGGTGTGAGGGAAGTTTTATGGAACTGAAAAAGAGATTGACAACGTCGCCTGTTTTGACGTTGCCTAATCCGGAAGAGTCGTTTGTTGTATATTGTGACGCTTCGAAGATGGGTCTTGGTGGTGTGCTGATGCAAGATGGGAAATTCGTTGCGTATGCGTCGAGGTAGTTGCGGGTTCATGAAAAAAATTACCCTACGCATGATTTGGAATTGGCTGCTGTGGTATTTGTACTTAAGATTTGGAGACACTATCTTTATGGTTCGAGGTTTGAAGTGTTCAGTGATCACAAGAGTCTGAAATATCTGTTCGACCAGAAGGAGTTGAATATGAGACAGCGTCGGTGGTTGGAGCTCTTGAAGGATTATGACTTCGGTTTGAATTATCATCCCGGCAAAGCTAATGTCGTGGCTGATGCATTAAGCCGAAAGTCTTTGCATATGTCGGCAATGATGGTGAAGGAATTAGAGTTAATTGAGGAATTCCGAGATTTGAGTTTGGTTTGTAAAATGACACCTCGCAGTGTCAAGCTGGGAATGATAAAGATCGATAATGACTTTCTGGCAGCATCAGAGAGGCTCAGAAGTCAGATGTCAAATTGGTAGATTTGATCAATGGGGTTGGCCAATCTGAAGATGAAGATTTCAAATTGGATTCTCGTGGTGTGTTGAGGTTCCGGGGTAGGATCTGTGTTCCGGATGATGCAGAGATGAGAAAGGCAATTTTGGAGGAGGGTCACCGTAGCAAGTTGAGTATCCATCCTGGAGCGACGAAAATGTATCAAGATCTGAAAAAGATGTTTTGGTGGTATGGCATGAAGAGAGATGTGGCGCAGTTTGTGTATGCCTGTTTGACCTGTCAAAAGTCGAAGGTTGAACATCAGAAGCCTGCAGGGTTAATGCAACCGTTGGAAGTTCCTGAATGGAAGTGGGATAGCATTGCGATGGATTTTGTGACGGGATTGCCGAATACAGTTAGGGGTCATGACGCTATTTGGGTGATCGTTGATAGGTTAACGAAGTCTGCCCACTTTATTCCTATTAATGTCACTTATCCGGTGTCGAGGTTGGCAGAGGTTTATGTCAAAGAAATTGTGAAGTTGCACGGTGTTCCGAAGAGTATTGTGTCAGATAGGGATCCGAGGTTCACTTCTGAGTTTTGGACGGGTTTGCAGAAGGAATTGGGTTCAAAATTGAAAATGAGTTTAGCATATCATCCTCAGACAGATGGTCAGTCAGAGAGGACAATTCAGTCGTTAGAAGATTTGTTGAGGGCTTGTGTCTTGGAACAAAGGGGTTCATGGGATTCATACCTTGCGCTGATTGAATTTACCTATAACAACAGTTACCATTCCAGTATCGGGATGGCACTGTTTGAAGCATTCTATGGACGAAAGTGTAGAACGTCGTTGTGTTGGTATGAGTTGGGGGAGAGTGTAGTGTTGGGACCGGAGATTGTCCGGGAGACTACAGAGAAAATCAAGATGATCCGTGAAAAGATGAAGGCTTCGCAGAGTCGTCAGAAGAGTTATCATGACAAGCGGAGAAAAGATTTAGAGTTTCAAGAGGGTGAACATGTGTTCTTGAGGGTTTCTCCTATTACCGGTGTTGGTCGAGCGTTGAAGTCGAAGAAGCTCACTCCTCGCTTTGTTGGTCCTTATCAGATTTCTGAGAGAATCAGAAATGTGGCTTATAGGGTGGCTTTACCGCCAAATCTTTCGAATTTGCACGACGTGTTTCATGTGTCTCAACTTCGGAAGTATGTTTCGGATCCATCTCATGTGATCCATATGGATGATGTAGAAGTGCGGGATAATCTCACTGTGGAGACGATGCCCGTACGGATTGAGGATCGTGAAGTGAAAGTGCTTAGAGGCAGAGAGATTGCATTAGTGAAAGTGGTTTGGCTAGGAGCTACCGGTGAGAGTATGACTTGGGAGCTAGAGAGCAAGATGCGAGAGTCCTACCCAGAGTTGTTTGACTAGGTAAATTTCGAGGACGAAATATTCTAAGTGGGGGAGAGTTGTAACACCCTAAATATTTAATTAATTTATTTAATTAAGTATTTAGGAATTTAATTTAATTAATTGGATATAATTTAATTATTAGAAATTATATTAAAATGGTGTAGGTGGTATTAGGAGATGAAGGCGCCAATTAGCTAGACTTGGGCTTAAGTGAAAAGCCCAAGCCCATGACCCAAGTGATATGCGAATACACAAGGTCTTGTGAGTTAGGGTTTTGTGTTGGCTTTTGCGAAATTGAGAGAGAAGAATAGAGAGAGGAGAGCGCCGTAGAAAGAAAGGAGAAGAGAGAAGAGAGTCGCGTGGAGAGGAGGGAAAGAAGGAAGGAGGCCGCGAGCTCAAGAGGAAGAAGGACGTGATCGTGTTGCTGTGGTTTTGTTCGTGACTGTCTCTAGGGCTTCTACTCTTTGAATTCGAGGTAAGGGGAGTTCTATCAATTTATATAATAGGTCGTATGATAGGTTTTAGGTAGTGATAGCCTAGATATATCCATGATCATGAATATGTATGTGAATTCATGTTTTTGTTGATGATGTATGGGTGATGTTCATGATTTGTGGTTAAAAATCCATTTTTGATGTGTGTTGCTGGATTTTGTGCTGAATTGTGCTTGCTGTTGTGCTGAATTGTGCTTGCTGGGCGCCAAGGGCCCCGTGTCCGTGTTGTGTGTGTTGCGTGTTGCGAGCGTTGGGCGCTAGGCGCCAGGCGCCAGGGCGTGCGGTGTGTGTGTGTGCGTTGCGTTGTGCTGGGCGCTGGGCGCCAAGGGCGCCAGTGTTGTGTGTGCGTTGCGTTGTGCTGGGCGCTGGGCGCCAGGCGCCAGGCGCTGGGCGCCAAGGGCGCCAGTGTTGCGTGTGTGTTGTGTTGCTGGGCGCTGGGCGCCAAGGGCGCCATTTTTCAGGATGTTCCCAAATTTTTATGAAAACTGTTTTCGCTATATCTTTTGACTCGGACATCTGTTTTAAACGTTTCAAAAAGTGTTGGGAAGCTTTTTCAGTTGCCTATCTGTGTGTTCCATTTTTAAAAATAAAAACTTATTATTTCTGAAGGTTGCTGGGCGCCCCAAGTGGCTGTTCCCGATGGTCGTTGCTGTGACATTGAAAAATCGTTTTGGTGTCTTTAAAAATCCCCTTTTGTGTATAACCAGTGGTTTCAACGTTTTAGTGTCAGAAGTGATGATTTTGACGATGATGCCCTGAGTGGCTAGTTAAATGACCTTTTTGCCCTTAGTGGCCAATGTTGTTGATATTGATGTGTAAATGACGATGATGCCCTTAGTGGCTAGTTAAATGACCTTTTTGCCCTTAGTGGCCAATGTTGTTGATATTGATGTGTAAATGACGATGATGCCCTTAGTGGCTAGTTAAATGACCTTTTTGCCCTTAGTGGCCAATGTTGTTGATAATGGTGTGTAAATGACGGTGATGCCCTTGGTGGCTAGTAAATGACGTTTTTGCCCTCAGTGGCTATTGTTTGAGTTGATGATGTTTATGAATAAGTGACGATGAAAACAAGTGATGTTGAGGCCAAAAGGCTAAGTGACGATAAGGCCCAAAAGGCTAAGTGACGTTGTTGTGTGTAATTGTGAATTGACAGGTGCTGTGCCTCTTATTTGGCAAATTGGTAAGTGACGGGTCACATAGTTGACCGTGATTGTGTGTTTTGTGTGTGGTGCATGTCATAGTGTCTCATGCCTCCCATATGCATAAACCCAGTGACGTTTGAGGCCCAAAAGGCTAAGTGACGATGAGGCCATAAAGGCTAAGCGACGTTTGTAAAAAGGTACCTCATGCATATGCCCGCGAGTGGGTTGCATTTCATATGCCTACATGACATAGTGATGAGTTATTGTAGTGATGTAATTGATGATTGTGATGTGATTACTCTAGAGCTGTGACTTGACTTATTGCTTATCATGTGATTTATTATATGGATTGAATTGGACTCACCCTTCTGTTTGAATGTTACCCCTATGCGGTAACGTGCAGGTGATCACGAGTGAAGGACTAGGTACCTTCACTACTTCGAGTCGAGTCGTCACGCTCCGATACGTAGCACTCAGGGGGGGGGGGGGCGAACTTGATGTTTATGAATGATTTTCGGTTGTTATGTCTTTGTTGACGATTCTGTTTTATTTTGTTATTTCCGCTGCGTAGTTGGTTTTATTGACGTTAAGTTTTATGTGTGATGATAACTGTGGTTTTTGAGGCTCTCCTTTTAGTGACGTGCTACGTGATGCATGATTGTTGTGTTTGAGCTGTTTTATTGAGAAGCGTCATTTTATTGAAGTATGTGTAACATTCCTCGTGCGAAACAAATTTTTGAAACTCTGATTTTTCCAATTAAATTAACGGGTAGAAAAGGGGTGTTACACTTACCGCACTTGAAACATTTCTTTACGTCGCTTCTGCACATGACGCTCTTGTGGCCAGGCTTGCCACAATTAAAACACACCATGCTAGCAGGGGCATCTCCCCCACTAGTCCTCTTGCCAGCATCAGCTCTTGTTAAGAGTTCAGCAAGTGTAATGAAAACGTTGCAAGTAATAATTTAAACGGTAAGATACCGGTCGGTCCACAGTGTAGATATCTTGTGTTGCAGGCTAAGTTTTGATGATGAAGTGGTTTACAGGTTTTGATGATGAAAAAGACAAAAGCTAAAGTTGATAAAAGAAAAAAGGCCAAAGCCAAAGTTGATGGCCAAAGTTAATGAAAGTGACAAAGTATCAAAGTCACAATCCAAGACAATCAAGCTCAAGAATTGAAGTTTCAAGATATAAGGGTAGTCCTTATAAATAAGGGTAGTCCTTAGGGTTTGGGTGTGTCTTAGGAAAAAGTGTAAGCTCTTTCGAAGGTCAGCTCATCTCTCAAAGTCCCATGATTTTCAAAATGCATGCATGCACACGTAAACACAAGAAGCATTTTTGAAAAGCATAAAATCGATTTTCTCTATTTTATTCTATATATAAAAATCGATTTTCAGGTCAATACAAAAGCTAAAGAATCGATTCATACTAGCTTCACTAAGTATGCAAATCGATTCCTAAGTATTTCTAAAAAGGAAGAATCGATTCATACTATTTTATACTAAGCATAAAAATCGATTCTCAAGTGTCTTTAAAAGGAAAGAATCGATTCATATTATTTTTACCAAAGTGCATAATCGATTCACAAGTATTTTTCAAAAAGGAAAGAATCGATTCACACTATCTTTCACTTAGCAAAAGAATCGATTCCTACATGTCTCAGGAAAGCCAAGAATCGATTCATACAAATTACATTGAGTATAAGAATCGATTCCTAACCCTCCTGGATCTCAAGAATCGATTGCCACCTCTTTTCAAAGCAAGTCAAAATAGATTTTTAATTAAAAGAAGAATCGATTCCTAGATCCAATGTTTTAAACAAAGAATCGATTCCTACATCTTTTTTAACGTAAACCTTATTTTTTCATAGCCTATAAATAGAGGCCTCATAGCCTCCATTTCTTACCAACCCATCTTCACGATTCAGAAACACATTTGAGAAAAACTCTTCATATTTTATTTTTTGCTCTTCTCGTACCGCTGGTCCGTCAGAGCTGATCCTTCGCTAAGAGTTAGTTGGGGTTGCGTTCTTCAAGTTGTATTATCTGCCTACTCTAGAGGTATTCCTGTTTTTACATTTGTTATTATTTAATTGTTGTGATTTGTACTAGGGAGTGGGGTATCTCTCTAGGGTAGCTGCATGTACTAGGAAGTGGGGTATCTTTCTAGGGCAGTTGATTGTAACAGGGGTGGGGTATCTCTTGTTATTGTTATATTAGATTTGAGGGCTCTCCATAGGTGGGGTATCCTAGGAGGAGAGTGCCTGAGTCTGTAAAGGTTTTCCAAGGCAACTGTAAGCCTTGTTGGTTTGGTTAGTGGAAAATCTCACAAGGGTGTGAGGACTGGACGTAGGTCACTAGGAGGTGACCGAACCAGGATAAATCTCTGCGTGCTTTACTGCTTTCCTCCTTTATTGTTATACTGCTTTACTGCTTTATATTCTAATTCCTTCGCTTCCACTTAACCTGTGCGAAAATTGATCTAAGTCATTGAAAAGGGGAAAAACGTTTTCGAAAGATCTGAAAAGTTTTAAATCTCAATTCACCCCCCCTCTTGAGACTGAAGCCACTTGGTAACAAGTGGTATCAAAGCTAGACTCTTGTATAAAGGGCCTAGCAGCTTCAAGAGAAATGGCTTCAGGTTGGTCTACGCAAGAGGGTGCATCTCTTTTCCGTCCCCCGGGATTCAACGGAGAAGACTATGCATATTGGAAAGAAAGAATGAGAATTTTTATTGAAGGGGTAGACTTAGATGTTTGGGATGCTGTGGAAAAAGGACCTTTCGTCCCCACACACATAGTAGATGGTATTCTTACAATAAAAAGTAGAAATGAATGGTCTGATGATGAGAAAAGAAAAGTGCAACTGAATTTACGTGCTAAAAATATTATTACTTATGCTTTGAGTGCTGATGAATTTTTTCGAGTTTCAAACTGTAAAACTGCCCAAGAAATGTGGGATAATCTTCAAGTTACTCATGAGGGTACAAGTGAAGTGAAAAGGGAAGAACAAATACTCTTACCAGAGAGTACGAATTGTTTAGAATGAATATAGGTGAAACAATATCAGAGATGCAGAAAAGGTTCACCCACATAGTGAACAAATTGGGTTCATTAGGAAAATCATTTCCTCCCGAAGACTTGATCAACAAAGTGCTGAGATTCCTAAACAGAGAATGGCAACCAAAGGTGACTGCAATAACTGAGTCAAGAAACTTGACTACCATGACTCTCGCCACCCTGTTTGGGAAACTACTAGAACACGAGTTAGAGCTCACTCGCCTAGCAGAGCATGAAGGAAAAGACAAGAAGAACAAAAACTTAGCTCTCAAAGCTTCCAGTTCAAGCTCATCCGACGATAGTGATGATTCGGAAGATGAAGATGAAGACGAGGAGAAAATGGAACTAATGGTTAGTAAATTCAAAAAGTTCATGAGAAGGGAAAGATCTCTCAAAAGGAATTCTCCAACCAAAAGAGGCTCAAGCAAAGAAAACTTCTCAAGTCCTCCAACTTGCTACGAATGTGGTAAATCTGGACACCTGACGATGAAGTGCCCGAACTTAGAAAGACAATTATCAAAGTTCAAGAAAAAGGGGTCCAAAGGAAACAATGGTAGAAAATCCTACATAGCTTGGAAGACAATGACTCATCAGATAATTCAGAAAATGAAAAAGGTCAAGTTGCTCTCATGGCCGACCACGACAGCGAAAGTGAAACTGAGGTATATTCTAACTCTGAATCTTTACAAGATGCCTATGATGAATTATATGAAGCTTTTACTGAATTACACGATAAATCTTCAAAATTAGCTAAAGCTCTTAGCAAATCCAAGAAAGTTATCACTCATCTTGAAAATGATATTACTACTTTAACTAAAGAAAAGTCCGAGCTTAGAAAAGAAAATGATAGCCTTGCATGCTTTAAAGAAATATATACTTGTGATAAATGTGTTGATTTTGAAAGGAAAATTCATGAATTTGAATGGACTGTTGGGAAATTGTCTAGTTTACAAAATATGCATCATAGATTTCCTAGAAACAAACCCATAGAAAAGCATGATCATTACAAACCAAAATTTTCCACTAGACCTTATATTAAATGTTATTATTGTGGTTAACCTGGACATACTGCTTCCGTTTGCAGAGCAAGAGGTAAACAAAATGTGAAAAAGGTATGGGTTCCCAAAAGGACCATACCAAACACTAACCCACAAGGACCCAAAGAGATTTGGGTACCGAGAACCTTGTTTTAGATCTTTGCAGGTATGCTTCAAGGTATGGGGGCAGATTGATACCTTGACAGCAAAGACTCGAAGCGCATGACCGGAGACGCAATAAAGTTCTTAACACTCACCCCCGGAAAAAGCCGTCATGTGACTTGTGATAAATAGAGGAAGAATCACCGGTAAAGGTCAGATTGGTTAAAATTTTATTCACCTCTATTTTGAAAATGTGCTTAAGAATAGTTTATTAAGTCAAATATGTGACTACTGAAATAGAGCATTTCCTGAACCTCATGCATCCTTAAAGAACAATATTTATAAGGCATGAAACAACAAAGTATTCTGGTCATCCCTCTAGAACTAAGCATATAAAAATTATATATATCACCTTCTTAGAGGTTATGGTTAGAAAGGCGATAGTGTGATTGAGCTAGTTGAGTCGTCACAAACAGCCAGTTGATATTTTCACGATCCATTGCAAAAGAAAATTTGGTTCTTCAAACAAGTTTTTGTTTCTCAAGTGATCTTGTAAAGAAACGTGGAATCAAGTGAAATTGTGACTTATGAATTTCTACGCGCTCAAAAAAAAAACATTTTCTAAAAGCAGTTGAAGCGCTATTCCTTTTAAATCTATTTTCTCCTGTCACAATCAATTGCTAGTAATTTTCAGAATACATGCTCACAATCGTTGTTTACCTAAAATAATTTTTCTCCCATATTCTGGCTGCCATCACCAACTTTCAAACTAAACAGCATGAAATGTATAAAGCTTAAAACAACTACTTCACAGTGTTTGAGACTCATGACTTTACCTGTTTTGATGATTTACTCTCTTCATGGTTTCAAAAATGATTTTCCTTTGGTTTTGATGATCACTTAAATCTGCAAATGGTTCTTTTACCTTGTCAAATAGCTGTGACATTCGATTCGCAAACTCTATCTTACGTCGACCCTTTTGATCATGACAAAAAGGGGGAGAGAAATATAGGGTTGCATAAAGCATATAGAATGAGCATATAGATATATCATAGCATTGTCACTATGCATATAGTCAATAAAACAGGGGGAGCATCATGATAGGGGGAGCATCATATATATGTATTATCTGTTTGAACTAACCTCCCACCTTGAGATGAGTAAATGTTTTGTCATCATCAAAAAGGGGGAGAATGTAGATATCTTGTGTTGCAGGCTAAGTTTTGATGATGAAGTGGTTTAGAGGTTTTGATGATGAAAAAGACAAAAGCTAAAGTTGATAAAAGTAAAAAGGCCAAAGCCAAAGTTGATGGCCAAAGTTAATGAAAGTGACAAAGTATCAAAGTAACAATCCAAGACAATCAAGCTCAAGAATTGAAGTTTCAAGATATAAGGGTAGTCCTTATAAATAAGGGTAGTCCTTAGGGTTTGGGTGTGTCTTAGGAAAAAGTGTAAGCTCTTTCGAAGGTCAGCTCATCTCTCAAAGTCCCATGATTTTCAAAATGCATGCATGCACACGTAAACACAAGAAGCATTTTTGAAAAGCATAAAATCGATTTTCTCTATTTTATTCTATATATAAAAATCGATTTTCAGGTCAATACAAAAGCTAAAGAATTGATTCATACTAGCTTCACTAAGTATGCAAATCGATTCCTAAGTATTTCTAAAAAGGAAGAATCGATTCATACTATTTTATACTAAGCATAAAAATCGATTCTCAAGTGTCTTTAAAAGGAAAGAATCGATTCATATTATTTTTACCAAAGTGCATAATCGATTCACAAGTATTTTTCAAAAAGGAAAGAATCGATTCACACTATCTTTCACTTAGCAAAAGAATCGATTCCTACATGTCTCAGGAAAGCCAAGAATCGATTCATACAAATTACATTGAGTATAAGAATCGATTCCTAGCCCTCCTGGATCTCAAGAATCGATTGCCACCTCTTTTCAAAGCAAGTCAAAATAGATTTTTAATTAAAAGAAGAATCGATTCCTAGATCCAATGTTTTAAACAAAGAATCGATTCCTACATCTTTTTTAACGTAAACCTTATTTTTTCATAGCCTATAAATAGAGGCCTCATAGCCTCCATTTCTTACCAACCCATCTTCACGATTCAGAAACACATTTGAGAAAAACTCTTCATATTTTATTTTTTGCTCTTCTCGTACCGCTGGTCCGTCAGAGCTGATCCTTCGCTAAGAGTTAGTTGGGGTTGCGTTCTTCAAGTTGTATTATCTGCCTACTCTAGAGGTATTTCTGTTTTTACGTTTGTTATTATTTAATTGTTGTGATTTGTACTAGGGAGTGGGGTATCTCTCTAGGGTAGCTGCATGTATTAGGAAGTGGGGTATCTTTCTAGGGCAGTTGATTGTAACAGGGGTGGGGTATCTCTTGTTATTGTTATATTAGATTTGAGGGCTCTCCATAGGTGGGGTATCCTAGGAGGAGAGTGCCTGAGTCTGTAAAGGTTTTCCAAGGCACCTGTAAGCCTTGTTGGTTTGGTTAGTGGAAAATCTCACAAGGGTGTGAGGACTGGACGTAGGTCACTAGGAGGTGACCGAACCAGGATAAATCTCTGCGTGCTTTACTGCTTTCCTGCTTTATTGTTATACTGCTTTACTGCTTTATATTCTAATTCCTTCGCTTCCACTTAACCTGCGCGAAAATTGATCTAAGTCATTGAAAATGGGAAAAACGTTTTCGAAAGATCTGAAAAGTTTTAAATCTCAATTCACCCCCCCTCTTGAGACTGAAGCCACTTGGTAACACACAGGGATTGTGATTGTAAACAAGGACAAATTAATTAATTCTTGGATGTGATAGAAAAGATTGATTTGAAAGATTTGTAACGCGAAGTAAAAAAAAAGTTGTTTAGAATACGAGAAAAAGCGATTAGGGATTGATTCATCCCCCCTTGCCTATCATATGAACCCTTAGCCAATTACGCATCATTTGTTTAATTATGAGATTCAATTCACCAAAACAGGTTAGGGACAATTCCTTGCCTCAAAACCCCTATTACCCTAAGAGTTACCCTAATTCCTTAGGTGAGTCATGCCAAAGGGTAACGCATTAAGGTTAAGAATTTTAACGAATTCACATAAGCTACCACATATTCCTATGATGATTACTAGCATGTGATCTAAAACATCATATCCGGATAACAAACCCTAATCCCTTAGGTGATTACTATCCCTAAAACATTATAATCATCATGTGTGATTAAAAAGCATTAAGCATAGACATCTTAGACAATTCATAACCAAACAAATAATGAAATTAACTTTCAGCAAAGGTTCACATGATAGGGTTGGGGAGAATCATCTCTCCCCAATCAAAAGATTTAGTTACTCATAGAATTGAGATTACAACAAAGAGTAGAGAAAGAGAAAACCATAGTATATCCTTCTACGTAAATATCCACGAGTACACAATCCAAGAAAAATTGTCATGACACATTTTGAAACAAGGAATTATTTAGACTAAAAATGAATTATGAACTTTGCTTACTCAATTGTCAAATACAATTTCGAGTCAGACACAAGTCAAATAACAAAATATTTAAATTGTGGGTAAAAGAAAGCAAGAATATCGCGAATTGACTTAGCGATTTCAGTGAAAACTCTAGAAGAAGGATTGAAAATAGAGTTTGAGACTTTAGGGTCTCACATCCCCAGAAAATCGCGAATCATCGGTCGCTATAAGAATAACCGACGAACTCATGTCGGGTTATAAAATACTATAGGATTTTAAGATAAACATCTTACTAACAAGCATAAAAATCAATTCTAATGAAGTTAAATAAAACTCACAAAAAAATAGCGCATACAAAGTACAATTATGTTGTGTTGACAACACAGACAATACTATAGTACAAGGTCATGGCAAAACAATAGCCACACAACCCCCATATTTGAATGCATAAGAATCGATTAATACAGAGATCCTACAAACTCATTAACCAAATAATAACACAAAAATAAAATAAAAATAAAAATAACAGGTAAATAGACGTCACACAAGCACAACGATTACATTGTTCAAAAGTCATACAAACACAAGACTTATTAGTAGTAATATAATTAATTAAATACATATATATTCATATAAACAAAAATAATAAAATTAAGTTAAGAAAAATTCAAAGCAACCTCATTAACATTTTTCTTAAGATTCTAAGGAAATAACTAACACATAGTGAGCAAGGTTTTCAGAGAAATTAAATACAATAAGTAACTCTTTTAAGAAAAATCTACTGAACATAGAATTCTTTCAAGTTCGATTGATTTCATATCACAAAAGAAGTACAGTCAAACACATGCACCAAACACCCTTTCTTTAAAGTGAAACTTACTTTAGAAATTCTATGCATAAGTTGGATCTTTGGCAAAACTTCTACAATAATTCTAAGCTTTCACTAGAACGAAACAAACGGCTTGCACTTTTTTTTTAAGAAGGTAACAAACATGGCGCAGAGAGAATACTTGTGCCACGAGCTAATCGTACTTTATTATCTACTAAAAAAATCTTCACACAATAATGAAAACAGAACTAGTTTCATAACCATGTGCCTACTATAATCTGTGTTAAAATGACAAAATAAAATTTAGACCTTTTACAGGTGCAATACATGCCATTTCATAACTAGGAGGGTTCACCACATTACGCATCAAGAAGAATTAAGCAAATAGAACTAAAAAAATAAAATAAGTGAGATAATGATAACATAAAAATATAGCTCATGATTTAAAAGTCATTACACGTAATTGCCATTATTATAGGATAAAAATAAGTAGTAATTATAGCAATTAAAGAAAAGAGTACTACTTATATAGATCACAATATTTCAACACGTTAATAATGAAGTAGTACATTAAAATAATTAACAAGGCCAAATGAACTTCTTGGATTTCGATTCAGTTCAAATAGAATTTTCACTCTTGAGAAGACCTTGAGGAAACAGCGCCGCCGCTGGGAGGGGGGGCTCCCTCCCCGGTTTCTTCCCCTCTCCTCTCAGTGCTCCTTCTCCTCTGATCTGAGCTTCTTTTGGATCTGTTAAATATGTTGTTAAGCGATTTGGATCTCTTTGCGATCTAGATCTGGAGAAGTTCTTGCGCCGTCGCCGTTTCGTGTTCGACTTCGGTTGTTCCGATGGCTGTAAATTAATAAAAATGGGTTGGGCGCTGCTTGGGTTGGAACCGCCGTTGGGGGATCCCTTTCATCGGATCTGATCTCCTCTGTGACGTCCATGGCCTCTCCCCCGAGGCGTTGCTGGTCGGATCTCCCTGTTGGTGGATCTGCGCGCTTTTGGAGGTACTATGGAGTGCTTCTGTTCGCGGTGGTTTGTGGCTCTGTTCGCGCATGGGTTGTTTCGGATGCGGTGTTTTTGCGGTGTTTCGCGGTGGTTCACGGTGGTTTGTCTGATGTTCGCAATGGTGGCCGTCGTTTCGGACTTTGGACCGCAGTCACGCCTCCTCTCCGTTTGTCGTGGGCACTTCTCCCTGTCGCTCGCGGTTTTGCTTGATTGTGCCACGGTGATGGCCGGGGGCGCAAGGCCGCGGTGGTGGTTGGTGGCTCGGCTACCTCGATCAAGCTAGGTGTTGTCGCGGTGTTGGCCCGTAGCACGACTTCGCGATGGTGGTTGGAGTCACGGCGCCGGATGTCTGGGGGTGTGCTGTCGGTGGGTGCTGATTCGATAGTTTGTACCTTGTCGGACGCCAGATTGCAGTCCGCAGATCGCCGGGCTCCTCCCCCTTTGCCTTCTGCTTCTTTACCCCCTCCCAATCGTCTCCGGGCCTCCACCTCTAACCTCGATACTTTGTGATGTGCTTAATGTGAGGATAGCGAGGTGATGCAGGCTGTTGTGGTTTGGAGTGTGAGTTCAGGAGGTGGTGGGTGGAGGTTGTGTGGGGACTCTCAGGTGTTGCCCTGCCTCCTTTCGGGTTTTCTGTTCGCCTTAGAATTTCTTCCATTAGAGTTCTATGGTTGTTTATTTTAGAGGCCTTGTTGGGCATTCTATTATTGTCCTTATTACCAAGGGTTTTGGTCTAGTCCCCCCTTGTGCTTTTTATATCTCTATTTTATTAATAAATTCGGGCTGACTGCCTGTTTGATTAAAAAAAAATAATAATTAACAAGGCCAATCCACAAGACATTTAGTCTGAAGTAACAATATCCAAATAAAAACACGCTATATAAAAAAAAACTTTATACACAACTTAGTATTAATTAATTAACGTAAACTAATCTCAAAAAAAAAATAATTAACGTAAACTCAATACATATTTGAGCATCCAACCTTAAAACTAGTTAAATAGAATCTCAAAAGTAGTCCAGGTACATATTTACCTTTTAAATCACGAAACCATGTAACGTCATTCTTGAAAAAAAAATGTGATTACCATAATTAAATCATATGAACACAGAAATTGTACACCTTTAGAGTTCACAGTCAAAGACTAAATAACATTGAAGTTACTAAACAATTCGAAAAAGATACAAAAGTTTACAACGTTGCACGCCAAGGACAATTAGGGACATAGAATAAAGAAAAAAAAGAAAAATAAATAACTAACATAAAACATAGTCGACATATATAACCATTGCATCATCACTTATAGCAAGTAATACATCACAACACCTTAAAATAATTAACACGACAATTCCATATTGCCTTTAACCAAGACTATCAATCAATACACAAATAAAACATGTTATAACAAAAAAAAAACTTTCTACAAGGCAGAGTCTAACTAATTTGAGTTAAATTAATTAAACTTAATTAAGTGCATATTAAATATATATATATATATATATGAATCATCAAAAAGAAAATTAATCTAACAAAAGTTCAAAAATAATCTTGGTGCACATCTTGTTCTTAAATCATATATCCACATTACGCAAATACTAGATATGACAAATAAAAACCAAATCATCGAAGCTCAAATGAATGAAGTCAGAATTCACAAAAAATAGTTACAAAACAAATGGAAAAATTAATGAGTTCACACAGAGAAAACACAATAGACACACAACTGACGGCCTAAAGAATAGACCAAGTTCTATGAAAAAAAATTCTCTAAGGGAAAAGAGTTGTTTGGGTTCTCACTTGGATTCTAATTTCTTTCTATCCGCTATAGTCTTAATGATTCCTCTAAGGAATACCTATCGCGCATCTCAATCAGTTTCCTAGAGGACTTAACCAACTGTTCTGTACCGAGTAGCCTTTTGGTCAGCTGCTGTTGGTAGGTCTCTTGCTGCTCTGGCAGGTGGTCAGGGAGCGCCCGGGGGGGTACCTGCAAGCCACTCCGACGCTCAAGTCAGTATATAGAATATAAGAGTTTAGGTACTAAGGATTAGAGATTCAACCTTTTTAAGGGCAAAGTTTGCCTGTATTTATAGGAAATCGCGCCCTCTCGTGGATCGTTGGATGGGTAGAGTCGATCTTGACCGTCCAAGCATATTGGGCTTGCATGAGGTGGACATGGGCTGAGTCGGTTGGGATGATCCATATCACTTGCTAGATGCACCTCCTGGTTTTGCTAATGAGACCCCCTGGCTGACTCCAGAACAGATGCCCCCCAAGCCGAGATTATTCCGGAGGATGGTCTTGGCTTGAAGGTCTTTGCCAGTTTGCCAACTCCGTAACGTTTATGCGGGACACTGCCTTTGTAGCGGCCGGGTGCTGTCATAGGAGAAATTTTTTCCTGAGCGTTGCTTCGTCTGTCTTGACAGGTCGTTCGAGATTATTTGGTCGCGGCAGTGACTCGCACCTCCTTCGGTGTAATTCTTGCACCTGGTACCAAGCTAGGGTGATGTATCCTGGTGTTGGCGTCGCTTTGTGTCGAGCTCTCTGAGGTCGGTGCCCTCTTGGGTACCTTGGGCGTCGTTCCCTCCTAGCGTGTGCTGGATGGCCTATGATGGGTCAGATTTGGCGGGTCAAGGTCTGGTGCTCTAGTGGGAGTCTTACTGCATAATGTTGACTACCCTGCCGCGAAGGGTCTGCTTTCCGACTGCCCCCTGCCTGGCGCCCCTCTGCTGGGAGCTGCTTGCTTCTGCCAGGTGCCCACTTGGGCGCTGGCTGTTCCTGACTGGCGCCCTGTCAGGCGCCCTCATGGGCGCTGGCTGCCTTGACTGGCGCCCTGCCAGGCGCCCTCCTGGGCGCTGGCTGTCTTGACTGGCGCCCTGCCAGGCGCCCTCATGGGCGCTGGCTGCCTCACTGGCACCCTGCTAGGCACCCTCATGGGCGCTGGCTGTGTAGAAGGGTGTGTGGTACTTTGCTTTCTTTTTCAGTGCTCATCTTGTCTTTCTTGTGTTTTTTGAGCATGTCTTAAGGTGACAGGCGTACTGGGCTTCTACGTCGTGGATATGGGCCAAGTTGTTTTGTCGGATCCGCGGCGTGGGGTGAAATGCCAACTCTTATAAATAGGCGGGTATTTTGTCCTGTGGTCCACACTTTTTTGGAGCTCTTTCTTTAGGGAGGAGGAAAGAGTAGGGAGCAAGTCACCAACCCTAGCGCCTGCTTCAAGGAGGAGGAAAGAGTAGGGAGCAAGTCACCCACCTAGAGCCTCCTTAAAAAGAGGAGGAGGGAGTAGAACCTACTTGTTTCAACGTCTTTTCTTCTTGGTAAGTGTTTTGTTATTCATTCCCGTTTGTTTACGTTGTTGACAGTGCCCTCCTGCCAGGCACCCTCATGGGCGCTGGATGCCTTGACTGGCGCCCTGCCAGGCGCCCTCATTGGCGCTGGCTTCCTTGACTGGCGCCCTGCCAGGCGCCCTCATGGGCGCTGGCTGCCTTGACTGGCGCCCTGCGAGGCCCACTCTGTTTTATTTTTGCTGTTTTTCTTCTGATTTTTAACCTGCCTTCTTACCTATGAATTTTCAGAGATTGCTTGGTGCTAAGGGGAGTTGCTCTTATCATCCTCTATTGACATTCCCGCTAGTCTTTGCGGCTTCTGACTTACTGAGGTAACTTCCGTGCGAACTTTCAGTTTATCTCTCTAGTTTCTTTGTTCTTTCGAGTATATCTTGTCTTGCCAAGTCTTCAATCTCGAGGGAAGGGGTTTGTCTCAAAGTTTTCCTGCCTGTCTCGTGACTGTTTGTTTTGCCCCCTGTCCCGTATGTTGAGAGATGGCAAGGACCAAGAAGACGGCTCGGATGCACCCTACCGCTCACCTGGCTAAGAGTCAAGCTGACGACCTCGAAGAGGGGGTTGGTGATACCGCGCCTTCGGAGGGGGCTGGCGCCCTTGGCTTTGTAGAGACTTCTTCTGATGATGATCTGCCGCTCGATCATGAAGTGGTGGAGATTGGTGGTTGTAGTTATGACTGGGTTGCTCGTATGGTTTGTTCTGCTAGGAGCGTCTACGTTCCAGGAAAAGAGCCTCCCTGTAACACCCTAAATATTTAATTAATTTATTTAATTAAGTATTTAGGAATTTAAATTAATTAATTGAATATAATTAATTATTAGAAATTATATTAATATGTGTAGGTGGTATTAGAAGGTGGAGGTGCTAAATTAGATGGACTTGGGCTTAAGTGAGAAGCCCAAGCCCATGAATCTAGTCATATGCGAAGAGGCGCGTAGAGGGGTTAGGGTTTTTGGTGGCTTTTGCGAAATTGAGAGAAAGAGGATAGAGAGAGGAGAGGCGCGCCGTGGTGAGGAGAAGAGGAGAAGAGCAAGTCGCAAGCTCCAAGGAGAAGAGAGGAAGCGTGGTTCGGTTGCCGTGGTCACGTTCGTGATCGTCTCTAGAGCTCCTATTCTTCAAATTCGAGGTAAGGGGAGTTCTATCGATTTCTATATTAATTCCTATGATAGATCCTAAGTAGTGATAGCCTAAATTAGTCATGACCATGATATGTTTGTGAATTCGTGTCCTTGATTTGTGATGTATGCGTGATGTTCAAGGTTGTGGCTAAAAATCCATTTTTCTCTTGTGTTGTGGGCGCCTAGGGCGCCATGTTTGTGCTTGGGGTGTTGTTGAATTTTTGTGTTGGATAGATGAGGTTGATGATTTTACATGTGTTTCATGAGTTGTGGGAAATTTGGTTGTGAATGGTCTTTTAAAAATTTGAGAACAAAAATTGTTTATGTTGAAATGTGCTGAAACAGTGTTGCTGGTTGTGCTGGGCGCCCAAGGGCGCTGTGCGCGTGTTGCTGGGCGTTGCGCTGGGCGCTGGGTGCCAGCATTGGGCGCTGGGCGCCCGTGTTGCGTGTGTGCGTGTGTAGCGCTGGGCGCTGGGTGCCAGCGCTGGGCGCTGAGCGCCCGTGTGTTGTGTGTGGCGCGCTGCGTGTTGCGCTAAGGCGCTGGGTGCCAGCGCTGGGCGCTGAGCGCCCGTGTGTGTGTGTTGCTTGTTGCGCCAAGGCGCTGGGTGCCAGGTGCCTGGGCGCTGGGCGCCCTTGGCGCCAGTTTTTCAGGATGTTCTCAAAATATTTTCGAAAACCGTTTTCGCTATATCTTTCGACTCGGACATCCGTTTTGAACGTTTCAAAAAGCGTTGTGAAGCATTTTCAGTTGTCTACCTGCGTGTCCCATTTTTAAAAATAAAGACCTATTATTTCTGAAGGTTGCTGGGGCGCCCCAAGTGGCTGTTCCCGGTGATCGTTGCTGTGACTGTGAAAAGATGTTTTGGTGTCTTTAAAAACTCTCTTTTGCGTATGATCAGTGGCGTTAACGATTTAGTGTCAAAAATGATGATTTTGACGATGATTCCCCTAGTGGCTAGTTAAATGACTGTTTTGCCCTTAGTGGCTAATATTATTTATAATGACGTGTAAATGACTGTTTTGCCCTTAGTGGCTAATATTATTTATAATGACGTGTAAATGACTGTTTTGCCCTTAGTGGCTAATATTATTTATAATGACGTGTAAATGACTGTTATGCCCTTAGTGGCTAATATTATTTATAATGACGTGTAAATGACTGTTTTGCCCTTAGTGGCTAATATTATTTATAATGACGTGTAAATGACTGTTTTGCCCTTAGAGGCTAATATTATTTATAATGACGTGTAAATGACTGTTATGCCCTTAGTGGCTAATATTATTTATAATGACGTGTAAATGACTGTTTTGCCCTTAGTGGCTAATATTATTTATAATGATGTGTAAATGACGATGATGCCCTTGGTGGCTAGTAAATGACGTTTTGCCCTCAGTGGCTATTGTTTGAGTGATGATGTTTATGTATAAGTGACGATGAAACCCAGTGACGTTTGAGGCCTGAATGGCTAAGTGATGTTAAGGCCTAAATGGCTAAGGGATGTTGTTGTATAAATTGTGAACTGACAGGTGCTGTGCTTCTTGTGAACAAATGGGTAAGTGACGGGTCATATGGTTGACCGTAATTGTGTGATTTGTGCGTGGTGCATGTTATAGTGTCTCATGCATCCCATAAGCATAAACCCAGTGACGTTTTGAGGCCCAAAAGGCTAAGTGACGATGAGGCCATAATGGCTAAGCGACGTTTGTGAAAAGGTACCTCATGCATATGCCCGCGAGTGGGTTGCATTTCATATGCCTACATGACATAGTGATGAGTTATTGTAGTGATGTGATCGATGATTGTGAGGTGATTATTTATGAGTTATTGTAGTGATGTGATTATTTATGAGTTATTGTAGTGATGTGATTGATGATTGTGATGTGCTTCTTTTAGAGCTGTGACTTGACTTATTATTTATCATATGATTTATTATATGAATTGAATTGGACTCACCCTTCTGTTTGAATGTTACCCCTATGTGGTAACGTGCAGGTGATCGCGAGTGAAGGACTAGGTACCTTCACTAATTCGAGTCGGGTCGTCTGCTCTGATTATGTAACACTAGGGGGGAATGACGTTGTTTATGTTACTTAGGATTGTTGTGGTGGTTGGATTTTAGTAATGTAAGCCTTGCATAGTTGCAATGCCTTTATGATTAAACTTGTTAGATTTTCCGCTGTGAAGTTGTATTTTAATTGACAATGACGTTTTGAAAGTATTATAAGGCTATTTTCCAAAAGCGAGTGATTTGGCATGTGATGTTTAACGAAGTAAGTGTGACATCCCTTGTGATGTAACTAAAATTTGAAACTCTGATTTTTACGCTAATAGATTATCGGGTAGAAAAAGGGGTGTTACACCAAGCCGTGCTGGAAAGGATGTTTCCGGAGTGTTGAAGGTTCCAGTCGATTCCAGCATCCAAGGGACTCAGAGTCAGTCCAAACGCCAGAGGGGTTGTTCTCAGGGACCTCCCTCTGCTGTTTGTCCCTCTCCGGTTGGGCCTCCTCCTCCTGCTGACGACGAAGGTGAAATTGTCTTCTCCCCCGAAGAGCGTGATCATTTCTGTGAGCATCCTTTCGCACTTGCTGCGCACATGGTTAAGGTTGGGGAAGGCCTGCATGCGAAGTGGGAAGCTGAGAAGAAGTGCGGATCTCATTCAGGTATTCCTCTTGAGTTATTTCTTACGGTATTCATCAAACCCGCATGGGCCACCACCCCTGTCTGGCGCTCTCCTGAGCGCTGGCTGCTTTCCCGGTGGTGCTTTGCCAGGCGCCCTCATGGGCGCTGGTGATGTTGGTTCTAAGCTTTGTCGTGTTTGCTTCTTTCTTTGTGCAGGGGTGATCGAGGAAAGGGATCGGCTTCTCTTGGATATAAGCCGGCTTCAGGTGGATTTGCACGAGGCGTTGGGATCTGCTCGTCGGGCGCGAGACACTGCTGGCCACTATCAGAAGCGGATGGAGGAGCTCCAATCTGAACTTGACCGTGTGAAGAAACAGAGAGATGTGGCTGAGGAAAGGGTGCAGGAGATAGCCGGGCAAGCCATGGACTTCTCCTACGCTGCTTACGATAAAGCGATAAGTCATGTTCAGTGCATGTACCCGGATGCAGTTCTTGAGTCGAGTATCTTCCGGTTTGACCATGAGGTTGCAGATGGGAGGATTGTTAGATACCATCCTAACGGGATTGACTTCGATGTCATTGCCCCCTGATGTTTCATCTAGGAGTTCAGTTGTTTTTGACTTGTGATTTCTTGTTATCCTGTCGGAATTCGTTGTATGTTTGTTTTATGGAGCTTGACTGATGATTTTATTTTATATCCATGTTTCATTTATTTTGCCTATTTTTCACGCTTCTGAACGTATCGCCTCCTATCGCCTCGTGGCCATGTTATCTCCGTCAGGAGCTTATCAGAATCGGTCCGATTTAAATTCCTCACGAGAGGTTGTGATATCTTGCGAACATCTAGGGGCTCTAACAGGAGTTTATCGGATTCTATCCGAATTTAACTCACCCATTAGAGGTTGCGACCTTTTCGATATGCCGCTTCGAGGTTGTGAGAACCTCTAGTGACATCTTGCGATGCCACTCTGCCCATCTAGGGGCTCCAACAGGAGTTTATCGGATTCTATCCGAATTTAACTCACCCATTAGAGGTTGCGACATTTCCGATATGCCGCTTCGAGGTTGTGACAACCTCTAGTGACATCTTGCGACGCCACTCTGCCCATCTAGGGGCTCTAACAAGAGTTTATCGGATTCTCTCCGAATTTAAATCACCCATTAGAGGTTGCGACCTTTTCGATATGCCGCTTCGAGGTTGTGACAACCTCTAGTGACATCTTGCGACGCCACTCTGCCCATCTAGGGGCTCTAACAGGAGTTTATCGGATTCTATCCGAATTTAACTCACCCATTAGAGGTTGCGACCTTTTCGATATGCCACTTCGAGGTTGTGACAACCTCTAGTGACATCTTGCGACGCCACTCTGCCCATCTAGGGGCTCTAACAGGAGTTTATCGGATTCTATCCGAATTTAACTCACCCATTAGAGGTTGCGACCTTTTCGATATGCCGCTTCGAGGTTGTGACAACCTCTAGTGACATCTTGCGACGCCACTTTGCCCATCTAGGGAATCTAACAGGAGTTTATCGGATTCTATCCGAATTTAACTCACCCATTAGAGGTTGCGACATTTTTGATATGCCGCTTCGTGAACCGAGCAGGTTGACTCACGCTTGGTTCTGCCTGGTTGCCAGGTCCCCTGTTATTTGAGTCGGGACTTGGCTTTTTAGAATGCTTCTTGCCAGGCACCCTCATGGGCGCTGGCTGCTCCTTATAGGCGCCCTGCCAGGCGTCCTCCTGGGCGTCGGCGGCTTCTGTATCGGGCACCAGTTTTCTTGGTTTTTCTATGGTGCTGGAGCGAAAACTGTGATTTGCGAAATAACATCTTGAACCGTGAATAGTAAGGTTTAATTCCCTTGCGTGCGTATTGTAAATTGTTTTGACGCGTTAAACTTAAACAACCAATTGTTTTAAAGAAAAACGCTCTATGCATTGGAACTATGGGCCAGCTGCCGAATTGAGGAATAGATCCCTGTTCTCCCCGGGGTGGATGGTGAGCTTCTTTCTAACCTCCTCAAAGAGGTGAGGACATTCTTCGTCTGCTTCGAACTTCTTCGCATCCTCTTCTGTCCCCTTGGTTTTGAGTCGGCTTTCCGCTTCTTCTTCACTACTGGAGTTATTTCCGGCATCCCAGTCTGTCAGATTCACCTCAGCTTTCTCTTCGAACCCCTTACCCGAGCCTCTTGGCTTGACGGTCTGCTTCTCATTTTTAACGCTCATATAGAAACATCTGCGCGCTATTCCTAGGTCCGCCTGGAGGGTTACCACCTCATTCTCTAGAGTGTAGAACTTCATTTTCAAATGGATCGTTGAGGTGACCGCCTCCAATTTTCCCAACGTGGGCCTCCCAATGATGCACTGGTAGACCGATTTGCTTGGGAGAACCAGGAAGGGTGTTTTCACAGTTTTGAACAATGGAGGTTTTGTCATCGAGGTTCCCGTAGGTGACCATCAGCTCTAGGTGGCCGAGTGGCTTAGTCTTTGATCCATTAAATTCGGTTAGGTCCCCTCCCTGGAATGGAGTCAGGTCATCGGGGGAGATACTCAGCACTTGCAGCAGGTCCTCGAAGATGATATCTACTGCACTTCCCTGGTCAACCAGGATCCTTCTTACTTCGATGTTGGCGATAATGGCAGAGATGATCAGTGGGACGTGCCTGTTCGGTTTCCCGTCGAGCAGATTGTTGCACCCCGAAAAATCCCGGTTTGGGTTTCTCCATGTACAACGTGGAAAATTTTTGGAGTCGCCACCAATATTTTAATTTTAAGACCAAACGGGAAAGCTGTCATACCCCAATTTTGTCCGTCCAAAAATAATAATGATTTTCTTCTTTGTCGTTATATATCTTATTTCGTAAAAGTTGAAAAATACAAATTCATTTTCAAGTTATATTTTACCTCCTATTTAGTTAGTAGATATATTTAATGGTATAAAAAAAAGGGGGAAAGCAAAAAAAAAGACAAAAAAAAGAGAGGGAGCGATTTAGTAAAAAAGGGGTGTAGGTTGTTTTTTTTTATGTTTCAGCGAATTTGGGCTGGTTCTGCCAGAGGCCCATTCGTTGTTAGCCTGACCCGTTTGCTTTATTATCCATCTCACTAAACCTAGCCTCACTTCTAAACCTAGCCGTCCACCCCTCCCCATTCCCATCAGATTTGAAAAAAAAAACACATCACAAACCCTAATTTCCCATCATTCCCATCACTTCCTAAAAATCAGCCGTACAATCCTCCTCCCTCTCTCTTCACGCGTTTCTTTCTTTCTTTCACACGTCTCTTTCTCTCTCTCTCTCCCACGTCTCCTTCACTACCCCCAATTCTCCCTCTCTCTCATACGCTCCAAAGGGAAAAACGCAGATCCGCAAGTTCAGTTTTTAGTATAAATACAGTTAACGTTTGAAGCACTAGAGACGGTTTTTTTGAGAGGGAAGAGGGGAGAGGTCAAAATCTTGAAGAATCCAGGAGCAAGAGGAAGCAAAAACGGATCTGGAGAAGTTTCAGTGAGAGAGAGATTTTTCGTTTCCTTTTTTTTCCATAAAATTTTCATAGTTTTTTTTTGTATTCTGTTGTTGTTGGTGAAATCTGGAAACGTGCTTCACTGTACAAGCATAATATTTGGTAACCATTTTTATTTCTATTTCATCTCTATTTTACTGTAAATCTTGTCTTCTTTTATGATGTTATAAAAGTTATTTGTTGCTAATCTCAAAAAAATTAATCTATTTCTTGCTTATATCTTCATGTATCTTTGTAGTGTTCATATAATATCCCAAAAAAATAGGCTTATTATGTTTAATCTGTTCATGCACGAAATCTTCCATAAACGCACAATGGCCTTAATTTTGTTTATCAAATCCAAATAATTCCTTTTCTGTTTTTTTTTTTTTAAAAATAATAATAAGAAAAGAACCCCAAAAAAAAACATTTCCTAGTAATTAATAAAAAAGGGTAGTCAATACATTTCTTTTAGTATTATTAAGTAAACAAGTAAACTGATTGTTATGTTTTATTCTTTTATTTATTTATTTATTTATTTTTTTCAACCAAAAATTATCTCAACCAAAAATATGACAAAAGAATCCCAAAAAACAAAAAACATCTCCTTAGTAAAAAAGGGCAGATAAGACATTTTTTTTAAATAAACAAGTAAACTGCTATTTGCACCCCCTGTGTTTCTAATGACACCACCTCTGTTTCTTTTAAATTTTTGGACTGCTATTTACACCCCCAGACTCAAGCATAAGCCCCCTTCCTCACTCAAGCCCAGTTTCGCTAACTGGGCCCGCCTATGCGCACTGGGCTTCTTTTTTTCACACCCCTCATTTTGATAACTTAACCCCTTGGAAGAGCCCAGCATTTACGCAGCCCACTGGAACTATTTCCTGATTTCTGCACCCCCTATTTTAAAACGCAACCCTTCTCACTGTTTACACCCCATCTTTAATAATACAGCCCCCCTGTAACTTGCACCCCATTTTACTATTGCACCTCCCCGTTTCCTTTTTTCTTAAATTTTGTTCCTTTCCCTCAAGTAAATTTTTTTTTTCTTCACAAACCTTTTCTTCCAAACAACAGATTTTCCTTTCCCTAAGCAAAAATCAAGCCAATTACGAAAACTCTTCAAAATCAAACTTTGTTAGTAATTCTGCAAAGTCTTTGCTTGCACAATTGTTGGCAATGGAGTGCTAATGGTGGTCACTTGGAGCCCTTGCCCCATTGATCATCATGAAAGCTCAACTTTCACAATTCAACAAGATAAAGAATAAAAACCTTTTCCTTTCAAAAACCATTTTCAACCCATCGTCGCTAGTGGTTAATCAGAACCTTTGTTCGTCTAGCCATTGGTGGCGATGTCTTTTTCCCAAAAGAATAATAAATGATGATCCATCATAACCTTTGTTAGTTTGATCATCGTGTAAATCAATCTCTTTCGAAAATCACTTTCAAAAAAGATAATAAAAACGAGTTGTTATTGATAGTCCATCAGAACCTTTGTTCGTTTGACTAGCTGTACAACTCTCTTTTTGAGTATTTAGTGGTGATTCATCATAGCCTCTGCTAGTTTAATCATTCGCTAATGCTCGTCCTATTTCAAAAACTCACTAAAAAAAGATAAAAAAACAAAAGCTTTTCAAAAAGACAAAGGAGAACTACGTAGCTTTGAGTTCTCCATCGCACCGGGAGATACGTAGGAGCGGGCCATGTCCCGTCAAGCGATTTTTTTTTTCTAAAAACCCATTCTTCCCCCTTTTCTTTTTCATAATAAATAAAGATTTTCATTAGGAATTTTTCGATAAGAAATAGAGAGGCAAAATTAAGTATTTTCAAGTCAACACACTAAAACCACGCATTTAATTAAAGGTTCCCTCTCAGTAGAGAGGACGTGTGGGGTGCTAACACCTTCCCTGCGCGTAACCGACCCCCGAACCCTATTCTCTAGTTTCGCAAGACCAATCGCTTTCCAAAAAAGGTTTTCCTAATATTTTCCTTAATAAATATTGGTGGCGGCTTCATTGTCTTAGGAAAGGTTGTGAACGAGGAAGGTTCTCCCTCGGGGACTTTTTCGGGCGCAACAGCTGGCGACTCCACTGGGGACTAAAAAACATTTTTTTTCAAAAGTGGGTCAAGCCTAATTAATTAAGTGTGTGGTTTGTGTGATTGATTTGAACATCTTGCTTTCCCTCTATTCTTCTTCTTTTCATAAGCATGTTGCATCCATATGCATTCTTCTTCTATGTTTGCTTTTGTTTAAAATAATAGATAGTTACTTCTTTGCTTAGATGCTTAGTTCCCTCATACATATTTCCCCTCTCTTGTCATGTCCCCTTCTTCTTTGCTCGCTTTCTTGAGGTAAGTAGTGCATTGTTGTCGGCACCCTAGGTTAGTTGTATTTGATTGGTATTGAACCCTAGGGTAGACAACATGTTATTGCTTTCTATTGTCT
Source organism: Astragalus membranaceus (assembly GCA_039519185.1). NCBI lineage: Eukaryota > Viridiplantae > Streptophyta > Magnoliopsida > Fabales > Fabaceae > Astragalus > Astragalus membranaceus. The sequence goes on from CM076851.1 coordinate 97,688,761, forward strand.
GGACTGTTCTGGATTTTTCATTTGCAGGTGGGATAGTTTTTTAAGGAAATGCCTTTCGCACACACACACTTGTACCTTGAGATTATATGATTAGAGAAAGAGACCATAACCCAGGTCTGTTAGGATACCATAGGATGAGTGGATTCGAGTAGTGGGAGCCCATCAGGACCTTTGTCCATTTGGCTACTCGCGAAAGTTTCAATCAGAGTTGTGCTCTTTCGTGATACCTTGTACCTAGCAGTTTGCTGCATTTACAAGGAATTTCGTGAAAGGGACTGTGGCTCTGATGACCTTTGTGAGGGTGTGAATAGAGCTACATGAGAAGAGTACCCCTAAAGTGCCTTAGATCATAGGTTCTACCCCTTTTTAGGTCACAAGGGCTTTCCAAAGTGTGTGCTGCATCGTTGCATTCAGTTCAAATCAATTTTTCCTTCAGAATTTTCGAAAATCAAAAAAAGATATGCTTTTCCTTTAAATGCCTATATGAGATGGCAAATATCCTCTTTCTGCAAAAACACAAAAAAAAGAAGCATCATGGCATCATTGCATCATTGCACCATTACATCATTTGCATCATCTGCATTAAATAAAACCCAATTTTGAAAATCATTCATCAAACATCTGAGTTGTTTGCCGGGATTGTAAAGTAACTTGGAATCTTGTCTTAGGTGGGAAAGATAAAGCAACATGGGATCAAGAAGCGAGATTGTACTTAATTCAAGGTTCCCGGTTGTCAAGATAATAGATGTAGAGGGTTTGAAAGAGTTTGTTTTCTTGATGGAATCGGAAGAGAGGGATCTATTCCAGAAGGCTTATGGTAACCTCCTCAGATTGTTACAATTAGATGTCCAAGAGAGTGCTATAATGGCCCTGAGTCGATTCTATGATCCGGACATTCGATGCTTCCTCTTCAAAGACTTTCAGTTATCGCCAACTCTCGAGGAGTATGAGCAGATTCTGGGGTTCTCAAAGTCAGAGTTAGCACCTTACCAATATCAGAAACATCGGTATTCAGACCAGAGACTCTCTTTGTTGTTGCAAGTCAGTGTGAAGGAGTTAGAGCTTCATAAGGAAAAGAAAAACCGTATCAGGGGTTTCCCGCTATGCTATTTCGAAGGTTTGTTGAAGTTTTATGCCCAGAATAAGAAGTGGGGTCCTTTCAAGCAGCTGTTGGCCCTAACTATTTTTGGGATCGTCCTTTTCCCTCAAGTCAAGAAGTTCATTGATGAGACCGCTATTGGGCTTTTTCTAGCATTCATAAGTAAAGAAAATCCGATTAACCCTGTACCAGCAATCCTTGCAGATACCTACTATTCCTTCACTCATCACCGTGTGTTAGGGAAGAAGAAGGTTGCTTGCTCTTTCCATGTTCTCTACACCTGGTTCCTCAACCATATTGTCACTCATAAGACGAAAGCCGCGGACTTAGTAGAATATGCCCTGTGTTGTGACGTACAAGCCAGAAGTGCACAAGAATGGGTGCACACTTTAGAGAATCTCAGTGCTCTCAAAGTCTGTTGGTTCAATCATCCGTGTTGGAAAGATAGGCCTTCAATACTGTTCCGGTGCGGCAATTTCCAGAATGTACCCTTAATGGGAACCCAAGGCTGCATCAATTACAATCCTTCTCTCACCATCAGACAGCTTGGGTATCCTATGAAGAATGCACCCACTGAAGACATGTTGGCCCCAATCTTTCTCGATAAAGAAGATCCAAAGAACCAAGGCTTGCTCCAAAAAATTTCAAAGGCTTGGGAAGGTGTAGTTTACAAGGATAAAGCGGAGATCACAAAGAAAACGGGTGATGTTACTTTCTACCAATGGCTTCACCAAAGAATTCAAAGTGTTGGCCCGCCTCGTGAGAATTCATCGTCAGTTGGGAAAGAAGTCCCAGAGCTTCACGTTCCAAGTCTCAAAGAACTGAGTGAGGTCAAATCTGTTTTGTTCAAGGTAGAAATAGAAAAGAAAGCCTTACAAGATGAGTTGGGGAAAGTAATTTCTGAGAAGAGAAAGTTAGAGAATGAAAACGAACGCAAGGTCGAAGCCCTTAAAGAAAGCAGCAAGAAGCTTAAGAAAGAATAGGAAAGTAATCAAAAAATGAAGGAATATCTGAAAGGTGCCAAAGATGAGTTGAAAAGATTGAATGCCAAGGTGGGTGAGGCCATGGTTAGAGCAAACGAATGGAGGAAGTTGTTCAAGAAGTCTGCGCAAAGTGAGAGAGCTACAAAGGAATCACTAGAGGAATTCAAGAAAAAGTCTCAGTCTGTGACGTGTGAGCTTGAAAGTCAAATAGAGTGCATCAGACAAGATAGAGATGCAATTGTGAACATCCTTAGAGAGTATCAGCAGGCTTTAAGGATGGAGCAAGAGAATTCAGATGAGCTAAGGAGGAATCTGAGTCACATCAGTGATGCTTACCGACAGGTAAGAGAGGAGAGTCAGTACTGGGAATACCGTCTCCTCAAGCTAATGAGTAGGATTGAAAAGCAAGAGATCATAGTTGAGATGAGGGCAGAAATTCAACAGTGGAAGAACAAGTTCTCCAAATTGGCATGGTTGGCTAACCAGGCGGTGAAGGATGTTTCCAAGAGGTTGAGAAAGGCAGAAGCTGAGATGCTTCCTTACAACACTCCGGTGCGAGTATATGAATTCGTGGAGTACTACAGATCTCTGACTGAGGAACTCATGGAAAGGACAAGAGAAGCTGCTGCAGCTAGCAAAATGGAGAAGAACCAAGAGAAGATGAAGGCAATAGGTTTTTAGATTTAAATTTTCCTTTTTTTAGAATGTTCGCTAGGAAGTTGTAATTTTTCTTTTCCTAAAGGATGTTGCGTTTTTCTTTTCAAAGCGTTGTATTGCACATCTAAAGATATTGTATCTTGTTCTTGGAATGATTAAAGGTATGATGCCTGAATGAAGTATGTTTATCTCACTTGTTGATCCCAGCCGCGTTATGTTCTTGAAAATATTCGAACATACACCTACGACAAGATCAAGTTGCACTATGATTCCCGGCAATAAACAACAAATAACATAAAAAAATAATAATAATAATAATAATAATAATAATAAAAAATCATGTGCATTACATTGCATTCATTAATTTGCTCCTCTGCTTATAAAAATGTTTTCAACTCAAACAGAAAATAAGGCAAGCTGGTGCGACCACATCCGTATTGGACACGTTCAAAGGCCAGAGGAATGGCAATTTTGAGTGACCCCGATCAACCTCAGCCAGAGAATCAGAATCCTCCAGCTTCAGGCTCAGAGAATGGAAATGGTGATTCCGAGTTGAGAAATGAAATGAATGCCATGAAGGCACAGATGAGCGAGATGATGAGACTCCTGTTGTCCTTGAAAAATGGAAATGACTTTCAAGCTGCTCAGTGGCCTCCTTATGGCCTTCCTTTGGGTTATAGTCCCCCAAATCAAGGGGCTAACCCAGGAGCTGGTCCTGGGGCAATAGACGAGAATGTACGGCCAACGTCTGTCGGGTCAGAAGGAATAGCTGGTGAACCCCAGGTTCAGATCCCACATACAATTGTCATACCTCGGCCTACTCCTCAGAACCTCAGTCCACAGCCAGCTGCCTTCCCACAGACTCAAGGTTTCGTATCTGGAAACTCCGTTTACCCTCAGGTTCAACACTCAATGCCTCCACCTCCTTATGGTATAAGTCATTCCCCTCAAGTCTATTCCGCTGAGCACCAACAGACCAGAGAGCAGTTCCAGATGTTAGAAGAAAGACTAAGAATGATTGAAGGCTTTGGCTCCAAGGCAAGGGAGGCCAGAGACCTATGCCTTATTCCCGATGTGGTGTTGCCGCCAAAATTCAAGGTCCCCGATTTTGACAAGTACAGAGGTGCGACCTGCCCAAAGAGTCACTTAACGATGTATTGTAGGAAGATGTCTACCTACTCCCGTGATGACAAATTGCTAATCCATTGCTTCCAAGATAGTCTTGCCGGGGCATCCCTTAATTGGTATATGAAGTTAGAGCCATCCCAAGTCCGCTGCTGGAAGGATTTAGCAGATGCATTCCTCAAGCAGTATCAATATAATACGGACATGGCGCCGGACCGAACACAGCTGCAGAATATGAGCAAGAAGGAAAATGAATCATTCAAGGAGTACGCCCAGCGATGGAGGACTTTGGCCGCACAAGTCACACCTTCTCTTTTAGACAAAGAATTGGTTTCTATGTTCATGGAAACCTTACCACCGCTATATTATGATCGTCTGATCAGCAGTGCATCGTCCAATTTTTCAGATGTGGTGATTGTGGGAGAGAGATTGGAGAACGGATTGAGAAGTGGAAAGATTGCACAGGGGTCCACAAGTAACGCAAGTTTCCAAAAGAAGCCATTCTCCGGCTTTCCTAAAAAGAAAGAGGGGGAAACCAATGCCATCACTATCAGCCCACCATACCAGCCACCCAACATCCCAGTCCCCACTCCCACACAAACAGCCCATCCATTCCAAAACAACAACCAAAGCAACCACCAAAGGACCTATCAAAATAGAACAACCTTTGACCCAATTCCCATGTCATACACAGACCTATTCAACTACCTCATCACCAATAAGCTCATCAATACAAGACCCATGAAACCTGTTCAACCACCTTACTTCAGAGGATACAACCCTAATAGTGCCTGTGCCTTCCACGAAGGGGCAGTTGGGCACGTTGTGGAGGATTGCAAAGCCTTCAAGATAGTGGTGCAGGACTTGATAGACAAAAAAGGCATAACTTTCAAGCAGGAGGATCCAAATATCACGACTAACCCGCTGCCTGGTCATGGGAAGCATGCCACTAATGCAATCATGGATATGAAAGAGCAGTCCCTAATCAGATCAGTTGAGGATATTCGGACCCCCCTAGAAATCATTCATGCAGAATTGTGCAAATGCGGGATCATTAGGATGGGTTGTGTTCAGAAAGGAGCTTGTGCTAATGTCAGCTGCGTAGGAGCATGTGAAGTGTTCAAGGAGGTGTTGCAGGATCTGATGGACCGCCACATCATCCAGGTGGGTATACAGGGGAGAGAGGAGGATGTTCTGACCCTCCAATCAGAAGGGGGCAGAGATGTGCAGAGACCTATCGAGGTGCCATACAGTCGGAATTCGGTTGTGGCAAGACCAAAGACTATTGTGATCCCAGTTCCAGCTCCTAGCCAGAAGAACACTGATGTCCCGTGGAGCTACAGTGTGCCAATTCCAGCTCCGAGATCTCAAGCCGCTCTTGACGTCGCCAATATTGCAGGAAGTAGTGGGGTAACTAGAAGTGGGCGTGTGTATGTTCCCCAAGCTCAGGAAGAAGATCCTTCTAAGGCAACAGAAGAGAGAATCTGAAAAGGAAAGAATGTAGAGCCGGAGCCTGCAATAAATAGGAAGGTGTCAGACCCAGAGGTTGCTGAATTCTTGAAGATAATGCGGCAGAGCGACTACAAAGTGGTGGACCAGCTACACCACACCCCAGCCAAAATTTCCATCATGTCCCTACTACTAAACTCAGAAGCCCACCGTGACGCCTTGGTTAAAGTACTAAATGAGGCCCATGTCGCCTAAGATATTACTGTTAATCAGTTGGATGGTATAGTGGGGAACATCGTTGCATCTAATTACATTACTTTCACTGATGATGAACTCACCCCAGAGGGGAAGGGGCACAATAAGGCGTTGCATATCTCAGTGAAGTGCGGTGAATATACGCTCTCCAGGGTTCTCATTGACAATTGATCCTCATTGAATGTTATGCCCAGATCAACGATGAACAAGTTAGAGGTGGATTGTTCCTACATGAAACCCCGCTCAACCCTGGTCAGAGCCTTTGATGGGTCTAAGAAAGAAGTCATAGGGGAAATGGAGTTCCCGATACAAATAGGGCCTGAGGTGTTGTGTGACTTTCCAAATTATGGATATTGAATCTTCATACAGCTGCCTCTTGGGGAGACCTTGTATCCATGCAGCAGGCGCTGTCCCTTCAACACTTCACCAAAAACTCAAGTTCATAGTCGACGATAAGCTTGTAGTTGTTTGTGGGGAGGAAGAGTTCACAATCAGCAAACCTGTCCCCTCTCATTATATTGAAGCTGCAGAGGAATCCCTCGAATCCGCCTTTCAATCCCTAAAAATTGCGAACGCTGTGTTCGTAAGTGAAGAATCCCCAGTACCGGTGCCCAAGTGGTCCAAGGCTAATATTATGGTAGCAAAAGTTATGCTGAATAGTGGCTATCAGATTGGGAAGGGGCTAGGAAGATCTAAGCAAGGAATTCTGTCACCTGTGCATCTGCGAGAATACAAGGACAGATGTGGGTTAGGTTACTGGCCCACTCCAGCTGATAAGAAAAGAATGGCTGAGGAAAAGTGTGAGAAGAGATTGGCTAGGCTTCAGGGGAGAGAGCCCCGATTGATGATGGTCCCCATAGATGACCTCAAGCAGAATTTCAGGAGTGCTGGCATGCTGATCCCTAATCAGATAGCTGTCATTGAGGAAGAGTTGGTCGAAGAAGGCAAGGATCGGGGCCTGGTTCGTCGCAGTGCTGCAGAAGAAGAAATTGGCAACTGGAAGATCGTTAATTTCCCTGTTGTTTTCATTTCAAAGTAATGATCTTTGTAATGCAAATCATTTGGCTCTGCCCAAGGCCTTAGGACCTTTTCATAAGGGCACGCATGTTTTTTTATCATCTATCAATGAAATGTAGTTTTGAATTCTCAGATGAATAAAAATAGCTTTTTTTCGCGTCTTCATTTTGTGTCTCTATTTTTGCTTGTTCATTGCTTTTCTATTCCCGCAAATGCAGATCTAAAATGAATACCTCTGAAAATATGGATGCCAGCGGTTCATATGTTAATTTTGATTACCCCGTTAATCAAGCCGAGAAGGATGCTGAGGATGACAGGGAAACACCTCCGGAATTGATGAGAATGGTTGAGCAAGAAGAAAAGGTTATTCAGCCGCACGGGGAAACTATTGAGATCATCAATTTAGGCACAGAGGGCGAAACGAAAGAAGTCAAGGTTGGCACATCAATGAAAAAGGGTGAGAATGAGAAGTTGGTTCAACTCCTGCGCGACTACGTTGATGTCTTTGCATGGTCGTATGAAGATATGCCCGGGTTAGATACTGATATAGTGGTGCACAAGCTGCCAGTCAAGCCTGAGTGCCCTCCGGTTAAACAGAAGTTAAGGAGGATGAAGCCCGAGATGTCTTTAAAGATCAGAGACGAAGTGAAGAAACAGTTTGACGCTGGTTTCCTAGCCGTAGCCAAGTATCCACAGTGGGTTGCTAACATTGTGCCAGTGCCCAAAAAGGATGGAAAAGTTAGAATGTGTGTTGATTACAGAGATCTGAATCGTGCCAGTCCCAAAGACGATTTTCCCTTGCCTCATATTGATGTCCTAGTAGATAGCACAGCACATCACTCCCTTTTCTCCTTCATGGACGGGTATTCGGGGTATAATCAGATCAAAATGGCTCCTGAGGATATGGAGAAGACTACTTTCACAACTCTCTGGGGAACGTTCTGCTATCAGGTCATGCCGTTTGGGTTGAAGAATGCCGGCGCTACTTACCAAAGAGCTATGGTCACGTTATTCCACGATATGATGCACAAAGAGATTGAGGTGTACGTGGACGATATGATCGAAAAGTCCAGGACAGATGAAGAGCACGTTGTTAATTTGCGGAAGCTCTTTAAACGGTTGAGAAAGTTCAAGCTCAGGTTAAATCCGACTAAATGCACCTTTGGGGTGAGATCAGGAAAACTATTGGGGTTCATTGTCAGTCAAAAGGGGATAGAGGTTGACCCAGATAAAGTGCGTGCAATTCTCGAGATGCCTACTCCTAAGACCGAAAAAGAAATTCGGGGTTTCCTCGGAAGACTGAACTACATTTCCAGGTTTATCTTCCAGTTAACTGCCACATGTGAGCCGATTTTCAAATTGCTGTGCAAGAATCGAGAGACTAGGTGGAATGATGATTGCCAAGAAGCTTTCGAGAAGATTAAGAAATACCTGCAAGATCCGCCTATTTTAATGCCTCCGGTGCATGGCAGACCTTTGATCCTGTACCTGACTGTGCTAGAAAATTCAATGGGTTGTGTGTTAGGACAACATGATGAAACTGGCAAGAAAGAGCACGTAATTTATTATCTGAGTAAGAAGTTCACCGACTGTGAGACGAGGTATTCGTTACTAGAAAAGACTTGTTGCGCCTTGGCTTGGGCCGCTCATCGCTTGAGGCAATACATGTTAAGTCATACCACTTGGTTGGTGTCAAAGATGGATCCTATCAAGTATATCTTCGAGAAGCCTGCGCTTACAGGAAGAATTGCGAGATGGCAGATGCAGTTGTCAGAATATGATCTTCTTTATGTCACTCAAAAGGCCATCAAAGGTAGTGCACTAGCTGAGTACCTGGCACATCAGCCTATTGAAGATTACCAGTCGATGCAGTATGATTTCCCAGATGAGGACATTCTGGCTTTATTTGAAGAAGGAAGATCCCCAGAGAATGAAAGGTGGAGAGTAGTGTTCGACGGTGCTTCCAACAGTTATGGGCACGGGGCTGGGGCAGTACTGGTGTCCCCTGACAATCACTTCATACCATTCACTACTAGATTGAGCTTCTATGTCACAAATAATATTGCGGAGTACGAGGCATGTATTCTAGGTATTCAGGCAGCTCTAGACTGGAAAGTTAAAAGATTAGATGTGTATGGAGACTCGGCCCTAGTTATCCATCAAGTGAACGGATATTGGGAAGCCAGAGATCCTGAGTTGATACTGTACAGAGACTACATCCGAGAACTGGTTGAGTCCTTCGAAGAAATCACGTTTCAACATCTTCCTCGCAGAGAGAATCAGTTGGCTGATGCACTGGCCACTTTAGCTTCAATGTTTAATATCAATTGTGATAAGAACTTAACCCAGAACAGAATCCAGCATCGAGGTTTGCCAGCACACTCCTACTCCTGTGCAGCAATTAGCGGAGATGATAAACCTTGGTATCATGACATCAAGCAGTATATCCTGAACAGAGAGTACCCTCCAGGGGCATCGGAAAATGATAAAAGAACGCTTAGAAGACTGTCAATGAATTTCTTCCTGAGTGGCGAGGTGCTTTACAAGAGGAATCATGATAAGGTACTCCTTAGGTGTGTGGCAAGGGAGGAAGCAGAAAGGATCATGAGAGAGGTGCATGAGGGCTCGTTCGGAACTCATTCCAACGGGCATACTATGGCAAGGAAGATATTAAGGGCTGGCTACTATTGGCTGCAGATGGAGGCAGACTGCTACAGTTTTGTAAGAAAGTGCCACAAATGCCAGATTTATGCCGATCACATACACGTGCCACCGGCTTCATTAAATGTCATGACTGCACCCTGGCCATTTTCAATGTGGGGCATGGATGTCATTGGTCCCATAGAGCCCAAGGCGTCAAATGGGCACCGCTTCATCCTAGTTGCAATTGATTACTTCACTAAATGGGTTGAAGCTGCTTCATATTCCAGCATAACCAGTTCCGTGGTTGCCAAGTTCGTAAAGAAAGACCTGGTGTGTCGCTATGGTCTTCCGGATAAAATCATCACAGACAATGGTAGCAATCTGAATAGTAAAATGATGAAAGAATTGTGCACAGAGTTTAAGATCAAGCATCATAACTCTTCTCCATACCGTCCTAAGATGAACGGGGCAGTCGAAGCAGCCAATAAGAATATTAAGAGGACTGTGCATAAGATGGTAGTAACCTACAAAGATTGGCACGAGATGCTTCCTTTTGCTTTGCACGGGTATCGTACTTCAGTGCGTACCTCAACCGGGGAAACTCCCTTCTCTTTGGTGTATGGGTCGGAAGCAGTCCTCCCTATTGAAGTTGAGATACCCTCCCTACGGGTGCTAATGGAGACAAAATTAGAAGAAGCAGAATGGGTTCAAGCTCGCCTAGATCAGTTGAATCTCATTGAAGAAAAGAGAGTAGTCGCTCTGTGCCATGGGCAGTTGTACCAGCAAAGAATGAGGAAGGCTTTTGAGAAGAACGTTCGTCCTCGACAGTTTCAGGAAGGAGACCTAGTGCTCAAGAAAATCCTGCCTGTCCAAAAAGATTCCCGGGGAAAATGGACCCCTAATTATGAAGGACCTTATGTGGTGAAGAAAGCATTCTCTGGAGGGGCGTTAATCCTCACAAAAATGGATGGTGAGGACCTCCCACTCACAGTGAACTCAGATGCAGTCAAGAAGTACTATGCCTAAAAGAAATATATAGAAAAAAGAGAAAGATGATCCAAGCAAAAATCAGCTCGCTAGGTTGAAAACCCGAAAGGGCGGCCTAGGCAAAATTGAGCGACCCGGTGGATTGAAAACCCAAATGGGCGATCCAGGCAAAAATTAGGGTCAGAAAAGTTGGACATAAAAAGAGAAGGGGCAAGTAGTGCTTCCAAAAGCTTGGATAGAAGGGTGATCCAGGCTATAAGTATGAGCGGTTGGCATCGAACGCTCCAGAGACAAAGAATATTCATAAGATCTGCTGCGTCTATTCTCCTTTTTTTTTTCTTTTTCTTAGTTTCAGGACAATTTACAATGTACCCTTTTCAGTCAGCGTGACATTCTGCGCGTCTGACTTCTGTATGAATAAAAGTCCAAATTTTTCACTCCATCAGTTTGCTGTCTTATCATTGCTTTCTTTTCATTTCTGATTTTAAACTACGTTTTATGGTAGATGATAAATAAATCATGGAAATGTGCATAAGTCATGGCATTAAGGTCATTGCGAAATTTTTGAAAATGACAACAAAAAGAGATGATCCTTTAGTCAAGTAAGCTCACAAAAATCAAATAAGAAGCGCTGATTGCATTAAAACAAGAGGACGAAGCTCGGCTCCCGAATACTTATCATAAACAATCATGGTGTCTCATAACGCAAGTCCCGCAAGTGGGTCGGACCAGCAAAGGAAAAGCCAAAAGAGCGAAAGAGCATAAAGAAAAAAATATATATGAAAAATAAAAAAAGGAGAGAAAAGAAAAGGTTGAAAAAGCAAAAGAGCAATAAACAAATAAGGTCATGCATTACATTCACCAAACATGAAATCATGCACTCATCATACATAGAAAATAACAATAATAAAGTAAAGAAAAGAGAAATTTAGGCATTTGCATTACATTCATCATAAGAAAAAGAAAAAGGAAATGGCAATCATGGCATTTGCATTGCATGTATGGGCTCATTTTTCAGCTGCAGACAAGTGAGAGAGGATAAAACACCGCAGTGTTAATGTTCGCCTTCAGATCCCAGAAAATGCTCCCCCAAGTTGGGAGTTCAAAAAAAGAAGAAGAAAAGAGAGAAACAAAAAAAAAAGAAAAAGAGAAAAGAAAAGAGAGCGCTCAGGCGCGCATTGCGGATTGGAGCCGAGAGAGTTCATCGCTCCCTTTTGCCCAGGTCTCACATCGTGTACGAGCAACGCGATGGACCGCAACCCCGTGTGAGGTTCAACGGAATAGTTGTATCAGCCTAAGATACAGTGGACGCCGTGCATCGATCAGTATCAGTTCCGGAGCTGATAACGATCCCCCCGGTCGCTCGAAAGACCAGAGATTCTCAGGATGCGTGCTCCTCAAAGCCACGTGCAAACTCGGATTCGTCAAGGGTTCGTTTAAGGATTACAAGTTTTAGGCAGCCCGAGCATTTTACCGTTTTCTTTATCGTTTTCTTCATTTAGCGCTTTCCTTGCCTTTCGCAGTTAGCGTGCATGTTGTTAACCACTTCATTTATGGTTTCCTCATCGACACTCCAAGTGGTGATTCAAAGAAAGAAAAAGGAAAAAGGAAAACTCAGGTTTCTCTAAGTAGACAAAATTGGTATGATTTCTAAATTCTTTATTTCAATTTTGCCTCGGAATATGTTTCGGCCAATTCATATTCCTTGTCAAAATCCAAATAAAGAGGGGCAGCTGTCATACCCCAATTTTGTCCGTCCAAAAATAATAATGATTTTCTTCTTTGTCGTTATATATCTTATTTCGTAAAAGTTGAAAAATACAAATTCATTTTCAAGTTATATTTTACCTCCTATTTAGTTAGTAGATATATTTAATGGTATAAAAAAAAAGGGAAAGCAAAAAAAAAAAAAAGAGAGGGAGCGATTTAGTAAAAAAGGGGTGTAGGTTGTTTTTTTTTATGTTTCAGCGAATTTGGGCTGGTTCTGCCAGAGGCCCATTCGTTGTTAGCCTGACCCGTTTGCTTTATTATCCATCTCACTAAACCTAGCCGTCCACCCCTCCCCATTCCCATCAGATTTGAAAAAAAAAAAAAACACATCACAAACCCTAATTTCCCATCATTCCCATCACTTCCTAAAAATCAGCCGTACAATCCTCCTCCCTCTCTCTTCACGCGTTTCTTTCTTTCTTTCACACGTCTCTTTCTCTCTCTCTCCCACGTCTCCTTCACTACCCCCAATTCTCCCTCTCTCTCATACGCTCCCTTTCCTCTCTTCTCTCATACGCTCCCTTCCACCTCCCTTCTCTCACACAACTTTCAACACATCACTTCCACCTCTCCCATCTCCCCATACCACTGCAGCACACGAAATCTCCATTTTCGGTACCCCCTTTCTCTCCTCTCTCTCACGAAATCACCATTTTTGGTGCCTCTTTCTCTCCTCTCACAAGAAACCTCCGTCCTCACGCGTTTTTTTCTTCTCCTCTCACGCGAAATCTCCTTTTTCTGTCACCAACGTCCGAAGAACCAACGGTCTCCAGAGGTCACGCGTTTTTGATCTCAGTTTTCATGGAAGGTTTCGGTTTCAAGGAAAAACCGCATTGATTTACATAGATATGTATATATGAGTGCAAGCTCCATGAAGAAACCAAAGGGAAAAACGCAGATCCGCAAGTTCAGTTTTTAGTATAAATACAGTTAACGTTTGAAGCACTAGAGACGGTTTTTTTGAGAGGGGAGAGGGGAGAGGTCGAAATCTTGAAGGATCCAGGAGCAAGAGGAAGCAAAAACGGATCTGGAGAAGTTTCAGTGAGAGAGAGATTTTTCGTTTCCTTTTTTTGTTCCATAAAGTTTTCATAGTTTTTTTTGTATTCTGTTGTTGTTGGTGAAATCTGGAAACGTGCTTCACTGTACAAGCATAATATTTGGTAACCATTTTTATTTCTATTTCATCTCTATTTTACTGTAAATCTTGTCTTCTTTTATGATGTTATAAAAGTTATTTGCTGATAATCTCAAAAAAATTAATCTGTTTCTTGCTTATATCTTCATGTATCTTTGTAGTGTTCATATAATATCCCAAAAAAATAATAGGCTTATTATGTTTAATCTGCTCATGCTTCCATAAACGCACAATGGCCTTAATTTTGTTTATCAAATCCAAATAATTCCTTTTCTGTGTTTTTTTAAAAAAAATAATAATAAGAAAAGAACCCCAAAAAAAAACAAAAAAAAACATTTCCTAGTAATTAATAAAAAAGGGTAGTCAATACATTTCTTTTAGTATTATTAAGTAAACAAGTAAACTGATTTTTATGTTTTATTCTTTTATTTATTTATTTTTTTATTTTTTTTTATTTTTTTTTTCAACCAAAAATTATCTCAACCAAAAATATGACAAAAGAATCCCAAAAAACAAAAAACATTTCCTTAGTAAAAAAGGGCAGATAAGACATTTTTTTTAAATAAACAAGTAAACTGCTATTTGTACCCCTGTGTTTCTAATGACACCACCTCTATTTCTTTTAAATTTTCGGACTGCTATTTACACCCCCAGACTCAAGCATAAGCCCCCTTCCTCACTCAAGCCCGGTTTCGCTAACTGGGCCCTCCTATGCGCACTGGGCTTCCTTTTTTTCACACCCCTCATTTTGATAACTTAACCCCTTGGAAGAGCCCAGCATTTACGCAGCCCACTGGAACTATTTCCTGATTTCTGCACCCCCTATTTTAAAACGCAACCCTTCTCACTGTTTACACCCCATCTTTAATAATACAGCCCCCTGTAACTTGCACCCCATTTTACTATTGCACCTCCCCGTTTCCTTTTTTCTTAAATTTTGTTCCTTTCCCTCAAGTAATTTTTTTTTTCTTCACAAACCTTTTCTTCCAAACAACAGATTTTCCTTTCCCTAAGCAAAAATCAAGTCAATTACGAAAACTCTTCAAAATCAAACTTTGTTAGTAATTCTGCGAAGCCTTTGCTTGCACAATTGTTGGCAATGGAGTGCTAATGGTGGTCACTGGGAGCCCTTGCCCCATTGATCATCATGAAAGCTCAACTTTCACAATTCAACAAGATAAAGAATAAAAACCTTTTCCTTTCAAAAACCATTTTCAACCCATCGTCGCTAGTGGTTAATCAGAACCTTTGTTTGTCTAGCCATTGGTGGCGATGTCTTTTTCCCAAAAGAATAATAGGTGATGATCCATCATAACCTTTGTTAGTTTGATCATCGTGTAAATCAATCTCTTTCGAAAATCACTTTCAAAAAAGATAATAAAAACGAGTTGTTATTGATAGTCCATCAGAACCTTTGTTCGTTTGACTAGCTGTACAACTCTCTTTTTGAGTATTTAGTGGTGATTCATCATAGCCTCTGCTAGTTTAATCATTCGCTAATGCTCGTCCTATTTCAAAAACTCACTAAAAAAAGATAAAAAAACAAAAACTTTTCAAAAAGACAAAGGAGAACTACGTAGCTTTGAGTTCTCCATCGCACCGGGAGATACGTAGGAGCGGGCCATGTCCCGTCATAACCGACGTGTGGGGTGCTAACACCTTCCCTGCGCATAACCGACCCCCGAACCCTATTCTCTAGTTTCGCAAGACCAATCGCTTTCCAAAAAAGGTTTTCCTAATATTTTCCTTAATAAATATTGGTGGCGGCTTCATTGTCTTAGGAAAGGTTGTGAACGAGGAAGGTTCTCCCTCGGGGACTTTTTCGGGCGCAACAACCACTCTAATGCGGAACCCTCGAGAGTGAGGGGGAAGATTTTGCAGTGGACGGGTTCCCTAGCGCCCCGGTAGCGCATCATTAATGAGAAGTGTGCCAGATGACCGTCCGGATCTCCAGTCTCGTCGTACATCTTAAGATTCGGCAACTTTTCCGAGGCCCTTGAGATTTGGCATTCGTCCACCCTTCTTGTAAATGGCCCCTCCTCTGAAAACCCTCTTGAGTTTCTGGGGGAGGTGTCTTCATAGCCCAGCTCCTGATACCTGTGTTGCTCGGGGGATCTCCTCGATGGAGAATCCCGGTGGTGCCTTCTGCGAGTGGCAACCCGGCTCCTCGACCTCTCCTGAGCGTTAGGTGACGCGTGTGAGGAGGCACTAGAGTAGGTGTCATCAGGGCGATGGGTCCCTGGGAGTGAGCCTGATTCCCAATGCCTGCGTCGCCTGGGAGGAGAGCGAGGTACATAACGTCTCCGAGGTGGGGACCGGCGTCGCCTCGAGGTCACTACCGTTGGAGGGATTGTCAACCTGCTGACTGGAGGCTGTTCCGGCAGGGCGGTCACCCACAATTCAACCTCCCTTAGTCGCGCTTCCTGTTCCAACATCGCTTGAGTGCGACTGGCCAGGAGGTCCAAAAGCTGATTCACGTCAGAGGGCTGGACGGGTCGACTGGTGGCCTCGTCCTGTATAGTCAAGACGTTGCCCTCGGGGGTACCCTCCGGTCAGGGTGCGGGTATGGCGATGCTCTGAACCCGGGGTCTGCCTCTGGGTTCCATGGAGTAGCAAGAGAAAAGTTCGAGTGATAATGTGAAAGATAGAAACCTCCCACTGTGGTCGCCAATGTTCTGTACCGAGTAGCTTTTTGGTCAGCTGCTGTTGGTAGGTCTCTTGCTGCTCTAGCAGGTGGTCAGGGAGAGCCCGGGGGGTACCTGCAAGCCACTCCGACGCTCAAGTCAGTATATAGAATATAAGAGTGTAGGTACTAAGGATTAGAGATTCAACCTTTGTAAGGGCAAAGTTTGCCTGTATTTATAGGAAATCGCGCCCTCTCGTGGATCGTTGGATGGGTAGAGTCGATCTTGACCGTCCAAGCATATTGGGCTTGCATGAGGTGGACATGGGCTGAGTCGGTTGGGATGATCCATATCACTTGCTAGATGCACCTCCTGGTTTTGCTAATGAGACCCCCTGGTTGACTCTAGAACACCAACTAATTCGGTCAGAGTCACGACAATCAAGAATCAAACAAACAATGCATGCAACTCTATAAGATTTCACACATGGAAGATACAATGGAAAACACATACAATCCGGTTAGGACCGAACTGATCTGATACCACTAAATGTGACACCCTTTAACCCGAAAGTACTTATAAAAGAAAGAGTACGAAAAATGAATGAATTGTTTTTCAAATAAAGTTATCAATCCATTTTTGAAATACTTTTCGCAAGTAAAAGATGTCGCCAACTCCTTAAATCATATAAACAAGATTTAAAATAACGCCAAATACTAAGCGATAAAACATTTCTTTCAGTATAATAACAATAATGATCTTAAATATAACAATAAGAGTACAACCCAAATCCCGATGTCACATAATCAGAGCAATTAACCTTTAATCCAATAAACTAAAAATAGAGTGACATCAATGTGTATAATCAAATCTCGCCCACTGCACGATCGTAGAAGGTCACTCCAACGACACCTGGAACTCAATCTAAAAAATGGTGCACGGGTGAGAAAGAGTGTCCAAACCATATAAGGAATATAAGACCGAAACTAAAACAGCAAGACTACCACAAAACAAGGGAACAATCAACAATAGTAGATACAACTTTCATAACACACATGCACAAACAATCCTTAATTAATCTTCAGCTAATCCTAGTGTCGCGACCTCACGTACGGTCCTAGGACTGCAAGCAGCAACAACAATAACAACAACATGATTAGGATACCTTGCCAGATACTGCCATACAGTCATCAACAACAACAACAACTATAGGACCACGATACCTTGCTTGAACGGGATACCTTGCCCGATAGCGCCCTACAAGGAACAACATCAATAGGACCGGGATACCTTGCCCGAATGGGATACCTTGCCCGATAATGCCCTACAAGAACAACAGGACTGAGACACTCGAACGGGATACCTTGCCCGATATTGCCCTGAAGAACACCCAATAGAAGACTATGAGGACCGAGATACCTTGCTCGAACGGGATACCTTGCCCGATAATGCCCTACTAACAACAACGATGACGACCATAACAACAACAAGATGGACACACAATGGATCTAATCAGACGCGATATTGCACAACGACAACGACAACAACGACGACAACGAGAACGGCGATGACAACAACAACAACAACAACAACAACAACAACAACAACAACAACAACAACAACAACAACAACAACAACAACAACAACAACAACAACAACAACAACAATACCTATCATCATCACCATCCTTTGAGGAACGGCTCGCCCATACTGCGACGAGTCCTTGCCCATACTGCGACAAGGTTTCTCCTATACAATTTCAACTATTGAGGTACGGCTCGCCCATACTGCAACGAGTCATTGCCCATACTGTGACAAGGTTCCTCTTACAATCATCAACTTTTAAGGTACAGCTCGCCCATGCTACGACGAGTCCTTGCCCATGCTGCGACAAGGTGCCTTTAACAAATCTCGATCACAAAGATATAGCTCGTCCATACTGCAACGAGTTCCTGCCCATGCTGCAGAAAGATTCTTCAACACGAACCAGCTTGCTAATCATCGACGAATGATAACTTGCCCATTGTGCGACAAGTCTCCGATAACAATACCTATAAAGCCAACCAGCAATCACCACGAACACGAACGTCAAGTCATTTAATAACCTTAGCAATTTCAAGTTGGTCGTGACTACATCAATCTATGCTAAGATTTTTGTCTAAGTCTCAAACAACAAGAACTTCTTATTATTTTGAATTACCTGTCATTCTAGTCTATTAACACATTAGACACTAGCTCATCCTACCACTTTTATAACTAAGTGATTTACCAATCTACTCATATTAGAATCATCCAATAAACTCGACCTATTGACTACAACCATCCAAATAAAATTACAGTCATCCAAATAATTTAGTTACAGTCATCCAGATCATTTGGTTACAGTCATCCAAATCAAATAATCAAATAATTTACAGACCATTTAAATCATTACGGTCATCCTGAATAATTACAGTCATCCAAATTGAATAAATAACATAAGTAATAAATAAATAATAAATAATGAATACAGGAAAAATATGGATTGCAATAATCAAAACTATCTTAGTCATATCCCCTATTCCCCATATAGAATAAAAACCCTTTCCCCCGCACCTGGTTCCAAAAACGACAACAAATCTTTTAAAAAGCATAAGAACATGTCACGAACTCCGGAACTCACCAGCAACCAACCAACGGGGTAAAAATACATACATTACAACGAGTACTTAATTGATAATCTAAAACATAATTTTAATTAAATAACTAGTATTTTACCCGTGCATACGCACGGGTGCTACTGTATGGTCGGTGTATTGCCATAAAGTCATAATAGTAATTTGGAAGATAATCATAAGTTGTGAACAATGTCCAAAATGTATGATTTGAAATTCAAAGTGGAAAGAGATGGTATTATGTCATATAAGATACAAATGAAAATTATATTGAGTCGAAGAAAATAAAGGAGATTGACAATCAAAATTACGTTGATCCGTAATAATGGACATTAGGGGTAAAATATGCATCCCCTTTGACACTCCTGTTTGCATACTCGTTGACCCTCCCGTTGGCACTCTCGTTGGCGCTCTCGTTACCTCTCTCGTTGACACTCCCGTTGCAGCTCCCATTGCCAGTCTCTCGGTGTCGCTCCCGTTGCCATATGTTAACTCATATTATTCTATATGATTTAATATTAATTAAATCATATTCGTTTAATTATAAGTAAGGTATTTTGTAAAGTTTGGTAGTGGCTAAAGTTGTATTTTTATAATTCTTAGTGGTTAAATTGATTGATTTTAATAGTTTTAATAGAGAGATTATAGTAAATAAGAATTTTTAGATGGAGTAAAAACGAAGAAAAAAGAAAATAAGATTTTTTAAAATATGCATCCACGTTGGCACTGTGTTGGCGCTCTCCTTGCCTCTCTTGTTCCCACTCATGTTCCCCTTCCCGCTCTCGTTGTCGATTCAATTGCCAGTCTCGCATTGCCGCTCTCGTTGTGTTGCAAATTTTGTCTTTTAGCGTTGGATTTACTAAAATAGTTGTGTTGCAAAAAGTTAAAACAAAATTGGTATCTTCTTATAATATTAATAATAGAGTACATGGTAAAATATGCAGCCCCGTCACTCTCATTCCCTCTCTTGTTGGCACTCCCGTTGGCACTCTCGTTGGTGCTCTCGTTCCCTCTCTTGTTGGCACTACCGTTGCCGCTCTCGTTGCTGATCTCGTTGTCAGTCTCTCGTTGCCGCTCCCGTTGCCACATGTTTTCTCCTTTTTTTCTATATGTTTTAATATTACAATTGTTAGTGGTTAAATTGATTGATTTTATTTATTACATGAAAAATTGATTGATTTTAGTAGTTTTAATAGAGAGGTTATAGTAAATAGTAAATTTTAAATTATTTAATTATTGAGTGTGATATTAATTTAATAATTTATTTTTTTGGAATAAATAATTTTGAAACTATTGTTAGAGGTATGGTTTTTTTTTGACAAATGGTAGTAGTTAAATTGATTAATTTTAGTAGTTTGAGTAAATTATAGAAATAGTTAAAAAAAATTATGTTTTTAGTAAAAAAAACTGACAAAAAGTGATTGTTTATGGAAAGAAAAACTGAAAAAAATTGGAAAAAAAACTGTAAAAAAAGTTGGTTTTAAAATTTGTTGTTTTTGGTCCTTTTGCTGCGTCAGTTGCAGCTTCTGATTTCAGTTTTCAATCAGTTTTTTGTCCCTCACTTTTTTGTCCCTCTATCATTTCCGTTGGTGCTCTCGTTGCCACTCGCATTGGCGCTCTCGTTGCCACTCCCGTTGGCATTCTCGTTGGCATTTTACTCTTTTTTAGTAATTATAAAATAATTATTTGGTAATTTTTTGTAGTGGCTAAATTGATTGATTTTAACAAATGTAGTTAAATTGATTAGTTTTAGTAGTTATTTTGTAATTTTTGGTAGGGGTTAAAGTTTTTTTACAATTCTTTTTTTGACAATGGATAGTGGCTAATTGATTTATATTGACTAATTATTTTATTAATTTTAGTAGTTTGAGTAGATTATAAAAATAGTGAAAATTGATTTATAGTGATTAATTGTTTTTATAAAAATATTCACACCCGTTTTTTAAACAAAATTAAAAAAAGCAGTGTATAATTTTTTTTTTTAAAAATTGAATTTTTTAATAAAAAATGTATTGGTACTGTAGCGCGTCAGAAACGTCACTGTAGCGTACTGTAGAGTGACATAGGCGGGACTGTTGCGCGTCAGAGACTTCACTGTAGCACACTGTAGGGATACTGTTGCATTTTGTCTTTATGTTGTGAATTATCTATTTTGCCCCTAAATTGTAACAAATGTCAAAATTTGGTGATGTCTAAAAATGTAAATGTGCTAGCATAAAAAGTATTTATTCTACGGCATATTAAAATTAACATAAAAAGAGACTCACTGAGAAGTATGAGGGAGAACGCAAAACGTTCACCGTGAAGGATGGAGCCATGATATGAATGGCCCAAAGGCTTTACGAAGCAACCAAGAGTAGGAACAATTGTTTGAATTGAAGCATTATTATATCCAGCAACTTTATCTTTCAATGAATCTTGCATTACAACTCATGATTCAAACTCAATGAAATGGGTTTCAAACAAAAAGGTGTTGGTGGCGTGAAATCATGTAGCCAAGTGAAAGTCAAAAGGAAATAGGCAACAGCCTTACATTAGGCACATATAAGGAGGAAGCGAAGTTGAAATATGAAGAGGTATGTTTTGTAAAGAGAAGGATAATGGAGCAACCGAGTGACACAGTAGACGAATCTAATATGCGTTCTCTTTTGATCAACAATGCAACTGAATGTATGAAAGGAATTAAGGGAAAACTAGGTTTTTAGAAAAAGCCTAAATAAAGAGTGCATGATAATAAGGCCCAAAAAGGGGTGCAAGAAGCCCAAAGCTCATTTAAATTATTTTTGAGGAACATTTTCATTATACACATCATCTTAAGATTCTTCACCCTTTTTTTTTCTAACAATAATTTTTGTCCTGAAATAGTACTTTTGAAACACTAATATTTTATCAAAATAAAATATATAAATAAAAATAATACATAAATTAGCCACATATAGTAGAAATGTCATTCGCAGAATTTGGGGTGTTACACTTCTCAACTTGAAAATATCAGAAAAACTATATGTCTCTAACTTAGATCTTGAAAATGAAAATACAAGGTTAAGAAAACAAGTTAGTCACTTGACAAATGAGCTTATGATGTGTGCACAGAATCTCAAAGCGTCTCAAGTAAGTCTAACTCCCCTTGAGAAGGATCAGATATATAAGAAGGGGAACAGAAAACCCAAAGTAAAATGCTTAAGATGCAATCAAACTGGACATCACATTTCAGTTTGTAGCAACAAGCAAAAAGATCCCATAAATGTAAAGACTAACCCTCAAGGACCCAGAAACAAATGGGTACCAAAATCTTTGCCAAATCTTAATGCAGGCATGCCTCATTGCATCAAGAAGAAAACTGTGGTAATCACAAATATCATTTAACCCGGTCCTTGAAGATTTGAGGCGATAACTTAAAAATCAAAGACACAAGTGTTCATCACATAAGTTGAGCAAGAATCATTGAAACACTTTGTTTCTATCTTGAATCATTGAAACACATTGTTTCTAACTTGAATGTATTAATGCACATATTAAGATATTTTCTTAGATAACCTAAGATAGTATCTTAATATCCAGAATAGATAGATACAACTTTTAATGTTTTTAGACATTTTGAATTGTATTCCTATTCTGTTCTTCTCCTAGAGAGATTTGTAATTGTTTTATACCGTATCTCTGGACCTGTATCCGATCTTAGACACAAGGTCCGATCCGAGATAGTTGGTAGGGGTTGGTCTTGATCAACCGAGCTCCGCTTCCGATCCGGGGCAGGTGGTACCTGCGAGGACACTCCGACGCTCAAGTCAACTAGGGAACTGATTAGAGGTAAAGAGTAGGAAAGAGTGTGTACCTTGAGCATTACATTGAATGCCTATTTATAGAGTAAAAGTGGGTTGTCCGAATGAATCAGAGCCGTCCGATCTAGGGCCTAGATCTTAGTCGTTGGTTAATGGATCTGCTTTTGCTTATGGGCCTCACTATTGTGGATTGGGCCAATCCGTAACAGTTGCCCCCCAAGTCGGGTCACCTGGGAGGCGATCTTGACTTGTAAGCCTTGTCCGAGCTGCACGAAATCGGGCTAGTGCTCCCGAGACAGAGATGACCGTTGAGTGACTCAAGGTTCCTCTGAACATCCGGGATTCAGTTTTTAGATTGCGACCTTCTACAAGGTCGGGCTTATACCTACGAAGGTGTCTGCCCCCAGCCTCGGAAGCCTGTGACCACCGAGTGACTTGACGTGTCAGTTTAATGTCGCCTTTTGGACAGAATTCTTCAAGGTCGGGCTTATACCAGCGAGGGTGTCTACCACCAGCCTCGGAGCGCCCGAGATACGGGTCTTGTCAAAGATCTTCGAGGCCGGGTTTATACCAGCGAGGGTGTCAACTGTAACACCCTAAATATTTAATTAATTTATTTAATTAAGTATTTAGGAATTTATTTTAATTAATGGGATATAATTTAATTAAGTGAAATTATGTTAAAATGGTGTAGGTGGTATTAGAAGGTGGAGGCGCCAATTAGATGAACTTGGGCTTAAGTGAAAAGCCCAAGCCCATGATCCATGAAATATGCGAAGTCGCTAAGTCATTTGGGATTAGGGTTTTGGCTTAGGCAATTGCGAATTGAGAGAAGAGAATAGAGAGAGTGAGAGGCGCCGTGGAGAAGAGAGAAAGAAGGGAGAGGTCGCGAGCTCAAGGAGGAAGAGGAACGTGATCCGTTGCTGTGGTTCTGTTCGTGACTGTCTCTAGGGCTTCCGTTCTTCAAATCCAAGGTAAGGGGAGTTCTATCTTTCTATATAATAGATGTTTATTATAGGTTTTAGGGTAGGGTTAGCCTAGATCTATCCATGATCATGAATGTGTATGTGAGTTCATGTTTTGTTGATGATTTATGCGTGATCTTCATGATTGGTGGCTGAAAAATCCATTTGGTTGTGGTATGGGCGCCTAGGGCGCCATATGTTTGATTGTGTTGCTGGGCGCTGGGCGCCAAGGGCGCCGTGTGCGTGTGTGTTGTGTGTTGCTGGACGCTGGGCGCCAGGTGCCAGGCGCTGGGCGCCAAGGGCGCCGTGTACGTGTGTGTGTTGCGTGTGTGCTGGGCGCTGGGCGCCAAGGGCGCCAGTGTGCGTGTGTGCTGTGTTGCGCGCCAGTGCGCGTGTTGTTGCTCCTGGGCGCATGGCGCCCGTGTTGCGCGCCAGTTGCGCTGTGTTGCTTCTGGATGTCTAAGTTTGTGTCTTAGGCGCCCAGTGCCTGGGCGCCATTTTCAGGATGTCCCCGATTTTTAATAAAAACTGTTTTCGCTATATCTTTTGACTCGGGCATCCGTTTTAAACGTTTCAAAAAGTGTTGGGAAGCTTTTTCGGTTGTCTACCTGTGTGTCTTATTTTTAAAATAAAAACTTATTATTTTCTGGTGGTTTCTGGGTGCCCAAGTGGCTGTCCCCGGTGGTCATCCCAGTGACGTTGTAAAGCCGTATTGAGTCTTTTAAAAATCCTTTTTGCGTATAACCAACAGTTTTAACGCTTTAGTGTCAAAATGCGAAATTATGACGATGATGCCTTAAGTGGCTAGTTAAATGACGTTTTTGCCCTTAGTGGCCAATATTATTGATGATGATGTGTAAAGGACGATGATGCCCTTAGTGGCTAGTTAAATGACGGTTTTGCCCTTAGTGGCTATTGTTTGATTGATGACGTTTATGGATAAGTGACGATGAGGCCCAAAAGGCTAAGCGACGATGATAATAAGCGACGATGAAATTTAGCGACGTTGTTGTGTGTAATTATAATGGACAGGTGATGTGCCTCTTATTTGGCAAATTGGTAAGCGACGGGTCACATAGTTGACGGTGATTGTGTGTTTGTGTGCGGTGCATGTCATAGTGTCTCATGTATTCCATATGCATGAACCCAGCGACGATGAGGCCATAAAGGCTAAGCGACGATGAGGCCATAAAGGCTAAGCGACGATGATGAAAGGTACCTCATGCATATGCCCGCGAGTGGGTTGCATTTCATATAGTTACATGACATCGTGATGAGTTGTTGTAATGACGTAATTGATGACTGTGATGTGGTTACTCAAGTGCTGTGACTTTGACTTATTGCTTATCATATGATTTATTATATGGATTGAATTGGACTCACCCTTCTGTTTGAATGTTACCCCTATGCGGTAACGTGCAGGTGATCACGAGTGAAGACCTAGGTATCTTCACTAATTTGAGTCGGGTCGTCATGCTCTGATACGTAGCACTCAGGGGGGAAACGAACTCGATGTTTTAAGACCATTTTGGTTGTTATATGTTATTTGATGGTTTCTCTTTATTTTATTTTTCGCTGCGTAGTTGGTTTTATTGATGTCAAGGTTGTGGTGACGATGACTGATTCTTGAGGTTTTCCCCATTGGGGGCGTGCTACGTATTGCACAATTATTGATGTTGAACTGTTTTATTGAAGTACGATGTTTTATTCGAAGTATGTGTAACATTCCTTGCGATGAAAGAAATTTTGAAACTCTGATTTTACAACCAAATTAACGGGTAGAAAAGGGGTGTTACATTAGTGGTATCAAAGCAAAAGTTCGGTCTGTCCGGCCAAGTTGTCCAGTCATTGACAATCTAGTATTGTCGACTTATTCTAACTGTTGGTTTTGTTGCAGCTTTGAGTTGAGATGGCTGGGAGAAACGACACTGCGATTGCTGCTGCTTTGGCTGCCATGGCTCAGGCTGTGCAGAATCAGCAGAATGCTGGAGAGAACGCTGGTTTTCGCAGTCCGACTACTTTCCAGAGAGAGAATCCACCCACTTTTAAGGGCAAATATGATCCAGATGGCGCTATGGTCTGGTTGAAAGAGATCGAGAGGATTTTCAGGGTGATGGACTGCACTGTTGAGCAGAAGGTCCGTTTTGGTACTCACATGTTAGCTGAGGAGGCCGACGACTGGTGGTTGGCTACTAGGCAGAGGTTGGAGGCTGTGCAGGAAGAGATTACCTGGGAGGTATTCAGCAGGGAATTTCTGAGAAAGTATTTTCCTGAAGATGTCCGAGGAAAGAAAGAAATAGAGTTCCTGGAACTGAAGCAGGGTGGTATGTCTGTGACTGCGTATGCGGCGAAGTTTGTGGAATTGGCAAAATTCTATCCGCACTATAGTGAGGCTACAGCTGAGTTCTCAAAATGCATCAAGTTCGAGAATGGTTTGAGGCCTGACATCAAAAAGGTAATTGGTTACCAGAAGATCTGTGTGTTCGCTGATCTGGTTGATAGCTGTAGGATCTTCGAGGAGGACAGTACTGCACATTATAAAGCTGTTTCTGAGAAAAAGGGTAAGTTTCCGAGTCGAAGCAAGCCGTATGAGGTTCCTGCGGGTAAGAGTTATCAGAGGGCTGCTGGAGGTAAGAGGGCTAGTGGGGGAGATGCCCCTGCTAGCATTGTCTGTTTTAAGTGTGGCAAACCTGGCCACAAGAGTACTACATGCGGGTCTGATGAGAGAGTTTGCTACCGTTGTGGTAAAAAGGGTCATACGGCGGCCGAGTGTAGGGTCAAGGATGTGGTGTGTTTCAACAGTGGTGAGTCTGGGCATATCAGTGCAAAATGTACAAAGCCGAAGAAAGAAAGGTCTAGTGGGAAAGTGTTCGCATTGGCAGGAGAGGAGCCTGATGAGAGGGATGGTCTTATTAGAGGTACGTGTTTCATTAACGGTACTTCTCTGAAATCTCTTATTGATATTGGTGCTACCCATTGCTTTATATCTGTTGATTGTTGTAAAAGATTGGGTCTTGTTTTATCTGCTATGTAAGGGGATATGGTTGTCGATACTCCTGCGAAGGGGTCGGTGATTACTTCCCAGGTGTGTTCTCAGTGTCCCATGTCGATCTTCGGCAGGGACTTTGTTGTGAATTTTGTTTGCTTGCCGTTGAGAGGAATGGATGTAATCTTGGGCATGGACTGGTTAGAGAATAACCACGTCCATATCAACTGTCCTAGCAAGTCGGTTAGTTTCGGGGAAGAAGATTCTGTTTTGGTATCCGCTAGTCAGTTGAAGAAGTTGAGGGAAGAAGGAGTTCAGCTATTTTCGTTGATGGCATCGTTGTCTGCTGAGAGTCAAGCTGTTATTGAAGAACTGCAAGTGGTACGCGAGTTTCCTGAGGTTTTTCCTGACGAAATTCCGGGTGTGCCGCCGGAGAGGGAAGTTGAGTTCTCGATTGATCTTGTGCCTGGTACGAGGCCTGTGTCTATGGCACCATACAGGATGTCGGCGTCGGAATTGTCTGAGTTGAAGACGCAACTCGAAGAATTGCTTGAGAAAAAGTTTGTGAGACCGAGTGTATCACCGTAGGGAGCTCCGGTATTGTTAGTCAAGAAGAAAGATGGGAGTATGAGGTTATGTGTGGACTATCGCCAGTTGAATAAGGTAACTATCAAGAACAAGTATCCGCTTCCGAGGATCGACGATTTGATGGATCAGTTGGTGGGTGCCCGTGTTTTCAGCAAAATTGATTTGAGGTCCGGATATCATCAGATTAAGGTGAAGGATGAAGATGTTCACAAGACAGCTTTCAGGACAAGGTATGGGCATTATGAGTACTCAGTGATGTCGTTCGGTGTGACCAATGCACCTGGTGTATTTATGGAATATATGAATCGTATTTTCCATAATTACCTAGATCGGTTTGTGGTGGCCTTCATAGATGACATTCTAGTTTATTCTAAGTCGGAGGAAGAGCATGCTGAGCACCTGAAGTCAGTATTGGAAGTTCTGAAAGAGAAAAAGTTGTATGCTAAGTTATCGAAGTGTGAGTTCTGGCTGAAAGAGGTGAGTTTCCTTGGGCACGTGATTTCTGGTAATGGTATTGCGGTTGATCCAGCAAAAGTAGAGGCAGTGTAGGAGTGGGAGGCTCCGAAATCCGCAACAGAGATCAGAAGCTTTTTGGGTTTGGCTGGGTACTACAGGAGGTTCATCGAGGGTTTTTCCAAGTTGGCCCTTCCGTTGACTCAGTTGACTTGTAAGGGTAAAGTTTTCGTTTGGGATGCTCGGTGTGAGGAAAGTTTTATGGAACTGAAGAAGAGATTGACAACGTCGCCTGTTTTGACGTTGCCTAATCCGGAGGAACCGTTTGTTGTATATTGTGACGCTTCGAAGATGGGTCTTGGTGGTGTGCTGATGCAAGATGGGAAAGTCGTTGCGTATGCGTCGAGGCAGTTGCGGGCTCATGAGAAAAATATTCCTACGCATGATTTGGAATTGGCTGTTGTGGTATTTGTGCTTAAGATTTGGAGGCACTATCTTTATGGTTCGAGGTTTGAGGTGTTCAGTGATCATAAGAGTCTGAAGTATCTGTTCGATCAGAAGGAGTTGAATATGAGACAGCGTCGGTGGTTGGAGCTCTTGAAGGATTATGACATCGGTTTGAATTATCATCCCGGCAAAGCTAATGTCGTGGCTGATGCTTTAAGCCGGAAGTCTTTGCATATGTCGGCAATGATGGTGAAGGAATTAGAGTTGATCGAGGAATTTCGAGATTTGAGTTTGCTTTGTAGAATGACACCTCGTAGTGTCAAGCTGGGAATGTTAAAGATCGATAATGACTTTCTGGGCAGCATCAGAGAGGCTCAGAAGTCAGATGTCAAGTTGGTAGATTTAGTGAATGGGGTTGGTCAATCTGAAGATGAAGATTTCAAATTGGATTATCGTGGTGTGTTGAGGTTCCGGGGTAGGATCTATGTTCCGGATGATGCGGAGATGAGAAAGGCAATTTTGGAGGAGGGTCACCGTAGCAAGTTGAGTATCCATCCTGGAGCAACAAAAATGTATCAAGATCTGAAAAAGATATTTTGGTGGTATGGTATGAAGAGAGATGTGGCACAGTTTGTGTATGCCTATTTGACCTGTCAGAAGTCGAAGGTTGAGCATCAGAAGCCTGCAGGGTTGATGCAACTGTTGGAAGTTCCAGAGTGGAAGTGGGATAGCATTGCGATGGACTTTGTGACGGGATTGCCGAATATAGTTAGGGGTCATGACGCTATTTGGGTGATCGTTGATAGGTTAACGAAGTCTTCTCACTTTGTTCCTATTAATGTCACTTATCCGGTGTCGAGGTTGGCAGAGGTCTATGTCAAAGAAATTGTGAAGTTGCACGGTGTTCCGAAGAGTATTGTATCAGATAGGGATCCGAGGTTCACTTCTGAGTTTTGGACGGGTTTGCAGAAGGAATTGGGTTCAAAGTTGAAAATGAGTTCGGCATATCATCCTCAGACAGATGGTCAGTCAGAGAGGACAATTCAGTCGTTAGAAGATTTGTTGAGGGCTTGTGTCTTGGAACAAGGGGGTTCATGGGATTCCTACCTTGCGTTGATTGAATTTACCTATAACAACAGTCACCATTCCAGTATCGGGATGGCACCGTTTGAAGCATTGTATGGTCGAAAGTGTAGAACGCCGTTGTGTTGGTATGAGTCGGGGGAGAGTGTAGTATTGGGACCGGAGATTGTCCGGGAGACTACAGAGAAAATCAAGATGATCCGTGAAAAGATGAAGGCTTCGCAGAGTCGTCAAAAGAGTTATCATGACAAGCGGAGGAAAGATTTAGAGTTTCAGGAGGGTGAGCACGTGTTCTTGAGGGTTTCTCCTATGACCGGTGTTGGTCGAGCGTTGAAGTCGAAGAAGCTCACTCCCCGCTTTGTTGGTCCTTATCAGATTTCTGAGAGAATCGGAAATGTGGCTTATAGGGTGGCTTTACCGCCAAATCTTTCGAATTTGCACGACGTGTTTCATGTGTCGCAACTTCGAAAGTATGTTTCGGATCCATCTCATGTGATCCATATAGATGATGTAGAGGTGCGGGATAATCCTCACTGTGGAGACGATGCCCGTACGGATTGAGGATCGTGAAGTGAAAGTGCTTAGAGGCAAAGAAATTGCATTGGTGAAAGTGGTTTGGCTAGGAGCTGCCGGTGAGAGTATGACTTGGGAGCTAGAAAGCAAGATGTGGGAGTTCTACCCAGAGTTGTTTGATCAGGTAAATTTCGAGGACGAAATATTCTAAGTGGGGGAGAGTTGTAACACCCTAAATATTTAATTAATTTATTTAATTAAGTATTTAGGAATTTATTTTAATTAATTGGATATTGTAGCGACCGAAAAATCCGGAGGAGGGATCCTTCGAAGTTCTTGAAATGAAGCCGCCACCAAAGTTTAGTTTAAGGGCAAACATTGGAAAATCCCTATTGAATGGATAAAGGGGGTTTTGCGGACCAGGTTTAGGCTCGGGAGTCGTTTATGCGTAGGGAAGGTATTAGCACCCTACGACATCCTTCCTAAGGAAGGCTACCTTTTAACTAAATGTGTAAACATTTATTAATTCAAAAATAATGTTTTTACCCTTATAATAATAATAATAAAAGGACTCGATAAACACTTATTTATTTTTGTACTTTTTGAGAAAAAGGAGAAAAGTGAATTAAAAGAGAAAAGAAAGTTTTTTTATTAATGCAATTGACAGAGGTCGGCCGCCCTCTGGTCCTACGTATCTCCTGGTAGAGAATCAAATCACACGTAGTTCTTGGTTTTTTTTGGTTTTCGAAAATGTTTGAAAAGGGGAAGAGCTTTCATAATGATCAAGCAAGCAAAGGCTTTGAGTGATCATTACTAATGACTCCGGATAGTATTCATGACAATCAAACAAGCCAAGGCTTAGAGTGATAGTCACTAATAACAATGGGTTTGAAAATGACTTTTTGGTTTGTTTTGTGAAAATGATTGGTTTAGGGTTGCGAAAAGGATTTTTATTTGTTGCGCTTGACGAGAACGAGACTCGCTCCTACGTATCCCAAATGGGAATCAAAGCGACGTAGTTCTAATAAAAATGTTTTTGAAAAGGGTTTGAAAGGGGAAAAGCTTTCATAATGATCAAGCTAGCAAAGGCTTTGAGTGATCATTACTAATAACCCTTGATTAATAACCCTTGATCATTACTAATAACCCTTGATTAATTAAGACTAGACATGTCAATATGATCAAAAGATCCACTTATCAAGGATGCAAGATGAAGTTCTCAAAGAAAATGTGTGTGTGTAGGAAGGGGTGTATTTACCCTAATGACTCTATGCTACAACATGCATGTAGACTTACGTCTTCATTAGGAGGTCATACACATGGATGGAATGGCATATAATTGAATCAAGACATTTAAAATGCATCAAAAACAAGCAAGCAATTGATCATAGGCATAGAATTGTCTTAATTAAACTAAGGAACATATGAGCAACGATTTCTCGATAACATGAACAAAAGGAGAAATTGCATCAAGGCTAAGGTAGGCCTATCCTTTGCATTCATGAATAAGGGCGCAAAGGCTAATAACACAATCAAAGAGGAGGGAGCATCAAGGTTTTGGGTAACCTATCCTTTGCAATACCCCATGGACCTTAAACCATAAACCTAACTATCTCATCTTTTATTCATTAAGAAATTGAGAGGAGAAGGTTGAATCATCTAAAACCATCCTCACCACTTAGAATATGATGCACTAGGCATACGTGGGAATCATATGATTTATCATCAACAATGGACAATAATAAAATTAGAATACAAGAGCAAGTAAATAAACACTAAAGCCAAGTTGAATCACATAGGGCAATCCTCTCACTTTGAGAAAAGTGCACTAGGCACTAGTGAGAATCAACTTGCCTATCATCAACAATGAACAATAAGCAAATTAAAAATACCAAGATTAAATAAACACATAACTAGGTTGAATCACATAGAGCAATCCTCTCACTTTGGGAAAAGTGCACTAGGCACTAGTGAGAATCAACTTGCCTATCATCAACAATTTACAATAAGCAAATGAAAATGCAAAGATTAAATAAACACATCGCTAAATTGAGTCATTTCTAGCAATCTTCACCACTTAGGTCAAGGTGCACTAGGCACTAGTGGGAATCATATTGCTAAATCATCAAACAACAAAAGTAACATTTAACACTAAAATGAAATACTAATAACAAGATTTAACATCATTAAACAAAGAACAACAACAAAATCAACTTAGAAATATTTTTAGATCTATAAGCATGGGAACCAAAGGAAACATAGATCCACATTTTATTTAATAAAGAAAACAACAAAATTAACACAAAGCAACATAGATCTATTTTTTTACAAGGATTCATATGATTAAGCAAGGAAGTGCAACAAGATCATATTAACCCTAATTTTTTTCATGATATGCGAAAATGCTAGAGCCCATAGACAACAATTTATTTATGAAATTTAGTGCATAATATGTAAAGATGCAAGGGAAATTATTCAAATAGAAGAATAACTCCTTCAAGGCCAAGGACCCATCTCAAACACCCAAAGCTCCCTAAGTCTTTGTCAAAATGTTTGAAATGGATCCTCAAAGCAAACAACAATCAAGAAGGAGTTTGGAGTAGAGGAGAGATCATGCAAGAAAATTAAATATGAGGTGCAAAGCTTCAAGGATTACCTCAAAACTATAATGAAATGAAGAAGGTGATAAGCTCAAAAAATTACTAGCAATTTGATGATGCAACCTTGAAGAGAATGGAAGGAAGGACGGTGATCTAACAAGAAATGGAGGATTTGGTGGTGAAAAGTTGAAGAAAATATATGGAGGAGGGAGGGAGAGGCTACGGTTTTGGTGAGGAAGGAGAGGGGGAGGAGGTGCTTTTGGTGTACTAGGGTTTTTGTGTAGGAGAATGAGAGGCAAATGAGAAGCAAAAAAGATGAATCCTAGGTGTGGGAATGAGGGAGGTATTTATAGGATGAAACTAGGTTTAAGGGTAATTTAGTCTCTTATTTTTTTAGGTGCTCTAGGATTGCATCTAAATTTGGAACCAAGGGTCAAGATCAAATGTCACATGGATTAGGGGCAATTAGAAAGCACAAAGTGAGGAGAGAGAGGGCTGAGGGGTGTAGCTTAAGGAGGTGAGTGAAGGATAAGTTTAATTACAAAAATGTATTTTCTCATGAAGCATATTACAAGAGTGCCATTTTAATTCAAATGAAGGGTGAGGATTGCATTTAACACTTGAATGGAAGGCCATGATTTAAACACAATTTGCAATCAATAAAATAAACCAAAAATGGGGAAAAAAGGGCTGGAATTCGCAGCCAAAGGATAAGAGAGACAGAGTAATTGCAAGTTGTCATTGTACTATTTGTCTCCCACTACCTTTCTAATTATCCTTTCTTTTTCTTGATTTTTTTTCTAGATAATTCTTCATTAATCTTACCATTTTGGGCCATGTCCCATGATTCAATGATTGGGCTCTGAATTTTATGATCTCGCCAATCCCAAAATTGATTTGTTGACCCCACTCCAAAGGAAATGACCATTTTACCCTTTTGTTCAAAAACCGAATTTCATGCCAAAAATATTCCTATGATGCACAAAAAATACACAACTACACTCACTTGGATTCACATAAATTCCTCAAGAGATGTATGATGGTTTTTACCGAGAAATTATTTATTTTAGTGAAATGACCAAAATGCCCTTTTGGTCCCAAAAACCCTAATTTGCTCCAAACTTCATTTCCACTCTAACAATGATCCCGAGACCCTTTGGATGACTCTAAAACTCTAGAAATACATGCATGATGAGAAAATAAGTCTTTTTGGCGAAATTACCAAAATACCCTTTGGACTAGGAAAAACCCTAGAAACCCTAGACATGCTCTAAAGTGCTCTAAAATGCCATGCAATGCTTTTCTAACCCTAAAATGCATTCTGAAACTTCTAAGATGCAAGCATGATGCTCTTCCTAACCTCTAGGATGAATGCTAAGACTTGATTTATTTTTGATTGAAAATTAGGGTTTTGACCTAAGCCGGACAAAATTGGGGTATGACAGATATAATTTAATTAAGTGAAATTATGTTAAAATGGTGTAGGTGGTATTAGAAGGTGGAGGCGACAATTAGATGAACTTGGGCTTAAGTGAAAAGCCCAAGCCCATCCATGAAATATGCGAAGTTACTAAGTCATTTGGGATTAGGGTTTTGGCTTAGGCATTTGCGAATTGAGAGAAGAGAATAGAGAGAGTGAGAGGCGCTGTTGCGTGAAAACGTAGATAGTGCAAGTATACACTGTCAACAAGTAATATAGTGTAAGTGAGATCGTTCCCACGAGGAATTATGCTAAATAATGAGAGTTTAATTTGATTAACAATTTAGTGAGGAAAGTAAATGACACACAAGTTTTGGGCAACATAAACAGTAGTAAAAAGTAAAGGGTAATGGAAATCAGTGATGAGAACAAGTCAAGATGCATTCACTTCAGTAGCTTCATTAAAATGTGATTAAGGGTGCGTTCAATACTGCAGCATTAGGTGCTGCAGCAATAAGACGTTATGGGGGCAAACTAGCAATGAAACTAGTAAAACGGTCTGCTCGGAGGGTGGCCTTTTTCGAGCGGCCATGGGGGCAAGGTCAGGTCGTTGACCTGACTTGCGCACCTCGAAGGACTTGCACTGTGTTTTTTAGGCGGACACAGCTAGTCTGAAGGGCCTGGGGCCGGATGATCCGTCGGTTGCTCGATAACGCGACGTGCGATCTGGATTGAATGACCATTGATGGTCTGAAGGAGCGCTTGGGCTCTGAAGGACCGCTGGGGGTCTGAAGGAGCGCTTGGGCTCTGAGGGACCACTAGGAGGTCTAAAGGAGTATTGAGATTCTGGATTGTGGTATGAGACCAGTGCTTGGAGCACTGACTTTGAGGGAACAAATTATTGGGATTGACACATGGCGTACTTGCCAAGGACATACCTAATGAATGCATTTACCTGAGAAGGGAAAAGCTATCTATATCTGGCATATCTGAAAATGCGATGAATGATATATGCGTGCAATATAGGTATGTGAAATGGTAAGTGTTCGATGGGGTGAATGAAATGTGGCAGATGCTGTGAGTCGAAGTTGATGGGACATGGAGGTTGACGAACAACGTGTGTGAATGCAGATAAAGTAGGAATGTGGTCGTGCTGATTGATTTTGGTGGAATGATGAATGTGATGGAATGAGCAATTTTCCTCTTTTTGTCTTTTTTTGCTTTTCTCTTTTTTTCTTGGTATATGAGTGTATGAAATGCAAAGTGTGAATGGGATGCAAATGTAATGCTTTGACGGGAATGCCATGCATGGTACAAAGATATGATTAGTAATGTAAAAAAAACTCTTTTTTTTGGGGGCAACGATGAGACCGGCACTTGGACATCTATCGAAGCAAACAATATCATGTATGTAATGTGATGAACGTGAGATGATGAATGAAATGGGTATACCATGGGTGTTGAACCTAATGGAATGAGAAAGTTGACAACGGTGAATGAGATGTGAATATGACTGTAGGGATTAATTTTTGGTGTGACGATGAATGTAATGGATGGATTTTTCTTTTTGCTTTTTTCTTATTTATTTTGCTTCTTTTCTTGATGCATGCAATGCGAATGTGAATATAACGCGAATGTAATACTTTGATGCAAATGCTATGGTGAATAAAGGAAATACATGAATGCATAGCAAATGATATGATTGGTGAAGTAGAAAGCTTTGGGCAACGATGAGACCGGCACTTGGCACGTCTATCGAAGCAAAAAAGTGTTAACGGTATGCAATGTGATGAATGTGCAATGCGAAGGTGAATGGACTACAAAAGGCCCGTGAATGATGGATGTTGAAGTTGGTCGGAAACAGAAATTGATAAGCTGTGGATGCGGATGCAGATAACATGCGAATGCAAATGTACTGTTGATTGCATGATGGAATGACCTATGCTTTGGTGGGAGTAACGGGTGCAATGTGGATGATTTTTGCCTTTTTGGTTTTCTCTTGTTTTGCCCCTTTTCATGAATAAAAGAATGAATGAATGAATGAATGAATGAACGTGCACACGTAATGCTTAGATGAAGGGTCGTGGTAGTTGCATGACTTGATGTTGTATGATGCAATGATTGGATGTTTGTTGGGATGTGGGAGGTTTTTTTTTGTCTTTTCGTTTTATTGTCTTTTTGGTATTTGATGAATGCATGAAATGAGAATATGAATGTGATGGATACGTAATATTTTGATGCAAACGCTACGGTGAATAAAAGGAAATGCCTAAATACATGGTGCAATGATGTGATTGATTGGGATGTAGACAGACTTTTGGTAATGATGCAACCGGCATTTGACATTTTTATTGAAGCGATACATGTTAAGCGTGGCTATGCATGCCCGCATACGCAATGCGTAATGCACAAGAAGCAAAATTGTGTAGGCAAAACAAGTGGAATGTGAATGCATGTATCATACTTGTATGAAAGAGTTGTGATGGGTATGATCAGATGCATGGTTTAATTCTAGAATAATGAGGACATGTATAATGCATGATTTGTTGGTAACAACACTTTTTTGTTTTTGTAAGGATGCAAAAATGTTTGATGAGAAACAAAACTTTTGATGCTGGGAACGGAGAGCTGAACCTTTTGAATTGATCGTTCCTTGGAAGAAAGATTTTTGATGGCTTGAACTTGAACTCTGGTAAGCTCAAGATTGTCATCTTGAAAAATGTGGCTTGCGGCAATGTATTAGTGCCCTTTTCTAGAGATTGAGATGTGTATTTGCAGATGGGTTCTCATTTGGTTATGATGACCCATGATGACTAAGCTTTCAAGTCTAAGATGTTAACTTAAAGGGATTGTCATTATCGTGTGTCTCTCTCTTTGAAGCATTTGCTTAATAAATATGAAAAACAGTGCGAATGTAAATGAATGTGCCAGTTGACTCAGGGTTCAAGAAATGTAGGGTATAGTTAAGTGTGACACATGAGTGGAGTGGAGGATGAGGTTTATTGGCTCCAACTTATGAGAGATAAGCTTGCCCCAAAGTAAAAATGTTTGGCTGCCCCAATTTTGACTTCAAATAGTGGGGAGTGAAACAGTCTGCCTTTGTCTAGGGAGGACAATGACAACTAAGGATATAGACTGGTTGAGGGATCGGGAACTATGCAGGTATTGGGGTGACGCGTGGCTAGGAATGAATGGAATGGGAGGCAGAAGGATTCTTTCGGGCCGAGGGATATGATGCCCCGGTCTACAAGAGGACAAGGTTGCCCAATCCATGAAAGGTGAAGATTGCTCCATCTCGAGTGGGATTGTGACAGGGTGTAAAGTTAGAATAATGGTTTGGAAACTGGTCTGGTACGGCTACATGAGTGTAGTATATGAACGGGATGAAAGATGAGGGTATTTTGGGGATGCTAAAAAAAATCTCCCTGAGTTTGAGTGGAATGGGGGGTGAAGTATTGCCCCATCTTGATATGATAAGTCCAGTAACTGTCTTAGTAGGGATTTGTGGTTTTCCTTGGGAAGGATTCCACAAGCTAAGACAGTCAAAAGTTTTGGTTCGATGAAAATTCACTTTGTTGATGATCACCGTTATCTTCTCTTGATGAACTTCGAGCGTGCAAGCCCTTTAAAGTTTTTTTTTTTATTTTTTGTGTAATAATATTTTTCTCTTTGTTTTTTTTAGCAAATAAATTATTCTGATTATTTTGTCCTAGAGTGTAAGCTTTGAGAAAAATGGAAGCAACCAATCACTGATCGGAATAGGCCTTAGGATTGTAATATGGCTAATGGCTAGGGGTTTATGAGAGGAGGGTTTGTAATGTGGTCAAAGGTTATGGGTAATGTGGTCAATGGTTATGGGCTTGTGGAGTATAGGCTCAAATGGGCTCAGAGAGGTGTTTGATGGTTTATTGATACAATGACCTTTTAAAAGATAAGTAGGTTCAGAGAAGTGCTGGAAGCCAATGATTTGGATTTTGTGGAAGAAATGATAATTCGGCCTAAGGAGGGGTTTGTGGGTTTATTCGGACAAGGATATCTTCTGTGTTTGGTGAGGTTATGTATCAGCTCGCAATTTCTACTGTTTTTTTTTTTGAGGATTTCTTTTTCAATCCTCTTTTTTGAATTTCACATTTTTGTGATTTTTTCCTTTTTTTTTTTTGAGTAGAGTGAGCTGATAAAAGTGACACACCATTTTTGATGTGGAATTGATCCTTGTCTAAGGTGTTTGAAAGATTTTTGATTTTTTGGCTCGAAGTGGGTAGCAAAGGGCATTTCTCTTTTTTTGGATTTTGGATATGGCCAAACTCCAATTCAAATCATGATTGATTATTTTCTTGAAATTGTAACTATGAGACAAAACTTCATTTTAATAAATTTGCTTTTCTTTATTTATTATTTTTTTATGCCCTAATTTTTGCTCAGACTGCTCTTGCGAGTTTTCAACCTAACGGGCTTTGATCTCTTTTGTGTTTTTTTTTTACTCAAAGGACTTGCACGAGTGTTTAGAAAGCTAGCAGAAAATCTTAGTGATCATTACTCTACCCAAGTATGGAGCGTACAAAGTGTTATTCGTGAAGTGAAATACTCTTGTGGGGACTGGGCCTTCTATGGATGGTTGGATCTGGTTTTGAAAATGAAGAAAGATGGGGGTAGTATAACTGACTCGAACAACGATAAACACACATGTCATGTTTATTTTGCAAATGCTTCGTGGAGAGTTAACACTGCTTAAGAGCAATTTTAATTGTCAAAACCACACAAGTTAACAAAATAGACATTTACGCTTCTTATCACGGGTGTGAGATATATGTTGGCTGGTGTCCTTGGTGGGGCACGCAGTGGCTAAGGGTCAAGCCTATGATATGGTCAATATTGTAGTGACCATGATGGTGGAGGAGTTTTGGTGAATTCCATTGAAGGGTTAGGTGGGTGGATGGTTTCCATAAATGTTGTAGGTATGAGTAGGATGTATATGGGGTGAAGGGTAAAGGACTTGATGTTGGTGAATCAAGTTAGGGTATGACAACATTTTCCAAGGAAGAGGAATCAATTAAAATATATTTTCAGGAAGGCATCATCTCTCATCAAACAGTGTGTCAAAAAAAATCTTATGAGTTTCATTTTTTATTTTTTGGAAAAATTATTTGAATAAAACAGAATGCATGAACATATGGGTGTTGTTGTACACAGACAATGAGGCAGGTAAATGAAATGCGTAATCATACATTAAGAAAGTGTGTGATTTTTTATTTTTTTATTTTTTTTACTTATTTTTTTTTTAAAAAAAAAATTCAACTAGAGTGAGAGGCTAACAAAACGACAAAAAGAACTATTGGATGATGAACAATGCAAGAATAGAAGAAATTGAAGCAATTCCTAATTTTGTTTTAATGCATGTGAGAGGATTAATGCCATTGAGATGGATGTGAGAGGAATAAATGACTTTTGTCTTTGTTTTTTATGACATATGAAGGAGCAGTATTTGAGATACATGAGGACTTTTGTTTTTGTTTCTTTATGATGCATGAAGAGGAGTAATGAAATAATGAATGAATGTAATTTTTTTTATAATACCAATGGGATATTTATTATTTTTTGGTGTATGGATATGCAAGATGATGCACTTCGGATGAGGTGAATGATATTTTTGTTATTTTCTAAATGACAAGATGCATGGTAAGGGGAGTGATAATGAAATGCTTATGGGAAAAATCATTTTAGTATGAATGCATGGTGATTTTTTTATATGTTTTCTTTGAATAAGTATAATGCATGAACATATGAATGTTTGTTGTACATAGACAATGATGGAGATGAAATGCGTGATGATTTTTGAATGTGACATAGGGATACCTTAAATTGGTATGGATGATGAATGATGCAATAATGGAGAAGTTTCTGATTTTTATTTTGATGCATGTAGGAATATGAGATGCATGTAAGAGGAATTTTTTTTTATGATGCATGAGAGTATGCCTTTGAAGTGGATGTGAAAGAAATAAATGCCCCCCTTTTTTCATATAATGCATGAAGAGAAAATGAAATGATGAATGAATATATAATACCGCAGTGATATTTTTTTCCAGTGTGGATATGCAAGATGGAAAAATAATGCAGATGATATTTTTGTTATTTAGAGATGATGAGATGTATGGTGGGGAAATGGTAACGTGATGCATGTGAAAAGAATGATTTTGTTATGAATGCATGATGATTTTTGTATGATGAATGGAATGAGTGATGTCGTCTCCTGTGTATGCAAATGAAGGAAGCATGAAATGTTTTTTTTTGAGTGATTTTATTTTGGAGAAATGCTAACCAAGATTAATAGAGACAGTAAGTATAATGCCCCTGTGTCCTAGGTGGGTCATGTCTAAACTGGGATTTTCAACATGGTCTAGGGTCGTTTATGTGATCAATCTCTCAGGTGGCTCTATTCACTTCCTCACAACGGTCTCTAGAGCTAAAATCCCTTTCATGATATGATCCACAACGATAGCGAGCTACCTGGTGTGGGATACCATAAAAGAGCGTACTCTGGCTGAGACTTTCATGAGAGTCAGACAGATAAAATCCAGAATGACTGTCACTAATAATCTCCACTCGTCCTAAGTTATTTGCAGACCCGGGTATAGGGCCCCACTCAGAAGTGTGTAAATAACCATGTGTAAGTGACGTGTGTGATACGGGGATAATACCTAGACCACACAAGCTGCAAAAGAAACACAGATAATAGTACAAAAGTCTTCTACCCTAAGGTTCAATAATATAAAGAAATGCTAATAAATAAATAATATAAGAATAAGGGTAAAAACAAAGTAAAAATTAACAAATACTTACACATTTAGTTAATTTGGCTTGACTCTCTTAATTGTCCCCAGTGAAGTCGCCAGCTGTAGCGACCGAAAAATCCGGAGGAGGGATCCTTCGAAGTTCTTGAAATGAAGCCGCCACCAAAGTTTAGTTTAAGGGCAAACATTGGAAAATCCCTATTGAATGGATAAAGGGGGTTTTGCGGACCAGGTTTAGGCTCGGGAGTCGTTTATGCGTAGGGAAGGTATTAGCACCCTACGACATCCTTCCTAAGGAAGGCTACCTTTTAACTAAATGTGTAAACATTTATTAATTCAAAAATAATGTTTTTACCCTTATAATAATAATAATAAAAGGACTCGATAAACACTTATTTATTTTTGTACTTTTTGAGAAAAAGGAGAAAAGT
This sequence comes from Astragalus membranaceus, assembly GCA_039519185.1. Classification (NCBI taxonomy): domain Eukaryota; kingdom Viridiplantae; phylum Streptophyta; class Magnoliopsida; order Fabales; family Fabaceae; genus Astragalus; species Astragalus membranaceus. Next base: position 97,729,218 of record CM076851.1, read on the forward strand.
GAATTAAAAGAGAAAAGAAAGTTTTTTATTAATGCAATTGACAGAGGTCGGCCGCCCTCTAGTCCTACGTATCTCCTGGTAGAGAATCAAATCACACGTAGTTCTTGGTTTTTTTTGGTTTTCGAAAATGTTTGAAAAGGGGAAGAGCTTTCATAATGATCAAGCAAGCAAAGGCTTTGAGTGATCATTACTAATGACTCCGGATAGTATTCATGACAATCAAACAAGCCAAGGCTTAGAGTGATAGTCACTAATAACAATGGGTTTGAAAATGACTTTTTGGTTTGTTTTGTGAAAATGATTGGTTTAGGGTTGCGAAAAGGATTTTTATTTGTTGCGCTTGACGAGAACGAGACTCGCTCCTACGTATCCCAAATGGGAATCAAAGCGACGTAGTTCTAATAAAAATGTTTTTGAAATGGGTTTGAAAGGGGAAAAGCTTTCATAATGATCAAGCAAGCAAAGGCTTTGAGTGATCATTACTAATAACCCTTGATTAATAACCCTTGATCATTACTAATAACCCTTGATTAATTAAGACTAGACATGTCAATATGATCAAAAGATCCACTTATCAAGGATGCAAGATGAAGTTCTCAAAGAAAATGTGTGTGTGTAGGAAGGGGTGTATTTACCCTAATGACTCTATGCTACAACATGCATGTAGACTTACGTCTTCATTAGGAGGTCATACACATGGATGGAATGGCATATAATTGAATCAAGACATTTAAAATGCATCAAAAACAAGCAAGCAATTGATCATAGGCATAGAATTGTCTTAATTAAACTAAGGAACATATGAGCAACGATTTCTCGATAACATGAACAAAAGGAGAAATTGCATCAAGGCTAAGGTAGGCCTATCCTTTGCATTCATGAATAAGGGCGCAAAGGCTAATAACACAATCAAAGAGGAGGGAGCATCAAGGTTTTGGGTAACCTATCCTTTGCAATACCCCATGGACCTTAAACCATAAACCTAACTATCTCATCTTTTATTCATTAAGAAATTGAGAGGAGAAGGTTGAATCATCTAAAACCATCCTCACCACTTAGAATATGATGCACTAGGCATAAGTGGGAATCATATGATTTATCATCAACAATGGACAATAATAAAATTAGAATACAAGAGCAAGTAAATAAACACTAAAGCCAAGTTGAATCACATAGGGCAATCCTCTCACTTTGAGAAAAGTGCATTAGGCACTAGTGAGAATCAACTTGCCTATCATCAACAATGAACAATAAGCAAATTAAAAATACCAAGATTAAATAAACACATAACTAGGTTGAATCACATAGAGCAATCCTCTCACTTTGGGAAAAGTGCACTAGGCACTAGTGAGAATCAACTTGCCTATCATCAACAATTTACAATAAGCAAATGAAAATGCAAAGATTAAATAAACACATCGCTAAATTGAGTCATTTCTAGCAATCTTCACCACTTAGGTCAAGGTGCACTAGGCACTAGTGGGAATCATATTGCTAAATCATCAAACAACAAAAGTAACATTTAACACTAAAATGAAATACTAATAACAAGATTTAACATCATTAAACAAAGAACAACAACAAAATCAACTTAGAAATATTTTTAGATCTATAAGCATGGGAACCAAAGGAAACATAGATCCACATTTTATTTAATAAAGAAAACAACAAAATTAACACAAAGCAACATAGATCTATTTTTTTACAAGGATTCATATGATTAAGCAAGGAAGTGCAACAAGATCATATCAACCCTAATTTTTTTCATGATATGCGAAAATGCTAGAGCCCATAGACAACAATTTATTTATGAAATTTAGTGCATAATATGTAAAGATGCAAGGGAAATTATTTAAATAGAAGAATAACTCCTTCAAGGCCAAGGACCCATCTCAAACACCCAAAGCTCCCTAAGTCTTTGTCAAAATGTTTGAAATGGATCCTCAAAGCAAACAACAATCAAGAAGGAGTTTGGAGTAGAGGAGAGATCATGCAAGAAAATTAAATATGAGGTGCAAAGCTTCAAGGATTACCTCAAAACTATAATGAAATGAAGAAGGTGATAAGCTCAAAAAATTACTAGCAATTTGATGATGCAACCTTGAAGAGAATGGAAGGAAGGACGGTGATCTAACAAGAAATGGAGGATTTGGTGGTGAAAAGTTGAAGAAAACATATGGAGGAGGGAGGGAGAGGCTACGGTTTTGGTGAGGAAGGAGAGGGGGAGGAGGTGCTTTTGGTGTACTAGGGTTTTTGTGTAGGAGAATGAGAGGCAAATGAGAAGCAAAAAAGATGAATCCTAGGTGTGGGAATGAGGGAGGTATTTATAGGATGAAACTAGGTTTAAGGGTAATTTAGTCTCTTATTTTTTTAGGTGCTCTAGGATTGCATCTAAATTTGGAACCAAGGGTCAAGATCAAATGTCACATGGATTAGGGGCAATTAGAAAGCACAAAGTGAGGAGAGAGAGGGCTGAGGGGTGTAGCTTAAGGAGGTGAGTGAAGGATAAGTTTAATTACAAAAATGTATTTTCTCATGAAGCATATTACAAGAGTGCCATTTTAATTCAAATGAAGGGTGAGGATTGCATTTAACACTTGAATGGAAGGCCATGATTTAAACACAATTTGCAATCAATAAAATAAACCAAAAATGGGGAAAAAAGGGCTGGAATTCGCAGCCAAAGGATAAGAGAGACAGAGTAATTGCAAGTTGTCATTGTACTATTTGTCTCCCACTACCTTTCTAATTATCCTTTCTTTTTCTTGATTTTTTTTCTAGATAATTCTTCATTAATCTTACCATTTTGGGCCATGTCCCATGATTCAATGATTGGGCTCTGAATTTTATGATCTCACCAATCCCAAAATTGATTTGTTGACCCCACTCCAAAGGAAATGACCATTTTACCCTTTTGTTCAAAAACCGAATTTCATGCCAAAAATATTCCTATGATGCACAAAAAATACACAACTATACTCACTTGGATTCACATAAATTCCTCAAGAGATGTATGATGGTTTTTACCGAGAAATTATTTATTTTAGTGAAATGACCAAAATGCCCTTTTGGTCCCAAAAACCCTAATTTGCTCCAAACTTCATTTCCACTCTAACAATGATCCCGAGACCCTTTGGATGACTCTAAAACTCTAGAAATACATGCATGATGAGAAAATAAGTCTTTTTGGCGAAATTACCAAAATACCCTTTGGACTAGGAAAAACCCTAGAAACCCTAGACATGCTCTAAAGTGCTCTAAAATGCCATGCAATGCTTTTCTAACCCTAAAATGCATTCTGAAACTTCTAAGATGCAAGCATGATGCTCTTCCTAACCTCTAGGATGAATGCTAAGACTTGATTTATTTTTGATTGAAAATTAGGGTTTTGACCTAAGCCGGACAAAATTGGGGTATGACAGATATAATTTAATTAAGTGAAATTATGTTAAAATGGTGTAGGTGGTATTAGAAGGTGGAGGCGACAATTAGATGAACTTGGGCTTAAGTGAAAAGCCCAAGCCCATCCATGAAATATGCGAAGTTACTAAGTCATTTGGGATTAGGGTTTTGGCTTAGGCATTTGCGAATTGAGAGAAGAGAATAGAGAGAGTGAGAGGCGCTATTGCGTGAAAACGTAGATAGTGCAAGTATACACTGTCAACAAGTAATATAGTGTAAGTGAGATCGTTCCCACGAGGAATTATGCTAAATAATGAGAGTTTAATTTGATTAACAATTTAGTGAGGAAAGTAAATGACACACAAGTTTTGGGCAACATAAACAGTAGTAAAAAGTAAAGGGTAATGGAAATCAGTGATGAGAACAAGTCAAGATGCATTCACTTCAGTAGCTTCATTAAAATGTGATTAAGGGTGCGTTCAATACTGCAGCATTAGGTGCTGCAGCAATAAGACGTTATTCTCTCGAATACTTCACACTAGGTTTCCTTGCAAGAGTTTATCTCTAAAGCCTAAAGAAGTACCTCCTAGGCTGCTTGAGCACCGGCAGTGTTCACCTTATGGGTTATGCCCTCCTATCTCTAGGGTTAAGCAAGGAACATCAAGATCTCTCGTTAATGTTCACTACCCATATTACCTTGTGAGATAAATTTACAAACCATCTCTGAATTTATAAATGCTATTTAGAATAGGCGGACCATTCCTACTCTAAAATGGAAATATTTTCACACACAAGATAAAATGCATAACATTGAACATACTTCATTAATCACATAGTAATTTAGCTACATCAGATCCAGCATCTCAACTATGAGTATTTAGCTCATATTGAGCTTGCAAAACATGGAAAATAACTTAAACAAAATAGTAGAAGTCATATTACAAATTTCAAGGTAAGAAATGATACTACGAAGAGAGAACAGTAGGAGAGCTCCAAGGATGACAATGGAGGACTGATCCAGCTCGTCCAAGTAGAATCCACCGAGAAAAATGTAACTCCAGTGATGCTGCAGCAAGAGTCTCAGCAATGGAAGTGTTTGGTAGTGAAGGGTGAGCTTTTGCACGAAAGAGGAGCTATCTCTAAACTTCCCCTGACGGCCCAGCATGCTAATGAAGAAAGGGAAACGTCCTTATTAAGTGTCTCCTTGCACACAACCCTAAAATGATGTCCTTTTTGGGAAAATGCTGCCTAGGTTAAAGGGCAATTGTGGGAAACCCACATTAGGTCATATCTTTCCGTGCCATACAGTTCTGACACCTGTCCTTGCCTTGATTTCCGTGTTTTCCGCACTCCCCTTGAGCTTTCTCTCTCATCTTCCGCATTTCCACTATTGCGCACGCACCTGTTGCTGCGGCACTGACACTAAACATGATTAAATGCATTAAGGCCATCAAAATGCCCAATTAAAACCAAATCATTCCTGCACCATTATTTCTAACCAAAACAGTTATTTACACACTAATTAACACAAGTTTATTAAATCTCCTAAAATCAAGCTTAGAAAGCAAGTAATAACCATCATAAAAGATGGTTATCACACCCCCAAACTTGAACCGTTGCTTGTCCTCAAGCAATGACACTTGACACAGGCAAGCACAACTGTTAATAAGCAATCACAACCAATGAATCAATTCAAATATGAAGCATAAAGAAGAATCAAGCTGAGCATCAACTTTCAGACTATCACTCAATTGCAACCCTTCTGAAAAATGAGTTCCCTAGCTTATTCCTGCTCAATAGTGTGTGTGTGACACTTAACTCAGTTCAGAACAGAGCAAGGTTCAAGATTTCACTTAGCTAAGACATAGAGAGGTTTTCTTTTGGGAAAGCTAAAAATTTTTTCAAAAAGAAGGACAGACTAACAATTCATGCTCAGAAAGGGGGGTTTGAGCTTGATTAAGGGCTTTGATGCAGCAATCCAGAACTTTTAAGGTAGTGCACTTATTCAATCCTAACATTAACATTGCTGCAGCATCAGTTGCTGCAGCATTACAGACTCAGAATTGTACTTTGTTCAGACTTTTGACTTGATTTTGTACTGCAATGCCTTTATTTCCATTTCTCTTCTGAATAGCATTTTTCTTTTTTTTTTCTTTTTTTGCATAATAGGCAATTGCAGCACATTACATATTTACAGATTTTGATGCTTTGCATTCTCATTCAGATTCAAATTTACATGTCCTAAAACTATGTGCACATAACTCAGCATTGCTGCAGCAGGGGTTGCTGCAGCACTGCATTCCTTCATGCTTTGCCTTAATATATCTCAGAGAACCCCCAAACTTAGTTTCTTATGCTGCCCTAAGTTTTTAGTAGAAATTTAGCAATTCCCTAGGTCTACCTACACTAGCCTAGTTTCAGATCATCTTTAATTCACTAAGTTCCTACCTAAGTTCAAGTTTAAGTGTAGGAGCAGAAACAGAATAGTTCACTCATCAAACAGAGGTGTAATCACTCATTTCTCACCATATCATCACTAAGTTTTTGCTCAACTCTACTTCTATTTTTTTTTTAAATTCACTAATTTGATTGCAAATAACAGAGTACAAGACCTATGTATAGCTCCCCCCCCCCCCCCCACACTTAGAACTGTGCAGTGTCCTCACTGCATAAAGATAAAGGGGCAAGCTACAGAACAGCAAAAGCAGAAGCAACTACTAACAGCACAACTGTTGAGTGCTAACACAGGCAAGGCACTCAACAGGTTTATTCAAACACTAGAAATAGAAACAGGCAACTAAAAACAGAGACAGGAATGAAAACTAAAAGCATAAATAGATTAGGGTGCAGGGATTCCTGGTTTGTTTCTTGGGCTTGTTCGTGTTGCACTGCCCTTGCTCTGCTTTTTTTGGTAGACCCTTGGGGATGGAGCCTTGGAGGACCTTGGGACATTTGAGGCTTATGTTGCTGCAGTATTAGATTGTTGCAGCACTGGTCCTATATCTTGCATGGCAGCAGCAATAGCAGCATTTGCTTCTTGATCTTCTTGCATAGTAACTCCTTCCACATCGAGCTCAGCTGCTTCAGGCACTTTGACTAGCCTCCTCCTCTTAGGTGCATGCTTTGCCCTTATCTACTTTGAGGGTGAAAACACATCATCAGAACCAGAATCAGCAACAACAGTTGCTGCAGCAGTAGAAGCAGTGCTGCAGCATCACCTGCAGTCACACCCTCAAACTTCCAATTGCCAGAACTATTTTCCTGCAAAACAAACACAAGAACAAACAACAACACTGGTTTATTAGATTAAAAACCCTGGGCTGCCTCCCAATAGCGCTTGGTTTAAGAGTCCTCAGCCAGACTAGCCTCTAATGCTAGAGGTTTTGTAATTCTGTGGTGACTTTGTCCCTCACCACATGTGCTCCACGGTACTGTTTCACCCTCTTACCATCAATTTTGCATGTGGACCCAATCAGCTCTCTTCTTTGAATTTTTTCAGATGCTACAGAAATAGGTGCTGCAACATTCACTTGCTCAGCAGATGCTGTTGCATTAAATCTCAGAATCTGATTCTCTTCATCTTGTGGTTCTGGCTGAGGTGGTGGTTCTAGTTGAGGTGGGAGTTGGGTGGTTTCTAGTTGCTGAGGTTCAACATTCCCATGAGTTTCTTCGACAACAACATCATCATGTAACATACTTACTTCCACAAGGTCTTCTTTTTCTGATTCATCAAGAGCTTTAACCAAATGGTCACTTTGCTTATGGAAGTGCTTTTGAACTACAGAGTCAAGAGATACAACAAAGGAACATTCCTCGGTTCCTTTATCAGGAAACTTGAGGGCATTCATCACATTGAACTTGATCTCTTGGTCATTAACTCTCATAGTCAATTCCCCTTTTTGCACATCAATTAGAGTCTTCCCAGTAGCCAAGAAAGGTCTTCCAAGAATTATAGGCACCTCCTTATCTGCATCAAAATCTAAAATCACAAAGTCAGCAGGAAATACAAATTTATCAACCTTTATCAGAACATCTTCAATGATTCCCTCAGGGTAGGCAATAGATCTATCTGCAAGTTGAAGAGTGACAGTGGTAGGCCTAGAAATTCCAATACCAAGCTGTGTAAATATGGATTTGGGCATCAAATTGATGCTTACCCCCAAATCACACAGTGCACGACCAGAATAGGATCCACCAATAGAACATGGTATGGTGAAACGGCCAGGGTCCTCCAATTTTCTTGGGAGCTTGCTCTGCATGATCATGCTACACTCTTCTGTCATTGCCACTGTCTCAAACTCTCCCAGTCTCCTCCTCTTGGTGAGCACTTCCTTCAGTAACTTTGCATAATTGGGGATTTGTTTAAGTGCTTCCACCAAAGGGACATTGATGTGTAGTTGTTTCAGCACCTCTAAGAATTTACCAAATTGTTTGTTCTCCTGAGCCTTCTTCAACCTTTGAGGAAAGGGAGGACGAGGGTACTCTTGAACAAACTTAGGTGATGGCACAGGTGTTGCACCAGATGCTGCAGCATCAACTGCTGTCGCATCTGTTTTACTCTTTTTTTCATTTTTTTCAGAATCTTTTTCTTTTCTTTTGTCACCACCACCTGTAGTAAGTGATGGCCCATTCAAATCCTTCCCACTCCTCAGAGATATAGCCTTGCATGTCTCCTTCCCTTTAGAAGATGAAGCTTCAGTGGTGGATGGCAAAGGTCCACTCTGTCTTTGGGTTAGAGCAGTAGCTATCTGACCAATTTGGTTCTCTAAGTTTTTGATTGCAGCCCCTTGAATCTGATATTGAGTCTTTGTTTCATTCATGAAAGCTTTGAACATCGCCTCCATTAAGTTATCAGATGTAGGAGCAGATTGCTTTGCTTGAGCAGGGAATCCTGGTGGCACAATAGGTGCTGGAGTAGTTGCTGCAGCAGGTGCTGCTGTAGCATTGTTGCTCCATCTGAAATTTGGATGATCTCGCCACCCAGGATTGTAGGTATTTGAGTATGGATTATTACCCTTGTTGTACCCAACATAGTTGACTGAGATAGGATTCGCAGGACACTCCTCATAAAGATGATCTCCTCCACAATAAACACAACTTGGAGAGGAACCGCATGGAGCTGGTTCAATTGCTGCTACAGTTGCTTCAGTTGCTGCAGCATGTGTTGCTGTAGCACTAGGTGAACTCATGTTTTTGATCATATTAGATAGTGAAGCCACTTGAGCAGACAAGGCAGTGATCTCACTCACTTCATGTACACCAGCCACCTTCTTTTGAGCACTTAACCTAGCAGTAGACCATTGATAGCTATTTGCAGCAATATCCTCAATAAGATTATATGCATCATTGTAAGATCCTTTGAGTAGAACTCCTCCAGATGAAGCATCAAGCATGAGCCTTGTTTGGGGCTCCAATCCATTGTAGAAGGTCTCCATTTGGATGATGACAGGAATACTATGGTGTGGGCACTTCCTCAACAGATCTTTGTATCTTTCCCATGCTTCAAACAAAGTTTCAAATTCAGTTTGCTTAAAAGAGGTAATTTCATTTCTCATCCTGGCATTCTTAATTGGAGGAAAATATTTTGTCATAAATTTTTCTGCCATCTCATTCCAAGTAGTGATAGAGTTAGGCTCTAGTGAGTTAAGCCAGGCCTTTGCTCTATCCTTCAAGGAATAAGGAAACAATTTCAGTTTGAAAGCATCATCTGAAACACCAGGGAGAATGAAATTACTGCAAACCTCAACAAATTGTTTCAAATGCAGATGTGGGTCTTCAAGGGGACCACCACCAAACTGCCCAATTGTTTGAAGCATTTGGAACATCATAGGTTTGAACTCAAAATGGGTTGTAGCAATTTCTGGCCTCACTATGCCTGTTTTCATAGTTTGAGGGTCAAAAACTGCATAATCCCTCATGGGTCTGTCCCTGTCGTTTGCCATTCCTATGACATTCATATCAATAATCTGTCTTCTGTACCCTCCATCACCATCACCTTGAATTGAGGGAGGTGGTGAAGTCATATCACCATCAACAGTAGGTGGAGGACTAGCCATAGCAGCAGCTCGCCCTAATTCAATAAGTCCTGGAGTACTGTGAACTCTTCTCAAGCTTCTGAAATATCTTTCTATCTCTGGGTGCAACTGGAATTCTGGTGTGGTACGTCTATGTCTGTGCATATGCTGCAGCAACAGATGTTGCAGCAATCTAATGCTGTAGCAACAGAAATCACACAAACAAAATTAGTAACAAAAATGCACTAAGTTGCTAACTAGGTAAACAGTCAATTTAACTATAAATTTCCCGGCAACGGCGCCAAAAACTTGTTGCGTGAAAACGTAGATAGTGCAAGTATACACTGTCAACAAGTAATATAGTGTAAGTGAGATCGTTCCCACGAGGAATTATGCTAAATAACGAGAGTTTAATTGGATTAACAATTTAGTGAGGAAAGTAAATGACACACAAGTTTTGGGCAACATAAACAGTAGTAAAAAGTAAAGGGTAATGGAAATCAGTGATGAGAACAAGTCAAGATGCATTCACTTCAAAAGCTTCATTAAAATGTGATTAAGGGTACGTTCAATACTGCAGCATTAGGTGCTGCAGCAATAAGACGTTATTCTCTCGAATACTTCACACTAGGTTTCCTTGCAAGAGTTTATCTCTAAACCCTAAAGAAGTACCTCCTAGGCTGCTTGAGCACCGGCAGTGTTCACCTTATGGGTTATGCACTCCTATCTCTAGGGTTAAGCAAGGAACATCAAGATCTCTCGTTAATGTTCACTACCCATATTACCTTGTGAGATAAATTTACAAACCATCTCTGAATTTATAAATGCTATTTAGACTAGGCGGACCATTCCTACTCTAAAATGGAAATATTTTCACACACAAGATAAAATGTATAACATTGAACATACTTCATTAATCACATAGTAATTTAGCTACATCAGATCCAGCATCTCAACTATGAGTATTTAGCTCATATTGAGCTTGCAAAACATGGAAAATAACTTAAACAAAATAGTAGAAGTCATATTACAAATTTCAAGGTAAGAAATGATACTACGAAGAGAGAAAAGTAGGAGAGCTCCAAGGATGACAATGGAGGACTGATCCAGCTCGTCCAAGTAGAATCCACCGAGAAAAATGTAACTCCAATGATGCTGCAGCAAGAGTCTCAGCAATGGAAGTGTTTGGTAGTGAAGGGTGAGCTTTTGCACGAAAGAGGAGCTATCTCTAAACTTCCCCTGACGGCCCAGCATGCTAATGAAGAAAGGGAAACGTCCTTATATAGTGTCTCCTTGCACACAACCCTAAAATGATGTCCTTTTTGGGAAAATGCTGCCTAGGTTAAAGGGCAATTGTGGGAAACCCACATTAGGTCATATCTTTCTGTGCCATACAGCTCTGACACCTGTCCTTGCCTTGATTTCCGTGTTTTCCGCACTCCCCTTGAGCTTTCTCTCTCATCTCCCGCATTTCCACTATTGCGCACGCACCTGTTGCTGCGGCACTGACACTAAACATGATTAAATGCATTAAGGGCATCAAAATGCCCAATTAAAACCAAATCATTCCTGCACCATTATTTCTAACCAAAACACTTATTTACACACTAATTAACACAACAAGTTTATTAAATCTCCTAAAATCAAGCATAGAAAGCAAGTAATAACCATCATAAAAGATGGTTATCAGGCGCCGTGGAGAAGAGAGAAAGAAGGGAGAGGTCGCGAGCTCAAGGAGGAAGAGGAACGTGATCCGTTGCTGTGGTTCTGTTCGTGACTGTCTCTAGGGCTTCCGTTCTTCAAATCCAAGGTAAGGGGAGCTCTATCTTTCTATATAATAGATGTATATGATAGGTTTTAGGGTAGGGTTAGCCTAGAATTATCCATGATCATGAATGTGTATGTGAGTTCATGTTTTGTTGATGATTTATGCGTGATCTTCATGATTGGTGGCTGAAAAATCCATTTGGTTGTGGTATGGGCGCCTAGGGCGCCATATGTTTGATTGTGTTGCTGGCGCCAAGGGCGCCGTGTGCGTGTGTGTTGTGTGTTGCTGGACGCTGGGCGCCAGACGCCAGGCGCTGGGCGCCAAGGGCGCCGTGTGCGTGTGTGTGTTGCGTGTGTGTTGGGCGCTGGGCGCCAGGCGCCAGGCGTTGGGCGCCAAGGGCGCCAGTGTGCGTGTGTGCTGTGTTGCGCGCCAGTGCGCGTGTTGTTGCTCCTGGGCGCATGGCGCCCGTGTTGCGCGCCAGTTGCGCTGTGTTGCTTCTGGATGTCTAAGTTTGTGTCTTAGGCGCCCAGGATTTTCAGGATGTCCCCGATTTTTAATAAAAACTGTTTTCGCTATATCTTTTGACTCGGGCATCCATTTTAAACGTTTCAAAAAGTGTTGGGAAGCTTTTTCGGTTGTCTACCTGTGTGTCTTATTTTTAAAATAAAAACTTATTATTTTCTGGTGGTTTCTGGGCGCCCAAGTGGCTGTCCCCGGTGGTCATCCCAGTGACGTTGTAAAGCCGTATTGAGTCTTTTAAAAATCCTTTTTGCGTATAACCAACAGTTTTAACGCTTTACTGTCAAAATGGGTAATTATGACGATGATGCCTTAAGTGGCTAGTTAAATGACGTTTTTGCCCTTAGTGGCCAATATTATTGATGATGATGTGTAAATGACGATGATGCCCTTAGTGGCTAGTTAAATGACGGTTTTGCCCTTAGTGGCTATTGTTTGATTGATGACGTTTATGGATAAGTGACGATGAGGCCCGAAAGGCTAAGCGACGATGATAATAAGCGACGATGAAATATAGCGACGTTGTTGTGTGTAATTATAATTGACAGGTGTTGTGCCTCTTATTTGGCAAATTGGTAAGTGACGGGTCACATAGTTGACGGTGATTGTGTGTTTGTGTGCGGTGCATGTCATAGTGTCTCGTGTATTCCATGTGCATGAACCCAGCGACGATGAGGCCATAAAGGCTAAGCGACGATGAGGCCATTGATAAGTCTATTTTTAGAGTCTTTTTAATAGTTATTTTCATCAAGTTTTTGGCGCCGTTGCCGGGGAGGCAGTGATATTAATTAAGTTTTTCGAAACCGGTTAGACTGAAGTTTTATTTTCTTTATTTTTACTTTTTCTTCTCTTGTCCCTCGAATGCGAAGAACCAGAAGTTTCGGTGAAACTGTTCAACAAATTCCCGAAATGGAAAGGTTCTTACATAGAAGGAGGAGAGAAATTCCCGATAACCAAATGGTGGCTAATGAAAATCGTGCTCTCAAAGAGTACGCAACACCTTCAGCGGAACCATCGGCTGTCATTGTACATCCAAATGTGGAAGCAAATAATTTTGAACTCAAATCAACTCTACTTTCAATGGTTCAACAAAACCAATTTTCTGGTTCTCCCATAGAGGACCCAAATCTTCATATTTCAATTTTTTTGGAATACTGTGGGACTCTCAAATTAAACGGGGTACCTCAAGATGCCATAAGACTAAAACTCTTCCCTTTTTCATTAAGGGATAGAGCTAGAGCATGGCTACATTCTTTGCCTTCGGAATCCATTACCAGCCGGGGCCAATTAAAACAAGCTTTTCTTGCTAGGTTCTTTCCCCCGAGTGAAACAGCTCAAATGAGAAGTCAAATTACTCGATTTTCTCAAAACAACGGGGAATCTCTTTATGATACATGGGAACGTTTCAAAGAAATGTTAAGGCTATGCCCCCATCATGGACTAGAGAAATGGCTCGTTGTTCACACTTTTTATAATGGATTACAATATGCAACAAGAATGACTGTTGATGCAGCTGCAGGTGGAGCTTTGATGAACAAAAATTTTACTGAAGCTTATGCACTCATTGAAGATATGGCTCAAAACCATTGTCAATGGGCAGGTGAGCGAGCCATAACAGATAAACCAGCGTCATCAAAAGAGCCAGGTAAGTATGAAATATCTGCTGTTGATCATCTTGCCTCAAAAGTGGACGCACTTTTTCAAAAATTTGAAAAATTAAATGTAAGTGCCGTTTCACAAACTTTTTCTCCTACTACTCCACCATGTGAATTATGTTGGGTTGTTGGCCATATTGGAGCTGAATGCCAGCTTGAGGCATCTAGTACTGGAAATGAGCATATTAACTATGCTCAAAAAGAAGATCCATTTTCAAATTCTTATAATTCTGGGTGGAGAAATCATCCAAATTTTTCTTATAAAAATCCTCCACCCAATCCAGCACCTAGACCACCTCCTATTTTTCAAAGTCAAAGGGTTTTTAACAACCCACAAAACAGCCCGCAAAAGTCGAACTTGGAATTTTTGATGGAAAAATTTGTGTCATCTCAAACAAAACAAAATGAAGAATTCAAAAATCAAACTTATTATTTGAATGACACACTTACCAAATTAGAATAAAAAATCGACTCTATTGCCACTCACAGTAAGATGCTTGAAAATCAAATAACTCAAGTGGCAACACAGGTGGCTTCATCCTCTAAATCTTCGGGGGTATTTCCTGGACAGCCTGAACAAAATCTAAATGGCCAAATATATGCTGTCACCCTTAGAAGCGAAAAACAATTAGAGGAACCAAGAGCAAACCAAGAAAAAATTGTGAGTGAAAAACATAATTCACCATGTGAGCAAGAAGAGAAAGAAAAAGAGAAGGAACCAGAAAAAGAAAGAGAAGAACCATACATCCCCCCACCACCATACAAACCATCTCCTTTATCTTACTTTTCACCTTCCTTTGTGAAAAAAATAACATTTGATCTGGGGGGAATTGTAAAAAAGATCTTATTGCTTACACAACTTCCATTTTACAAGCCATGGGATCCAGGAATATGCTTTCATTCTTCATATGTCACTTGGTCTCTATGCTTCAAGCAATGGGACCCAGGAATAACTTTATAAAGGGAAAAGGTCAAGCTAATGACCATAAACGAGCGCTGCGTGGGAGGCAACCCACGGCTTAATGTATTTTTCGATTTGTTGAAAAATAAAATACCCCAGGGTCGAGTATCCTGAACCAGACAGCCAGGTGAGCTCTCCTAAAACCCCTTTTGTTTTATTTGAAAAATCATTGAGGACAATGCCTAGTCCAAGCATGGGGGGTATTTTATTACTTTTATTAGGAATGTCTTTATCGCTTTGCCGAGTTTTTATCTTTTTGTACTTTGAGTTGTATCTGCTCCCTCCATCACGAAACTTTGTGAACCCTAAGCATGTTTTAGATAAGCCTTTTCTGGACAAAAATATTTTTTTTCAATTTTTCATTAGAAATCATCTTGGTGGACTGGTTGAGAACAACAAAATTGTATCATGGTTCGATTTCTACTTCTATGGCTTTTTCACACACACACTATTGAGACTGTTTTCAGTTGTTAATACAATTAGAAGGACTGAAGAGAAACTAGTAACCTGGTTCTCTTGGTGACATTCACAGGATGCGCGGTTACTGGAGAAAAACGTCTGAGTTGGGGTATTCAAAAAAAAAAATTGCAAAACCAATTCAAAATGCAAAAATTGGTGCAGTTTAAAATGTCAAAATGAATGGTCAGCATATAAAATCAAAAAGAAAAGAAATATTGCTTGAATTCCCAACGTATAAGGACCCTCCTTTGAGACCCGGTCTTAGTAAATGGTAGACCCAAGCTTAAGAATGCTGGGGAACCGGTTCTATGATGACATTGATATCCTCTCTAATGTATTGATACTTTAAATTTGTCTCCCAATTCCACAAGAAGCCCGGATAGTAGTTCTCAAACCGAAGTGTTAGAATTGCCCCACAGTTCGCTTAATGATTCGATGTGAAAATAATTTTCCTTCAGAATTGGCCTAAGGATTTACACTGTTTTTGCTTGAGGACAAGCAAGGGTTCAAGCGTGGGGGAGTTTGATAAGTCTATTTTTAGAGTCTTTTTAATAGTTATTTTCATTAAGTTTTTTTAGGTATTTTAATTATATTTTATGTCTTTGAGCTATTTTACTACAAATGTTTGCTTTTTATTTTCAGGTTTTATTTTGGAGCAAAAGAGAAAATATGAGCTAAAATGAAGAAAAAAGGAAATATTTGAGGAGGAGCAATTTTTAAGGCACTAGACACCCTCATGGGCGCCAAGGGCCCCAAAAACCCAAAACTGGCCAAGGGCGCCAAGCAGCAAAAACTGGCACAGCACACGGCGCCAAGGGCGCCAAGCAGCAAAAACTGGCGCAGAGCCTGCGCACGACCCTGGCACATAGGCGCACGACCCTAGTGCAAAACTGGCGCACGACCCTGGCACATAGGCGCACGACCCTGGTGTAAAACTGGCGCAGAGCCTGCGCACGACCCGTGGTATACCACGCACGACCCGTGCGTGTTTTCAACTGAAAATGGCCCATTTTGGCAGAACAAGGCGCACGACCCTGGCACATAGGCGCACGACCCATGCTTGCCAGCAGCGCAGAACAGCTGTTGCCAGCACAAGGCGCACGACCCTGGCTCTATAGGTGCATGACCCTAGTGCAAAACTGGCGCAGAGCAGCCAAAATTGACTGGCCAGGGCGCACGACCCCGGCACATGGGCGCACGACCCTGGCACCAGACAAGTCAATTTTGGCTGCACCCACTTGCTGATGGCTTTCCTTGCCAACTTGATTTGCCACTTTTTTTTGGACCATTTTGCCCCTCCACTCAAGTGCCTTGGCCCTCATATTTTCCTATAAATAGAGGCTTGATCCTCACTTGTAACTAAGCTTAAATTTTGTGAGAAAAATCCATGACAAGGTTTCCTCTAAGATTCATGACTTCACTTTAATTTCTCGCTTTTTACTTTCTCGCTTTTTACTTTCTCGCCTTTTATTTTCCAAGTCATTTATTTTCCTTGCTATTTACTTTCTTGCCCTTTTATTTTCCAAGTCATTTACTTTCCTTGCTATTTACTTTCTTGCCCTTTTACTTTCTCGCTCTTTTACTTTCTCGCTCTTTTATTTTCTCGCTCTTTTATTTTCTCGCTATTTACTTTCTTGCCCTTTTATTTTCCAAGTCATTTATTTTCCTTGCTATTTACTTTCTTGCCCTTTTATTTTCCAAGTCATTTACTTTCCTTGCTATTTACTTTCTTGCACTTTTATTTTCTTGTCATTTACAATTCCGCTATTTATGATTTTGCAATTTACCGCTTTCTTTTATTTCTCGCTATTTAATTTCATGTCTTTTCTTCTTCTTCTTCTTCTTCTCTCATATTTAATATGAGTGAGTAGATACAAAGTCTTGGGTTATTGGGAGTAATCCAATGATAGGTCCCTAATAATTCCCAAGACTATTCTCCACTCCAAATTGTTATATATTTCAATCTAATTTTATTGTCCTTCAAATCTTATTTTAAACATCAAACGAAGAACCGAAAGGTGAAGTATTGATGTTGGATCTATGAAATTAGACAAGGGAATCAACACATGAGAATAGTTTTGAAACTCTTGAGACATTATAAAGGTGTTATGCTTAATGGGTTTTGGTGACAATCAACCATGAGAATAGGCTTGATTGTTGGTTCAAAACACGCTTTTGTACTCCGAAAGGAGACATTAGTTATATTCGCTGCCTTGTCTTTGAAATATATTACTCTTATAATTTGTTGAATAGTCTAAAGAAATGATTTTGGTTCCTCATTGTTGTGATAAAACTATAAACCTGAGATTGTTTGTTTTTATTTCTAAATTTTACAACTCCTAAAAACCATTCCTTCTAGCTAATCAACTTTGGAAAATTAAATTGGTATTCACCTAGGCTCTCCCTGTGGATCGATAACTCTTTTATTACACGATACGACTCGTGCACTTGCGAGGCTATCAGCCATAAAGGCTAAGCGACGATGATGAAAGGTACCTCATGCATATGCCCGCGAGTGGGTTGCATTTCATATAGTTACATGACATCGTGATGAGTTGTTGTAATGACGTAATTGATGACTGTGATGTGGTTACTCTAGTGCTGTGACTTTGACTTATTGCTTATCATATGATTTATTATATGGATTGAATTGGACTCACCCTTCTGTTTGAATGTTACCCCTATGCGGTAACGTGCAGGTGATCACGAGTGAAGACCTAGGTATCTTCACTAATTTGAGTCGGGTCGTCATGCTCTGATACGTAGCACTCAGGGGGGAAACGAACTCGATGTTTTAAGACCATTTTGGTTGTTATATGTTATTTGATGGTTTCTCTTTATTTTATTTTCCGCTGCGTAGTTGGTTTTATTGATGTCAAGGTTGTGGTGACGATGACCGATGCTTGAGGTTTTCCCCATTGGGGGCGTGCTACGTATTGTACAATTATTGATGTTGAACTGTTTTATTGAAGTACGATGTTTTATTCGAAGTATGTGTAACATTCCTTGCGATGAAAGAAATTTTGAAACTCTGATTTTACAACCAAATTAACGGGTAGAAAAGGGGTGTTACATCTACCACCAGCCTCGGAGCGCCCGAGATACGAGTTTTGTCAAAGATCTTCGAGGCCAGGTTTATACCAGCGAGGGTGTTTACCACTAGCCTCGGAGCGCCCGAGATACGGGTCTTGTCAAAGATCTTCGAGGTTGGGTTTATACCAGCGATGGTGTCTACCACCGGCCTCGGAGCGCCCGAGATACGGGTCTTGTCAAAGATCTTCGAGGCCGGGTTTATACCAGCGAGGGTGTCTCTACCACCAGCCTCGGAGCGCCCGAGATACGGGTCTTGTCAAAGATCTTCGAGGTCGGGTTTATACCAGCGAGGTTGTCTGCCACCAGTCTCGGAAATGCATAAAACGTGACCATCTGAGGGTCTCGAGGTGTCATTTTAATGCGGCATTGAAGAAGAGGAAGCCAGAGATGAGCTGGGCCGAGGGGAAACCTCAGGATAGTAGGAATCATCTGGAGTCCGACCTGGTGGAGCTCTCGAACCTCTAGCGATGTCAAGCTCGGTGTCTCGGGTTTCCGGTTTTAGCATGGAACTTTAAGGCGATCGCTCGACCGATCCCAAATCCTTCCCTTCAACCTCGGAATTCACTTTTACTGAGTAATCAATGTGAGGAAAATTGTAGCCGATCCATATACATTAGATGGTTAAACATTTACAAAGTCGGATTACATCATGCCCGTAGGCTCATCCCGAGACCTAGGTGAAACGTGACCTTCCTGTGTTAATCCCTTCTTCATGATCGATATACCTCTGAGATCGCTGGAGGAACTCGGCAAGTGACTCAGTTTGGTTGACCCTGACGTCTATCTGAAATAGACTTCCTTCACGAAGACCAGCCTCCATGAAGTAAAGACGGAAGTAGTCGTCGAGGTTCCGGACTTGAGCAGCTTCTCTATTGAATCTCTCTATGTAGTCCCGGAGGAACTCATTTTTCTCCTTGCCGAATTGCCTGCAATACCTTCCGAGATTTAGACTTCATCTTCGAGTGGGCGAAGTGTGCAGAAAAGGGCTTGACTAATTGATCCCGAGAGGAGATCGTATATGACCTAAGAGCCCTGAACCATTCCAGAGCCGCCTTCTCTAGAGTGAGGGGAAAGGTTCGGCACTTAATTATCTCCTCTGGAACGTTACGATATTGCATAACCGTGTCAAAGTAGTCGAGGTGGCGATCCGGATCGCCAGTCCCATCATGCATTTTCAAACCCTCGGGTGGCTTCTCGAGGTGCTTTGGCACCGGGAAGTAGTCGATTTTAGCTGTGAAAAGTCCTTTACGCTTTGCCGACCTCTCAAGGGGTGGAGACCGTCGGTAGCCATACTTGTCAGGGGATCCCCGCGAGCTAGGGCGCTGACGTTCCTGCCTCGGAGACCTTTTCCGACTTCTGGTATGTCGTCTCGGAGAAGAGGACAACAGAAACGAGCTAGGCTGAAGGGAACCCTCAGGACCATAGGAATCATCAGGGGTCCGACTTGGGGGAGTCTCCGGTCCTCGCCCTCTTCTACAACGAGGTGGAGTGCGATGATGATATCTCCTCCAAGCCAGAGATCGGTAGCGCCCGCGGCCATGATTCGTTCCACTTGAAGAGTTGCACAGATGGGAACCCCGATCCGGGATGTTACGAGCCCGGATCTCAGCAATCTGAGCTTCTAACTGGGTGTAGCGTTGGCTTTCCTACTGGTCGGTCTCGGCTTGCCGATTAAGGAACAGGACGAGCTGTTGGACAGCATCGACCGATACCTAGACGGTCTGCGAGGGAGGTGGAAGTCGGTTCCGAGCTGGGCTCCCATGAACCATAGCCGTAGCCGAGCTTCGAGCATGCGTCGGGCTAAGAGGTAAGGTGACTGCCACTCGTTCCGGAGTCACCTGCTGCAGGACCGGTCCTTCAAAGACATTCAGGATAGTCCTATGACGTAAGGTCAAAGCCATCGTCAATGAAGGAGATGAGAGAGAAACTAGAGTACAAGATCCTCCCACTGTGGTTGCCAATGTTCTGTACCGTATCTCTGGACCTGTATCCGATCTTAGACACAAGGTCCGATCCGAGATAGTTGGTAGGGGCTGGTCTTGATCAACCGAGCTCCGCTTCTGATCCGGGGCAGGTGGTACCTGCGAGGACACTCCGACGCTCAAGTCAGCTAGGGAACTGATTAGAGGTAAAGAGTAGGAAAGAGTGTGTATCTTGAGCATTACATTGAATGCCTATTTATAGAGTAAAAGTGGGTTGTCCTAATGAATCAGAGTCGTCCGATCTAGGGTCTAGATCTTAGCCGTTGGTTAATGGATCTGTTTTTGCTTATGGGTCTCACTATTGTGGATTGGGCCAATCCGTAACAGTAATCTTTTTCAAGATTGATGATTTATTACTCAAGATGTCATTGAAGAGTGACATCCTTTACGTAACACATCAAGTCCACTTTAGTGATTCAAGGAGTAGGTTTTTTAACTCTCACACGGTGAAGTGTTTATCCGAGAGACCTTGCTCAGATACCAATTGAAGGTGCTGGAAACACAACAAATGGGAGGTTTTAATTGCGTTGACCCTAATTTATAAAAAGATATATTTGCATATACATGTACAATAGCAAAATAGATGCTAAGTGTATCAATGACATATGTTTATGTTTTGATACGCCCGATGTTGCGTGTATGTTTCAGCTTAAGGTCATTGACCAAACGATCTCGCTATCATTGCTTTGTATTTCTTTGTATAAGATGAAGACTATAAACAAAGTAAAGCAAGGAGAATGTTAAAAATTTCATACACTTTGTAATAGGAAAGAAGATGACTGAAAATATAAACCAATCTTTAGCTGAACTGGGTAAACAAATTTTGGTGTTTGTGGGACCACGATCTGCTGCTGTCAAAATTGACAGCGGTCACTACAGTCAATTAAATGTAAGTTGTTAGATACACTCAACTTAGCATCATGGCTCTTGAATCATTTTCTATTTAGAAAATTTTAAAAATTGAAAGAAGAGAGAGATGGACACATCTAAGTGCAGGCAATCAACATCCGTGTTTGTGTGTGCTTGTGTTTACCTTGTTTCTTGCATTTGCATTTTCTTTAATTTTGTTGCATCTCTCTCAATTCTCTTTAACTTTCGTGGATTTAAACTTTGATGCCCAAATTCTTGGACATTATTTCTCAACATACTCAATGAGCCACAGTATGTGGTATAGAGACTTGTTTGAGAAAAAAATAAATAGTGATTGCTAGTTGAATCGTGTTGTAGAGTAGCTTGTCACACTTTCACCTTTAGTGGTATCTAAAGGATGAAATAAAGTTGAAGTTTTTGTGAACAACATTACTAGAAAGTGATGTAGGACCTTTTCTTATCGTATTCAAGTGGTAGTAAAAGATAATATGATTAAAATATGTTCAACATAAAGTTCAAATACAATTTAGTTGGAGAAATCAAGGAAAGTTTAACTCCATTATAATTAAAATACCCATAAAAGTATACATGTAAGTCGACCCACGGGCCACACAACACTGAGAACCAATCGTTATCTCTCTTTTTCTCACCTACTAGTTTGGTGTCAATACGGGAAATGCAATAACGTGAATGTGTCAGCAAAAGGAACGGAGTGAAATGGGAAATTATAGAGCTGACAGTTCCAAACATAACACGTTCTAACAGACAGGAAAACCCCCTTTGGTATTTGGTCCCGACCCCAACACCGTCCTCCTCTTACCTTCACACACTTACACTGTACTGTTACACTAATAACACACACTTCCAACAAGTACTAAATAAATTAAATTCACCATCTTCTTGATTCCTTCACATATGAAATCAGACGTGGATTCATTCTATTTCCCAGGTTACTCAGCAGCAGGCAGCAGGCTCACTCAGGTTCCATCTTCTCGATGCTTTCTTGCTTGCTCGATCTTCTCATAAAAATGGTCCCAAATTCTATGTTCAGTTGTTCACTTCTTGGACCACTCTTTACAGCTCATTAATAGTAATACTATTTGAGTACCTCCAATAATTAATTTTAGCCCCCCTCAACATGGCAAGACCACACAACTCCTATGCTGAAAAATTAACAACTTTTATACAAACCTAGCTAGCTAGCTATACCTATTCTTTATTCTTTATATATAAGCTACTATGCTTGTAAGTTTGTTATAAATTTCCACCTACTACTACATATTTTTTGTCATCTTCATTCCCGGTCTAAAGGTCGAGTAAATCATTATTTTAATCTATTAATATATGAGTGTTGTGTCAATAATCGGTGAGGGTGTCTTTGATTTGCTAAAAAGTGGGGAATTAGAGTCGACAACTACTGTTGAGCCCTGTTTGATTTGGAATTTGTTCATTGTACTCGACAAAGTTGGGACATTAATGGACTGAACAAAACCAAAATTTTTTTCCCTCACAAAATCAGAGTACAAGTTTCTGTCCTACGGTACAATTTTTAGATCACCCAAAAAGACACCAAAATACTAGTTTTAATTGCTACACAATCTCTCTCTCCCGTATCTCGTTCTTCTCTCTCCATCTCTCTACCTCTCTCCTCTCACCTCTTTTATATTAAATTTTACATTTTTTGCTTGTGCCGTCCATTGTTCATCAAACAGTGTACTAGACAAAAAGTTGTTTAGTACTGTTCTGTCCAGTACTATACTATCCAGTATTACTTACTTATTCGTGAATTATACAGACTCTAGGTATGTCAAAATTTAGGGTATGATTGAAAGGGATTTTGAATATATATTTGAGACTTTAAAAATAACAAAAGAGTTATATGATAAATGATCATATAATATTAGGTAAATAGTCATTTTGGTCCCTGAATATGTGACACTAACATTATAGTCCCTGAATGTTTCAAAATTGCAAATACGTTCCTCTTTTGTAATTTTAGGAACTAAATTCACAAAAAAAAACACATTTGAGGACCAAAATGACTAACAAAAAACACATTTGATGACCAAAATGACTCATTAAAGAGATACTTGAGGATTTGTTTGCAATTTCGGTACATTGAAGAACTATAATGACGGTTCACACATTCAATTTTAAATATATTTTATAGCTAGTTTCATTAATTTAAAAAAAGAAAAATAAATTCTCCCCTCCAAAGTTCTCATCTAAAACAAACTGTTAAAAGATAGTCTCTTTGAGTGTATCTTTTATTATTAATTTCAAGGAATAAATTAATTAGGGGAAGACACGTCTATGGATCAAACTATCTAACGAAAGACACATTTGTTAAGAGTCTCACTTTTGATGGGATATGACCTGATACAGAGTTTATAAGTGGGAGTCACCTTTCACTCTATAAGCTAGTTTTGTAGGATTGAGTTAGTCCCAACACAAAATCTAAGATGGTACCAAAGCCAATTGAAATCCATTAGGCCATTCGCTATTAGGCCACTCGTGTCATGTTCTAGTTGTCTATTCTTGAGCGTTAGTGGGATGTGTTAAGATATGACCTAAAAAAGAGTTTATAAGTGAGTGGCATCATCCCTTACTCTATATGCCGGTTTTGTAGGGTCAAGTTAAGTCATCTCAAATTCCAATAAACATTTAAGAATGTTTCTAAAAGTTTTATAGGTTTAGGGAATATTTACTTTCAATCTAATAAAAACATATGCTAGCATATTTACATTTTTAGACATCACCAAATTTTGACATTTGTCACAATTTAGGGGCAAAATAGACAACTCACCACATAAAGACAAAACGCTACAGTGCCGCAACAGTACGCTACAGTGCAAATTCTGACGCGCCACAGTACCAATTCTGACGTGCTACAGTATCAATACAGTTTTTTATTTTTATTTTTTAAAACAGATTCTTTTAAAAAAAACTGATTTTTGAAAAAACTGATTTTTTTTAAAAAAGAAATGAATTTTTTTAATTTTTTGTTTATTCACTGTTTTTTAAATTGTTTTTTAAAAAACTGTTTGTCAATATTTTTATAAAAACAATCAGTCACTATAAATCAATTATTCACTATATTTATAATTTACTCAAACCACTAAAATTAATAAAACAATTAGTCACTATAATTCAATTAGCCACTATCCATTGTCAAAAAAAGAATTGTAAAAAACTTTAACCCGTACCAAAAATTACAAAATAACTACTAAAACTAATCAATTTAACTACTTTTGTTAAAATAATCAATTTTTCATGTAATAAATAAAATCAATTTAACCAGTAACAATTGTAATAATAAATCATATAGAAATAAAGGAGAAACATGTGGCAACGGGAGCGGCAACAAGAGACTAACAACGAGATCGGCAACGAGAGCGGCAACAGGAGTGCCAACAAGAGAGCGAATGAGAGCGCCACCGAGAGTGCCAACAAGAGAGGGAACGAGAGCGACGGGACTGCATATTTTACCTTTTACTTCATTATTAATATTATAAGAAGATACCGACTTTGTTTTAACTTTTTACAACACAACTATTTTAGTAAATTCACTGCTAAAAGACAAAATTTGCAACACAACGAGAGCGGCAATGCATGATAATTCATACAAATAGTAACTAAAACTCAATAAGGTTGGTCTTTTGAGCCCGCTTCAAAACAGGATGACTTATTATCCAATCTTGGGTTAAATTGCCTCTTCTGTTTATAATTCACTTCATTCTTATACATAGAAAATGAGACTCAATATTTTTACTACCATTTTAAATCATCATACTAACTATTAACTATAAGTAATATCGTATTCTGAAATTCTATTCAATAGAGACTGGCAATGAAATCGACAACGAGAGCGACAATGAGAACAGGAGTGGGAACGAGAGAGACAAGGAGAGCGCCAACGTGGGTGCATATTTTAAAAAATCTTATTTTCTTTTTTCTTTATTTTTACTTCATCTAAAATTTATTATTTACTGTAATCTCTCTATTAAAACTATTCAAATCAATCAATTTAACCACTAAAATTTATTATATAAATACAACTTTAGCCACTACCAAACTTTACAAAATAACTTACTTAGAATTAAACGAATATGATTTAATTAATATTAAATCATATAGAAAAATATGAGTTAACATGTGGCAACGGGAGCGACAACGAGAGACTGGCAATGGTAGCTGCAACAGGAGTGGCAACCAGAGAGGTAACGAGAGCGTTAACGGGAGTGCCAACGGGAGGACCAACGAGGATACAAATGAGAGTGTCAACGGGGATGCATATTTTACCTCTAATGTCTAAATACATTATTATGGATCATTGTAATTCTGATTGTCAATCTCCTTTAATTTCTTCGACTCAATATAATTTTCATTTGTATCTTATATGACATAATACCTATCTCTTTCCACTTTGAATTCCAAATCATACATTTTGGACATTGCTCACAACTTATGATTATCTTCCAAATTACTATTATAACTTCATGGCAATACACCGACCATACCGTATTACTCGTGCGTATGCACGGGTATACGCACGAGTAAAATATCGGTAAATCTCTAATAACAAAAGCTTACATATTCACTTACGATCGAATTGAGAGAGTAATAGTTGTTTACCCTTTAAAGTTTTTCGTAATTTACTATCATACCACTAGTTATCCAGTAATTTATAGCGTTTTGGGCTTGTGAATGGTCCCTAATATGTGGACCACTTTAGTTACCCACGTACGCCAGGACCAGGTTGTGCATAAGTTGTTTACTTATTTTTAATTATATTTGTATATTATACAACTTCATTTTTTCCTTGCTTGCTTAAAAAAAAACTTCATTTTTTCTTTAGCATACAGTCCTGACTGACCTTTTATAGCATCAAAGTCCATTGATCTCTCTGCCTTTCTCTCTCCCAATAATTGTATATATTTTAAGCTTAAACAACCTTGATCTTCTTATTTTATATTCCCAAATTATAGGATGAATGAAAGAGAATAAACTCTTGAATATATATCACAGCTTAGGAATACACGAAAATATCACCTTAAGGTCTTCAAAACATACAGTACATATTAAATTAAATAACTAATAAATGTGTCAAATTGATTGATCGAATTAATTAACTGATAAGATAACTCTTCGCAATGCTAATAATGTGATAGCTGAATTTCCACGTCTTTGTGAGAACGATGGAGGGTATACATAATTGGAGTCTTGGTTTAAATTTAGTAGAACTAGTCCTTCTCAACCTAATTAAAGAAATATTGTTATATGGTACGAAAAGAGGCAGAGTAGTCAAATAATTTAAGTAGATAAGTTGTAAATATCGCAATTAAATTAGTAGCTAATTGATTTCTTGTCGTCATTTCGTTATTAATCACATACTTTAATATGCTGTTAGATGTAACTTCATACGATATTATAATTTATATGCTATAGTTTTTAAATTAGTTTAGCAGCAATTATACCTTGGATGCCTCTCTGTGACACATGGCTATGAGGGGTATATTCTAGATACTATGCCGTCACAGATACTGTACTTTTGGCCAATTAAACATTGCACATTAATCTAATATTTCAAACAGAGTAACTAAATATTTAAGATGGCCACTTGCAATAGAAGCACAAATTGGAATAGTAAAGAGAAATTAATTAAGCTGGAATAATTAAGGGAAATGCAGAACACAAAGGGTGGAAATTATTAGCAGCATAGTCTAGGAAAAGACAAGCATACACAAAGAGTGCTTCACTTAAGACTTTCCTATAAGAGTCATACATAAAGTGACTTTAGACAGCACCATATTTTATTTAACTTTACAAGCTTTTATTAAGAATCTAATTGGAACAGTAACGAGTTCTTGGATATATAATGAAAACTTAACTTTGAGTTCATTACACTCCGAAAAAAAGGTTTTCAGGAATTGACTATATTTGTATTCCTCTTAACTTGAATTCCTAATGATTTGTGGTAAACGACAGTGACAAGGATACAATTTTTTTTTCATCTAAATGGATCAACGTTCTGTAATTAGTGCATGGAAGAGAATGACCACAACTTTTTGTGAATTTTGATATTGTGGTAAAATGTAAGAAAATATGGTCGATGTGACTGCAATTGCCCATACCTCTAAAACCGTTATGTTGCAGCAGCAATTGTGGTTGCGAAACGCACTTTAGAACCATGGTTTAACCACATAAGTAATTTTGATCCAACTATTCGAACATGAATCTTTAATAATTGTGTTTTCATGATTGTATTCAAAAATAAATTACTTTACCTTCGTCAAGAAAGGTAAACCTATACCTATGGTGTGTTTTGTATTGCCTCCCGTGCTTCTAAAACTCACGACGAACTCGAACCTCTGCATTGTTACTTTTAGGTCTACATAGTGTATGTTTGGTTTAGCGTCAAGATTGTAAAAATTGCAACAAGAATCTATTGGGAAAAAACAACATAGAGAAATAAAATGAGTACAGTCGGATCACAAGAATTTAACGTGGAAAACTTCAAAACCGGAGAAAAACCACGAACCGTTGTCTAATTCGACAACAATGACAACCAGAGAATACCACTGTGAAAATTGTTACAATATACAGACTTTTCTAAAAACACCCCCATGGCCCTAGTACACCCACACCCTCCAAAGAAAATATTTAACTACATCTCACAACACTCTAAAACAAGAGTATAAGAGAAAAAAATAAAATCAAAAACAACTTAAGGTATTTTTGACTGGTGCATATTGTAATGAAGAACTTGAGCCCATTATATAGCCTCTTCCTTCACAAAACTAAACGATGTGGGACTTTTTCAAAATGTCAATTTCAATCAACTCCAACAATCTCCACCTTAATTGTAATTGATAAACTAGACATCTTCCACTTTCTTTGTATTCAAACTCAACCTAACATATATACACTAATAGATGAGTTGTAATTAGGGCTGGACACCGGTCGGTTACGGCCGGATTCGGTCCAAAAAACATCAATCCAACGAAAACCGAAGCAAGTGGAATCTCATCCATCTCCGACCATTTCAGCCATCGGTTTGTCGGGTGGCGGGTTCAATGGATCAACGGGTGGTCGGGTGGGTTTAAACGGTTTAAGGGTGAAAAAATCAAAGAAAGAAGAGGTAGAAACTTGGAAAGATCGGACATGTGAGAACTATCTTTTCATCTTTATTGAACACAAGGCAGCAACTTGGATAGATTTAAAGCATAGGAAGATTGAACAACACTTGTGGGCTCGATCATGAACTGTGTCTTCATGCAAAGGCTAGATGATAATTTTGACGGCGGAGATAATGCTATCACAACAATGGAATGAAGGTGTGACATTTTTTAACGGTGAGCTTGGAAGTGGAATGTGAAAGAGATAGAAGGAGATGCTGAGTTTCAAGAATAGAAGTTTTTAGAAGAAGATGAATGTAAAGATCTGTGACCGTGACGGTTGATTGATTGAGAAAAAGTAAAGTGGGTTGTTGTGTGATGAAAGAGAAAAGTAAAAAAAACACTTGCAATTTAATTTTCAAAACTTGAAACTTGAAACCAACACACAACTTTAACTCAAAACTACTATTGGTATTCCCCAAAACCACGAAACTATCAATCTTTCCTCAGATGCGGAGAATCAATCTTTCTCATTAATATTCCTCGGGCGGGTTCGGGCATTCATGAATTTATTTTACAATACTGTAACCGACCACTAACACCCGCATGTAGCTGAAAACTCAACCGTTGGACCCGTTTACCCGCCCACAACCGATCGTTTACCTATTTCCAATACCGGGTTTGTCGGATTTCGGGCGGGTTGTGTTAATTTGTCCACCCCTAGTTGTAATGTGCTTAAGTCTATATCAGTAACCGTTGAAGTACAGTTGATGTGCAGTACACCGTGGGTGCTAACTAAATAGAGAAAGTAAAAAAAAGCAAGCATGTGAAACCAAGGGCTGTCAAGTGTCAAGTGTCAAGTGTCAAATGTCAGGTACTTGTCATCTTAAAATTGAAAATTCCATAAACAAATTAAATCACCTGCCTGATACTGCTTACTTAGAGCAGGTAAAAGAAAGCAAATAAATTGAAAAACAAATAAGAGCTAGCATCATGTGAAATCACAGTACCAAATTGGAATTAACATATTACTACAATTCGTTTGGTTCAGGTAAACAACAGTAGTAATCCACTGTTTTTTTACAGTGAGTATTGTACAGTTGTACTGTTATGTCTGGCCCAAGAAATCGTAACAAATCACACAATTCTTAATGGTTTTGTACTGATAGTAGACCCAGAAACCACTATTACCCTCCCAAATCCCAAGATAGGACTAGCAGCATCTAAATTATCAAAAGCCATACTTGCCAAAAATTGAAATCACACTACCGTGACATTAGGGATAGTACCATTTTTCTAAAAAAAAAAATAGAATTATATAAGTAGTAGTATCTATCAATTTGATGCACTTGCACTCAGATAGCTACTCAACAGAAATTAGCAACACATCATGGTCATACATCATACTAGCCAGCTTCTCACTTAATTTCCTCACACATCACATTCCCATTTTTCTCTTCTCCCTTCCTTTTTTTCAATACTTACTTCTCACTCCCAAGCCCACCACTTCACTCATCATATAATTCTCTCTTTCTATGTTATCAAACTCAAACATCAACCACAATCAGATCCGTGTGAGTTTTGAATTATCATTATTAAGATATGGTTTTCGCTGAGTCTGGAAATAAGACTCGAGATATTGACGGCCACCTCGCCGATGTCGGTTACAAAGTCCGGTCGTCGGAGCTACGTCAAGTGGCTGAAAATATTGAACGATTAGAGAACGTGATTGTGAACTCATCAGAAGACATTTCTCAACTTGCTTCTGATACGGTTCTCTATGACCCTTCCAACATTGGTTCTTGGGTGGATACTCTTTTATCTGAGTTCGATCACAACGCTTCTCTACCGTACGATTTTTCTGTGTTACCAGATCTCGCTGCGGCTCCACCACAAGACCAACACCAACAACTAACTCTTGTAACAACAACCGTTGAAGAAGACTCCGCGATTAGGCTTGTTCATATGCTGATGACGTGTGCGGATTCTATGCAACGTGGCGAATTCCGATTGGCTGGTTCACTCATCGAAGGCATGCAAGTTTTGTTAGTAAACGTTAACACTAATTGCGGCATCGGAAAGGTCGCCGGTTACTTCATCGACGCCTTAAGCCGCCGAATCTACGGTCAAAATAACATCACCCAAGTTACGCTTTACGAGAACGATGTTTTATACCATCACTACTATGAGGCTTCGCCGTATCTCAAATTCGCTCACTTCACAGCGAATCAAGCTATTCTTGAAGCGTTCGACGGTCATGATTGCGTCCACGTCATCGATTTCAACCTCATGCAAGGTCTTCAATGGCCAGCGTTAATTCAAGCTCTTGCGCTGCGTCCTGGTGGACCTCCCTTCCTACGCCTCACCGGCATTGGTCCGCCGTCGCCAGATGACCGAGACACGCTTCGTGAAATTGGCTTACGGCTCGCTGAGTTGGCTCGTTCGGTTAACGTCAGATTCGCCTTTCGTGGTGTAGCGGCTTGGCGGCTTGAGGATGTGAAGCCGTGGATGCTTCAGGTCAGTCCTAAAGAAGCCGTTGCGGTAAACTCGATTTTACAACTTCACCGTCTTCTCGGGTCTGAATCCGACCCGGTTCCTTCGGGTATTGATGTAGTGTTGAGTTGGATCCGAAGTTTGAACCCGAAAATTGTGACGGTTGTAGAGCAAGAAGCGAATCATAATGAGGAAGGGTTTTTTGAGCGGTTCACGGAGGCATTGCATTATTATTCAACCGTTTTTGATTCGCTTGAAGCGTGTCCGGCCGAACCGGACAAGGCATTTGCCGAGATTTACTTGCAAAGGGAGATATGTAACGTGGTGTGTTGTGAGGGACCGGCTCGTGTGGAGAGACATGAACCGTTGGTTAAGTGGAGGGACCGGCTTGGGAAAGCCGGGTTCAGACCGTTGCATCTGGGTTCGAATGCGTTTAAGCAAGCCAGTATGCTGTTGACTCTGTTTTCTGCTGAGGGTTACTGTGTTGAAGAGAATCAAGGGTGCTTGACTTTGGGTTGGCATAGCCGGCCTCTTATTGCGGCTTCGGCTTGGCAAGCCGTGAGTTTGACAGACACAGAAACACTGCGTGATGGAGCAATTGGTTAACAGTACAAACAAGCAGCATTTGCATGAAATTGGCACCGGCTCTCTCTCTCTCTCTCTTTCACATAACATACTGTATATTTTGTCTTTGTTCTTTTAGTTTTACTTTTTTGTATTTGGCCCTTAATCATTTTGCGTAGTTCTTATGTAACTTCCCTTTCTTTTCAATTTTTTAGACGTGCAAGGGTTTTACATTTCATGTCTGTCGGCTAGAATCTTGGAGTCTCGGACCCTCCATGATCGAATGTCAAATGAGTAATCATTGAGTGTCAAATGAGTAACATGCTTTTTACATAACCAGACATCGAATCCGTGAGATCTCTAGTTTCTGGTTCAATTATTTTAAATGCTCAAATTAGGATAAAGTCACAATCAAACTGCGGAAATAAACGAAATGTAGGCTTTGTGAGTTAATAGTTTAACCGATTGAAACATGGACGGGCATTAAAACATCTTACGTCAAAAGTCAAACAAGCACGATTAATAAGCATACAAAACAAGTGCGTTAAAAAGGTCATAAAGTACATATTACAAAGAAAAAGGTGACATCGTAAGCCGCCCCAAATAAAAGTACAAACCCACAACGGGGCAATCAGATAGATTTTAAATTTGGTCAGGCAGGTCGCTCATAAACCACGACCTCAGGTTGGACCACGTTACCATCCTCGTCCCTCTCAGCGGGTAGAACGATACGACCACCTCGTAGGGAGTGAGCACTACTGACAATGTTGGGGTTGATCTCAAGTTCAGGATGGACATATCTAACTTGTGCCAGGGCCTCGTCAAACCGCTCCTGACACAAAAGTCACCGTAGATTCAATCAGTTGATCATATGCCCCCTGAACGTCATCTCGCTCTTTCTCCACAACCTCAACATTCCTCCGAAGAACGACAACCTCCTCTTCCAGCTCCTTAACCCTGTTCGACAAACCACCGAGTTTTAGCTCCCCAGATTTCACATTCTCATCCGCCTCGGCTTTGGCGGCCTTCAAGTCATCACGTTCCTTTGTTACCTGGGAGAGCGACGTCTTAGTCTCGTCGAGAGCAGCGGCGATTGGCTTTAGGGCGGACTCTTTCTCTAACAGTTTCTTCTTTGTGGACTCCAGCTCCGCTCGCAACTCTGAAATATATTCGTAAGCACGAGTCAGCTTGTCAGTTTTATCTAAGTTATCCCCCTCCAACCATAAGTTTTGGGCAAGAAGGCGCTTACCTGCGATCCGATCCGCCTCTCCCTGCTTCAGCTCAGCTAGCAGGCGTGCTCCCGCCTTAGTCACGTCAGCCGCAAAGAGAAGGCGATTCTGACAACACCTTTTCCACTAGTACCCGCAGCCTGATCAGAACGATCCCTTTTCTTGTGAATTGGCGAGGAGAAGCCTCCACCCACATCCACCCCCGTGGTGGTTCCAACTTCATCCAGAGAGGAACGGTGACAACTGGGGTAGATATGGGCGGAGCTTTCTTCGCTTTCTTAGCCCTCCTCATCAGCTCCTTAAAACCAATACCAACCATGCTACCTATAAAAGACATAATGAGAAATCGATTAAAACGATGAACGAGTAAGGGAATAAAAAGACTAGAACTCAAGAGCCACTCGCACCAAGAACGACTTTAAACTCATCATCGCTCCGAACATGGGCCAGCTGGTAACACTTGAACTGCCCCTCCTTCATCCAAGATGCCATATTTTCGAGTAGCTCCAAAGGTCCCAAGTCGCTCTCGGGAAGACGGGCTCGAGTCTTGTACGTTGCCGGACTACGGCGGTAATGAGTATAGGTCCACCCCATGGGAAATTTGAAACCGGTCACCCTTCCCCGGTTATCCAAAGAAGAAACCGCCTTGCAGGCCTCGTCACACACTGGGACGACCCATAGGAAAGAATGCTTCCACGGTTTCAATGAGTCAGAATAAGGTTTGAAGAGCTTGAAGTCCTGATGACCTTTAATACTCAAATGCTCCCACCTAGTCCTGTTACTGTTGGCTTCAGGCCGTCTACTCAGTTCGAAAATCTTGAAGAAAAGGTAGAGAGAACACTCACGCCCAATTACCCTCAATAACTGCTCAAACACCTTGACAAACTCCCAAGTATTAGGGTGCAGCTGAGACAAGGAGACCCCCAGGTAGCGCAAGACCGGACACTGAAAAATAGTGAAAGAGGGGCGAATTCCCACATCACGAAGGACATTTGTATACATGGTAAATTTAAGTGTCGAAGGGACGACGACCGCGTGTTCGGTCTCAGCGGCACCTTCAACCCTCCACTGTTGCCTGGGATCGCCCACCATCTTCTCGTAATAACAGAGCAACTCGTCCCATGGCTTGATTATTGAGGGCACCATTTCAACGACGCCCAGAGAAACCCAAGATCGGTCTTCACCTATGATGTTTTTCCAGTCCGGTTCTTCCCGATCAACTTGGGCAGCTGCGACAACGGGCTCGACCGGTATCTCGTTCGTTTGGTCAACGCCCTGATCTTGAGCGGTTACGTTGTTAGTCGGAGTGACGTCGTTCCTGGATGCTGGGGAGACCGACCGACCATTGGAAGGAGAAGGAGGAGAATCTGCTGGCAAAGAGCTTTGATCGGTCATGTCCACGGAGGGAGGGTCCCCCGACGATCTCGACAAATTCATGAGAGAAGGGTAAGAACTGTCTTCGGATGGGAAATCACTCATCGCTTCACACGTGGCCGGGTGAGTTACCTGCTCGGCCAAATGAACAGGAGGCTCACCTGAAATACGAGCGGTTTGCTTTGTTCGCGCCAGAATAAAATTACCCTGCGAGGAGGGGGCATAAAAGTCAGGTCCCCTGGAAGATGATTAACGGAGCCTGACACCCCCTCCTCGGTTAAAGTAGAATTGGAATGAAAAGGGGAAGTAAGGTAAATACCTGAAAGTGATTTGGAGAGACCGCCCTGTTGCGCCCGAAAAATCCGGTTTGGGACTTTTCGTTTGACAACGTGGAAAAAGTTTGGAGCCGCCACCAATATTTTAATTTTAAGACCAAAACATTGAAAAAAGGTCTTTTAAACAAGGCGGATGGTCTTTTGAAAACTAGAGATGTAGGTTCGGGGGTCGGTTAGGTACGGGGAAGGTATTAGCACCCCGCACCTCCTTTCTACCGAAAGGGAACCATTAACTTGATGTGTGGTTTGGACAAAAGTTTGAGTTTGAAAGCGGTTTATTCTACTTCTTTTCTTTTCTTTAGGAGTTTGTTTTATTAAAAACGAGGGGGGAAGGGATATTTTTGTTATCTTTGAAAAGTGGAACAAAACAAAGTTTTTTTTTTAAAAGTGTGCTTGATAGGACAGGACCCCGCTCCTACGTACCCTCACTGGAAGAGGGATCAAAGCTACGTAGTTCTCGGCTTTTGGTTTTGAAAAAGGATTGAGCTTTCGCGAAGACCAAACAATAATGGCTAGAATGGTCTCGCTACTAACTCCTTTTGAAAACAACATCATCATTAACAACCTAATCGGCAACGGCGCGATTGGTGTTTAATGACAATTGGTTTATTTTTGAGAAATGAATAAGTTTTCGAAAATGGGATAGAGCTTTTGCGAAGACCGAACAACAACGGTTAGAATGGTCTCGCTTCTAACTCTTTTTGAAAACAATATCATCATTAACAACCTAATCGGCAACGGCGCGATTGGTGTTTAATGACGATTGATTTATTTTTGTTTTGAAAGTAAAAGTTTCTTTTTGTTTTGAAATGATTTTAGGAAATGGGTTTTAGAAAAGGAGTAGAACATTTCAAGTCAATTCTAAATCCATAACCAAATGCAAATGAATGAATAATACTCAAGCAAACATGAACATATCATTCATTAACCAAGATTAAACATGCCCATACAATCAAAGGATTCAATTATTAAAGATGCAAAACAAAGTTCTCAAAGTAATTGTGTGTGTGCAAGAAGGATTGTATTTACCCTAATGACTCTATGCTACAACATGCATGTAAACTTACGTCTCCATTAGGAGGTCATACAAGTGGAGAGGAGAACACACAATCAAGTCAAGACATTTACATGGCATCAAGAACAAGTGAATACAATTGATTGTAAACATAGAGTATTCTAAGTTAAATGATTGAATATGTAGGCAAGGATGCATGATTAGGTAAGCATGTAAGTGCATGAGTGTACAAGGAATGGATGCATAGCA
This sequence comes from Astragalus membranaceus, assembly GCA_039519185.1. NCBI lineage: Eukaryota > Viridiplantae > Streptophyta > Magnoliopsida > Fabales > Fabaceae > Astragalus > Astragalus membranaceus. The sequence continues at coordinate 97,764,318 of CM076851.1, forward strand.
CTTTATTTATGAATGGATGGCATACAAGGATGCATAAGAGGATGCATGAGAGTGTCACATAAACTAAGTATGAATGAAGATGCATGAATGTGAAAATGTTTTGGGTATTTTTCCAAGTTGATAAGTTGTAAAACTTTAAGTAAGAAGTTAGTGAAAAGTAAAGTAAAAATGCATGAAGTAAATGGTAATTATTTAATGAGATGGTAAAGTAAAAATGCATGAGGTAAATGGGAAGTGGTAAAATCTTTTTATGTTTTAGTAAAAAATTAATGAAGTGGTAAAAACCAAAGTAGTAAAATATTTTTATGTTTTGGTAAAAAGTTAATGAATGGTAAAGTAAAATGGTAAAAAGTAAATAAACACTAAAACCAAGTTGAATCACATAGAGCAATCCTATCACTTTGAGAAAAGTGCACTAGGCACTAGTGAGAATCAACTTGCCTATCATCAACAATTTACAATAAGCAAACTAAGACACAAGAATAAGTGGACACACAAACTAAATTGAGTCATTTCTAGCAATCTTCACCACTTGGGGCAAGGTGCACTAGGCACTAGTGGGAATCATATTGCTAGATCATCAACCAACAACAAAAAATAACATCTAACACTAAAATAAAATATTAACCACAAGATTAAACATCATCAAGCAAAGAACAACAACAAAATCAATTTGAAAATGTTTTTAAACACAAGCATGCGAACCCAAAGGGAACATAGATCCACACTTTTATTAAAAAAAACACAAAAGTTAACACAAAGCAACATAGATCCATTTTTGCAAAGGATTCACATGATTAAGCAAAGGATGGCATAAAACTCACATGAACCCTAAGTTTTCTACAAACATGCAAAATGAACAATGCCATAAAACAACTCTTATTTCATGAAATTTAGTGCAAAATGTTTAGAGATGCAAGGGAAATCATTCAAGCACAAGAACAACTCCTTCAAGGCCAAGGACCCATCTCAAACACCCAAGGCTCCCTAAGTCCTTGTTAAAATGTTTGAAATGGATCCTCAAAGCAACAACAACAAGCAATCAAGAAGGAGTTGGGAGTAGAAGAGAGATTATGCAAGAAGAACTAAATATGAGATGCAAAGTTTCAAAGCTTACCTCAAAATCACAAAGAAATGAAGAAGGAGATGATATGAACACAAAGATTGCTAGCTCTTAGCAATTTGATGATGCAACCTTGAAGAGAATGGAAGGAATGATGATGATCTAACAAGAAATGGAAGATTTGATGGTGAAAAATTGAAGAAAATATATGGAAGAGAGGGGAAGAGGCTACGGTTTTGGGGTGAGGAAGGAGAGGGAGAGGAGGTGTTCACTACGCCAGAATTGTCGAAATTAGTCGCACACATAAGCAGCGCTTGCCATAAAAGCGCTACTCAATCTTCAAAAAATTTAACAATGGGCAGCGCTTGGTTGAGAGCGCTACTCATTCATGTACGGGCCAAATCAATTTGCAGCGCTTTATGGGATGAGCGCTGCCCATTGATGAGAGGCGCTGAGTGATGCACAGCGCTTGGGGTGAGCGCTGCCTATTGCTGATTCTCGCTATACGAATAAGCAGCGCTTTTTGGACGGAGCGCTGCCAATTGGAGAAACGCGCTGACTAATGAACAGTGCTTTGGGCTGAGCGCTGCCCATTCCTTAACTCGCTATACGAATAAGAAGCGCTTTTCTGTTGGAGCGCTGCCTATTCCTTTAAGTTTATTTTGTTTAATTTCGCGTCTTCCTCCCTCTCACTCTCACTGTCTCTTCCAGCGCACTATACTCACGGTCTCACTCTCACTCTCACTCTCACTCTCTCACTCACGTCCCTATCCCTCTCACTCTCACACCCCATTTACATTTTTGTTCCCTCTCACTCTCATTTTCGTTCCCTCACACTTTCTTCCCTCTCTCATTTTCGTTGCCCACTACCTCTCACTCTCACCATTTTTTTTGTTGGGTCCGTACGGAGCTTTTCCATTTTCGTTGGGTTCGTGAAGCTTGCATTTTCGTTCCACTTTCACCAAAGGTAATATATATATATATATATATATATATATATATATATATATATATATATATATATATATATCATTGCATTTTGTTCTAGTTATTTTAATGGCATATTGGAACCTTAGGTTAGATGATTCATTGTTGGTGCTTGTTGAAATGTGTAGGTGTAGTATTTGTTGAAATGTCCAAATGAAATGTAGGTGTAGTATTTGTTGAAATGTCCAAATGAAATGCTTGTTAATTTAATGTTGCTCTAGGTTAAGGGATTCTTGTGTTGTATTTATAAATTTGAAAAATTTAGGATTGATGTTGATGATTTGTTGTTTAATGCGAATTTAATGGCATTGCATTTTGTTCTAGTTCTTTTAATGGCATTGGAACCTTAGGTTAGATGATTCAATTTTTATGCTTGTTGATTGGTTCTTTGAAAGTAGGTGTAGGTGTAGTGTTTCTAAACTTAAGGGGAAATGTAGGTGTAGTATTTGTTGAAATGTCCAAATCAATGCTTGTTAATTTAATGTTGCTCTAGGTTAATGGATTCTTGTGTTGTATTTATAAATTTGAAAAATTTAGGATTGATGTTGATGATTTGTTGTTTAATGCGAATTTAATGCGAATTGTTTGTTAGGTTTTGCGAGTTTGGTTTGCCGGAGCTTCGCGTTCATTGTTCGAGTTCGTCCTGGTTCGAGTGTTCGTTCTAGTTCATTCGAGTTCATTGTTGCTTCCACGTGTTCAGGTACTTTTGTTGTTTTCTTATATTTATTATATGAAGAATGACATTATGGAAGACATTAAAGTCTTTGATTTTTTTAGCTGAAAATAGTTGAATGTCTTAGCTTCAAAAAAATTGTTCGTTGTGTGTTTTTCACCTGTAAAAGGTTTAAGTTCTCTTATCAGGATTTTATTATAAATATTGGGAGAATGAGAGGTTTTAGGGTAGGATTAAAATAAATATAAGAAACGTTTTTGGTGTGCTAGGGTTTTAGGGTAGGAGAATGAGAGGCCAAAGGATCCTTAGGTGTGGGAATGAGGGAGTATTTATAGAGTGATTTTAGGTTTAGGGGCAACTGGGTCATTGGCCTTGCTAAGTGCTCTAGGATTGAGTTTTAAAATTAAATGGAGGGTTAGGATTAAAGGTCACTTGGATTGAGGGTATTGAGAAAACACAAAAGGTGAGAGTGAGAGAGTGGGGGCGAAAATGAGGGAAGGGAGTGAGAGTTTTTGTAAAAAAACTTGTCTTATTTTAGGAATAATGTGAGGCAAAAATAGGGTTAGGGGTATGATTGGGATGGAATGTTACCAAAGAGGAAAATTGGTGTTTCCTTATGAAGAGGTTAGTGTAAGTGAGTGAGGTAATTTACCAAAGAGGGCATGAATCCTCATGAGAGTGAGTGAGAATTGGTGATATGCACCAAAGGAGAAGGTTTAAGGATGGTACAAGGCATATTCCTTCAAGATAAGGAATAATAGTACAATAGAAGAGTGTGGAAGAATTTTGTGAGAGGGAGAGAGAGAGAGAGGGGATTTCGAAATTGTGGGGGGGGGGGAGAGAGAATTTCGAAATTGTGGGGGGAGAGAGAGAGAGAGAGAGAAAAAAAACTTGTTTTTGGTCTTTTGTCTTATTGAGGACACTTCCTTTTTTTTTTGAGTTTTTGAATTTGAAATTTTTGGGCATGGGAAATAATGGGAATGCAACTATTGAAAATGTGTTACATGTTTTTGGGCACCATGAAATATTCCGTCTAGTCACCCATGACAATAAAAATTGTCACTTAAGAATTGAGGAATATTTAATGGTCCTTTTTTATTTTTCTATGCACTAAAAAATGGAAAAAGACATTTTTAATTATTTTTGACTAGGGTTTTCTTTCTAAAAAATTGTACAAAAATTATCCTTGATAGAATAAAAATGTACTTTTTGTGGATGTGCATTTTTGGCGAGAAAATCATCTTTTTGCGAAAAACGACCAAAATATCATTTTTGACCCTAAAACCCTAATTTGCTTAAAAAGTGCATTCCAACCCTAAAAATGATTTTAAAGACCTTGGAATGACTTCTAGGACCCAAAATGCAATGCATGATGCTCTTCATTCTTCAATTTATTTATATTTTGTGGAAAATTAGGGTTTTGACCTAAGCCGGACAAAATTAGGGTATGACAGCTGCCCCTCTTTATCTGAACTTTAACGAGGAATATGAATTGGCCGAAACATATTCCAAGGCAAAATGAAGATAAAGAATTCAGAAATTATACCGATTTGGTCTACTTAGGGAAACCCGAATTTTCCTCTTTTTTCTTTTTCTATTTTTATTGGGTGTTAGCCCGAAGTGAATGCAATGGATGAATCGTCAACTCTCAGTAAGCAGGAAACTAAATGGTGCCATCCCTCAATAAGCTAACGGAAAGCAATAAAGAAAGAAATAAAAAGGGAAGCAAAAAGGGTGCCGGCCTTCGTTAAGCCGGCGACGGAGGCTGCCTAAAGCCTTTTAACGAATCGCGAATGATCCGAGCTTGCACTTGGGCCTAGGAGCACGTGGGCTCCAAAGGGGTGGTCTTGCGAGCGACCAGGGGAGGGTACTATATCAAGTCTGGATCTCGATATTTCCCTAGGACTGCGCCATGTTTTAGGCTAACACAGCTATCCTCTTCGACTGGACCTATTGAGGTCAGGGGACTGGACCTATTGAGGTCAGGGGGACTTACCTGCAGCTCGAATACAAGGTGAAGTCAATCTTGCTGGGGACACGTGGGTCCAGAGGGGATTCCAAAATCCAGTTAGTTTCCTTTAGTCGGTCAATGCTTCCACACCGATCCAGGATGCCTGCTCAGGTTAGCGGACTTTTCTTCAGCTTTCTCTTGATTGATGATCAATACCATTGCACTGATCCAGGATGTCTGCTCAGGCTAGCGGACCTTTCTTCAGCTTTCTCTTGATTGATGATCAATACCATTGCACTGATCCAGGATGTCTGCTCAGGTTAGCGGACCTTTCTTCAGCTTGCTCTGATTGATGATCAATGCCATTGCACTGATCCAGGACACCTGCACACGTTAGCAGATGCAAGACATGGTGCATGGAATATGAATGCATGCTATGCAAAATCCGTTATGCGAATGCATGTCATGTGAGTGCATGCGATGTGATGATTTAGTTGAATGATGAATGCAATGGGATGCTATTCTTGATTCTTCGTTTCTTTTGTCGGCTTTCTTTTTTCTGACTGTTTGTTTTTTTCTTGGCTTTTCATTCTTTGATCAGCTTTCTTTTTCTGATCGTTTGTTTTTTTCTTTTGCTCTTTTGCTCTTTTGGCTTATTTTTGCTGGTTCAGCCAACCCGCGACACTCATGGCACGAGACTGAGGAACCCACTGGAATTGCGGGGCTCATGGGCCGAGTGCATGTTGGCTTTGACTTCGCCGTTTGAAGAAATCGTGAGTGCAATCGCTTTCTCTTGCATGATTAACTGGTTTTGGGGAATTGCTTTTTTCCGCGACCTTTAGGGACTTTGCAATAATTGTAATGCTCCATGATTTATGCACATGTTTTACAGCTCATCATCACCATCATTATAAAACGTTTATTTTGAGCAAAAAAAGCAGAAAATAAAAGAGTGAACAGATATGAGAAAGTTGAACTTTATTAATGTGGAAACCGGTCGCACAAGAAGTTACGCCGATTGTTTATTACACTTGAAAGTTTAAACTATAAAAAGACACGAAAAAAGAGAGAAGTTAAATTCTGACTGTCCGTCTCTGTGGAACAGTCCTAAACATTTATGTCCTTGACCTTGATCACTCCCTCATCCAAGTCTTCAGAGGAGTTGTATGCCTTTCTTTACTTTTCATGCCCAAGTTTTCTGACCCTAATTTTTGCCTGGATCACCCTTTGCGGGTTTTCAATCCACCGGGTCGCTCTGATTTTGCCTAGGCCGCCCTTTCGGGTTTTCAACCTAGCGAGCTAACTCTTACTTGGCTTGTCTTTCTCTTTTTTCGTCTATTTCTTTCAGGCATAATACTTCTTCACTTGATCGGAATTGACTGGGTTCCTTAAATCCTCTCCGTCCATGTTCGTGAGTATCAGTGCTCCTCCAGAAAAGGCTTTCTTGACCACATACGGGCCGTCATAAGTGGGTGTCCATTTCCCTCGGGGATCAGTCTGGATGGGCAAGATCTTCTTAAGCACCAAATCTCCCTGCTATAATTCACGGTGCCGGACTTTCTTGTCAAAAGCTGTTCTCATTCTCTGTTGGTACAACTGCCCATGACACAAAGCTGCAATTCTTTTTTCCTCAATGAGGTTTAGCTGATCCAGACGAGCCTGCACCCACTCTGCTTCTTCCAGTTTAGCTTCCATGAGTACCGGTAGGGATGGTATCTCAACCTCGATTGGGAGGACCGCCTCTGACCCGTATACCAGAGAGAAAGGAGTTGCCCCAGTTGAGGTACGCACTGAAGTACGATAGCCATGCAAAGCAAAGGGAAGCATTTCATGCCAATCCTTGTATGTGACCACCATTTTTTGCACAATCTTTTTGATGTTCTTGTTAGCTGCCTCCACTGCTCCATTCATCTTGGGCCGATAGGGGGAAGAATTATGATGCTGAATTTTGAACTCTGCGCACAGGTCCTTCATCATTTTGCTATTCAGATTGCTGCCGTTATCAGTGATGATCTTGTTAGGAAGACCCTAACGGAAAATCAGATCCTTCTTCACAAATTTGGCAACCACTGAACTGGTTACACTGGAGTATGAGGCAGCTTCAACCCACTTCGTGAAATCGTCAATGGCGACCAAGATGAAGCGATGCCCATTTGATGCTTTGGGTTCAATGGGACCGATGACATCCATTCCCCACATCGAAAACGGCCAGGATGCAGTCAGAACATTCAATTTGGCAGGCGGCACATGAATGTGGTCAGCATAGATTTGGCACTTGTGGCACTTTCGGACAAAGCTGTAGCAGTCACCTTCCAACTGCAACCAGTAATAGCCCGCCCTTAAAATCTGTCTAGCCATAGTATGCGCACTGGAATGAGTTCCGAATGAGCCCTCGTGTACATCTTTCATGATTCTTTCAGCTTCTTCTTTAGCAACACACCTTAAGAGGACCATGTCATAATTCCTTTTGTAGAGAACCTCACCGCTGAGGAAGAAATTCCTTGACAGTCGCCGAAGAGTTCTCTTGTCATTTTCAGATGCCCCAGGAGGGTATTCTCTGCTGATGATGTACTGTTTGATATCATGATACCAAGGCTTGTCATCCGGCTCTTCATCTATGGCTGTGCAGTAGTGATGCGCAGGTAGACTCCGGTGCTGGATTGTGACATGAGTCAAGCTTTTATCACAATTGATATTGAACATGGATGATAAAGTTGCCAATGCATCAGCCAGCTGGTTTTCGCTTCGAGGGATGTGTTTGAAAGTGATTTCGTCAAAAGACTCCATCAACTCTTGCACATAAACACAATAAGGAATCAGTTTGGGATCTCTGGTCTCCCAATTGCCTCTTACTTGATGAATAACCAGGGCTGAATCTCCATACACATCTAGCCTTTTAACTTTCCATTCTAGGGCTGCTTGAATACCCAAGATGCACGCTTCATACTCTGCTATGTTGTTTGTGACATACAAGCTCAACCTTGCAGTGACAGGAACGAAGCGATTGTCAGGAGATATTAACACACCACCTGCCCCATGCCCCCATACATTTGACGCACCGTCGAAGATCATTCTCCACCTTTCACTTTCTTGGGACTTCCTCTCATCAAACAGTGCCATGATATCTTCATCGGGAAAATCATGCTGCATTGGTTGGTAGTCTGGAATCGGCTGACATGCCAAATACTCAGCAAGTGCACTACCTTTAACTGCTTTTTGTGTGACATACAGGATATCGTATTCTGATAATTGCATCTGCCAACGGGCAATTCGTCCTGTAAGAGCTGGCTTCTCAAATATGTACTTGATTGGATCCATTTTTGACACCAACCAAGTGGTGTGACTCAGCATGTACTGCCTTAAACGGTGAGCAGCCCAAACTAGAGCACAATAAGTCTTTTCCAGCATAGAATATCTTGTCTCACAATCGGTGAACTTTTTGCTAAGATAGTATATGGCATGCTCCTTTTTCCCGGATTCATCATGCTGCCCCAACACACAGCCCATTGAATTATCTAGCACTGTAAGGTATAAGATGAGAGGCCTGCCTGACACAGGTGGCATTAAGACGGGTGGATTCTGCAAGTACACCTTGATTTTCTCAAAGGCAGCTTGACACTGGTCATTCCACTTCAACTCTTGATTTTTGCACAGCAGTTTGAAGATCGGCTCACAAGTAGTAGTCAACTGGAAGATGAATCGGGAGATGTAATTCAACCTTCCGAGGAAACCACGGACTTCTTTCTCTGTTTTGGGCACCGGCATCTCGAGGATGGCTTTTACTTTGTCTGGATCCACCTCGATTCCCTTTTGGCTGACAATGAAGCCTAACAACTTCCCTGATCTCACCCCAAACGTGCACTTGGCCGGGTTTAACTTGAGTTTATATTTCCTCAACCGTTCAAAGAGCTTCTGCAGATTGACAATATGCTCCTCGTCGGTTTTAGATTTTGCGATCATGTCATCCACATAAACCTCAATCTCCTTATGCATCATGTCGTGAAACAGCGTGACCATGGCCCTTTGGTAGGTTGCACTAGCGTTCTTTAACCCGAATGACATGACCTTGTAACAGAACGTTCTCCAAAGCGTTATGAAAGTTGTCTTTTCCATATCTTCGGGGTCCATCTTGATCTGATTATATCCCGAATATCCATCCATGAAGGAGAATAACGAGTGTTGAGTTGTACTATCCAATAAGACATCAATGTGGGGCAAAGGAAAATCGTCTTTAGGACAAGGACGATTCAGATCTCGGTAGTCAACGCACATTCTGACCTTCCCGTCCTTCTTCGGAACCGGGACAATATTGGCAACCCACTGTGGGTATTTGGCCACCGCTAGGAATCCGGCGTCAAACTGCTTTTTTACCTCATCCCTAATCTTTAGGGACATCTCAGGCTTCATCCTTCTAAGTTTCTGCTTCACAGGCGGGCATTCAGGTTTGACTGGCAACTTATGCATCACAATGTCAGTATCCAACTCAGGCATATCTTGGTAGGACCATGCAAACACATCCATATAATCGTGCAACAGCTGAACCAACTTCATGCGATCCTCGTCATTCATGGCGGTACCCACTTTGACCTCTTTCTTACTCTCAGCTGTACCCAAGTTGATCACTTCAGTAGATTCTCCGTGTGGCTGAATTACCCTTTCTTCCTGTTTCATTAACCTCATGAGTTCTGGAGGAGCTTCCCAGTCTTCCTCAACATCCCCCTCAGCTTGATTAATAGGGTGATCAAAGTCAAAATATGGACTGTTGGCACTGTTATTTTGGGAGACAATTGCTGTGGATCTGCATTTTGCCGAAGCGAAAAAGCAGAATGAAAGGCGAGACAAGCAAGCAAACAATAATAAAGCGAGGAAAAGACACATGAAATGAAAAGGATTGATTTTTATTGATTGAAATTCAAAAACAACGTTTTTATTAATGATGATGATTCTGAAAATAAAAACATGCTCGCCCCTAACAACTTGTCCTATGGCCTTGGGCAGAGCCACAGGGTTGCATTACAAATGATTACTTTAAATTAAAAGTCACAGGAAGATCAGCAGCCTTCCAATTCTTTAATTTTTCAATGGCACCGCAGCGTCGAACCAAACTTGCACCACCCTCTTCAGACTCAGATCTTCTGGGTCTTCTGGGTCCTCTACTTTTATCAGAATGTAGAGTCAACACTTCGTCTTCAACATCATGGGTTCCTATCTGGACCACACACCGATCCATCAGGTCCTGCAGGATCATCTCAAAGCTTTCACAATTCCCCACGCACGTGGAGTCAGCACACCCCTCTTCATGGCAACACCCCTTCTTAACCACCCCAACATGGCATAACTCTGAGTAGATAACACCCAACGGGGTCTTGATCTTATGCACATCATTTACCAATTTCCCCACGGAACTTTCTATAGCATTGGTAGCTGGCCTCTGATGACCTGGCAATGGATTAGTTGTTGTATTCAGGCTGCTCTGCTTGAACGAGATCCACCCAGCATCTACTAGGTCTTGCACCACATGCTTGAAGGCTTTACATTCCTCCACAGTATGACCGACCCCGTTTTCGTGGAAACTGCAGGTATCATTAGCGTTGTAACTTCTGGGAAATGGCGGCTGCAGGGCCTTCATTGGCCGAGTGTTGATCAAGTTCTTGGAAGTCAAGTGATCAAACAATTCAGTGTATGTCATTGGTATTGGATCAAAACTGGTCCGTTTCTTGTACTGATAACCCTGAGCCCTGTGACTGTCACTGCCTTGCTGGGATGGCACATGAGCAGAAAATGGGACAGTTTGTGGTGGAGGGGTACCAAAGGATGAACTTCCTCCCGAGATTACATTTGTTTCCCCTTCCTTCTTCTTCGGGAAATGGGAGTGAGGCTTCTTCTGATTGCTTGAACCACCAGAGCTTCCTGCATTACTGAGGTGATTCGAAATCTTCCCACTTCGGAGACCATGCTCAAGTCTTTCCCCGAAGACTATCATATCGGAGAAGCTAGTTGAAACACTTGTAATCAGCCGGTCATAGTAAATTGCTGGCAGAGTTTCCAAGAACGTGTACACCATTTCTTTTTCAGTCAAAGGAGGTTGGACCTGGGCGGCTAGGCTTCGCCATTTCTGGGCATATTCTTTGAAAGTCTCCCTTTCGCCCTGACTCATGTGTTGCAATTGCGACCTGTCCGGAGCCATGTCCATGTTATACTTATATTGTCTCATGAATGCTTCGCACAAATCTTTCCAACAACGAATTTCAGAGGATTGCAGTTTCATGTACCAATCTAGAGGAGCTCCAGCCAAACTGTTTTGAAAGCAGTAGATCAGCAGTTTGTCATCATTGGCGTAAGGACCCATTTTTCGGACAAACATCGTAACATGGCTCTCCGGACAGCCTGTTCCTCTGTATTTGTCCACTTCGGGAGCTTTGAACTTTGGTGGCAAAAACAAATCTGGGACTAAACACAGGTCACGAGCTTCCTTGGCTCTGACACCAACACCCTCCATTTCCTTTACTCTTTCTTCAAGTGCACGAATCGGGTCGTTTGGCTGTGATCCCTCAAACATATGTCCTTGGGGGTGACTCCCCATACTGTAATAATACCCTCCAGGCTGAGGAACGTTGTGAGGGTGTGCTGCAAGCCCCGGAGTAGGACTGAGCACAGCATGAGGACTAGGAGCTTGGATCTACGGTCCTCCGGCAGCTCCCCCGGACACGGCGGCAGTGACCTGATTAGGCGCAACCATACTGACAGGAATAGGTCAAACAGTTCGCGGCATGTACCCAGTAGGCATACCCCAAGGATATCTTTGTGAAGTGTATTGATTCGGCCCATTCATTCCTGAAGCAAAGACGGGATGACTGACCCCGGATCCCGGAGGAACTATGGTTGATATTGGAGGAGGAACGGAAGAAGTGACACCATCTGGACCCACGACGGCGACACCTTCAGCAGCTGTCCCACTCTTTAAACTTTGCAGCATGACCATCATCTCATGCACCTGGGCCTCCATTGCCCCAACCTTATCCTTAAGCACTTGGTTCTCCTGAGCCAGCTGCTCAGGATTCAGAATTTGTACGCCCAAATCTTCATGTTCTGGATTACTTTCAGTTTCAATCTCTGAATGCCCTTGAGGATCAACCATCAGCTTTGCTTGTAATCGGGTGAAGTATCAGTGGCGGAGAACCAGCTTGCCTCTCGCTTCTGTTGGTAGAACATTTTTATTAAGTGAAGGAGCAAATTAATGAATGCAATGCGTGCAATGCAGATGAGTGTTAGTTTTAGTTTGTCTTATACCGCGAACCCCAACGTGACATATCTTGCCATAGGTTTAACGGTGGATTTTGATTATTTTTTCTTTGAAACACAACAAGGTTAGAATCAATAAGCGAAACAAAGCACATTCCATGCATTCAAACTTAAACAAACACCTCGGAGTGTACACTGATTCACTTTTTGATTCCATACTGTACCTATGGCAAGATTCTTTGTCACTTTGGGATTCTCGGCAAACAAACTTTGATGAAATGCAAGGATGCATGCATGAACTGTAAAAGCTTATGTTGGATGCAATGCGAGGATGCATGCAAAATGATGATGATGTTTTATGCATATGCAGATTAGGGCAAAACCTTTATTGGCATTAGTTCAAGTTTTTTTTTCTTTTTTTTTTTTTGAAAAATGCAGGCCGTACGTGGTTTCATATGGACCAAGTAAGAGAAAGGCTACAACGGCAGCCCGTTCTCTCTTTTTTTTGAAAAGAGTGGGCCATATGTCACTTCGTACGGACCGGCAGAAGAAAGGCTACAACGACAGCTCTTTCTCTACTGTTTATTTTTTTTATTTCTTTGGAAAAATTCCCTTCTCTTTTTTTTGAAAACGTGCCTAGATTACAATGCAACACACAATTTGGTATGCCCCTTGTGTCCTACGAAGGTGGGGACCTAAGTTCTAGGACAACTCAAATGTTCCTCCCATGTGAGTTCTAGTCACTTCCTCACCAGGCTACCAGAGCTAATTCTTTCTCACAATAGCACCCACAACGATGGAACGCCATCTGGTGTGAGGCATCATGAAAGAGCATACTCTGGCTGAAACTTTCGTGAGAGTCGGAAGGACAACGGTCCAATTGCCAGTCACTACTCGTTTCCACTCTCCTAAGTTTTGTCAGACCTTGGGTTTTAGGCCCCTCTCAAAGCATAGTAAGCATAAGGTGTGAATGTGTACAGCAAGGGCATACTGTTCGCGCTCGTGTGTGTTATAGTCGCAATGTCAGTGCAAGTATACACGTCGTACAAGTAATAAAGTGGATAAAAGTAAGAGATCGTTCCCACGAGGATTGATTAACTTTCAGAGTTCAAGTCTTTAAAACACAAGTGAAACAAGTAACAAATCGACACCAAAAGTTGATATTAAGACTAAGAACATAAATAAAGCAAGTAAATGAGAAGTGGGTGTGAATATGGAAGAGTATGAGTTGGATTGCTGCATGCAAGTAAATCTCCTCTAGTCAGACGTTATAACGTTTACATGTTAATACGTACAAATGCTATGTTGTATAGACGTTATAACGTTTGAACGCTGTTGCAAAAGAGCTGTGCTTTTCAGTCACAAAACGTCAGAGCTTCAAGTACTAGAATTCCTATGTCTAGGTTCTAAGTAGGCCTACTCCTGTATTTTAAGTACCCACAGCAATGTCCTATGAACTATTATCCATTCTATGTCTAGACTTAGATAAAAATGCCTAAATGTCTTTAGTGCACCTTTTCATTCACATAAATCTTTGAGTTCTTTTCATAGACCATGTCTGTACCTATGAATCTACTTATTTTAAGTGATCAATTCAAAACAAGTTTGGAAATATTAACATGCAAAGATTTAAAACGCATAAACATCAATACTTCATAACATTAAACTAGAGGTTCATTACATGCAAAACAACAACCCAACTACAAATGTTTAGCTCATGCTGAGCATCCTTACAGAAATAAGAGGAGTTAAAATCCAAATACCGTACATAGAGAAAAGGAGACTAAACGCAAAAGATACGCCTAAGTGGCCTTCCTTCATGCACGCTGTAAAGACGTTACAACGTCTGAGCTTTACAGTAATGGCTGTGGATGGATATGGAAATTGGGGCCTTGAGAGAATTAAAAATGAAGAAGTCTGTGTCCAGAACTTCTCTCAGAAAAACTATCTCTGAAAAATGGGGGAAGGTGGATGATGAATGGAGTCGTGTATCTTCCGCATGGTGCACCCTTGCCTTTTTGTAGAGAGAGAATAGCCATGGTCAAAAGAGGGTCACATGTTGCTGATGTCATTCCCCCACCTTCCAAGCTTGCTTGCGAGTTGACTCTGCCCTGAAGTGACACCGCACTGCTACAGTGCGTAAGCCGTGTCAGTGTTGAAGAAAGAGAAGATCTTCTTCATTTCCAGATCTCTGGTCATCATTACATGCGCGCCAAAATGATATATATTATTTCCTTGCTCTGCTGTCCTTCTTCAGACGTGATGAGAGACGCAGCCACGTTTGGATTACTGCACAAACACAAGAAGCATCAAAACGCTCACAAAGGCGCCAATTGGCACCAAAATGCCTAGAACTTGTAATTTAGCCCCTTTCTAACTAAAAGCAATAAACTAACACAAACTTTACTAAAAACAACCTGCTATTGCCAGAGAACTTGCATGATTTAACTTTGACTAAGCATAAATAACTCATATAAATATGAGTTATCACACCCCCAAACTTAAACCATTGCTTGTCCCCAAGCAATTGATATACAACATATGAAAAGATGCAAGAAACTAAATACACCAATAGTTTACACCCTACTCATCTATTTTTGATTAAAAATTTTCTTCAAGGGGCTAATTCCTTCAGATTTACACTACACACTCACGCACCAATGCACAATTACATTCTAGATTTATTACTGCTCAAGGTGAGTGTGTGATCTCTGTATCAATTCTATTCCTAGCTAGGTTCAGAAGCTACCCTAGCCTATGAAAGAGTGGTTTCCAATTATGGTGAGGGTATAACATCTTTCAAAACATAGAGTAGGCTAACATTTCCACATAAGACATGAGGGTTATTTTAAGCACGACAAAGGGTCTTAATTTGGGTGCTAGGACTAGATTAGTGCAAACTACTTTTCTGACTCACACAACGTAAAACACACACAGCTGCAATCCCTCATTACTGAGCAACTTTTCTCTTTTTCTTCACTTTTGGTTTGGAGTTTTTGTGATTTTCTCCTTTTTGATCTTTTGGATTTGACACTTTTGGATTGAGATATTTGGGGTACTCAGCATTTGTTTCGGGAAATTGCAGCAAACACAGAGGGCATGTGGATTTTTCCACTTATTTGAAACAACATACACTTTTTTGGTTTTTTTTTTTTTTTTTTTTGGATTAGACGTTATAACGTGTATATGAGAGACGCTACAACGCTTGATGACACAGAACACAACACACAAACACACACGGCATACGTTATAACGTTACGGGTAGACGTTACAACGCTGCACTCACACTACACATGCACTAATCATCCTGCAGTCTTTGCACCCAGCCTTAGTACAACCTGATATACCCCCAAACTTTGTTTCTACTGCTACTCTAAGTTTTTAATCAAGTTTTACAGTCACTATAGTCAACCAAAACTAGCTTTAGCATCACATAGTCCCTAGCTAACTAGGTTTTCCTCAAAACAGAGTTTGTGTGGAAGCAGTAATCAATTCTATTCATCTAAGCATGCATCAGCTACTCACACAAATTCACACGCAGTCCTTACTAGATTTAGCCCAAAGAGAAACATTTTTGATGATTAATAGAGTAGGAAAGTAAACTGATTTTGCATTTGATTTCATGCAGACAGGAAACATAAAAATGATCCTCCCCCCCTGAACAAAAAGATGAGCAGTGTCCCCACTGCTCACTGATTTTGAAAAATGAGAGAGGAACATTTACACAAAACAGAAACAAAACAACTACTAACTCTCAAGACGTTGTAACGTCTAGACAGCTATTTATTTGTACTGAAATTGTAAACTAAAACTATTCTACTGCTAAAAGAGGGCTACTTACTTGTTCAGAGCACCGGCCCTGAGCCTTCCACTTTGTCTGGCTGGGATGCTTGCTTGCACAGCCTTCTTTTTCTTTTCCTTCTTCTTCTTTTCTCCTTCACCGTCACCAACATCAACTGAGACTTCAGTTTCCTGGGGCCTCTTTACACTGCTCTCAGCAACTCTTTTCTTTGCTTCCTCCCATGCTTTCTGCTTTTCCAGCTCTGCAGGATGAATCTGCTGCTGCTCTTTGGGTTCCCTCTGGGCTTTTTCAACCTCTGGCTCATGAGACGTTGTAACGTCTGCAGCTTCCTCTTCAGCAGCAACAGCAGGAGCATTCTCTGAACCACTTGCAGCAACAAATGCTGCGCTGGTGGCTGTTGCTGGCTTGTCTTTAGCAGCTTCAGATCTCTTTTTTACCTGCAACTTTTGCCTTTTGGGTGCAGGAGGATCAACTAGTTGCTCTTCTTCTTCACCATGTCTTGCTTTTTCACTTGCAGCGGCTACTTCACGCCTTTTCTTCTTTCCAAATGGACTCTGGGTGGGTACAGTCTTGAATCTTTGCCTTTTGGGTGGGGGAATGAGTTGTGGGTCTGGGTTGGTTTCAACAACAGTTGGTTCAGACGTAGTCACATCTGCACTGGTTACTTCTGGAATGGATGGTTGTGATGGTTCTTTAGTTGGTTCAGGTTGAGTGGGAGTTGGCTTTGAAATGGGTTGATCTTTGAGTGTTTGGGGTTGTTTGTCTTTTGGTGATGGAGGTGTGGGTTGGGCTGGTTCTTTGAGTGTTTGGGCTGGTGGAGAGTCAGCCTCAATATCAGTCTTGTCACTGGAACTTCCTTTCTCTTCTGAATGTGTTTCTTCCTCATCATCACTTAGGATTTCCCTACTCACCTTCTTTGATTCCTCTGCATCACTCTCACTGATGCTATCCATATCAGCTGATTTAAGCTCTTCTTCCTCACTACTTACTTTCTTCTGCTCCTTCTTTGCTGGGCTCTTTCTTTTTGTGGCTGGTTTTCTTGTTTTCTTGACTTTTTCCTTCTTCACTTTCTTGGGGTTCATTGCTGATAGGAGTATGTTGTCTTCATCTTCCTCTTGCATCCAATCTGGAAGTACTGGTTCTTCAATCACCATCTTGCCTTTTGTTGTATGTGCATTCACCTTCTTTTGCCACTCAAATTGCTCCTTGACAAACTTGGCTAGGCTGTTTTGCTGGTCTACCAGACGTTGTAACGTCTGCGCATCAACTGACGTGGTAGCATCTGCAGCTCTCTGCCTAGCTTTGAACTTTGTAGAGAATGCTCCCTGGGGTTCCTCTCTTAGCTCAGATGCTTCAATCTCCACTCCAGCCTCCATGCAGAGATCGGTGATTAAACAAGGGAAGTATAGGTATCCATCCTTCCTGTTCTGCCATTTGTTAATCTCTCTGTTGATGAGCTTACCCACTTCAATCTTATCTCTTGACATAATGGCATCAATAGCAATCAGCCTCTCTTTATCAACCCAGAGAGTGTGGGAAGTGGGTATCAAGCAATGCCTGATGAAATGAAACCAAGCACTGGCCTCATCACAAAGGTATCTCTTCAAAATTTTGAATTCATTCCCATGGTCGCCTCTTCGCTCCCAAACAGCTCCTTCAACACATATCCTTTCTTTGATTTCAGTCATCTCTGCCACTCCGTAAGTCTTTTGCTTCACCTCAACTGCCTTGCCATAGTAACCTAGCCCAAAGTAGTCATTTATGACTCTTACACCAAATTTGACTTCCTCACCTCGTACGATGGAGGTGCTTGAAAGTTCTCCATCGGTTTTTTCAACGATTCCTTTATAAAAGTCATGCACCAGAGTTGCAATGTATTCCTTTCTGTGAAGTACAAATTTCTGCCATCCCAATGCTGCCACTGTTGCGATAAAGTCAGGATTTGGGTTTTCCAAGCTAAAACCCCTTTCTGGCAGCAAGGCTTTCTTCTTTGAAGGAATGGGGATTTCTGGGTTTGGAACAGAAGAAGAACTTGGGTTGACGTTCTTTCCTTTACCAGATGATTTTACTGCAGCTTGCTTTGTTTTAGTCATGGTGATTGTATGAGTTTTCTGGAGAGTGGGGGATTTGAGATTGAGATTTGCGATTTGGGGTTTGGGAGAAGGTATAAGATTGCAGTTTCTGAAAGTGTATGAAGGTGGTTTTGATGATTGTAACTGGTGTGTGTCTATTGGGGAGGTTTTATGGGAAGTTGGGAAGTAGGTGGTGGCGTGGGTTTGGGAAAAAGGGGTAACCGTTGGAAGTGACGTCATGGTCACTTTGGCAGTCACGTCTCAAAAAATCATTAAAAAAAATTGTTTCATTTGAAAACTGCTTGACTCACTTTCTTTTCTTTTTCATTTAAAACTTTACCCAAGCAGCGAACGTGACAACATCCTAGACACGCAGAGACGTTATAACGTTTATACTACTTCAGCTCCCATTCCTGCACAAAAATTTAAAGACACAAAATTGCTGGTTAGTTAAAACCATTGGGTTGCCTCCCAAGAGCGCTTGCTTTAAGAGTCTTCAGCCAGACTATCCCCTTTTTTGAATTCAGGGGTTGTTGAGAGTCACTGTGGTCTTGTCCCTAACCACATGTTCTCCATGGTAATGCTTCACTCTTTGGCCATTGACCTTGAAAATGGAATTAGTTTTCTCATCAAACAGGTCCACAGCACCATGACTGTAGACTTTTACTATCTTGAAAGGTCCTGACCATCTTGATTTTAACTTCCCAGGGAACAACTTTAATCTTGAATTAAACAACAAAACTGATTGTCCCTCTACTAGCTCCCTTCTTTGAATTCTCTGATCGTGCCACTTCTTGGTTTTCTCTTTATACATTTTTGAATTCTCATAGGCAGTGTGCCTGAATTCATCTAGCTCATTTAGTTGAAGGAGCCTTGCTTCTCCAGCCTTTGAATGATCTAGGTTCAGTTGCTTCATTGCCCAGTGAGCTTTGTGTTGGAGCTCAATGGGCAGGTGACAAGCTTTTCCGAAGACTAACTTGTATGGTGACATGCCCAGTGGTGTCTTAAATGCTGTTCTGTACGCCCACAATGCATCATCAAGGTGCAGGGACCAATCCTTCCTGTTTGGACCAACCATCTTCTCAAGTATCCTTTTAATTTCTCTGTTGGAAATTTCTGCTTGACCACTTGTCTGTGGGTGATAAGCTGTAGCAATCTTGTGCTTCACTCCGTACTTAGCCAATAGGTTCTCAATCAGCTTGTTACAAAAGTGAGAGCCTTCATCACTGATTATAGCTCTTGGAGTACCAAATCTTGTGAAGATGTTTTGCTTCAGGAATTTGCTGACTGATTTGGCCTCATTATTGGGTAATGCAATGGCTTCCACCCATTTTGACACATAATCCACAGCTACCAAAATGTATAAATTTCCATGAGACATAGGAAATGGCCCCATGAAGTCCATTCCCCAAACATCAAACAGTTCCACTTCAAGAATATTTGTCAATGGCATTTCTTGCTTGTTGGAGATGTTTCCAACTCTTTGGCATTTATCACAGCTTTTTACTAATTCATGAGCATCTTTGAAGAGTGTTGGCCAATAGTATCCTGACTGTAACACCTTTGCTGCAGTTCTGGTTCCTCCAAAATGTCCTCCATAAGGTGATGCATGACATTGTTGTAATACATGGAGTTGTTCCTCTTCAGCCAGGCATCTCCTAAGCAACTGATCTTGACACATCTTATATAGATAGGGCTCATCCCAAAAATAGTGCTTCATGGTGTGGAAGAATTTTTTTCTTTGCTGATGGTTGAAATCCACAAGCACAATCTTGCTGACTAGGAAGTTAACTATATCAGCATACCAGGGAGCAGTAGTATCAGACGTTATAACGTTTGAAGAAATAGTCATAGACGTGGTAACGTCTTCAGCTACTGTGGCTACTGTCAGCAGTTTTTCATCAGGGAAATTTTCTTTTATTTCTTCTGCACCTGTACCTGCATCAACATTCTCAAGCCTAGAAAGATGATCAGCAACTTGGTTCTCCACCCCCTTTTTATCATGAATTTCCAAGTCAAATTCTTGGAGGAGGAGAACCCATCTAATGAGTCGTGGCTTTGCATCTTTTTTAGAAATCAAATACTTGATGGCTGAGTGATCAGTAAAAACAATAACTTTTGCACCCACCAAGTATGATCTAAATTTGTCAAAAGCAAATACAACAGCCAGTAACTCTTTCTCAGTTACAGTATAATTTAATTGGGCATCATCTAAGGTTTTACTAGCATAGTATATAGAGTGAAAAATTTTGCCATACCTTTGACCCAATACTGCCCCCACAGCGTAGTCACTCGCATCACACATTAATTCAAATGGTTTGGACCAGTCAGGAGTGACTATCATAGGAGCTGTTACAAGGGCATTCTTCAATTTCTGGAAGGCTTCATGACAATGCTCATCAAAGTTGAAGACGTTATCACGTTGCAGCAGCAGACACAAGGGTTTGGAAATTTTTGAGAAATCCTTGATAAACCTTCTGTAAAAACCAGCATGCCCTAAGAAACTTCTAATACCTTTGACAGTTGTAGGTGGAGGTAATTTGTCAATAACATCAATTTTCGCTTTATCCACCTCCAACCCTTTCTTTGAAATTTTATGCCCCAAAACAATTCCCTCTTGAACCATGAAGTGGCATTTCTCCCAGTTGAGTACTAAGTTGGTTTCTTCACACCTTATTAAGACTCCTTCTAAGTTATCCAAGCATGCCTTGTATGAGTCTCCATAGACTGAAAAGTCATCCATGAAAACTTCCATGGATTTTTCAATAAAATCTGAGAATAAAGCCATCATACACCTCTGAAATGTTGCAGGCGCATTACACAATCCAAATGGCATCCTTCTGAAGGCAAAGGTACCATAAGGACAAGTGAATGTGGTCTTCTCTTGGTCCTCAGGCACAATAGCTATCTGGTTATATCCTGAGTAACCATCAAGGAAACAATAGAATTCTTTGCCTGCAAGTCTATCCAACATCTGGTCAATAAATGGCAGAGGAAAATGGTCCTTCTTGGTTGCTTTGTTCAGCTTCCTGTAGTCCATACATATCCTCCATCCAGTCACTGTTCTTGTTGGAATTAATTCATTTTTTTCATTGGTTACCACAGTAACTCCACCCTTCTTTGGCACACATTGAACTGGGCTCACCCATGAGCTATCACTAATTGGATAAATGATTCCTGCATCTAACCATTTGATGATTTCCTTCTTGACCACCTCCTTCATTATCGGGTTCAATCGCCTTTGTCCTTCAATGCTGTTCTTTGCATTCTCTTCCAAGACAATTCTGTGCATACAGATTGTGGGACTGATACCTTTGATATCTGCCATTTGCCAACCAATGGCTTTCTTGTGCCTTTTCAAGGTGCTAATGAGATCACTTTCCTGCTCTTGCGAGAGGTTAGAAGAAATGATCACTGGTAAAGAATCATTTTCCCCTAAAAAGGCATACTTCAGGTGATCAGGCAACACTTTCAATTCCAGAGTGGGTGGTTTTTCAATGGATGGTACTATCTTCTTGAGATTGGAGTCTTCTTGCCCCAAGGATTCATACTTCTTTGTCCACGCCCTGGGTACATGGGAATCAGACGTGACAACGTCTGTGGTTGACGTTGTAACGTTTGACGGATCAGCTTCTTCTGATAACAATTCTTGAATCTCATCATTGCCCAGAATCTTTTCCAAGTGGTCATTATCTTTATTGAATTGCTTTTGAACCACATGGTCAAGGGCAACCACAAAGGAACATTCCTCTGTGTTAGGTTCTGGATACTTGAGTGCGTTGAGGACGTTGAATTTGACTTCTTGGTCATTGACCCTCATGATTAATTCTCCTTTCTGCACATCAATGAGTGTCCTTCCAGTGGCTAGAAATGGTCGCCCCAAGATGATAGGAACTTCCTTATCTGCATCAAAATCCAAAATAACAAAGTCCACTGGAAAAACGAATTTGTCAACTTTAATCAAAACATCTTCTAATATGCCCTCAGGATAAACTCTACTTTTATCAGCTAATGTAAGACTTAAAGAAGTAGGTCTGGCAGTTCCTATACCAAGTTTTTCATAAATGGACTTGGGCATCAAGTTAATACTTGCCCCCAAGTCACATAAAGCTTTGCCAAGGTAAAAATCTCCAATGGAGCATGGTATAGTAAAACTGCCAGGATCTTTCAGTTTTCTAGGGAGTTTATTCTGCATGATTAAGCTACATTCTTCAGTTAAAGCAATAGTTTCAAACTCCCCTAGCCTTCTTCTTTTGGTGATGATATCCTTTAGGAACTTGGCATAGTTTGGCATCTGTTGTAGAGCTTCAACCAAGGGAAGGTTTATGTGCAGCTGTTTTAGCATCTCCATGAACCTACTGAATTGCTTGTCTTCATGAGCTTTCTTGAGTCTTTGAGGGTAGGGTGGAGGAGGATATTCAGGTACAAGCTTAGGAACAGTCTTGATTCCTGGTTCAGAACTAGACGTTGTAATGTCTGGCTTAGACATCACAATATCTGGAATATTCTTCTCTTTTTCCCCACCTTTGTTTTTCTCTTTTTTCTTGTCTGGCACCTCAGATTCCTTAGGCATAGATGGTTCTGGATACTCAGTGCCACTTCTTAATGAGATAGCATTTACCTGTGCATTCACCACATCTTTACCATTTGACTTTGATGAAGATGGTGTTTCAGTTGTGGATGGAAGAGATCCATTCTGTCTTTGAGTAAGAGCTGAGGCTATCTGTCCAATTTGGTTCTCCAAAGTTTTGATTGAAGACTCATGGGTCTGTAAGGTTGCCCTACAATCACTTATGAAAGTTTTCATCAAGGCTTCCAAATTGCTGTTGTTGTTATTCTGCGTATACTGCTTTTGTTGTTGAGGGGGAAATCCTGGGGGTATTGTAGGAGCAGCATTGCTAGCATTCAAAGAATTGTTGTTCTTCCAACTAAAATTTGGGTGATTTCTCCAATTTGAATTGTACAAGTTGGAGAAGGGACTGTTACCTTTGTTATGTGATACAAAGTTTACAGACTGGGGGTTATGGGGACACTCTTCGTAGACATGCCCTCCTTCACAATATACACACACTACTCCCCCAGATGGTGTTGGCTCAATAGCTGCAGCAGTCTGTGTTTCAGACGTGGCCACGTTTGGAGTGCTCAAGTTCTTAATCATGTTGGTCAGAGAAGCAACCTGAGCAGAAAGGGCAGTTACTTCACTTATCTCATGGACACCAGCCTTCTTTCCAGGAGTGAATCTATCAGAAGGCCAATGGGCATTGTGAGTGGCTATGTCTTCAATAAGTCTGCATGCCTCAGAGAAAGACATGTTTAATATGACACCGCCTGATGAAGCATCAAGTATAAGCCTGGTAGGTTGATCTAGACCATTATAAAAAGTCTCCATTTGAATAACTACGGGAATGCCATGGTGTGGGCACATTCTTAGTAATTCCTTCCATCTTTCCCAAGCCTCAAATAATGATTCCCCTTCTCTTTGTTTGAAGGAAGTGATGTCATTTCTTAACTTGGCATTTTTGTTGGGAGGGAAGTATTTTCCAAGAAATTTCTCAGCTAGCTCATCCCAAGTATGAATTGAATTTGGCTCTAAGGAGTTCAACCAATTCTTGGCCTTGTCCTTAAGAGAATATGGAAATAGCTTCAGTTGGAAGGCATCTTCTGAGACTCCAGGGATGACAAAGTTGCTACACACATCCAAAAATTGCCTTAGATGTGCATAAGGATCTTCTTGAGGGAAACCCCCAAATTGCCCTGCAGTCTGCAACATTTGGAACATCATTGGCTTGAATTCAAAGTGACCAGTATGAATAGGTGGTCTTGCAATGCCTGTTTGTAAATGTGCAGGATTGAGCACGGCATAATCACGCATAGGCCTGTCCCTGTCATTGACCATGTCTTGTGGCCCTGCATTGATGAGTTGCTGTCTCTGCCAGTGTTCATCATCAACATAGGTATCTGTATGAGTTTGTGGTCCACGACCACGTCCTCCAGCATCAGAGTGCCTTCCTCCTCTTGGAGTACGTCCACCTCTAGAGCTTCTACCACCAGTACCATGTTCAGACATGATTGGTGGCTGAAATTGCTGTTGTTGTTGCTGCCTTCTTAGCCTTTGTTGTCTCCTTAGTCGCCTGAAGGTTCTTTCAGGTTCTGGGTAGAATTCAGGTTCAGATCCACTCCCTGGTTCTGTTGAACTAGAGCTTGAACTGGAACTAAGCATACGCTGTAACGTTTACCTGTTCACTCATAAAAACAACAAACAACACAGCAGAATTCTTTCACCTAGTGTTTTAATTCTTGTTGAACAATAAAAGTTAAATACAGTCCCCGGCAACGGCGCCAAAAACTTGTTCGCGCTCGTGTGTGTTATAGTCGCAATGTCAGTGCAAGTATACACGTCGTACAAGTAATAAAGTGGATAAAAGTAAGAGATCGTTCCCACGAGGATTGATTAACTTTCAGAGTTCAAGTCTTTAAAACACAAGTGAAACAAGTAACAAATCGACACCAAAAGTTGATATTAAGACTAAGAACATAAATAAAGCAAGTAAATGAGAAGTGGGTGTGAATATGGAAGAGTATGAGTTGGATTGCTGCATGCAAGTAAATCTCCTCTAGTCAGACGTTATAACGTTTACACGTTAATACGTACAAATGCTATGTTGTATAGACGTTATAACGTTTGAACGCTGTTGCAAAAGAGTTGTGCTTTTCAGTCACAAAACGTCAGAGCTTCAAGTACTAGAATTCCTATGTCTAGGTTCTAAGTAGGCCTACTCCTGTATTTTAAGTACCCACAGCAATGTCCTATGAACTATTATCCATTCTATGTCTAGACTTAGATAAAAATGCCTAAATGTCTTTAGTGCACCTTTTCATTCACATAAATCTTTGAGTTCTTTTCATAGACCATGTCTGTACCTATGAATCTACTTATTTTAAGTGATCAATTCAAAACAAGTTTGGAAATATTAACATGCAAAGATTTAAAACGCATAAACATCAATACTTCATAACATTAAACTAGAGGTTCATTACATGCAAAACAACAACCCAACTACAAATGTTTAGCTCATGCTGAGCATCCTTACAGAAATAAGAGGAGTTAAAATCCAAATACCGTACATAGAGAAAAGGAGACTAAACACAAAAGATACGCCTAAGTGGCCTTCCTTCATGCACGCTGTAAAGACGTTACAACGTCTGAGCTTTACAGTAATGGCTGTGGATGGATATGGAAATTGGGGCCTTGAGAGAATTAAAAATGAAGAAGTCTGTGTCCAGAACTTCTCTCAGAAAAACTATCTCTGAAAAATGGGGGAAGGTGGATGATGAATGGAGTCGTGTATCTTCCGCATGGTGCACCCTTGCCTTTTTGTAGAGAGAGAATAGCCATGGTCAAAAGAGGGTCACATGTTGCTGATGTCATTCCCCCACCTTCCAAGCTTGCTTGCGAGTTGACTCTGCCCTGAAGTGACACCGCACTGCTACAGTGCGTAAGCCGTGTCAGTGTTGAAGAAAGAGAAGATCTTCTTCATTTCCAGATCTCTGGTCATCATTACATGCGCGCCAAAATGATATATATTATTTCCTTGCTCTGCTGTCCTTCTTCAGACGTGATGAGAGACGCAGCCACGTTTGGATTACTGCACAAACACAAGAAGCATCAAAACGCTCACAAAGGCGCCAATTGGCACCAAAATGCCTAGAACTTGTAATTTAGCCCCTTTCTAACTAAAAGCAATAAACTAACAGAAACTTTACTAAAAACAACCTGCTATTGCCAGAGAACTTGCATGATTTAACTTTGACTAAGCATAAATAACTCATATAAATATGAGTTATCACATACCGCCTAAAACTACCCACATATACCCCACCTGCAAAGGAAAACCCAGAACAGTCCAAACAATAGCAGGCAATAACATGTCGTCTACCCTAGGGTTCAATATCACAATACCAATAATCCAACCTAGGTTTCAGCAACAGTCATATGCACTGTTTACCTCAAGAAAGGGAGCGGAGAAGAAGGGATCATAATAGAATGGGAGGAAATGCATGTTTTTACCTTAAGAAAGGGAGCAGAGAATAGGGGACATGGGAATTGAGGAATACATGAACATGGCATTGTGAACAAATAGAAAAGGAGTAGAACAAACCTTTCAACTCAATTAATTTTAAAACCACACATCAAAGTTAACTAGGCTTGACCCTCGTCTATTTTTTAAAAAAATGGTCCCCAGCGGAGTCGCCAGCTGTTGCGCCCGAAAAATCCGGTTTGGGACTTTTCGTTTGACAACGTGGAAAAAGTTTGGAGCCGCCACCAATAATTTAATTTTAAGACCAAAACATTGAAAAAAGGTCTTTTAAACAAGGCGGATGGTCTTTTGAAAACTAGAGATGTAGGTTCGGGGGTCGGTTAGGTACGGGGAAGGTATTAGCACCCCGCACCTCCTTTCTACCGAAAGGGAACCATTAACTTGATGTGTGGTTTGGACAAAAGTTTGAGTTTGAAAGCGGTTTATTCTACTTCTTTTCTTTTCTTTAGGAGTTTGTTTTATTGAAAACGAGGGGGAAAGGGATATTTTTGGTATCTTTGAAAAGCGGAACAAAACAAAGTTTTTTTTTTAAAAGTGTGCTTGACAGGACAGGACCCCGCTCCTACGTACCCTCACTGGAAGAGGGATTAAAGCTACGTAGTTCTCGGCTTTTGGTTTTGAAAAAGGATTGAGCTTTCGCGAAGACTGAACAATAATGGTTAGAATGGTCTCGCTACTAACTCCTTTTGAAAACAACATCATCATTAACAACCTAATCGGCAACGGCGCGATTGGTGTTTAATGACAATTGGTTTATTTTTGAGAAATGAATAAGTTTTCGAAAATGGGATAGAGCTTTTGCGAAGACCGAACAACAACGGTTAGAATGGTCTCACTTCTAACTCTTTTTGAAAACAATATCATCATTAACAACCTAATCGGCAACGGCGCGATTGGTGTTTAATGACGATTGATTTATTTTTGTTTTGAAAGTAAAAGTTTCTTTTTGTTTTGAAATGATTTTAGGAAATGGGTTTTAGAAAAGGAGTAGAACATTTCAAGTCAATTCTAAATCCATAACCAAATGCAAATGAATGAATAATACTCAAGCAAACATGAACATATCATTCATTAACCAAGATTAAACATGCCCATACAATCAAAGGATTCAATTATTAAAGATGCAAAACAAAGTTCTCAAAGTACTTGTGTGTGTGCAAGAAGGATTGTATTTACCCTAATGGCTCTATGCTACAACATGCATGTAGACTTACGTCTCCATTAGGAGGTCATACAAGTGGAGAGGAGGACACACAATCAAGTCAAGATATTTACATGGCATCAAGAACAAGTGAATACAATTGATTGTAAACATAGAGTATTCTAAGTTAAATGATTGAATATGTAGGCAAGGATGCATGATTAGGTAAGCATGTAAGTGCATGAGTGTACAAGGAATGGATGCATAGCACTTTATTTATGAATGGATGGCATACAAGGATGCATAAGAGGATGCAAGAGATATAAGCATATGAGGATGCATGAGAGTGTCACATAAACTAAAGTATGAATGAAGATGCATGAATGTGAAAATGTTTTGGGTATTTTTGCAAGTTGATAAGTTGTAAAACTTTAAGTAAGAAGTTAGTGAAAAGTAAAGTAAAAATGCATGAAGTAAATGGTAATTATTTAATGAGATGGTAATGTAAAAATGCATGAGGTAAATGGGAAGTGGTAAAATCTTTTTATGTTTTAGTAAAAAATTAATGAAGTGGTAAAAACCAAAGTAGTAAAATATTTTTATGTTTTGGTAAAAAGTTAATGAATGGTAAAGTAAAATGGTAAAAAGTAAATAAACACTAAAACCAAGTTGAATCACATAGAGCAATCCTCTCACTTTGAGAAAAGTGCACTAGGCACTAGTGAGAATCAACTTGCCTATCATCAACAATTTACAATAAGCAAACTAAGACACAAGAATAAGTGGACACAGAAAACTAAATTGAGTCATTTCTAGCAATCTTCACCACTTGGGTCAAGGTGCACTAGGTACTAGTGGGAATCATATTGCTAGATCATCAACCAACAACAAAAAATAACATCTAACACTAAAATAAAATATTAACCACAAGATTAAACATCATCAAGCAAAGAACAACAACAAAATCAATTTGAAAATGTTTTTAAACACAAGCATGCGAACCCAAAGGGAACATAGATCCACACTTTTATTAAAAAAAACACAAAAGTTAACATAAAGCAACATAGATCCATTTTTGCAAAGGATTCACATGATTAAGCAAAGGATGGCATAAAACTCACATGAACCCGAAGTTTTCTACAAACATGCAAAATGAACAATGCCATAAAACAACTCTTATTTCATGAAATTTAGTGCAAAATGTTTAGAGATGCAAGGGAAATCATTCAAGCACAAGAACAACTCCTTCAAGGCCAATGACCCATCTCAAACACCCAAGGCTCCCTAAGTCCTTGTCAAAATGTTTGAAATGGATCCTCAAAGCAACAACAACAAGCAATCAAGAAGGAGTTGGGAGTAGAAGAGAGATTATGCAAGAAGAACTAAATATGAGATGCAAAGTTTCAAAGCTTACCTCAAAATCACAAAGAAATGAAGAAGGAGATGATATGAACACAAAGATTGCTAGCTCTTAGCAATTTGATGATGCAACCTTGAAGAGAATGGAAGGAATGATGATGATCTAACAAGAAATGGAAGATTTGATGGTGAAAAATTGAAGAAAATATATGGAAGAGAGGGGAAGAGGCTACGGTTTTGGGGTGAGGAAGGAGAGGGAGAGGAGGTGTTTTTGGTGTGCTAGGGTTTTAGGGTAGGAGAATGAGAGGCCAAAGGATCCTTAGGTGTGGGAATGAGGGAGTATTTATAGAGTTATTTTAGGTTTAAGGGCAATTGGGTCATTGGCCTTGCTAAGTGCTCTAGGATTGAGTTTTAAAGTTAAATGGAGGGTTAGGATTAAAGGTCACTTGGATTGAGGGTATTGAGAAAACACAAAAGGTGAGAGTGAGAGAGTGGGGGCGAAAATGAGGGAAGGGAGTGAGAGTTTTTGTAAAAAAAACTTGTCTTATTTTAGGAATAATGTGAGGCAAAAATAGGGTTAGGGGTATGATTGGGATGGAATGTTACCAAAGAAAATTGGTGTTTCCTTATGAAGAGATTAGTGTAAGTGAGTGAGGTAATTTACCAAAGAGGGCATGAATCCTCATGAGAGTGAGTGAGAATTGGTGATATGCACCAAAGGAGAAGGTTTAAGGATGGTACAAGGCATATTCCTTCAAGATAAGGAATAATAGTACAATAGAAGAGTGTGGAAGAATTTTGTGAGAGGGAGAGAGAGAGAGAGAGGGGATTTCGAAATTGTGGGGGGGGGGGGGGAGAGAGAGAATTTCGAAATTGTGGGGGGAGAGAGAGAGAGAGAGAGAGAAAAAAAACTTGTTTTTGGTCTTTTGTCTTATTGAGGACACTTCCTTTTTTTTGAGTTTTTGAATTTGAAATTTTTGGGCATGGGAAATAATGGGAATGCAACTATTGAAAATGTGTTACATGTTTTTGGGCACCATGAAATATTCCCTCTAGTCACCCATGACAATAAAAATTGTCACTTAAGAATTGAGGAATATTTAATGGTCCTTTTTTTATTTTTCTATGCACTAAAAATGGAAAAAGACATTTTTAATTATTTTTGACTAGGGTTTTCTTTCTAAAAAATTGTACAAAAATTATCCTTGATAGAATAAAAATGTACTTTTTGTGGATGTGTATTTTTGGCGAGAAAATCATCTTTTTGCGAAAAACGACCAAAATGTCATTTTTGACCCTAAAACCCTAATTTGCCTAAAAAGTGCATTCCAACCCTAAAAATGATTTTAAAGACCTTGGAATGACTTCTAGGACCCAAAATGCAATGCATGATGCTCTTCATTCTTCAATTTATTTATTTTTTGTGGAAAATTAGGGTTTTGACCTAAGCCGGACAAAATTAGGGTATGACACCCCCTCCTCGGTTAAAGTAGAATTGGAATGAAAAGGGGAAGTAAGGTAAATACCTGAAAGTGATTTGGAGAGACCGCCCAAAAATACAAAGCAAGGACGGGTTGAAACCAGATCGCTCGCCGAAAATTAGATCGCTCACCAGAACAATGATAATCGGTCGCCGAAAAATGAAGGTCGCCCTTAGAGCAATTCACTAAAACTTCAAAAGTGGGAATGAGGAAAGGAAGACCTCATATATATAACAGGAACAGGCAGGAAGTTGAAGGGACGCGACCCGTCGCCTCCCCCTGCAAAAGCACGCCTCGGTAAATGAACCATCGCATCATTAAACGTCATCATTGTCCTCGAAAGACGTAACGTGATATCGATCAGAATCTGATTGCCACGTCATCCAAGGACACGAAGGATCCCACCGAGCGGGTACCAGCTCAAGTCGCCTCAGCGAAGGCGATCAGATAAAGGCAAATCACCAGGTCATCCAAGAATACGAAGGATCCCGCAGAACGGGTATAAGCTCAAGTCGCCTCAGCGTAGGCGATCAGATGAGCGCAAACCGCCCCTCTAGGGGGTAACCGCTCTCAAGCCTGAACCCGTTCAGATGTACGGCTTCGTCCTGGGGGGCAACTGTGCTGGACTGGGCCGCAACCCACTTGTAATACCCTAATTTTGTCCGATCAAATTGAGAGATTTTTATTTTTCAATAAAAATAATATTCTTTTTATGTTCATGTCATATTTTATTTTAGTTTGCTACAAGTTTTAATCTTTGAAAAAATAATAATTAGAAGTATCAAAACAAAATAGGCAAAGGAGCATAAGGGGGGTCTGTAAAAAAGGGAAATAGAGGTGCAATCAGGATTGGGCCATCAGAAGCCCATTTCCTCCACCAAACTCAGCCCAATTCGCAAACCCAGCCCAACTCCTTCCTAACCCATCCACCCAACCCATATCCAACCCACTCTTTCCTAACCCTAATTCCTTTCCACCAAACCCTAAAAAAATTCGGCTACTTCCCTCTCTCCTCCCTAAAATTCGGCCACCTCTCCCTCTTTTCCCTCCTTGGAACTTGCAACTTCACTCTTCCCACACACTTCCCACTTCCCCACATCTCCTTTCCCCATACACGCCTCCCACTCCCCCATACACACCACACTTCCCTTCACCAAACCCTAACTCACATCACTTCCCTCACATCACTCTCCTATCTCACGCTTCCCACTATTTTCCCTCACACTCACTCTTTCCCTTTCTCTTTCCTCTCTCACACACTCACGACACTCTCTCACTCTCCTACCACTCATACACTCATTTCTTTTTTTCCTCACATTTACTCATCCTTCTTCTCCAATCCCTCTCCTACACACCCACGGCTCTCTCTCCCTTCCACACTCACACACTCATTTCCCTCACATGGCTCTCCTCCTTTCACGCCCCCATTCCTCTTCTCTCACACACTCACGGATTTTTTTTTCTCTCTCACACACAAGCCATCATTTCCCTTCTCTGTCTACCCCATACCTTCGCATATTTCACTCTCCCCTCCTCTCACAAGTTTTTTTTTCTCTTTCACCAACTACTCTCCACAAAACCTTAGGTCATCATATCCTTCTCAATCATCACGAAATGTCAAGCCACAGTAACAAACTACTGTACAAAGCAGTCCAAAAAACGAAGGAGGCATTCCATCTTTTAGTATAAATAGGGTTCTTGCCATGGACAAATGAGAAGAAAAAAGAAAGGGGAGATTTTCGAAAAAAGAGGGAGAAAAAGAAAAAGATTTTCGAAAAAAAGAAGAGTTTTTTTCAGAGAGAAAGAAAAGAGAGGTTAGGTTTTTTTTAAAAAAAAAAACAGTTGAGATTTGTTCACTGTTCTTATTTTTCTCCTTTCACAAACGAATTTTTTTTTAGTTTACATTCTGCTATTGTTGAGGAGATCCAAGGAAAGATTTTTTTTCAACATTTTGGGTTTTTTAAGGTACTGTAATTTCGAATTTGTTGCTGTATTTTTTAGTTTTGTAGCTGCTGTAATTATTGTTATTGTATATATTGTTGCTGTTTTTTTTTATTGCTGTAATATATTTTTATTCTTACTGTTTTTATTTTAGTTGCTGTAATACTTTTTATTCTTGCTGTTTTTATTTTTTGTTGCTGTATTTTCGAATTTTAGGCATTAGATTGGTTATTTTCAAAAAAAAAATCATTTACAATAAGATATTCTGTTTTATAAAATGAAGTCTCTTTTAAAATAATAACACTAAAAATGTTGTTTTTTTCAAAATAAATGGTTACTAATACCACTACCCCCTTTTTATAAATAAAAAAAATAAATAATAATAATAATCCTTTTCCTAAAAAAAAAAACAGCAAAAGCACTTTTTTTTTTCAAAATAATTATTTTTCCAAAAAAAAGTAATAGCACCTTCTTAAAAATAATCATTTTTCCAAAAAAAAAAGTAAAAACACCTCCTTTCAAAATAACAACTATGACAATCATTTCCAAAAAAAGAGAACTTTTCTTTATAAATTCGCAAATCATATGTGTTAGGTGGTAAAAAAAGAAAAATTAAGCAATCGTTTTTTTAACGTAAAATCGCTGTTTACACCCCCGCATCTTAGTAAAACAACACCCCCTTTTTTTTGGCTGCAAGCCCATTTTTCGAAAAAAAACACAACCAAGCCCCAAAGCGATTCGGTCTCACTGTTTGCACCCCCGCGTCTTAGTAAAACAGCACCCCCTTTTGGTTGCAAGCCCATGTTTTTAAAACACAACCTAGTCCACAAAAGCGATTCGGTCTCACTGTTTGCACCCCCCATTTTTAACACAGCACCCCTGTCATTCGCGCCCCCCTTCTTTTTACTATCACCCATTCCGCTTTTACTTACACCGCGATGTTTCCAAACCGCTTTTCTTTCTTTCAAACAATTTTGCTAACATAAAAAGAAATAAGTGGTTACTAATGGTCACTCTGAGCTTAGCTTGTTTGACCGTTAGGACTAACCTTCTTTTTTCACAGCGGATTAGTAGCGGTGATCACTCTGAGGCCACTTGTTTGATCATCGCAAACATCCGCCTAAACTTCAAGAAATTTTCTCAATCCCGACTCCATTTTTAGATCACGCTTCCCAGTAAGCATTTTTTTAAACAAACGAAACGCTCGATCGCAAACCGGGTATTTATAGCGGTCACTCTGAGCCCCGCTCGTTTGAACGCTGTATTTATCTGTTTGGTCACCATGAGCGGCCTCTAGTTTTACCAAACCTTTCAAAAATAAAAATACCAACACACAAATATTTTCTACCGAAGAACTACGTAGCTTTGAGTTCTCCATCGCACCGGGAGATACGTAGGAGCGGGGGCCCACTCCTGTCAGGCGCAAAAAAAACTAAATTTTTATTAAGTCTTCCTTTCCGTTTTTTTTTGTAATTAATAAAAAGGGTAAATTAAAATGTTTTCTTTAAACTATTTTTTTTTCTACACATTAAATTAAAAGGTAACCTTTTTTAGGATGTTGCGGGGTGCTAGTACCTTCCCCGCACTTAATCGACCCCCGAACCCAAAAACAAAGGTTTTTTTCAATGTTTTCCTAAAAATAAATATTGATGGCGACTCCATTGTTCAAAAACAACGAAGAATCCCTCCTCCGGATTTTTCGGTCGCTACACCACTGAAGTAAATGGGCCGGCCTCGAGCGGCCCAATAGTGAAGCAGCGCTACACAACCTAGATTAAGCCATATGCGATCCGACGGTCGCCCGCAGAGCCTCTGACGCTATATATATAGGGGTCTGACCTCAGCTAAAAGGTACGCACGAAAACATATCGTTACTCTGCTCGAAATTCACCCCACTGACTTGGGCGTTGGAGTGCCATTGCAGGTACACCCCGCGGGAGCTCCGAACGCGACCAATCACAGCTCGAGGCCGCTCACAATGCCTCTCACACCTGAGTCAAAGAGCCAACATAAGCAAAGTGACGTACTCATCTAATCAAAGGAACTAATCACCCCTAGCAGGGTGATCCAGTTCACAAAGTAACATGTTTTTCTTAGTCGATTGTATGCCTGGTAAGTGAACTTCTATCTCAATTACCCGCCTAAACATTTTTACACTTGGGCTCCAACGTGGTTACCAAATTAGACAGTTGCCTTACTTTTAGCATAGTTATCTGGCTGGTTAGTTGGTAATACATCCATCCTATTTTGTTCGTTGTTTTAGTAAAATGAATTTGTCTAAAATTGATTTTTGTTTTACTTTTTCAATGAAGCATCTATTATGTTTCCCCTCATGCCCTTATTTCTTATGAGAATTTTTAACATTCATTAAATGAGTCACATTTACCTATGTGGAGAGATAAAAGGTTAAAAGATAAATTATACAACACTTTTTATAAATTTAGACAACTAATTATTTTTCTTAAATGGTGTGTCAAAACCTTAAACTATATACAAAATGGGACAGAGGTAGTACTAATGAAATGCGTTTTATCAGCTTTGGACAAGACGGGCATTTGAATAAGAAAAATAAGACTGAGATCCTATGGGCAGACCAACTCTGCAATGAGTAAATAAATCAGGTAAACATGACTTGGCCAATGTTTTGTACCCCTACCCCTATACCATATCCCCCACATTTTTGTTTTATTCCATTTTTACCCTCCACTTTTTAAAATTTTCAGAATTTCTATATTATTGCATAAATCCAAAATGAAATAATACATTCGGATTTATGTATTAGTACATGTACTGGTCAAGATGAGTAAGTCGCCCTCCTATACACTCAACATGAGTAAGTCGCCCTCCTACACACTGGCCATGAGTAAGTCGCCAGTGATAGGCCTAACACTCCAGATACATCAAACTCAACACTATGGATTGAGAGGGATGGAAGTCGCCCGTAATATAGACTTGGAAGTCACCCATGATGTTGGGCTCAGCATAGGCAGCGTGAAGGGACAAGGGGGAGTCTATCACTTCAAGACATGCGCTCCTACCCATGGGAGGTCTAACCCTACTTATGCGACTCTCAAACACGGGACGATGGACTCATACACAGGGATGCCTAAAACCCTTCTAATATACTATAGGGAGACTAACTTGGGCTTCAAAGTGACTTTACATGTACCTATGTGGTGCTTCACCTCTGGTCGACAGAGTCTTCTCCATGAACGCTCAACCAAGGTATCTCCTAGAGTTCCATACAAGAATAGTACATAAATTCGTAATGTATTATTTCATTTCGGATTTATGTATTAATACATATATACGGAATGTATTTTTAATTTTAGGGAGGTCTTGTAATAGCGTTTGTTTGAGGAAGCGCTATTAAAGAGTAGATTGTGGATTTATATTTTCCAAACATAATTTTGCATTAGTAGGTGTGTATACTATTTAATAGCGATTACTCAAACAAGCGTCATTAAATAATATATCTAAAATTAAAATTAAATTCCGGAATTATGTTTGTAATGCATAAATCCTGAAGTGGTGAGTTTTGGTAAGGTTCAAAATGGAATAAAACGATAATGTGGTGGTATATGATATAGGGGTGGGGGTACCAAAAACAAGGGCCACATGATTTCTAAGCCATAAAGTTTGGGCCAAGATAAAGTATCTATAATGGTCCACACCCCAAGAATGAGGGCTATAAAAAGCCTTCTATAGGTAAACAGTTAAAACAAGTATTTTTGTTCCTAGGGTTTAACTTCGCTGTGTGTTTCTCGTGTCGGTCTCCGTGTCTATTTTCGTTTAGTATGAATATGGTAACTTTGTAGAGTCTCCTTTGTGTTTTATATGTAAATCTAAAAAGAGTCCTTAGATACATATGGCGAATAGAGTAAAGTCCAGTTCAAATGTTTACATTTGGAAAATAGAAAGGTATTCTGTGTGAGGAGCCTAGAGTCAAGAAATGTCGCCTATTCAGAGTAACAACCGTCTTCATTTTGCTCATGAGTCTATGATGTGTACCCTAAATAGAGTGTCTTTTTCGAGTCTTCGTTTGGAATGCCTCTATCTCCCTCGAGCTTCCCTTAGGTTAGTATTAGTAGAGAAGTTAGGTTTAGGACCTGTAGTTAGTTCCAATCATCCAGATCTAGGTCTTCGTCAGTTATCCCATCAAATTGGAACCTGTTACTATCACCCAACAGCTTCCAGATGAAAACCCTGAGCTCTTAAGAGAGGAGCTGATATTTGAAAATCAAAATAGCATATCTCTTAAAAGCAGTCAAAGAGATTATTTACAAGGCATGGTCAAACTACAATGGCCTACACATTACGGAGCTGGGACAGAACATGTTCATTTTTAGTTTTAATCAAGAAGCAAAAGCTACTGAAGTCCTTCAGAAAGCCCCTTGGTGCATAATGAACCTTCTAATGTGTCTTGATTATTGGTACCCTCAAGTCTCATGTTTTGATATTGATTTTGAAAAGGCACCTTTCTGGATTCAGATTCATCACCTACCACTACAAAACATGAATGTTACTAATGCTAGGATGTTGGTCAGTAAGGTGGGAGAAGTGTTGGAAGTGGAGAACCCCTTAGTGGAAGGAAAGATCCTACGGAATTTCATAAGAGGCAGAATTAAGATTGATTTGAATAAGCCCCTCCCAAGAGGTTGCTGGATCCCAAGGAAAGACCTTCCCAACATTTGGGTGGTCTACAGGTATGAACGCCTTCAGTCTTTGTGCTTTAACTGTGGCATAATAGACCATGATCAAAAACACTGTCAAAACCCTACAGCCATGGCCCCAAATAACCCTTCTAAACCAAAATATGGCCCTGAAAGTAGTGTAGGGACACCTAGAACCATTCAATACCTAAGGAGAGACCTACCTAAACCAGAACAAACCTCTCAAAACACCAACACTCAAACCTCTACAAGCTTCACAGAAGAGCAACAAAGACATTACCAACAACTAGCCTTAAACACTCTCACCAAACCTAGTGATAACCCAAACATGCATAATGGTCATAGAGACAACCCTGAGCCTACCTTTTGTCCAAACCCTCTCTGGTTTGGCCCTAGCTCTAATCCAAGACCCTTGATCCCATACCCAATAACCAAAGTCCAAATTCCATTACAACCAAACCAAACAGCTGCCTCTCACCCTGACATATACATTGCCAATTTAACCACAAAACAGAACCCAATCAATCTCACCAGTCCCCAAAAAACTTTGAATTTCCAAAATCAGGCCACCAACCTAGCAAAATAAGGGGGAACATGACAGTGAAAGCACCAACAAGAGAACAAGGATAAATGAAGAGAAGGAGGTGCAGAAAGAGAACAAAAGTGCTTTTGAAGAGTCATCTTCATTTGGCCCATTTTGTGTGGGTTTCTGGAAATCAAAGGCTGAGGAGGTGAGCCATAACAAGCCCACCCCCACCTCCAAATGACTGCAATAAGCTGGAACTGTCGTGGTTTGGCGGCTGACAGGACTAGTAGGGAACTTAGGTGAAAGGTCATAAGCCTGCCATTCTCTTCCTGATGGGAACCAGAGCCCAAAAGGAGAGAGTTGAATGTGTAAGAAGGAGATGTAAGTTTGCTAATATGTCCTGTGTCCCAGCCTTGGGAACTTCAGGAGGGTTGGGTTTGTTTTGGAATAGAGAGTTTGATATTCAGATTCTCTCTTCATGCAGAAACTTCATTCATTCTTTTGTTAATGAGAATAGAACTGGGAATCTTTTTGAGATGACCTTCATATATGGAAATCCAACATTCAGTGAAAGAAGACATTTATGGGGTAAAATCAATAATCTAAATCCGAGACATGGGGGTCCTTGATGCTCTTTGGGAGATTTCAATGAGATGATATCAATGATTGAGAAAGAGAGCTCTAGACCAGTTGAACCTATTAGATTGAGGCTGTTTAGAGAATTTATGGATGAAGCTGAGTTGATGGATCTAAACTTAAAAGGATCCAAATTCAATTGGATTAGCAATCCAAGGGAAGGTGTAATTAACAAACAGAGAATTGATAGAATCATGGTTAATTGGGCTTGGAGAGACTTATATGATCATGCAGTGGGGATAGCTCTACCTATTGTGAATTCAGACCATTCCCCTTTAATCCTCCTAACTAACCCCCCCCCCCCCCCATCAAGAAGTGCAAAGTTTTTCAGATATGAAAACTTTTGGGAGGAACATGAAGAGTGTAGAAATGTTGTGGCAAATGGCTGGGTTGCTCATCCAAATGCGAATGAGGGATGGGTTAAATGCTCTGCCAAAGCAAAAAACTGCAAGGGGGCTCTTAGTACTTGGCACAAAGCCACTTTCAAGTCTAAGCTTCAAGTTCTACTAAACTCCCAGACAACTAGCTCCTGTACTAAAGAGATTAACAGAATAAGGAAGGATATAGATGTGCTGTGGAAGCAGGAAGAAGCCTACTGTAGGCAGAGATCAAGAATTAAATGGTTAAAATGGGGTGATAAAAACTCCAAATTTTTTCATGCCACTACTATATAGAGAAGAGATAGAAACAGATTGGCCAGACTTCAGATCAAAGATGGAGAGTGGGTGGAAGGCCAATCTGACATTATGAAAGCCATTGAGGAATTCTACAAAGAGTTTTACTCTCTTTCTATCCACTTAGAGGAGTATGAGTGTCTCCAAGTTATTCCTAGTTTAATAACTAAAGATATGAATGAGTCTCTGAATGCCCCAGTGTTAGAAAATGAGATAAAAAAAACTGTGTTATCTATGGGTTCTCTCAAAGCTCTCGGCCCAGATGGTTTAAATGGAGAGTTCTATCAGAAGAATTAAGAAACTATCAAGCTAGATGTGGTGGAAGCCATTCAACTGTTCTTTGCTAATGGTTCTCTGGGTGATTGTATCAATGACACTTTAGAAGCCCTAATTCCTAAAATCCCTCATCCAGAATCAATTGGTCAGCTAAGACCAATCAGCTGCTGTGATCTACAAGATCATTTCAAAAATTGTGGTATCAATAGTCAAACCTTTGCTCAATGACATCATCTTTCAACAGCAGAGTACCTTTGTAGGGGGCAGGTTAATCCAGGATAACCTTTTAGTAACCCAAGAAGCTTTCCACTTCTTGAACAAGAAAGCCACTATGTCTAACAAGGGGTTTGCCATCAAGTTGGATATGAATAAAGCCTATGATAGGGTTGATTGGAACTTTCTTAGGGAGGTGTTAGTCTATTTTGGTTTCAATCCTATGTGGGTTGCCAGTGTCATGTCTCTGGTCTCTACTGTAAAATACTGCTATCAAGTTAATGGGTCTAGAAGTAAGGGGATGAGGCAAGGGGATCCCCTCCCCCCTATCTGTTTATCCTTGTTTTTGATGTCCTGTCTAGGCTAGTTACTAGGGCAAAGGTCAATGGGAACATCCTTGGTTTGAGTTTGGCTCCTAGAGCCCCTACACTAACTCACTTATTTTTTGTAGATGATGCTATTGTGTTTGGGAGGGTACTGCAGCAGAAATCTACCAAATTGTGCAGCTTCTAAACACCTTTACTAAGGAGTCTGGGCAGAAGCTAAATCTTCAAAAATCAGGGCTCATTTGTGGACGATCAGTTCCTCGCCCCTTACAAGCCTCACTGTCAGCAATTCTTCATATCCCTCTATGGGATTCCCTTAGTAAATACCTAGGAATCCTAGCAGAGTGGGGGAACTCAAGGGGCAGGCTCTTCATTGGATAAAGGAGAGAGTTCTATCTAAGCTAGAAGGGTGGAAGGAGGAGTCTCTCTCTCAAACAGGAAATGAAGTTCTTATCAAATCAATCATTCAAGCAATCCCCTCTTATGTAATGACTATAGTGAGACTCCCTAAAAACTTTTGTCAATCTCTCTGCTCTGCTATAGCTAATTTTTGGTGGAGTTCTAAAGTGAGAAACAGAGGCATTCATTGGAAGAGCTGGGATTTTATGTGCTTACCTAAAAAATAAAAGTGGAATGTGTTTCAAGAGGTTTACAATTCAGAACTCTTCTCTTCTCTCTAAGCAAGCCTGGAAATGCTTGAATAACCCTAATGATTTCTGGGTGCAAACTCGTAGAGGAATCTTTTGTAAAAGAGAGGATTTCTGGAGAGTTAAACCAAAGGCAAGCTGTTCATGGGCCTGGAGAAGCTTACTTCATGGAAGAGATATGCTGAAAAAAATGGCAGATGGAACATTGGTAGTGGGGAGAATGTACTCATCAAAGAAGATAGGTGGTTAACTAATAGTGAGAAGGTTGAAGTAGTGGAAGGGAGCAATGTAAAGATGGTTCAGGAGCTAATTAATCATGTATCTCACACTTGGGATATTGGGATAATCAGGAATAATTTAACAACAAGTGGGGCAAAGGAAGCTTTGAAGGTGCCAATTGGATGGTCTTCTCAATGTGACAAGTTAATATGGCCTCTAACTAAAGAAGGGATCTACACTATGAAATCAGGGTATTGGAGCATCAATAGTGAGAGCGGAAACTCCACAAAAGGCTCCTCTACGTCCTATTCTCATTCCCCAGAGTCTTGGAACAATATTTGGGATGTGGAAGTGCCTCAAAGAGTCAAACATTTTATTTGGCGTGTGAAACATAATGCTATAGCCTCTAAAGCAAACCTACATAGAAAGAGATTGAGAAAAGACAATTGTTGTCCTATTTGTGAGGGTGGAGTTGAAACAATAGAGCACATTTTCTTGATTTGCCCGTGGACCTCTCCTATTTGGTTTGTGCTTCAAGTTTGCACAGTTCCCACCAGTAACACCACCACCAGTATTGCTATCTGGCTTGACAAATTTATTGACCCCTCTAATGTTGAGTACCCAAGAGCACAAGAACATAGAGCACTCATTTTCACTACCTTATGGGAAATAACATAGAGCACTCATTTTCACTACCTTATGGGAGATTTGGAAGGGGAGGAACCGCAAAGCCTTTGAAGATAAAAACCCTAACCCTATGGAGGTGATTATTCAGATTCAATTCAGATTGAGAGAAACATCCCTGGCCCAAATTGACCCTCTTCCCACCCCTATGCCCCCCAATGACCTTCAAAGAGGTAGATCAAAAGGTACATGGAGACCCCCTCGCCCTAATTATCTAAAATTTAACTCTGATGCTCACTTTGACATGAGCACAGATCGAGGAGTAACAGGGAAAATTTACAGAGGAAACTCTGTGGCTGATCTGGTTGTGAAGATGGCCTCGACTAATCCGCTCCCATCAAGCTGGTCGAGGTGTCCTCCTACTGTGATTCAAAGACAATTGGAAGCGGATCGAAGGTCAATTCGGCAGGAGTGATGAGATCGAAGAGGTATTCAAGTTGTTGTGTGAAGATTCGTCGCGATTTGAGTTTTGAAGAGGGCTAAAGAGGATGTCTTCTCGTTTGCCGTTTAGGGTTAAGTGGTTGCGAATTCATTGTAGCATATATTATTGCTTTCTTTTTCCGTGTAAGTAGTTGGTTTTTCGGACTTGCTCTAGGAGGCTCGGGTTAGACCCGGTTCAGTTATGTTTTTAGCTTATTGTTTGCTGGGCCTTCAAGGTAATTATGTAGTGTGTAATTCGTATTTGGGCTTAGCCCAGTTATCAATGTTAAAAGCCGAACCATTGGATCAAAAAAAAAAGAATGAGGCCTATTAGCGCGAGATGCTGAGATGTTCACAACACCTATGGTGGTCCATCATATTTTTTTTTTTATATTTGTATTTTAA
Organism: Astragalus membranaceus; assembly: GCA_039519185.1. Lineage (NCBI taxonomy): Eukaryota > Viridiplantae > Streptophyta > Magnoliopsida > Fabales > Fabaceae > Astragalus > Astragalus membranaceus. The sequence continues at coordinate 97,805,828 of CM076851.1, forward strand.
TTATACAAAATGTGAGATGTCGTAAATCCTAGCATTCTTGGCTGCAATGCTACTTCACATGGTTGAGATTGGAAAGGCATAATGTTGGGAAGAGTCAGATGCACTCTAACACGCAAGCAAAAGGGAGTTCTTGGAATCATGATAGCGGAACAATATGCAGCGCAATACTCATACTTATGATTGCATATGGCCTTTTTATTTGGAGAGACCAGCTAACCAATATGGCTTGCTAATCATTTCATTAGGGTTCGTACAACACTACTCATAAATAATTTGATCACATTACCGATTGTTGATGTGAATTTTATTGTGCCTGGGTTTGCTCAATATGTGATGTGGGTTGATCAGGTCTTGCCAGAATAGTTGTCCCTGGCTATTGGCCTAGGGATGCCCAGTCTAGGTATCATTTTTCTCAGCAGCTCAGGTATTCAAGACTTGCAATTTGGATGAAGATAATACGGTCTTTTTAATGTCAGTTGGTGTTGCTGATCTCCTTGAATCTTTGACTCTTAAGAAAATTGGTCATAACAGTGGTTTTCTTAAAAGTAAAGGGAAACTTTAATGTATTTCTTTGGACGATTGGTAAGACCTTCTATGGTTTTCAAAGCCGTGAATCAAGTCTATAAGAGGCCTTCTAGGTCATGTTATGGACACAAGAGCTTTTTAGGGCCACAAAGATTTTACTTCTAGTAGACACAATTCCTTTTCTCGATTGATCATTTAGAATAACCTAACAAGTCTCGTTTGCATGCTTTAGTATTCACGAAAGAAAGGGAATTATGTAACACCTTCTCCATGCGTCACCGACTAAACTTCATATCATTAACTTTGCAGTCAACTTTTTTTAACTTTGCCCTACAAAGTATTTACAGAAAACTTCATACTAATTAAAAGTCGTCACTAAAAGGTGTACAAATCTTAAACTTCAAAAACAATACATTTAGTCTTGGCCTGAAGACCTGAATAAGAAGACAGCCTTAGGAACTGATCATAAAATTAAAACTTTAAGTCTACTGATGTAGATTACTAGTCAGATGCTAAAACTGGGATTACAACCCTTTATTGACACTATTCTCGTGTACAAGATGAGGGTGGTATAACCTTTAAGGCGGAGACCTTGCTAAGAGATACCTCCCAAGTATGTGGAAAAGGGACACTTAATACAATATTAGCATGCACTATTTATACTAAGTATGTATGGGTCCCTATGGCGTTCTACTTTACATGATATTAGTGTTTCCTTTCCGCCACCGAAGTAGTGGGATGGACACTACTTCCAGTACAAGCCAATGAAATACTACTTCCTGATCGGGTGCATTATGGTTTTTCCTCAGCGACACGAGATGTACGGCTTGGGCTATGCTCTGATGGATTTACTTGATATATTCAAGCATCAGCGGCACACTATTCTTGTTGGTCAATTATTGTTACCCCTTATAATCTTCCTCCTAAGATGTGCATGTCTAAACCGTATATATTTTTGACTTTTCTAATACTTAGCCCATCCAATCCAAAAGTTGGCATTGATGTCTATTTGAAACCTCTGGTTGATGGTCTCAAGAGGTTGTACAAAGGTGTTTTGAAGTACGATGCAATAAGGAAGCATAATTTTATGATTTTTTTTGGCCAAAGTGTGATGAATTTCCAATAATTGGGACAAAGCCCAAACTCAACACACTAATGGGGCCCAGTACCATGGGGTGACCCGAAAATTCTGTACTGAATACAAGGGTTGGTGGAAAAGTAAACAACTTTCAGCAAAGTAGTAAATGACACATCACAAACATAGCTGGCATCAACCACCAACCCTAATTAGGCAAATAAATCCCAAACAACAGAGACCGTAGCTGAAGCTCCTCTGCATCGAAGCCACTCAAATAGCAGAGACTATGAACACTTCTTGGCACGCCACCACTCAAAGGCACCCAGTTGCTCTGAATTAACATGCGATCCCGCAACAGGCCATCAGTCATGGAGCTAGGGGAGATTAGGACAAACAAGTAGGGACAAGGTTATTGCAACAGCGACTTCATGTGCAACATGATTCCCCTTTCTTGAAACCCAGGTAATCCCGCATAATTGGAATCTTTCTTTAAGAGTTTTGATATCTTGTAAAATTTTTACTAACCCTCTCATCTCAATATCGCCTCTACACACCTTGACCAAGCTCAAATTATCTGAATCCACCAAGATACGATCGATACACAAGTAGTTCACAAAAGCAAGGTCGCTTTGAAGAACAAGACCCTCGACAGAGATAACATCAACAACATCACCTTTAAAGGTATCCCCTACAACTAGATGACCTTGATGATTTCTAATTGAACAATAAACTCAAAGGAAAAAGTGCCAATTAATACATACTGGATGGTGGTGCTGGCACTGATGGTGTTCTTAGCTGAGAGGAAGACTTTGTGCTTTTGGGTTAGCAGTTGAGGCGACGTTTAACCTTAGGGCTTTCTGAGATGGAGCCTTTGGAGTTGCAGTAGGTTGCTTCTTGAAAGTGGTGGCCTCGGCAGACTATGTGGCGATAGGAGCAGGGTCCTATTCTGTGTCAAGTCCCACAAATTGGGAGATATAGTCATTGATGGAACTTGGTCCTTCATTTAAGGCCACCAATTTGCATGCGAGTTGGTTTCCCCTAGTGTCCTTCTAAAACCATTCCATGTGAGGAGAAGAAATTTCTTGCGCTTAGTTCTCAATTGCAAGTTCCAAGGCAGACATGCCATTGAGTTGTAGGGTAGGGGAATTAGGGATGGCAAAACGGGTTTGGCCCGTCGGGCCGGCCCGCTGACCCGCCAAAAAAAGGCGGGTTGGGCTGGGGTATTGGGACCGCTGACCCGCTGAACCCGCCCCGCAAAAAAAAAACCGCGGGCTAAAGCAATAACGGGGCGGGTCATCCCGCCGACCCGTTTTTTTTAAAAAAAAAAAACTTTAAACAGAATCACGGTTTGTTCTCTGGATCATTTTTTTGTTCTCTGGACTGTTTGGTTCTGATTCACGTTTCCCTGGTTCGCATTTCTGAATCACAGTTTGCTCCGTATCCTCCATAATACAAGTTTTGTTCCAAGATTTCTTGAACAAAAAAAAATCGATGCATGGGGCTGTCTTCGTTCGCTGGAAATTGGTGCCTGTTTTTGTCAAATTGGTCCACAAAACAATAAATACAATTTTGATAATTGTTTGTGTATTCAATCTTTTGATCTGTGCCATATATTGACTCACGTTTTGAGTCACCAATTATCTCATCAAATTGATTGTACTTGCCATATAATTGCTTGTTATTGGATTACTGCTAATTGTTGTCGGCAGCTGATTATTACAGTTACTGGATTTGCTCTTTGTACCTACATCGATGACTCCTGGCAATATATTTTGCGCTCATTGCAACCGAACCAATCACACTATTGACACATGCTTCCTCAATCACACTATTGACACATGCTTCCTCAATCATTCTTTTAAAATCTTATGATTATTTGATTGCTGTATTCGTGAGCCTAAGATGTATCTAAGTATTTTGGTTGCTTGATGGTTAATCCCTAGTTATCAAGCAATCAAAATACTTATTTTGGTTGCTTTAAGATCGAATTATGGATTTGGACCTTTTGGTTGATGGTTCTAGCCTTCTAGGTGACATTTCTTAATGGTTAATCCTAGTAATTCCAATGCTATTATTGTTTTATACTTTTATTTTGAATATATCAAGAGTTTTTAAAGTAAAAATTTGTTAAAAATGCTTTATAAAAAATCTATTTTAAAAAACAGGTGAAAAATCTTATTGAAATTGAAATGTTAAAAACATGTAAGTTTTTTGTTCAAAAACATTGAAAAAAAAAAATCAGGCGGGCCGGACCGCCAACCCGCCAGCCCATCACTTAGCGGGCCGGGCCAGTCTTTTGAACTCGCAATGTTTGGCGGGCCGACTCGACCCGCCCCGTTTTTAGCGGGCCGAAGGCAAAACGGGCCGGGCCGGGCCGGGCCGGACCGTTTTGCCATCCCTAAGGGGAATGTGTTGGGCCAACCCAAACTATCTTGATAATTTTCTGGGTATAACCAGATTGCCATGTTCCCCCCTGACCAAGAAAGACCAAGAAAAACCTGCTTTCATGACCTACCAAGATAACTTCGCCTACCGTGTCATGCCTTTTGGTTTGAAAAACGCCGGAGCTACGTACCAAAGAATGATGAACAAAGTCTTCCAAAAACAAATCGGCAAGAGTGTTGAAGTCTACCTCGACGACATGATCGCCAAGAGTGAAGACGATGACAAGCACGTCAACGACCTTAGAGTGATCTTCTCCGAAGTCCGGGAAAATAATATGAGACTGAATCCAGAGAAATGCACTTTTGGAGTCCGAACTGGGAAATTTTTAGGTTTCTACTTAACAGAAAGGGGAATCGAAGCAAATCCCGACAAATGTTGATCCGTAACAGAAATGCGAACTCCGACAACCAAAAAGGAAGTCCAGAAACTTAACGGCATGATCGCCGCCTTATCTCGTTTCATATCAAATGCGGCGTTCAAGTCCCTTCCCTTGTTCAAGCTACTTAAAAAAGAGGAAGAGGATTTCAACTAGACCACCGAGCAAGATGAGGCCTTAAACCAGCTCAAAAGGGTCCTCTCCGAACCTCCGATCTTAACTAGACCAAGCAAAGGTGAAATTTATACTTATATCTAGCTATCTCGGAGGAATCCTTAGGGGCCGTTCTTGCGCGGGAGTTAAAAACCGAACAGAGCCCAGTTTACTTTGCAAGCAAAGCCCTACACGGACCGGAGAATCGCTATCAGAAGGTCGAAAATATCGCTCTAGCTCTCATCATCGCAGCTCGATGTTTTCGACAGTACTTTATCGCTCACCAGGTGGTCGTGCGGACTAATTACCCCATCCGGCAAATCCTGCACAGGCCCGATTTCGCGGATAGAATGATCAAGTGGGCAGTAGAACTATCAGAGTTCGGAATCAAGTACGAAGCCCTAACTGCTATGAAAGCGCAAGTTCTGGCGGACTTCGTGGCCGAAATGTCACCAGCAAACGTCAAAAATGATACCTGGATCCTACATGTCGATGGATCCTCCAACCCGAAGGGAAGTGGCGCTGGCATCATGTAAGAAAGCCCGAACGGCATCATCATCGAAGTTTCTCTGACTTTCAGTTTTTCAACCTCGAACAACCAAGCAGAATACGAGGCTTGCATCGTTGGTCTACGCTTCGCAGTTGACCTCCGAGTCCCCCGGGTAAAACTGTACACTGATTCTCTGTTGGTAGTCTCCCAAATCGGCAACCAATACGAGACTAAAGAGCCGATCTTACAGAAATACCTACTTCGAGTACGGGCATTACTAGCTCAAATTGAAACATCAAAAGTAAAACACGTGTCGAGGGCAGAGAACCAAAGAGCTGATATCCTTTCCAAGCTCGCAAGCACAAAAGCTCCCGGAAATCACAGAACGTGTATACAGGAAATCCTCCACAAACCCAGTGTATCCCCCGACCCTGAATTTGCCTCGACCATTTGCATAATTGAAGAAGCTCACAGTTGGATCCTCCCGATCCTAGAATACATCATTGCAGGAGTGGAACCCCCAGACGCAAACGACGCTAAAATCGTCAGGAAGAAGGCTTCTGCCTTTTCAGTCATTGATGGAGCGTTGTACAAAAGAAGTCTCTCCTCCCCGTTGTTGAAACGCATCGAGGGAGAAGAAGAAGCTTATGTCCTAGCAGAAATTCATGAGGGAATCTGCGGTCAACACCTCAGAGCCCGTTCTCTAGCTCGAAAGGCTCTTCACGCCGGATATTATTGGCCAACCATGGCGGTTGATGCTAGTGCTTATGTAGAAAAATGCAAAAAATGCAAAAAATGTCAAATTCACGCCAACATCCACATTGCTCCTCCAACCGATCTTACAACCATGTCCTCCACATGGCCATTTGCATGGTGGGGGATAGACCTCCTGGGGCCATTCTCGACAGCTCCAGGCCAGATGAAATACTTAATCGTCGCAGTCGATTACTTCAGCAAATGGATAGAAGCAGAACCCCTGGCTACCATTACTGCAAGAAACTGCATCCAATTTTTTAGGAAAAATATCATGAGCAGGTTCGGCATCCCCGAGGTAGTAATAACAGACAATGGAACTCAATTTACCGACAAGGGTTTCAGAAAGCTGATGTCCAACCTAAAAATCAAGCACCGCTTCACATCAGTTGAACACCCTCAAACTAACGGACAAGTAGATGCGGCGAACAAAATAATACTAAACGGCCTAAGATGACGTCTAGACAACGCAAAAGGAAACTGGGTGGAAGAGCTACCTTATGTCCTCTGGGGATATAGGACCACCCAACAAAGCTCCACAGGAGAGACACCGTTCCAGCTCTCTTACGGCAGCGAGGCGGTCATTCCCGTCCAGATTGGCGAACTCAGCTGGAGAACGGCAAACCCCAAAACTCAAAACGAAAATAACCAAGCCTTGAGAGAGGAGCTCGACCTCATCGATGAAATTCGGGGTCGAGCCTCACTCCGAGAAGCAATTGTCAAACAAGGGGTAACCACCAGGTACAATGCCAAAGTCGTTGTAACACCCCTTTTCTACCCGTTAATTTAATTGTAAAAATCAGAGTTTCAAAATTTTAGATACACCACAAGGGATGTCACACTTACTTCGTTAAACATCACACGCCAAATTACTCACTTTTTGAAAACAGTCTTATAATACTTTCAAAACGTCATTGTCAATTAAAATATAACTTCACAGCGGAAAGTCCAACAATTATACACAGTCTTGAGTAAACTAAAACAACGTTCTATTTCCCCCCAAGTGTTACACATCAGAGCAGACGACCCGGCTCAGCTAGCGAAGGTTCCTAAGCCTTCACTTGAGCTCACCTGCACGTTACCGCATAGGGGTAACATTCAAACAGAAGGGGTGAGTTCATCTAACCATATAATAAAACATATGATAAGCACTAAACTAGAGTTATGACACTATGTCGACCACACCACGAAACATCAAGTCAATCATCAAGGGTAAAACAGTCAATTCCATCAGCAAGGGTAAACAGTCAATCTCATCATCAAGTTACTCGGCACAACGAGTCGTCACAATGTCATGCAGAAGTATGAAATGCAACCCACTCGCGGGCATATGCATGAGGTACCTTTTCACAAACGTCGCTTAGCCTTTTGGGCCTCATCGTTACTTAGCCTTTTGGGCCTCAAACGTCACTGGGTTTATGCATATGGGATGCATGAGACACTATGACATGCACCACGCACAACCACTCAATCACGGTCAACTATGTGACCCGTCACTTACCAATTTGCCAAATAAGAGGCACAACACCTGTCAATTCATAATTACACACAACAACGTCACTTAGCCTTTTGGGCCTTATCGTCACTTAGCCTTTTGGGCCTCAAACGTCACTTATTTTCATCGTCACTTATTCATAAACATCATCAATTCAAACAATAGCCACTGAGGGCAAAAACGTCATTTACTAGCCACCAAGGGCATCATCATCATTTACACATCATTATCAACAACATTGGCCACTAAGGGCAAAAGGGTCATTTAACTAGCCACTAAGGGCATCATCATCATTTACACATCATCATCAATAATATTGGCCACTAAGGGCAAAAACGTCATTTAACTAGCCACTAAGGGCATCATCGTCAAAATCATCACTTTTGACACTTGGGCGCTAAAACCTCTGATTATACGCAAAAGGGGATTTTTAAAGACACCAAAACGATTTTTCAATGTCATAGCAACGACCACCGGGAACAGCCACTTGGGGCGCCCAACAACCTTCAGAAATAATAAGTTTTTATTTTTAAAAATGGAACACACAGATAGACAACTGAAAAGGCTTCACAACGCTTTTTGAAACACTTAAAACGGACCCCCGAGTCAAAAGATATAGCGAAAACAGTTTTCAATGCCTGGGCGCCTAAGACACAACTTAGACATTCAGAAGCAACACAGCGCAACACACACAGGCAACACGCGCAACACAGCGCAACACACACAGGCAACACGGGCACACAGCGCCCTTGGCGCCCAGCAGCACCCACAACACACGCACACACGCAGGCAACACACAACACACACGCACACGGCACATGGCGCCCATGGCGCCCTGCTACAGTAACCGTGGAGCAACATTCAAGCACATTATGTGCAACATCACCTATGGCGCCGATGGCGCCCATGAACAGTAAATTCAGCATTTCTTTTTCAAATTTTTACATGATCAATCACAACACCAATTACAACAATCATGAACACATATAGTATCATCAAAAATCATCCACCAAACATCAAAAATCACATATATGATCACATCAACATATTAAAACACCAAATTCCATCATCAAGGTTCAATTCAACAATATGAACATCGAATTGTCTTATTCATCCCAAATCATTATCAATCACAATACCATCAACGGGTATTCAAGCACTTAGCACGCAAATCACAATTCCTCAACAAGTTATCATCTGCCTAGGGTTCATCAATAATCACTAGAAATACATAAAACGGCATACATAGAGCCTACCCTTACTTAGTCCCCTTCATAAAACCCTATTATAGAGAAGATGAGACCCACCCTTACCTTAGCCCTTAGGAGATGAAACGAGTGAAACCCTAGCCTTTCCTTGCTCCTCCTAGGTTGCGCCTCCCTCTTCTCCTTCTTCTCTTCCCTATGGGCGCCACGCCCTTCCCTCTCACTCTCCTCTCTATTTAGCAAATTCTTTCTTTCTTGCACAAATGATCTAAACCTAATTTTTTTAGCTTAAGTATGCGCCTATCATATTGGGCCCTTGGATCACGGGCCTTCTTCCACCGCTTAAGCCCAAATGCTACACCCCACCCCTTAAATTAATTATTTCTAACCCAACCAAGGCCCACATATAATAACACCTATATAATTATTTTATTTTCCTCATGACTTAATTAAATCAATTAATAGAATAATTAAATCAATTATTTGGGCTGTTACAACTCTCCCCCACTTAAAGGAATTTCGTCCTCGAAATTTTTCTACCGACGCGAACGCTCTCACACTATCCAAATAACATCCCCTCAGCACTTAGCGACTCAACCCGCTGCGCTACTCTGATAAGCTAGCTTGCATTCTACCCCCACTCATCTACCCTTAAGGAGAACGAAATACATCAATCATCACAGCATCACAACGAAATTCACCGAGTGCATCACAGTTGTACAACAAGCCACATAATTTAACATGACAACAACATCAACAAACAACTTTGCCACTCAGGCGACATCAACAACTAAATCACAACATCGGCCATAGGCCTACAACACAAAATTCATCAAGACGTTTCAGGCCATTCAGCGGTACCCTCGGCAAAACAACGTGGGCCATATCGGCGGTACCCACTACAAAACACTGTGGGCCATTCGGCGTTACCCACAACACAACAACCAACGACATCAAAGAAAAATCATTATCATCAACAAGGCAACCACAAAGCACAGCAACGAAACAATGTGGAGACAACTCCGGGACCAACAATCCCATAACCAACAACAACAGCAACTAGGGCACTAGGCCACCGACAACACAACAACCATTACGGGCACTACGGCACCGACAACGCCACAACAACTTAAATCAACCGACACGCCTAAAAATCAACAACACCAGAACCAGTCAATTTTGCCTTGAAATTAGAATATTCAGTTGGGTCTCTGAATAAGCTTTCCGAAACATTTTAGTTTACTCAAATCGGACTCCTGGTTCAAAAGATATTGCAAAAACTGTTTTTCCGTTACAGTGACAGTACAAACTAAGCAACGCAGAAAGTTCCAGCACTCACACATAAATTTCAACAATTTATTTACCCTATCAAACGACATCGGAATTTTGCAAACATTCCCTCTACGGAATACTTACGAAGTCTAGTTTCTGGCTATATTTTTAGAATTTCAAAATGATGAGTCAAATAGCACAATTTTCGCAAACAAGGCAGTAGGTCCAGAAAAAGGGGCAGCGACTGTGTCCAAAGTTGTGACTCTTCTACAATGCCCAAAACAAACCCAAATAACACGAAACTTCAGCCTAAACAGCAAATCATTTTGTCTAGTTTTGAAAGAAATTGGATTCATTCGAAAAGGAGTTCATTTGAAAACACCATAATCAAAACACTGACCCTATGTCCAGACCGTCCCCAGAATTTTTCCCTAACTTGTGCAGCCTATAACTGGAGCTGTACTATTCCAAATGCGACCAAACCAAAGCCAAAATGACAAGCGTTCAGTCTAGTTTCTAAAATTGTGTGCTACATAATTTATCAACCAGTAAAACAGTCCCAGTTTAGCCGAAAGTCAAACCTACTCAAAGTGCCTACACAATGAGCCTAGCAACAAATTAAACATCTACGCAGCCACAGATTCAGCCATCAGGCATAATTTAAACTTCCTAATAATCATATATATTCAAACATCAATTTCCACAAAATTCATTAATTGTCGGTTTTACGGTTTTTCGACTAAAATTACACTTACACGCAATTCGTGCCAAAACAACTACATCAATCATAACTTTCAGTCAGTACCTCACTAGTTTCACTAAATAACCCAAAAATACAGCTTTATAAAATTTTCTCCAAATAAACCACATAAATTCAGTTTTATAAAATGTCTCTAATTAATCCCAAATTCAATTTACAAGAATAAGACACACTTAGTTTCATACAGCATATCACACACGACATTTAGATACTCGATTAACACCAAAACTCAGCAGTCCAATAAAAGCAAACACGTGCAAACAATGTCCATAATGAACATATATGCAACCTTCATTATTATTAATCGAATTATTAGTCAAACGTTTCGAAACTTACACAACAGAAAATCGTTACTCTTTTTCAAACAAGACCAACTAGAAAATTATCTTCCAATTTTATTTAAAATCCTAAGTCAAAGAATAAATTTATTTCTTTTGATCTCCACAACAACAACATCTAATCGCAACAGTAAAACAGTAACAGTAACTTTTTGAAGACAGTAGCAATTATTTTCGGAAAAACAGCGCCCATTATTCTCAGAAAACAGCGACAATTACTTTCAGAAAACAGTAGCACTTATTTTCGGAACCAGCAACATTTATTTTCAAAGAACAGCAACGTTTAGCAGTAACAGCTCCATACACGGCTAGAATTCAAAAATAAATTTAACACCAATTTTAGTATCCAACCATAAATTGTTCAATAGGCTTTCGCAGGCAGTTTTTCGGAAAATATCACTTCATTTTCAAACTACGAAACCACATAGTACGAGTCAAGAAGTAATCGATTAAAACAATTCTTGTAATAGAACTCGAGCGTACAAAATCGATTTCATGTAGCATCCAACAAATACATCCCCATAAGGCATTTAACAAACACGAATAAAACATGCTATAACGACGTACTTACACCAAATACAATGATGAATAATGGAGTCTAATCAATTCAAACATATCACGTGCTCATAAAATGATACGCGAATCACCAAAAATAACATTGATATAAGTTCAAGAAGAACAGTCTTTTGGTACACGGCTCGTTTTTAAATAACATACCCACATTAACGATTCAAGATATATATATGAAATAGTTCAACCGAATCAAAACACGTGTGAGCATTTAAACAACAAGGTAAATCATTTAGAGCCATGCAACAAGGAGGCCAACAACAAGGACCACAAACAGGACATAGAATTTCACACATGGAAGCACAACATAGCGCACAATGCTAGTGGGAGCATCTCTCCCACTAGCCCGCTTACCTTTAGCAACCTTCGGTCGACCTCCACCTGCAGAAGCACCACTACACACAAACAATGGTTAGGACAACACACAACAGTTGGTTGTTAACCGACACAACGACTCGACGACTTGGCCGGACGGACCAACCATTGCTCTGATACCACTAATGTAACACCCCTTTTCTACCCGTTAATTTAATTGTAAAAATCAGAGTTTCAAAATTTTAGATACACCACAAGGGATGTCACACTTACTTCGTTAAACATCACATGCCAAATTACTCACTTTTTGAAAACAGTCTTATAATACTTTTGAAAACGTCATTGTCAATTAAAATACAACTTCACAGCGGAAAGTCCAACAATTATACACAGTCTTGAATAAACTAAAACAACGTTCTATTTCCCCCCAAGTGTTACACATCAGAGCAGACGACCCGACTCAGCTAGCGAAGGTTCCTAAGCCTTCACTTGAGCTCACCTGCACGTTACCGCATAGGGGTAACATTCAAACAGAAGGGGTGAGTTCATCTAACCATATAATAAAGCATATGATAAGCACTAAACTAGAGTTATGACACTATGTCGACCACACCACGAAACATCAAATCAATCATCAAGGGTAAAACAGTCAATTCCACCAGCAAGGGTAAACAGTCAATCTCATCATCAAGTTACTCGGCACAACGAGTCGTCACAATGTCATGCAGAAGTATGAAATGCAACCCACTCGCGGGCATATGCATGAGGTACCTTTTCACAAACGTCGCTTATCCTTTTGGGCCTCATCGTCACTTAGCCTTTTGGGCCTCAAACGTCACTGGGTTTATGCATATGGGATGCATGAGACACTATGACATGCACCACGCACAACCACACAATCACGATCAACTATGTGACCCGTCACTTACCAATTTGCCAAATAAGAGGCACAGCACCTGTCAATTCATAATTACACACAACAACGTCACTTAGCCTTTTGGGCGTTATCGTCACTTAGCCTTTTGGGCCTTATCGTCACTTAGCCTTTTGGGCCTCAAACGTCACTTATTTTCATCGTCACTTATTCATAAACATCATCAATTCAAACAATAGCCACTGAGGGCAAAAACGTCATTTACTAGCCACCAAGGGCATCATCGTCATTTACACATCATTATCAACAACATTGGCCACTAAGGGCAAAAGGGTCATTTAACTAGCCACTAAGGGCATCATCATCATTTACACATCATCATCAATAATATTGGCCACTAAGGGCAAAAACGTCATTTAACTAGCCACTAAGGGCATCATCGTCAAAATCATCACTTTTAACACTTGGACGCTAAAACCTCTGATTATACGCAAAAGGGGATTTTTAAAGACACCAAAACGATTTTTCAATGTCATAGCAACGACCACCGGGAACAGCCACTTGGGGCGCCCAACAACCTTCAGAAATAATAAGTTTTTATTTTTAAAAATGGAACACACAGATAGACAACTGAAAAGGCTTCACAACGCTTTTTGAAACACTTAAAACGGACCCCCGAGTCAAAAGATATAGCGAAAACAGTTTTCAATAAAAACCGGGAACATCCTGAAAAATGGCGCCCAGTGCCTGGGCGCCTAAGACACAACTTAGACATTCAGAAGCAACACAGCGCAACACATCGCAACACACACAGGCAACACGCGCAACACAGCGCAACACACACAGGCAACACGGGCACACAGCGCCCTTGGCGCCCAGCGCCTGGCGCCCAGCAGCACCCACAACACACGCACACACGCAGGCAACACACAACACACACGCACACGGCACATGGCGCCCATGGCGCCCTGCTACAGTAACCGTGGAGCAACATTCAAGCACATTATGTGCAACATCACCTATGGCGCCCATGAACAGTAAATTCAGCATTTCTTTTTCAAATTTTTACATGATCAATCACAACACCAATTACTACAATCATGAACACATATAGTATCATCAAAAATCATCCACCAAACATCAAAAATCACATATATGATCACATCAACATATTAAAACACCAAATTCCATCATCAAGGTTCAATTCAACAATATGAACATCGAATTTTCTTATTCATCCCAAATCATTATCAATCACAATACCATCAACGGGTATTCAAGCACTTAGCACGCAAATCACAATTGCTCAACAAGTTATCATCTGCCTAGGGTTCATCAATAATCACTAGAAATACATAAAACGGCATACATAGAGCCTACCCTTACTTAGTCCCCATCATAAAACCCTATTATAGAGAAGATGAGACCCACCCTTACCTTAGCCCTTAGGAGATGAAACGAGTGAAACCCTAGCCTTTCCTTGCTCCTCCTAGGTTGCGCCTCCCCCTTCTCCTTCTACTCTTCCCTATGGGCGCCGCGCCCTTCCCTCTCACTCTCCTCTCTATTTAGCAAATTCTTTCTTTCTTGCACAAATGAGCTAAACCTAATTTTTTTAGCTTAAGTATGCGCCTATCATATTGGGCCCTTGGATCACGGGCCTTCTTCCACCGCTTAAGCCCAAATGCTACACCCCACCCCTTAAATTAATTATTTCTAACCCAACCAAGGCCCACATATAATAACACCTATATAATTATTTTATTTTCCTCATGACTTAATTAAATCAATTAATAGAATAATTAAATCAATTATTTGGGCTGTTACAGTCGTTCCCAGAGATTTCGAGCTAGGCGATCTGGTTCTTCGAAGGGCTGATGTTGGTCTTAAAAATGCTTCCCAAGGAAAGCTCGCACCAAATTGGGAAGGACCTTACCGTATTATATTTTAGACCGGTAAATGAGCTTTCAACCTAGAGACCCTCCAAGGGAAAAAGATTCAAAGGACTTGGGATGCAACGAAACTGAAGAGTTATTACAGTTAAGGGCAGAAATTGTATCAATCATGCACTCCAAAAATGACATCATATAGGGCTGCTCCTATCATTGTAAATTGAGTTCCTCATTTAAATGATAAATCTGTAAACTTCTCGACATTCCACACATTCTTGATCTCATCAAACAATAATGTATGAATCAAAGTTACAACTTCGGAAGAGACTCGAACCTCGAGTCCCTCAGGTGCGATCTTGGGATCTCCCCAAGCGACCAACCATGGTCGTAACCCTTTGTTACCAGTTAAATCCAAGCCGAGTCTTGGTAAACTGTTTCAAAGGGACCTGGTCTTCTAGGGTCGAAATATCCTCGGAACGACCTTTGGCCACAGCTGCCAATACCCTTATAGGGCGAGTTAAATCTGGGCCGAGTCCTGGTAAACTGCTCTATAGGCCAACGTTTATGACCACCTCGTGTCCCTCAGGTGCGATCTTGGGATCTCCCCAAGCGACCAACCATGGTCGCAACCCTTTGTTACCAGTTAAATCCAAGCCGAGTCTTGGTAAACTGTTTCAAAGGGACCGGGTCTTCTAGGGTCGAAATATCCACGGAACGACCATTGGCCACAGCTGCCAATACCCCTATAGGGCGACTTAAATCTGGGCCGAGTCCTGGTAAACTGCTCTATAGGCCAACGTTCATGACCACCTCGAGTACCTCAGGTGCGAAACTATCTCTAAAAAACGACGCATATGACTTGCAGAATTAAAAAAGCATTCATAAAGCTCGTAATGAGATCCAAAATCAAGTTCGATTAAAATATTTTCGATTACAAAGCCTCTCGGGTACGACCGAGCCCTGAAAATTCCTAATTACATGACGAAGTTCTAAATCTATGCAAAACTTGATCAGATAAGCATATACCCAGAACTTCTACAAAAAATGCTAGAAAACATCAAACATCTGAGGTCGGAAAGACGATGGTTTTCTCTTCCGTCACAGGGTCGATCTTGACGATGCACCTCCCTTCGACCTCATGATCGGCATCAATGATTGTTGGGTCTAGTGGAAAGGAAGGATGAAGTAGAAGAACCTGCAGAAGGGCACCTTGAAAACCTTCTTTATACATCTCGAGCGCCGCTTCAGCAGCCTCCTTCGCATCCTTCTTGCTTTGTTGAAGGGCAGCTTGAAGACTGGCAATACCGGCTTCAGGGTCAGTGCTTGTTTCCGCCCTCGCATCCAAAGCTTTCTTCAAGCTATCCTCCAGCTCGGCAATTCGTTCTTCCGAGATCGTCACCTCTCTCTTTGCCGCAACCTCGGTCTCCTCTAGAACTTTGAGCTGATCTTCAAGCTGCTTCACGCGAGCCTCGGCAACCTCGGCACGACTCAGAGCAGTTTCCTTCAATGCCGTAAGAGTCTCTTCACTCTCCTTCAATGACCGAAGCTCGGTCTTAACTCGACCCAGCTCCTTGGTCTCGCAGACAATTCCTCCAAAAGCTTAAAACACCCTGTCTTCTCGGCATTCAGCAACACTACAAGACATGTCAAGAAAGATATCAAAAAAAAAAAGGAAAGTCATAAATAAATCAACGAAACCGGCGAAATTTACAAAAAACCCACCTTCGGCTCGCTTCTCGTACTTCGTTTTCTCGATCTTGTGAACCTCGGCAAGATTCAGGAAGATCTGGGCCGACGCTGCGATGGGATCCTCCCGCCACTGTTCAAAATTTTGTTCTAAAAACTTCTCATCCAGAGGGACGGCCTTACATTTATGCTTGGATCTCTTCGCAGTCTTTGCTTTCTTGGCCGATCCCGACTCATCATCGGCGCCAGCTCTTCCCCGTTTTACAAAGGTCCCAGCATCGACACCCTTTACGACCGAAATTGGTGAATCGACCAAAACCTCGATCCTCTTTCCCCTTTCAGCCTCAGCACCGACCAGGCCCTTCTGGGTAACAGTTGTAATCATTTAGGAAACAATGGCCACCTCGGCAACGGGTCTAGGTTGGGAAGATGTTTGGAACGATACACTCCCTGCTCAACATCGGCCGACTGCATCGCCAACTTCTTCAAAAACGCGAGCTTCTTTGGTGCCATCGTGTCTGGAAAAGCAAGAAAAAATACGAGTTATATAACTTGCAAAAAACCAAATACGCAAAAATCCACTACAGAAAGACGATCTACCTAAAACCCTTTGTACCCGCACCCGCTTCCCGGCCTGGACTAAGCGATCCGTAGGGATACCCCGGTATTTATGCTTTGAATACGGAACCCTCTGGGAAATGAAAATCAAGATCACCTTTGTAAGACGATCTTCAGCGCTCAATCGATCCTCACCGACAGAGTAGGAATGTGTAGACCGGTTGAAATGACCATGACTCCAACCGATAGGGAACTTGGTGGACACCAAAGTCCGACCATCAGCTTCGAACTTCCCTACACAGTCGATGGCTTTATCATTAACGGGTTTGACCCAATAGAAGAGCTGCTTCCAACTTCCCCTCAGTGAGTCCGCATAAGCTTTAAAAATCTTCGCGCCTCGCCTCGAGCGAAAACTGACATGCTCACGGCCGGACTTATCCTCCCCACTATTCCGATTAAGCTCGAACAAATGGAAGAAAAGTTGGGACGACACCGGTCTCTCCAAATGGATACACATCAACTCAAAGGCTCGAAGGAAAGCCCATGCATTTGGATGTAGCTGGGAGGGTGCTACATCCAACTCCGCCAGAACGGTCTGTTCACGAGAAGTAAAGGGGGGCCGGATGTTCATGTCATTGATCGTCACCTGGTACATTGTAAATTTAAGATCTTCTGCCCAGGAAGCCACGTGCTCTCCATCCTTCATACCTTCGACCCTCCAAATATTTCTCTCAGAACGCCCAGCGATTTTTCGACCTACTGACTCTAGGTTATGGCCTGAACGGTACAACAATTCGATCTCCAGAACCTTGGCGGAAACCCAATCATAAGGTCGAACCTCCCGCACCGGCACATCGTGAGCTCCAGGACCAGTACTGGAATAACCATCAACTGAAATATCAGAAGCTCGACTCGTACTTGGCTGGCCCATGCCATCAGCATCATCCTGATCGGAATCATCTTCGAGCGCTGCGCTCGTCCCAAGGTCAGAATCGGAGCTCTCCGATTCAGTAGTATTCGAGCTCCCCTGCCTTTCCCTCGGTTGAAACTCCTCCTCAGACCCCGAAGAGAGAGCCACCACATCGATCCTACGGTCTTCCTCCATAACTTCCACAACATCTTGATCATTAGCATCGTCAACCGAAGAAAAACTTTCAACATCGATATTTTCACCCACCTGCTCGCTGGTAGGAGCGGAGGGCGGATGATCTTGCTCATCTGGAATACCGACCATTGTCTGATTCTCTTGATTTTCAGGAGCGTCACCACCGGAGGCCATGATCTTCACAAACTCGTTTCGGTATTCGTTTATATCCCTACGGGTTTGTTTGGTCCTCGCCAGATCTAAAACTGTAGAAATGGGGGACGAGATCTCGGGATAAAGAATCGCAAAAAGGGGTTCGCGAACAAATCGGAACCCGACCTGACGACCCCCACTCTGAGCGAATAAATAAAAGGAGGGGTTCAAAATGCAAAAACAAATAAATTAAAGACTAACCTCGAAATAAAGCAGATAGGATGATCGGATCTGAAAGCAACCTTTTTGTCGACCTGCTGTTGAGTTTCTATCACGTAGTCCGCTTTGTTCGAAGGAAAGCTCGACAATTCAAGACCGGTAATCAGAGCAGAAGGGGTTATGCAGCAACAAAACAAAAGGAGGTGACCCCTATTTATAGTGGGCCAAAAAATCATGGATTGGGCCTGGAAGTCGAATCAACGCGTCCAATCAAAATCCAAAGGTCGGGCGCTAAAAAACAAAACGTCACCATCATTAGCCGCCATCGAAATACGCACTGTGTCAAACATTTAATGTCTGGCACTGAATCCAAAGCGCTGGCCCCTCTGCTCAAAAGAAAGCTCGGTGCATCTCAAGATCGACTAAATGAATCAAGCTCGACAAAACCCACGACCAACTTAGGCCGACACTTTTTTGAGTCCCTAAAAAAGAAAGCTCGGTACATCTTATGATCGACAACGTCAGGTGGCATCAGCTTATCAAGCCAAGATCGCCCCTCAGGCGACCAGCTTGGGGGGCCACTGTTATGGTAATTACTAAAAGGTCTTAATGATATTTACACCCCCTGCGAGGCCCAATAAACCAACCAGCCCATATCCAGAAATTCTGGCCCAATCGATCAATGGTTCAGATGCCTCTGCAAGATCTAACGACTCAGGATCGTCAGAACAAACATCACCCAGTCTCTATAAATACCACATTCAATACTCATAAATGTAAGCAACTTCAAAAACTAAACATTGATTCACTCAAATACTGACTTGAGCGTCGAAGTATTCTTGCAGGTACAACACCGCCATCTCAAGATCGAACATCGCCATCTCAAGATCGAACACCGCTGATCGAGGACGACATCTACCAACTACTTCGAACTACTCTTTAAGGTCGGAAGTACGATACAGAACAATATGTATATCCAAATGTGCAGTCCTATGATCCTTGAGAATTGAAATGGAAGTGTATTCATGTTAGGTGGCTAGGTGCCTATCAATTCATGTCTGCAGATAAAGCAAGCTTCTAAGACTCTGGTCAAGATGTACTTGAGAAGAGTGACAATGGAGCTAGGGTCTGTTCAGAATTCAGACAAACAATCTAATAAAAAATCCCTACTGCTTCAGACCATGCATTTTGGGTATCGAGCTCATCAGGTATTTTTTTAGCAACTGTTTCCATAATAGTCCACATATTTTTGGCCTCAAAATTGAATTTCCATCATCTTAAAATTTGTTGCAACTTGCAAATGTTTAGAACTGTCATTATAGTGTTCGGATAAATATGCACTCCAATGTTTGGATAAACAGTTAAGCGCTTAAAGCGTAAGCGTTTGTGGTAGAAGTGCTTATGTATAAGCTACTTCTATAATAAAAGAAAACAAAATTATCTTCATATGTTATCTTAGAAACCTTATGGAGGATATGTCATGAGATGTTCTCATATGCTCTCACAAACAGTCTCATAATTACTTCTAGTAGATAGCCCATAAATAAGTCAATCCAAACATGCCCAAATTGATTTAGGAGGTATGGCAAATAGTAAAAATGATTGATCATTTCACTCCTTGAATGGGTTTGTTAGCATCTTTACAATGATGGATCATTGTCAGTGCATGGCAGAATAGCAAGATAACTGGTTTTAACTAGATAAACTGATTGTTATAATTTCATGAGTCTGATACACTTTTTTCATTGTAGTTTGCTGGAGGTTTGGATGCAGAAACTGTGAGCTTTTGAAGTGATAAGAAAACGTGTAAATGGACAGCCTGCAGTGCATTGCAGGGGCCACACCGCACCAGAGTACTACAAGCCAAAAGAATGCTTTGAAATGTTCAAGCGGTGGATCTCTCAAGAGCCTTTGTGATGCAAGTAAAGATCCTTTGTTCTGTTTCTTTATACTGCAAATAAGATTCGTGTACTTTTTCTAGGTAGGCAGTTAATTTGTGTTTGGTATAGGGAACATTGTGCTTATTCGCAAAAAATAAAAAACATGTTTTAATGAAAACAATTGAGGTTGTGGTGAAGATTTTGTAATATGCACTTGAGATTGTGGTGTTTCATCTTTTAATTATTTGAGATTATACAACATATAAAGTCTTGTCTCATGTATGCTGATTAGAAACACGTTTTTTTTATTTAAAAAACTCCACTTTTAACATCGGTTCTCAAATAACCTGATGTTAAAAATCAATATTTAATATCGGTTCCTCTGGATAACTGATGGCAAAAGTACATTTTATATCGGTTCCAATAAAAAACCGATGTCAAAAATACGCTTATACTTGTTAAAAAATTGACTTTTTATAACGGGTCTACGGGTAACCGATATGAAAACCATTTTTCGCACCGGTTCTACGGCCGATGTTAAAAGTCCATATTTTTTATATCTCCTTTTTCTGCATCGGTTTAGGAACCGATATAAAATGTCATTTTTAACCGATATGAAATTTCCTTTTTCCACCGAATGTATGTTGCAATCTTGTCCAACCACATCGGAAATATTCTTTACAGTTCAGCAAGCAGTACATGGCAAAAGGTGAACAGGAATGACAACATATATATATATATATATATATATATATATATATATATATATATATATATATATATATATATATATATATATATATATATATATATGGAATGGTATCAGAGCCATTCCCAGGGTGAGGTAATTATTCATATGAAGCTATTATCCTAGCAACGTCTTATTCGTATTTTCCTTGGTGTTTCATTTGAAACATTGAAATGCAAAAATGTTTTTAGTGAGTTCTTAACATTATTGTTTTCCCAGAAGAGGGAGTATTGAGATGATTTCCAGAAGAACTTTTTTGCTAAAAAATATTTTTGACATCTTTGATTTAGGAGAAATCCTTATATCCCTTCGGGTTGATATTTAAACAGAAATGTTTGCAAAGATGACAAATAAGATGTTGAGAGAATAGTAATTTCATAAGTTCAATTAGCTCATCAAGAAAGGGTCTGGTCCTGTTACTCGTCTTACCACAACAACTTTATCTCTGTTAATTATGGAGCTTGATGATTATGATCATCATGATAGTTCTATCAAAAATGAAGAACTAGTTGAATATCCAAAAAATTTGGAACAATTGAATAAGTGGACAATTCCATCTGTCCCTTCAAGACAAATATATAAAATGGGTATGTTTGATTTTATATCTCGCTATGCGGTAAAGACCATAGAACAAACTATGCAAGTTTCTGAGAATACTCAGACCATTAAATTATTAAGTAGAAAAGATCTACTTCCTTTTAGAGATTATAAGTTTGTCCATATTGGCCTTATACAAATTGCTTTCAAACCTCTAACTTTGTTAGGATTAAATGCTAGTATCATGGCATATGTTAGAGATGGAAGAAGTAGAGACTTCAAATCCTCTTTAGCTGCTTTAATAGAAACCAGCTTATGCCATGGACCCGTCTATTTTGATGTGTCTCCAAATTTAAGTTTATCTTTATCTGATAAAAATATTTTAGATGCTATACAGCTCACCATACACACAAGTGGTTATAATTTTAAACCAGGTAGTGAACTTATAGCAATATGCTATAGAGTATATTATAAAGTGTTAAATACGCTTAACCCAAAAGTTAAGCAAACTTCCTTTCCAGGGACAACAACCCTTGTCCAAACAAATTTATTGACCTCTAATATAGTCACCAATAAATTAATTAAATGGAATGAAATAAATTTCCCAGAAACATGGTCCTTGCCTCAGGCCATAGAACCTAAACCTGTATTGAATAGAAATATAGACCAAATTGTTGAAACCAATGAAGGGGATATAGAAATAAAATTTAATCCCCAAAGGACTATTAGAATACCTAGAAGTCTATCAGAAAGACATTCTCTTAGTGAGTTTTATACAACTCCTAGTGAAATAAATAGAGCCTCTACGTCTCAACCTATAGAAGAAATAGAGACTGTAGAAAATATTAGAATTAGTGAAAATAAAATTCCACATGGAATTTACCAGAAGAATAGTTCTCAAAGTAGGGAATCACCTACACAATCAGAAATGAGTTTCCATATATAATGAGTAACATCATAGATTTCTCCCCAGGGAGTAAGATGAGAGAACTCATCAATGGTGAGTTTCAACAAGAAAGGTATGCCCAATTCAGGCAATGGTATTTTAATAAATTTTCAGCCTTTGAACTTAATAAGTTTAAAGATGATTATTATGAAGAAATGACCATAACTCAGGATTATGTTCCTTTTGTTAAATGGTTTGCCACTTACTTTATTAATAAGGTTCAAAATGAAGTTTTGGTCCTTCAACCAAAAACATGGGAGACTACAAAAGGAGAAGAAATCAGTTCTTTTTTCCCTCCAACTCAGGCCATAAATATAGGTAAAACCTTAGAAGGAAAAAATATAGAAGCCAAAGCTTTTACTTTTATCCAAGGTATAGAAAGTAACCATGTTACTATTAAGGAGTTAAATTCCTTAGCCAAATCCGAGAATTATACCAATGCTTTCTTAAAAAGTTTAGGAGAACAAATTGTTTTTCTTGAAAAAGATTTATTATCTTTAAAGGAAATGTTTGAAAATCAAATTTCTCAACAGAAATCTATTTTAGATAATATGAACAGGTCCAAGGCACCTATTGTTGCCGAAACACCTATGGTTCAACCTCCCTTACCTATAACAGGTTTTAAAATGGAGGATAATACTGATGAGTTCGTTCATATTCTTGAACAAAAATTTAAAAGCCTTAATTTAAGTGTTTTATCTCAAAAAGATAATTTTAGTACTTCTGGTAATAGTTCAGATAGTGAAGATATTGATAATTTAGCAAATATGTTTACTAATCAGGATCTTAATAAAGAAGATAGTATTAATCCTATTTATACTTCTAAAGCCGTTGAGAAGTATTATTATAAGAGGCCTTCACCTCAAGATTTACTTTTTGAAGAAAATGAAACTTATCAGAATTCTTATTCTGGTAAAGCCATTTATGAATGGAATATTGATGGTTTAAATGATAAACAAATTATTGATTTGGTACATATAATGATTATGTATTCCACTGTTTGTAAACAACATGGTAATTCTGATAGTGCTATAGCTCAGTTTATAGCCACAGGATTTGTTGGCCAATTAAGAGGATGGTGGGATAATTATCTCACGGGATCTCAAAAACAAGAGATCTTAAATCATAAAAAAGAAGTTAAAATGGAAACAAGTAGTGGTAGTACTACTACTAGAGAAGAAGATGCAGTTTATACACTGTGTCTATCCATCTTACAAAATTTTGTGGGAGCAAATATTCCCGTAGCAGAAAAATTACAAACTCTTTTACAAAATTTAAGGTGTCCTTCCCTAACCCATTTTAGATGGTATAAGGATACTTTTTTGTCTAGAGTTTTCCAATTAACTAATCCCAATTCTCTTCATTGGAAGTCTAAATTTGTAGACGGTTTACCTCATCTTTTTGCAGAGAAGGTAAGACAATCTTTAAGAATGAAAAATGATGGCATAAATATTAATTATGCTGATTTGACCTATGGCCATATTATTAGTACTTGTATTAATGAAGGATTATCTTTATGTAATGACATAAAATTAAAAAATCAATTGAAAAAGCAAAAGCTTTCTGAAAAACACCAATTGGGTGAATTTTGTGAACAATTTGCTTTTGATATGGATAAACCACCAGGTTTAAAAAATAAAAAGCAAAGAAGTTTTAACAATAGAACTTATAAAAAGGTTAATAGAACAAAAGATTTGTATAAATCTCCTAATAAGAAAAAATATAAAAGAAATTTTTATAAAAATAGGCCCAAGCAGGACAAACCTTTCCAAACTAAAGGAAAGAGGAAAGCCAAGAAATTGGACATTACTTGCCACAAATGTGGTAAAGTAGGACATTATGCCAACCAATGCTGGACAAAAAAGGCCTTGAACGCCATTGAGGATGATCAATTAAGGACTCAATTACAGAAAGTTTTATTAATTAGTTCTGAATCAGAACAAGATTCTTCAAGTGAAGACATAGAGGTTATCAATGATACTTCTTCAGAATCATCTTCTACTGACAATAATAATTGTCAATGTAGCAATTTAAATGACAATAATAATTGTCAATATTGGAAATCGATTGTTGAAATGCATGGATTAAATGTTCTTACTACAGAACAAGATGAAGGTCTAAAAATTTTAGAGACTATTACAGATAATGATCTGAGAAGGAAAATGATCAATTTCCTAATAAAGGAAAATTCCAAAGAATCGCCTCTTATCATAGATGCACCTTACCAAATAAGTGAGGTTTTGTCTAGATTTAGACAATCTAATACTAGGGAAACACCTGTTTCCACTAGTGATTTGAAAAAAGAAATAAATGTCTTAAAATCTGAAATTGCTCAGATTAAGAAAGATAATATTGATTTATCTCTTAGAATATCTTCTTTAGAAGTTCCTGCTAAGCTGAAGGATATTTCTTCTACAAGCAGCAATGCTACTAGCAGTAATCGTACTAGTAGCAATTATCTATCTATATTAGATAGAGTAACTTCACAAAAATGGTTTGTGAAAATAACTTTAGTTATTAATAAAGAATTTATTTTAGAAAATGAGGTAGCACTCATTGATAGTGGTGCTGATCTTAATTGCATCCAGGAAGGTATCATTCCTACAAAATATTTTGAAAAAACCACACAAGCTCTTACTCAAGCTGGTGGGGATAAATTACGAGTTAATTATAAGCTTTCTAATGCTTATATTTGCAATCAAAATATTTGTTTGCCAACTCATTTTATTCTTGTTAAAAATTTAACTCATAGGATCATTTTAGGAACTCCTTTTTTGCATAATATTATGCCTATTAAAAATATTGATCAATATGGTATTACTACCATTATTGATAATAAAGAAATTATTTTCAATTTCATTACAGATCCTCATACAAGGATAATTAATGAAATTAAGGATATTCTTTCTAATAAAGAAAAACAAATATGTTTTCTTAAGAATGAGATTAATATTTTCAATATTAATGATCATCTTAATAAAGATGATACTAAGAAACAAATCAAGTTGATTGAACAACAATTTATTTCTGAGGTTTGCAATGATTTGCCAAATGCTTTTTGGAATAGAAAACAACATATTGTTTCTTTACCTTATATTGATAATTTTAATGAAAGTCAAATTCCTACTAAGGCTAGACCAGCCCAAATGAATCAAGAATATCTTGATCTTTGCAAAAAAGAAATTAATTCTCTTTTAGAAAAAAGGATTAATTAGAAAATCCAAGTCTCCTTGGAGTTGCACAGCTTTTTATGTAAATAAAAATGCTGAAAAGGAACGAGGTGTTCCAAGATTAGTTATTAATTATAAACCTCTTAATAAGGTTTTAAAATGGATTAGATATCCAATTCCTAATAAAAAAGATTTATTAGATAGGCTTAATGATGCTTTGATTTTTTCAAAATTTGATATGGAATCATGTTATTGGCAGATTCAGATTAATGAATCTGATAAATATAAAACAGCTTTTACAGTCCTTTTTGGACATTATGAATGGAATGTTCTTCCATTTGGTTTAAAGAATGCTCCTTCTGAATTTCAGAATATTATGAATGATATTTTTAATCCTTATTCGGATTTTATGATTGTTTATATTGATGATGTTTTAGTATTTTCTAAAACTTATGATCAGCATATTAAGCATTTAAAAACGTTTAAAAATTTGGTTAGACATAATGGGTTAGTTATATCTGCCCCAAAAATGAAATTCTTTCAAACAAAAGTGAGATTTTTAGGTCATGAAATAGACCAAGGAACAATGGTTCCTATTAGCAGAAGTATTGAATTTGCTTCAAAATTTCCTGATATTATTTCAGAAAAGAAGCAATTGCAAAGATTTTTAGGAAGTTTGAATTATATTTCAGACTATTATGAGAATTTAGCTCAAGATACAGCTATTTTATATAATAGATTAAGGAAGAATCCAGGACCTTGGACTGAGAAACATTCTCAAGCTGTCCAAAGAATTAAGAGCAAAGTAAAATGTTTACCTTGCTTATCTTTAGCCAATCCTAAATATTTTAAGATTGTGGAAACAGATGCTTCAAATTTAGGATATGGTGGTATCTTAAAGCAGGTTATACCTGATAATAATAAAGAAGTTTTAGTTAGATTTACTTCTGGGAAGTGGAATCCAACTCAGTCAAAATATTCGACTATTAAGAAAGAAATGCTTTCTATTATTAAATGTATTTCAAAATTTCAAGATGATTTATTAAATCAAAAATTTTTGTTAAGAATTGATTGTAGCTCTGCTAAATCAATTATTGAGAAAGATGTCAAGAATCTTGTTTCAAAACAAATTTTTGCCAATTGGCAAGCTCAATTATCAGTATTTGATTTTGATATTCAATATATTAAAGGAGAAAATAATTCTCTTGCTGATTACTTAACCCGTGAATTTTTGCAGGGTAATGACAACCCCCAATAGGGGTAGAGGCCGTGGCCGTGGTGGTCGTGGTTATGGGAGCAACAATATGTTGCCCTACCAAGAAACAAACATTCCTCTAATAGGGGATTGGACTACAGTTCAAAGAGCTAGAAATTTGCCGCAATTACCGGCACCTCAAAGGAAAGAAGATATTCCCTCTTCCTCGAGCAAGCACCTTCTTACAAAGATACAGCAGACATAATGTATGTCGAAAAAGAAGATATTTTTTTGACACCTAATGATGGGTGGTCAATTAAAACTAGATACCTCGAATCAAGAGGATATCCTGGACATTATGGTAAGTCTAGACCACATTTAGAAGTACTACTTCTAGTTACTGAATCAGTAACCATTACTCATCATTATCAAAATAGTAATCCAGAAAGTTTTATAAACTTTAGCAAATGCCATATCAATAAGATACTGTCTCCCAGAGAATGGGGATTAAATCCAAATGGAGAAAAAGCGATTAAAATTGCTGAAGGAAAATATGTTTACTTCAATTATTGGGATTATATCCAAGCCTTTACATTGGCATTTTATTATCAAAATCCAAAGAATAAACATTCTTGGTTTTTCAGTATTAATCCAGAAATTCTGAATAAAACTATACCAAATTGGTTTTATAATTGGTGGATTAAATTTGGTCCTTCTCTAGAAATTCTACCCAAAAATTTATTGGAATTATATGACTCATGGTGCAATCATAGCCCTTTAATCTTGAAGAATGCTTCAGATATGATCATAGGACAAGGTCCTTGTTTCTATTTTATTAAATTCCAAATACCATGGATTTGGAGATGGACAATTACCATAGACAAAGACAGATTCAATATCCCTGTCCTTAGAAGAAATTTCTTCTATAAATGGTGGAATAGAATGAATGATGAAGACCTCCAAAATATGGAGACAAGAATTAAAAAGACCATATCAGAAGACCAATGTGTTCCAAAAGGACAATATCCTCAAGAGCTTTCAGTGGAAAAATTAAAAAATTATTTTCAAAAAATTTATCCAAATGAGACTGAAGAAAAAATTATGATCAGGACTCTTGATCATATGAAGAATCAATTTTTTAAAACTTTCCAAGTTAAAGATGAAAACGTGTCAATGAAGACCAGCTCATCACAAGGATCAATGGACTCCAATTCGTTTGATTGCCTGGCTAGAGAATCTCAGCCAGAGCCTACCCCAGAAGATTTCTGGGATTCCATGATTGAAGCTATGACGCAACAAGTCAAAAAGGGAAAAGAATAAAAATTGGTGTCGGCAACTATTGTTACCATTATCTCATATTGGGACAACCATTATCTCATATTGGGACAAATAGTGAAAAATCACTCCCCATGTGACAAATCATTCATGATAATGCTTTTTACTATTTAATTTTTATTTTTTTTGTTTTTATCATTATTAGTGTGTCGATGGGGCCCAGAAAGTGTACCCGGCATTAATAATTTATCTTGTTTTTATGTAATTGGTTACCGATTGTAATAGTAGTAAGTTACCGGCTTAAATAGTAAGCCTTAATTTTCTCTATATAAGGCAATGATGCCTCCGTTGTAAACCATAACTTAGAATCACTTTTGAAATTAAATAAACTCTCCTTTTCTAATACTACTCTCTCTCTCACTCGTATCTTTCCTTTCAATTTTCAATTCCTTTTTAATTTAGCAAGTCTTCCGTGCACACCCTCTGAAGAATTTGTAAGGTAATTTTAAATGTTTTGTAACTAAATACTTGTTGTGGTAGACGAGGGAATATATATATATATATATATATATATATATATATATATATGTTGATGTAATAAAGATGGAGAGGTAACAAAGTGAATCCTTTAGTGGATGATTGGGACATATAAAGTGTCAAAGAGTAGAAAGTGGGACGACTAGCTTAGCATTTAGCTTGACATCTTTATTCCTATTGATTAGTCAATAATCTTTATTTTATCTTTTCTGTTTTCCATAATGTTTTCCTTTTATGAAGCTCAATCTCACGAGCTCTCAAAAGAACCAAGAATTTGCTCCAAACGTAAGGAACTCAAATCCTTATAGCTTCGTGGATTATGGTCAC
Source organism: Astragalus membranaceus (assembly GCA_039519185.1). NCBI lineage: Eukaryota > Viridiplantae > Streptophyta > Magnoliopsida > Fabales > Fabaceae > Astragalus > Astragalus membranaceus. The sequence goes on from CM076851.1 coordinate 97,834,681, forward strand.
ATTTGATCTCCGCCTTTTAGGTCAACTTAAATAGAAATTTTCTCACATAGCCGATAGTATAAATTTTCCCTAGAGTTTTTAAACCACGAGCAAGTGTTCGGAATCTTCCAAACTGTGAGTTTGGTAAAAGTGAATTTCACATTTGATAAATTGCCCTTTAAGAAGTTTATATACAAGTCAAAAGAAGCAAGAGAAAAAGACTAAACTACCCTAAACTAGAAAAATTTAAATACAGTAAAGCTAACTAACTGAGGGTATATACAATAATTCTAACAACTAACTGAGAGTAAATACAATAAGTCTAACACCCCCCTCAAGCTAGACTATAAATGTTTTGCATGTTCAGCTTGGATAACAAATTCTGATACGAGGCAGACGAGAGGGGTTTGGTGTAGATGTCAGCAATCTGGGCAACGGTGGGAATGGGCATTAGATGAAGGATGCCAGCTTGGACCTTGTCACGAACCAAATGACAATCGAGCTCAATATGTTTAGTTCGCTCATGGAATGTGGGATTCTGAGCTATCTGAATGGCAGACCGGTTGTCACAATATAGTGGAACCGAATCTGTGTGAGGAACATGTAAGTCTGTCAAGAGGTATAGTAGCCACTGGATCTCACAAGCAGTGGAAGCAAGGGCTCGATACTCAGCCTTAGAGGAGAACTTGGAGACCGTGCTCTGCTTCTAGGACTTCCATGAAATCAGACAGGTACCGATAAATATACAAAACCCCGTGACTAAACGTCTAGTATCAGGACAGGCGGGCCAGTCTGAATCACTAAAACCTTTAAGTTTCAAATCAGAGTCAGCAGCAAAGAAGAGACCAAAACTAGGTTTCCCCTTAATGTACCTGAGGACATGAAGAGCAGCATCCATATGGGTCTGCCGAGGAGCGGAGATGAATTGGCTAAGCTTATGAACAGCAAAGTAGATGTTCGGCCTGGTGTTAGTGAGATATATCAAGCGACCAATGAGTCTTCTATAACTAGAAGGATCGTCCAGAGGTGTGCCACTAGTAGCAGAGAGCTTGAGGCCAGGGGGCATAGGCGTAGAAACCGGTTTGCAAGCAAGTAGGCCTGCATCGGCGAGAAGTTTAAGGGCATATTTTCGTTGTGAGAGGATGATGCCTTGTGTAGACCGGGCTACCTCTAAGCCAAGGAAAAACTTCAGAAGCCCCAAATCCTTGATTCTAAAGATAGCATCAAGAGAAAGCTTGACTGACTGGATTTCAGCTAAGTTATTCCCTATGAGAACGAAGTCGTCAACATATATGAGGAGCACATTGACTTGTGAACCAGTGGTTTTGACCATGAGAGAGTAATCTGATTTGGATTGTACAAATCCAAGGGAGGTGAGGTGAGAAACCAATTTTAAGTTCCATTGCCTACGTGTCTGTTTCAACCCAGAGAGAGATTTGTGAAGTTTGCCAACCTAATTAGGTGCATAAGTTTCAAACCCTTGAGGAACGCGCATATAGACCTCTTCATGCAAGTCACCATGAAGAAATGCATTATTAACATCCAACTGATGTTAATGCCAATTGCAAGCTGCTGCAAGTGCCAAGACTAGTCTCACAGTGGTAATTCTAACAACTGGAGCGAAGGTTTCAGAGTAGTCAACACCTTCAAGTTGTGTAAAGCCCTTTGCCACAAGGCGTGCCTTATACCTTTCAAGGGAGCCATCAGCTCTAAGTTTGGTCTTGTAGGCCCATTTGCATCCAATAGGTTTCTTACTAGGAGGTAGTTGAGTGATAGTCCATGTGTTGTTTTCCTCTAAGGCTTGAATTTCTTTGTTCATGGCTTCTTTCCAACAATCATGCTTAAAGGCTTGAGCATATGAGGAGGGCTCAACAAGGCTAGAGATAGCTGAAACAAAGGTTTTGTGGGAGGGGGATACATGATCATATGACAAAAAATGAGAGATAGGAAAAGTAATACCTGAGAACGCATTGGCAGCATTAGTTGAATGGATTGAGTTACAATGATATTCTTGAAGGTAACTGGGGGCAGTACGAGTGCGAGTAGATTGTCTGGGAGGAGGGGGAGGTATAGTAGGGGAGGGGGTAGTAGGTGAGGCCATGGGAGGGGGAGAGGGAGAGGAAGTTTGTGAAGGGGAAGTAGATTCCGTGGTAGGATTAGTGTGTGGAGGGTCTATTGGAGATGTCGAGGGTGATGGTAGGAGAAGGTCGGTAACATTGGGTAAGGGTATTGGAGGGGAAGATGAGGGAATTGGGTTGAAGATCGGAGTAGAGGAGTGAGGGGTGGCAAAAGGGAAGATGTTCTCATAAACGGAAATGTGTCTAAAGTAAAAAATTTCATGGTTGTCCAAGTCATAGAGGAGATAACCTTTGACACCAATGGTATGGCCAATGTGGACACATTTGCGGGCCCTAGGTTGAAATTTGGTTCGGTGAGCAACATGGGTAGTGGCATAACATAAGGAACCAAACACCCGAAGGTGGGAGAGGTCGGGAGAGACGTTATGTAATAGGTAGGAAGGAGATTGGTTATTTAGGGAGTGGGAATGGGAGGGAAGGAGGTTTATTATGTGGACAGCTTGGGAAATTACAAATTCCCCAAAGGGAAGAGGTAATTTTGATTGAAACATGAGGGATCTGGCTACATTTAAGATATGTTGGTGCTTTCGTTCAACCACTCCATTTTGTTGTGGAGTTTCGGTACAAGAACGTTGGTGTATGATGCATTTGGAATGGTAGTAGTCGAGTATGTGGTATTCAGGACCATTGTCTGACCTGACAATTTTAACACTAATGCCAAATTGAGTGTGGATCATGGTGATGAAGTTTTTGAGGTGTGAACGGGCTTCAGCTTTGGTTTTCATTAGTCTAACCCATGTAAAACGAGACTTGTCATCAACAATGGTAAGAAAGTACCTGTGGCGAAGAATGGATGGGACACTATAAGGGCCCCATATGTCAACACGTATTCAGTCAAATATGTTGTTAGAGATAGAAGAACTCGAGGGAAAGGGGGATTTCTTTTGCTTAGCAAAGTGACAAGCATCACAAGCAGTGTGAGCACAATTTGGTATGTCGGAGTTCTGTTTGTGTACAAGGGAGAAGCAATCAGCTGAGGGATATCCTAGTCTATGGTGCCAAAGGTCAATATTGATTGCAGGGTTGGTCGGGCCGGTATCAAACATTCATTATCAACAAACAGTACTTAGCAATATTTAGAAGCTTGAAGTCGGCCAACAGATATAATATTTTTGGAAAAATCAGGAAGGTAAAGAACATCATACAATATAAGATCAGGTGTAAGAAAGATAGTACCACTGTAGGAAGCAATTGTCCTAGTACCGTTAGGAAGGGACGCGGATATAGGCCTGATGGCTTTATAAGTGGCAAAAAATGTGGAGAGCATGCTATATGGTCAGTGACGTCAGAGTCTATAAGCCATAGGGAAAGAGAGTTACCGAAACCCATGAAGTTGGGTGCAACATGTTGTGCACTGGCTAAGGAGATAGTGGTGGTAGTAGTAGGCTTAGAGGAGGGAAGTAAGGTCAACAAACTCTGAATCTGAGCTCTTGTGAAGCCTAAAGAGGAAGAGGCTGAAGAGGGAGCCATCGGTTTCCTAAATTTGAAACCCGGAGGATAACCGTGCTTGATGAAGCATGTATTAATTGTGTGATTAGTCCGGTTGCAATGAGGGCAAAGTATATTGCCAGGAGTCATCGGTGGAAGTGTACAAAGGGAAAATCTAGTAACCGTAACAATCAGCAACAGGCAATAATCCAATAACAATCAACAAATCCAGTAGTAAAGATACGGAATCAATATGCCAGGGCAAAAAAATTAGGCAAATCCAGTAACAGTAACGGTAACAATCAGCAACAAACGGTAACAGGCAACAAACAATCAAAAACAAACAATCAGCAACAATACAGTAACAATCAACAAATTCATAATCAGTAGGCCAGAGGAAAACCTTAAGTCATAATATTAAAGGCAATGTTGAAGTGGAGTGGAGCTGAGCGGAGTTGCGGTGAAGCGATGAGCAATTATTCACAACAAATCCACAAGCCAGATATCCACAAAGTCATAAACAAATCGGGCAGCAAAATAAATCGCAAAACCAGAAACACAATCTAACTAGAAATGATTCAGCTATCACGTTGGGATGGAGGAGAACGCCGTTGAAGAAGGACGTCGGTTGAAATAGAACAATTTGCGATTCTTTGATAAAAGCAAAACACGATGAACACTGTTTGCGAAAAAAGAGATGAACACCGTTTGCGATAAAAGTGATCCAGAGAGATTATAGGAACTGAGATAATGAAAATGAACAGTATCTTGTTTATTCAACATTGACCAAGTTACATATATAGGAAAATGTCTTAACTGCCCAACAGAATGGCACCTAATTACAACCATCCCAACTGTATAATAACAACACTAACAAACTTGTAACTAATATTAACTAACAAAAGATAACTAACACACACCTAATCAATTACAACTTCTCTTATAGAATAAGGTATTCTATTATCACATATCCTATTTACAACAAGAGTATAATATCAGTGTAGTCTCTAATACCCCCCCTCAAGCTGGAGGATGAATATTGTGAGTTCCCAGCTTGGTCAGTAATTGATTGAACTGATGAGGCTCCAAGGCCTTTGTGAGGATATCAGCCAACTGGGAAGAAGAAGGAACAGGTAATAGGTGAAACAGCTGGGCTTGTAACTTCTCACGCACCACATGGCAGTCAATGTCAATGTGTTTGGTGCGTTCATGGAATGTAGAATTTGCAGCAATCTGCATGGCAGATTGACTGTCACAGTACAGAAGTGCAGGTTTGATGAAGGGCAGCATTAGATCATGGAGAATGTAAGTGAGCCACTGAATTTCACACACAGTTGTAGCTAATGCTCGGTATTCAGCCTCTGTTGAGGACCTAGAGACAGTAGTTTGTTTCTTGGATTTCCAAGAGATGAGGGAATCACCAAGAAACACACAGTATCCAGTGACTGATCTCCTAGTCAAGGTGCAAGTAGCCCAATCAGAATCACTAAAGGCTTTCAACTGCATAGTAGAGGAGGCTGGGAAGAACAGACCCTGGCCTGGTGCATTTTTGATGTATCTGAGAACACGATAAGCTGCCTGTAAGTGTAATTCTTTAGGATCAGCCATGAACTGGCTTAGTTGTTGCACAGAGAAGCTTAAATCAGGTCTGGTAGTGTTGAGATAAAGAAGCCTTCCAATTAGACGACGATATCTAGTGGTATCAACTGAGGGTGAGTCTTGAGTAGTTGCAAGATGAGAAGATTTAACCATAGGTGTGGCAGCAGGTTTGGAACTCAGTAAACCTGTTTCAGATAACAGATCCAGAGCATATTTTCGTTGACAAAGGGAAATACCATCAGCAGTTCTGGCCACTTCAATACCCAAAAAATATCTCAAGTTTCCTAGGTCTTTAATCTTGAAAGCTGTGTGCAACTTGTCTTTAACAGAAACAATCTCATCCAAACAGTTTCCAGTGATAATTAAATCATCAACATAGATTAATAAAACTGTGGTAGAAGTCATGTGTATTTTGGTGAATAAAGAGTGGTCTGATTGGGATTGTTTGTATCCAAGAGAGATAAGGAAAGTGGACAGTTTGGAAAACCACTGTCTACTGGCTTGCTTTAATCCGTACAGAGACTTCAATAATTTGCAAACAAGATTAGGAGAATAAGAATCATACCCTTGGGGAATGTCCATGTAGACCTCCTCATCCAAATCACCATGGAGGAAGGCATTGTTGACGTCAAGCTGTTGAAGATGCCATGACTGACTGGCAGCTATGGCAAGTAATAATCTCACTGTTGTCATCTTGGCAACAGGTGAGAATGTATCTAAATAGTCTATACCTTCTGTTTGTGTGTATCCCTTTGCCACCAAACGAGCCTTGTATCTTTCCAATGACCCATCAGCCTTGTATTTGATCTTAAATACCCATCTACACCCTATTGTGCTTTTACCAGCAGGGAGAGGCACCAACTTCCAAGTCTGGTTTTCTTCCAAGGCACTTAATTCTGCCTTCATGGCTTGTCTCCAACAATCATGCTTGGAGGCTTGACTGTAACTGTTTGGCTCAGTAGGGGACCCAATTGAGAGAGCAAACTTCTTGTATGAGGGCATGAGTTTTTCATAACCTACTACAGATTGGATAGGATAAAGAGTTTTGGAACTAGTCTCAATGTTCCCACAAATGTAATCATTGTATCTTGTAGGAGGTTTGGTGATTCTGGTGGGCCTTTTGCTGACTTCTGGAGTATGGTTGTCTGCTGTGTGAGCAATATTGGTGTCCTGTACGGCAGTGGCAGTGTCATCATGTTGATTTTCTGCAGAATCATCAACTGGATCAGCAGTAGGAGGTGTGATAACAGTTTGGGAATCATCAGGGTCAAAGGTAGTGAAATCATATGTGTTTGGTGTGGGGATAAAACTTTCTGTTTGCTTGTGAATTGAGATATAAGGAAAGATGTCTTCATAAAAAATAACATTTCTAGAGATAAAAATTTCTCTAGTTTTCAAGTCCATCTGAATATACCCCTTTGTCCCAAGCTTGAAACCGAGGAACACACACTTTCTAGCACGAGGGTCAAGTTTTTGTCTTCCCTGCAAGATAGTGGAGGCAAAGCTAAGGCATCCAAAGACCCTTAGATAATCAAGTTTAGGAGCATGATGGTGTAAAGCTTCATAAGGAGATTTGTTGCCATCCAAAACACTTGATGGTAACCTGTTGATAAGATGTACAGCATGAGTGACAGCATAACCCCAAAAGACTTTTGGTAGATGGGATTGAAACATGAGGGCACAGGCAACATTAAGGATATGTCTATGCTTTCTTTCTGCTACAGCATTTTGCTGAGGAGTCTCCACGCAGGTTCTTTGGTGTAAAATTCCCTTTTCCTGAAAGTAATCTGTCATGAGAAACTCCTGCCCATTATCTGTTCTTATTCCTTTTATTAGTAATCCAAACTGAGTCTGAACCATAGCTATGAAGTCCTTAATCAGCCTTCTAGTCTCAGATTTGCTCTTCATGAGAAAAAGCCATGTGTGTCTTGTGAAGTCATCTACAACAGTCAGGAAATACAGGTGACCATGGACAGATGGGGTAGAAAAAGGGCCCCATATGTCCATGTGTATTAAATCAAAAGCATTTTTGGACTTAGTATCACTAACAGTAAAAGGCAACTTATGTTGCTTAGCAAGATGACATGAATCACAAACATTATTTGGAAGATCTTGTATATATGAAAAATCATTGCAAACTTGTTTGATTACATTGTGTGAGGGATGTCCTAATCTATAGTGCCATAAAGGAAAAACATTAGATGTAATGTGATTACAAGCAACATCATTCAAAGGACTCAGATTACATGTTAAGACAGATTCATTGTCATCTATACTAAAAGCAGATAGACACTTAGAGTCCTGGTCAAGCACATAAAGTGACTGGAACGCTCTAGCGTGCCCAATCGTCCTCAATGTAGGCTTTTCCTGTATAGTGCAATCATCATCATCAATAACTATCTTGCATTTTAAGTAGTGTGACAACTTATATCCAGAAATCAGGTTGAAACCAAATTCAGGCACATACAATACATTATGCAACACTAAATCAGAATTGAACATGATTGTACCAGCATACTTAGCATAAGTTTTAGTTCCATTTGGCATTTTAATGCTAACAGGTTTAATCTCATGATAAGAATAGAACAAAGATAGATTATTGCATATGTGATCTGTTGCACCCGTGTCAACTATCCAGATAGTATAGATGATGTTACCTGTGGAATCTTGTGTAGCAGTGGATGCTATAATGTGATTGACTTGCCCAGTTACTCCTTCTCCACCTTTGTTCAATAGGGCCATCAGCTTTTGGTACATCTCAGGGGTAATACTAACTGAGGATTCATTCTGAGCTGTGCCTCCATTGTCTTCTTGAGTATTCCCAGTGTCAGCAGCTGCATTGTTAACAGAGGCTTCCTTATCTTTGAACTTGAACCCTGGTGGGAAACCATGTTTGAAGTAACATGTTTCCACCGTATGTCCCTGCTTCCCGCAGTAACTGCAAACCTTGCTGGGATTGTTGCCGTAGGTCCTTCCAGGGAATCTTCCACGCCCTCTTCCACGTGAGTTGAAGTTTCCCCTGCCTTGCGAATTCTGAGTTGACCCTGTGTTCGCCATTAACGCTGTTTTAGGGTTTTCCCCCAAAATATTCCCATTCAGTTGTCTTTCTTGCTGCAATGTGAGGGAGAAGACTTTGCTAATGCTAGGTAGCGGCTCCATCATCATAATTTGCGTCTTCACAGTGTTGTATTGTTCGTTAAGACCCTTCAAGAAGCATATCACGTATTCCTCTTCACGCTGTTTCTTGATGTTGGCATCGGTTATCCCACAAGCACAGGCGTTTATGGGCCTGAGAGTCTCAAGATCTTCCCAAATCACTTTCAAATCGGTATAGTAGGAGTTGATGCTCCTTTCGCCCTGCTTGATGGAATGGATTTCTTGCATCAAATCGGACATTCGAAATGCATCCCCTTTCGAAAAACGAGTCTTCAGTTCGTTCCACAAGTCGAAGGCGTTCTCGACATTTTCGATACTCTGCGCAATCTCCGGTGTAAGAGATCCAGCGATCCACGCAACGACAGTGCCATTGCACCGTTCCCAGGCTTCATACAGGTCATCGTTCTCATCTGGTGTGGTAATTTTTCCATTGATGAACTTGATTTTGTTTTTGGTGAGGAGGGCTCTCTTCATCTTCTTGCTCCAGGTGTCGTAGTTGTTTCCGTTCATCGGAGGAGCAACGAGGATCGCGCCTGGATTTTCGGCAGGATGAAGATAGTATGGGGATGTGAGGTTCAAGGCTGGATCTTTCGCCTTTCCCGCATCCTCTTGTTGTTGTTGTTGTTCATTCTGATCATCGATTCCGTCAACGACGCTCGCCATTGTTAGATGTTGAAGTTTCTTGATGTGTTCACGGAGGTGACGAGATCGTTGACGAGGACGTTGGGTATGCAGAGCAGATTTCTCTGCTTTGATACCATATAGGAACTGAGATAATGAAAATGAACAGTATCTTGTTTATTCAACATTGACCAAGTTACATATATAGGAAAATGTCTTAACTGCCCAACAGAATGGCACCTAATTACAACCATCCCAACTGTATAATAACAACACTAACAAACTTGTAACTAATATTAACTAACAAAAGATAACTAACACACACCTAATCAATTACAACTTCTCTTATAGAATAAGGTATTCTATTATCACATATCCTATTTACAACAAGAGTATAATATCAGTGTAGTCTCTAATAGAGATGAACGAAGCAGCGCCCTTGAAGAAGAGAACACTGGTTAAAAGGTGCAAACCAGGGCAGAAATGCGAATCAGCAAAGAAAAAAACGAAGATGAGATCCAGAAATTCCAAAAATATGTGTGTTCTATAATCGCGATGCTGACCTATCCAGAGTCGCGATGAGACTTGGCGCTAACGTGATCAGGCAGAAATTGCAAAACCTATCCAGAATTTGGGCGATGCGAAATCTAGAATTTGTGGTTCTGTAATTGCAAACCAAAAATTGCAGCAAGGAAAAAGAGGCTCGCGAACCAGAAATCCCAGGAGATGAGGAAGGGTTATGGTGTTTGAGAGAGCGAGACTCGCGAGAGAGGAGAGAAAAAAATAATTTGTGAGGCTCGCGAGGAAGAGGGAATTTCAGGATTTATTTTTTATCTGATACCATGTGAGTTTGGTAAAAGTGAATTTTACATTTGATAAAATTGCCCTTTAGGGAGTTTATATACAAGTCAAAAGAAGCAAGAGAAAAAGACTAAACTACCCTAAACTAGAAAAATTAAAATACAATAAGGCTAACTAACTGAGAGTATATACAATAATTCTAACAACTAACTGAGAGTAAATACAATAAGTCTAACACCAACAACTTTTCAATGCTCTCATCATCCTCCATCTTAAATAACCCGTACCAAAAAATCAACAAGCTTGCTTTAGATGCTAAGTTTATGTTTTGGACTGGGCTGAGCTCAGTTCGGACTTGGTCCAGCTTCAACGGCCCATATCTATGATTCTAAGGGACTCAAGTGCGTGCTTCAATAACAAGATCAACAGTGGAGATCATTTAGCATATTATCGTACGATCGAGATTCGACCATATCTCACGCGTCTGGAAGAATCACGCAACGCCATTAGCATAGTTCCCTATAAATACTTTGTCCCATTAACGCATCAGGAACACGTTTATTATTGTCTGGCACTTATTCCTCTAGCTGACTTTGAACCATGTTTCATGAGTCATATTCGCAAGAATAATCTACGAACAATAGTAGTCCACTTGTTATAGTTGAGGGAATAGGTAGCCTCCACCTACTGGCTCTCTCGACTATGCAATTATATAAGACAAGGATAAGTTGATAAGTTGAAAAGTTCCAATGTCTTAAAGAACCCTCTACTTAAAGAACCCTCAACTTAAGAGCGATGGGCACGAAGCCCTCTCGGCTTGAAGTCCTTCTTCTTGGAGTGCAAGGGTGCGAAGCCACAAAGGTCATAAGGTGTCCAAACGATTCCTTGTTTTCACAAGTTTGGTAGGTCACCTCGACTTAATGGCCCTTCGGATTAAGAGTGAAGGGCAAAGACCCATCTCAACTTGAAGGCCCCTTCCGTGGAGAGAAAGGGTGTGTGGCCACATTGATCATAAGGTGGTCGAATGCTTCCTTGTTTTCACAAGGTCGCTAGGCCACCTCTCCTTGAAGGCACCCCAAGCTTAAGAGTGAAGGGTTTGGAGCCATCTAGTCTTAAAGGTTCCCTACGTGGAGAGCAATAGTGCAACGTCTTAAACAAAGAAGCGTTCTACCATCCTTGTTAAAACAAAGAACACCTTGGCTTGAATGCCCTACGGCTTAAGAGTGAAGGGCGCAAAACCATCTCGGCTTTAAGGCCCCGTTTTTGCAAAGAAAGGGTGTGGAGACACATCAGACATAAGGTGCCCAAACTCTTCCTTATATTCACAAGGTCGCTAGCCACCTCATCTTGAAGGTCCCTTCACCTTAATAGTGAAAGGGGTGGATCCATCTTGGCCTGAAGGCCCGCTTCATGGTGAGAAAAAGCTTAGATCCACATTTCTCTTAAGATGCCTGAACACTTGTTTTCACAAGGTCGGTGGGCCACCTCGGCTTGAAGTCCTCTTTGCAAAACCAAATAGGTGGAGCCTTAGCTTGACCTGAAGGCCTCTGTACGAAACCAAAGAGGCAGAGCCTATTTCAACTTGAAGGCTTCTTTGTAGAACCAAAGAGACAATGTCTTAACCCGACCTAACACTACAAGAATAATTGGAATTTCCGGCCAGTACTTTCCGACGGATTTTAGGAATTACCGGCGGATTATATCCGCCGGAACATTACCGGCGGATTTGTGAGATTTTCTGGCGGATTTGTTTCCTCCGGAAATTTTTCGGCGGATTTCTGTTGACGATTTTTTTTTTTAAAAAAGCAAAATCCGCCGGTAAGGTAATTTCCGGCGGATCATAAAACAGTGGGAATTTTAAATTTTGAAAATCCGCCGGAAACGTCATTTGCGGCGGATATTTTTGAAAAATGCGGGAGTTTTAAATTTTAAAAATCCGCCGGTAAGCCATTAATATCCGCCGGAAATGACACCACGGCCAAAATCCGCCGGAAACGTCATTTCCAGCGGATATTTTTAAAAATACGCGAAATTTATAATTTAAAAATCCGCTGGTAAGTCTTTAAAATCTGCCGGAAATCCCCTAATCCGCCGAAAATATATTAAATCCGCCGGTAGGTGACATTTTCGGCGGATTTGTGTTTTTAGCGGCCGTTTACCTTTTTTCCTATATATATAACTTCTCTACATTTCGTCTCCACACTTCTTCTTCACACCCAAATTCTCTTCTTGAAATTCCTCTCTTCCTCCCAACGAATTTTTTTTCTTCTCTCTACTAAATCTCTTCCTCTCTTTGGCAAATTTCTTCAATCTAAGGTATGTTTGTAACATGAGTTAATAGTTTTAGTTTATGAATTATTTTATAATAGGAGTTAGTTACTAATTGTGGTGTTGTTTGTTTAAGTATTGTTTGAGTTTGGTTTCCTCTTTTTTCCTCTTTGTTTGAGTTGAGATTCGCATCAAGTCAGAGTCTTCTCTTCACTACGGTTAGTTATCAAAGTCATTAGTTGGTATAAAACGTTATTTGATTTCCTAATATATAATAATATATTAGTTAAAAAATAAAATGTAATTATTAATTTCTATTGCTTGTAATTTTTAGATAAATACGAAATATTATTAATTTCTTTGATGTTAATTAATATATCAATATATATCAAAAATGAATATTAGATAGTTTATTTCATTTACGTTGAATAGTTATGATATTTAATTTATTGATAATCAAAATTGGATAGTTTGTTTAAAACATAGTAATATATAGTTATTATTTAGTCAAAATGTTATTTATGTTGTTAGTACATAGATCCCTAAATTATGATAATGATAATATTTATTGTAGTGTAGTACATAGATCCTGAAATTATGGATCGTAGTTGGATGTATGATCGATTAATTCCTGGAATTAGGTATTGTTTGAGTTTGGTTTCCTCTTTTTTCCTCTTTGTTTGAGTTGAGATTCGCATCAAGTCAGAGTCTTCTCTTCACTACGGTTAGTTATCAAAGTCATTAGTTGGTATAAAACGTTATTTGATTTTATTAGTTTGAATTTCTTTATTAAGTAAATATCAAATATTATAATATATTAATATAAATATTATAATATATTATTTAATAAAAAATAAAGTAATTAATATTTCAATATATATCAAAAAGTAATATTTGATAGTTTATTTCATTTACTTTGTTAAAAAATAAAGTCAATGTAATTAATAAATCCGAAATATAATAATATATTAGTTAAAAAATAAAATGTAATTATTAATTTCTATTGTTTGTAATTTTTAGATAAATATGAAATATTATTAATTTCTTTGATGTTAATTAATATATCAATATATATCAAAAATGAATATTAGATAGTTTATTTCATTTACGTTGAAAAGTTATGATATTTAATTTATTGATAATCAAAATTGGATAGTTTGTTTAAAACATAGTAATATATAGTTATTATTTAGTCAAAATGTTATTTATGTTGTTAGTACATAGATCCCTAAATTATGATAATGATAATATTTATTGTAGTGTAGTACATAGATCCTGAAATTATGGATCGTAGTTGGATGTATGATCGATTATTTCCTGGAAGATCCGGTTTAAAGCGACGTTTTGTAGAAGGAGTAGAATAGTTTATTTTTTGTGCTAAGCGTTATGAAGAATTTGCGCGACAAGGCAGAATTAGATGCCCGTGCTTGAAATGTTCATTTCGATTTATAAAAAATGAAGAAGAAGTTAGAGTTGATTTGTACAATAATGGGTTTAGGCCAAATTATTGGATATGGAGTCATCACGGGGAAGTAGGACCCGGGGTAGCTGCAGTTCCTACGGTTAATGTTCCGGTTGAAGTAGTAGCTCCCACATCAAGTAGTTATCCAGCGACTACGACATCTGGAGGCCAAATTATACAACTGTTAGATGTTTATCAGGGAATGATCTCTGACGCTGTTGGAGTAAATTTGGATTTTGAAGAACCAGAATATGATGCTGAAGAAGTTCCAAATGAGGAAGCTCAAAGGTTTTACATGTATTTGAGTGAGACAAATAAACCATTATTTGAAGGATCTAAAGACTCAAAATTATCAATGTGTGTTCGGTTGTTGGGTCTTAAGTCTCAATTTAATGTTACTGAGTTGTGCATGGAATATATGACCAAAATGATGTTGGATGAAACCCCATTAGAGGGCTTTTGCCGCAGAGTTGTTATGATGCTAAAAGACTGGTATCAAAGCTTGGCTTAAAATCTAAACGAATTGATTGTTGTGTGTCTGGTTGCATGGTCTATTATAACAATGAGTTTGGCATAAATGATGGAGAGTTGTCGGTATGCAAGTTGTGTGGAGAGCCACGCTATCGTGTGAGTAGGAAAGGGATGAGTAGAGGCAAACTGGTTCCACAAAAAGCAATGTTCTATCTGTCGCTTATACCAAGGCTAAGAGGATGTTTACTTCAACGGAGACCGCGAGTAAAATGACGTGGAACCATCAAAATAGAAATAATTCTGGTGAATTTCCGTCACCCATCTGATGGTGAAGCTTGGAAGCATTTTGATCGTGTTCATCCAGATTTTGCCAGTGATCCACGCAATGTTCGGCTTGGTTTATGCTCTGATGGTTTCACACCATATATTCAAGCCTCGGCAACACCGTATTCATGTTGGCCAGTTATTGTTACCACATACAACCTTCCTCCTGAAATGTGTATGTCTAAACCATACATGTTTTTAAATTCTATTATTCCAGGGCCAAGTAATCCAACAGCTGGTATTGACATATATTTGCAACCTTTGATTGATGACCTAAAAAGGTTGTGGAATGGGGTTTTAACTTATGATGCAACACGCAAACAAAATTTTGTGATGAGGGCGGCTTTATTGTGAACCATTAATGACTTCCCTGCCTATGGAATGTTGTCTGGACGGGGGACACATGGTAAGATGGCGTGTCCGATTTGCATGGTTGAAACAAAGACTTTTACTCTTAAATTCGGAGGAAAAACTTCATGGTTTGACTCGCACTGTAGGTTCTTACCTATGGATCACCCATTTAGAAAGCAGAAATATGCGTTCATCAAGGGAAATGTTGAAACAGCTGGACCTCCTCGTAGGTTGACACCAGAGGAAGTTTGAAATAGTGTTAGGGATATCCCTCCTGTGGAAGTCGTAGCGGGTGTTGTTTCTCGTCCAGATGGCTATGGACAATGGCACAATTGGACAAAAAAAAGTATTTTTTGGAAACTTCCCTATTGGAAAGATAATCAATTGAGACACAATCTCGATGTAATGCATATAGAGAAAAAATTTTTTGACAACATATTTAACACTGTCATGAACGTGAAAGGCAAAACGAACGACAATGAGAAAGCTAGGAAGGATATAGATTAATTTTTGAAAAGGAAATGGGTATCAATGTGTAGAGGAGAAGCTGCTGAGTGCAATGGTGTAAGAAAAAGTGACATGCATGAAGTTTTGGTGGAGCTCTCTCTCTCTCCCTTCTTCCTCTCCTTCTCTCGCCATTCTCCTCCCTCTCTCTATTCTGAATTTTCTTCAATTGATACAATGAGGTGAGTGTGGGGAGGTACCTCAGCTGGGGGGTGTAAGTGGGGGTGGGAAAAGACAATTCTGGCCTAACTTATTTACTTAAAATTACGAAGATACCATTTTTCTCTTAACATACCATTAACTTGATGACTATGACTCATTTCCATTCCAAACTTTCAGTTTTGCTAAACAAAGTGAGATTTTGGGTGACGTTGACAAGTGTGAGCTAAATGTGTTCTAAATGTTAGGAAATGACCAAAATACCCCTGATAGCTAATATCACACTTAGACTTCTATTTCGCTAATTAATCAAACATAACCTAATGCTAATTTTTATTAACCAACTTAGCTAGAAATCGGGGATGTTACATTTATGAGAGTATATCATATATCCTCTTATAATCTTTGTGATGGATTAATATCTTTGATTATTTTAGTGTATCAATTCGTCATAAAACTTAGAAGTATTATATCAGGTCTGTTCAAAATCTGACACATGTGCTGTTAATTTCTCTTTGTTAATGACATTGAGCTCTAGTGAAAGTTGTGTTTTACAATATGATGGGGCATGTTATTGAGTCAGACATCAATTAGAGTCAACAACCTTAATAATAATAACTAAGTCTCCATAAGTTAATATTCAGCACGTCTCAACTATTTTAGTGGACAAACGTGAACTGATGTTCACAATATGTATATTAGTTAAATCAAGGATCAAATACACGTTTACTTGCTAAAGAGTACATTCTGTAAGCATAATATATAGATAACTTTGTCTCAGAAACAAGAATTGAAGCAGAGATTTTGTTAATATTACTAGTAGCTGCTAGCTAACTAGTGAGCTAACATATTAGATATTTTATGCAGCGGGAGCATAGTCGTAACCACCATCATTGTCATCATCACCTTCTCTGTATGCAACTAAAGATGTGGTGGGTGCATCACCAAACCAGTGACCGCCTGCATGTTTGTTGCACCTTGTGACAATTACCTTAGAAATGAATGCCATTTTGATTTTGAGACTGGGTAATGTGAGTGTCTTGAATTGAAAATGGAAGCTAGAGATGCATGCTACCTGTGAGTTTTGCGTTGTTATTGGAGTAAGAGACATGGTGTTTATATAACAAGAAGAGAAGCTGTAGGACTCATTCAAGCACAAGCAAGCCACGCAAGGAGTATGGATCAATTCTTGAGGTATGAGCACAAGAGTGTTTACCAGAATGTTTTCTCTGTTTAGGATTCTTTGGAAGCCAATGGGCTGCGGCGACGAAACTATCGCAGCAAAAGCTTTTTCAGAATGTTTTCCTTTAATTAGGAATAAGGCATATTCGCTTGAGGCTACAAATGGAATTAAAGAGAATTTTGTAGTTGCTGGCTTGGTAGCAGGCGTAGATGTGGGCACATTGCACATTGGAGAGAGAGAGAGAGAAAGAAATTAGATGGCACCGAGGTCTGAGGGCCATGTGACTCGATATACATTACACCTGAAAGAAATTAGATGGCACTATGGATGGATATTTTTTTTTTGATTTGCGGACGAAGTGAGGTCTCGGGTTCGAACCCGGGACATGACATCCCGCCTAACAATTTCGGCATTTGTCAGTTGAGCTAGGTCTTACGGGATATGGATGGATATTTTTAGCTCCAAAGTTAAATCAACTCAATCTTATGTGAAAGATTGGTGTTGTAACGCTCTAAATTTCGTAAGACATAACTTCCAACATAACTAGCACATGAGTTTTTAAGGATTCATTTAGAAAAATTAAATTTGCTTACAAATTATACATGCAAATTAAATTAAAATAAAGAAGAAAAAAATTTAACTTTACATAACTAGCTTAGCCAATAATAAGATCCCCTTAAATCTAAGACTCTGATTGTGATCCGGTGACTGACACTCTACACTGGACTGCTGATGAGCACTCCGGATATACTCTTCAGTTTTCCAATGTTATCTGTTACGTGGAAACATCACCCCAAACATAGTGAGTTTTACATCTCAGTAACACAATATATGAAAAAAAAAGTTTACTTGATGTTTCCAGCTATACCCGTGTGCGAGATATGGAAAATCCTCTCTGCAACATAGAAAGTATAAATCACATGCAAATGTTTTTCATTCAAATACTGTTCTCAGATAATAACGAAAGAAGCACAACAATATATGACAAAAATCGAGTTGCATAAAAAGATCACAATAAGATTTTGTGCGCGTATATCACATATATCATAAACAAGACACTTATTATACTATGTACACATAGACCAGGTTATCTCTTCGTCGTGGCAAACGGTAATCGTAGACCGTATTATCTCTTTTTGTCACGGCAAAACGGTAATCACAAGCCATATTATTTCTTCGTCATGGCAAAACGGTAATCCCAGGCGGTATTATCTTTTCGTCACGACAAAATGGTAATCTAAAAGGGCTATGAGCATTTCACTCATAGGCTGCATTATATCTTCGTCGCAGCAAACGGCAAACACAATGACTATGGGCATTTAACTCATAGGCTGCATTATCTCTTCGTTGCAGTCAACGGTATTCCCCAACAACCACAATCAAAATAAAAGTTTCAACTTCAT
The DNA here is from genome assembly GCA_039519185.1 of Astragalus membranaceus. Lineage (NCBI taxonomy): Eukaryota > Viridiplantae > Streptophyta > Magnoliopsida > Fabales > Fabaceae > Astragalus > Astragalus membranaceus. Next base: position 97,852,528 of record CM076851.1, read on the forward strand.
AGATTAGCTACTCATGCAGTACTCAATACCATGGATAATTCATGTAACAATCAAGTGTCATTATCCTCATAATTATATATGCGGAAATTTCAGTGATCATACATCTAATTCGGTGATTTAATTAAAATAGGCTAAAGTGCTCCTGGGGTCCCTTATCTTTATTTAAAGTAACGAATTAGTCCTTTATGTTTTTTTTTGTCCCAAATAAGTCCTTTATCTTTCAAGTTTTTGACACATAAATCCTTTTCCGTTAACAGTGCTGATTTATGTGTTAAAAAAAGGATTTATGTGTTAAAAATTTGAAACATAAAGGACTGATTTGGGACAGAAGGGGATTTATGTGTCAAAAATTTAAAACATAAAAGACCGATTTGGGACAAAAAAAAGATAAAGGACCAAATCGTTACTTTAAATAAAGATAAGGGACCCCGGGAGCACTTTAGCTATTAAAATAACAAATGGTGTCGGATTTACACAAAATACAACTCTATAGAAAGCCTAAGGTGTCTAGTTTCTAACGAGACAAAATGCATCTCAATCTATGCTCTACACAGAGAGTAATCCCCAAAATACTACAACAGGGTCTATACGGTTTAGAGTTACTACATGTAAGTTGTAACCAAAATTTCTCTACCAATTTTTAATGAAATTCTCTATTTCCAGTGCTCATTTAGAAGGAAATTCAGTCTACTTTCCAATGAAATTAAAGTCAACTTGAAACATGATGCGTGGAGAAAATTGTGAGCAAAATACTAAAAGATGTCAAACTGAGTTTGGGGGACAACACCTCCTCATTTATTGTTTCAACTTGGTAATACAATCTTCACTTAACCATACCATCAACCAACACCCAAACTCAATATATGACACTTAATTCCAACCAACTAAACAATTGAAAGAGTTTCTAGCAAAATCCTACCAACAACAATTCATTTTCTCAAGGGAAACACTCATATATCTCAAGAATTTTTTTTTTTCAAAAGAAAGGGTTTTGGAGGCTCATTAAAACATCAAGAATGAAAGAGTACTCCCCCTGCAATTTACTGATAAAAAACGGGAAAAATACAAAAAACATGGGAGGACTAGGCCAAAACCCATGAAAAGGAAAATACAACCAAAAGGACAACATATATCTCAAGATTGACATGCATAACATTCAATTTCATCTTAAACATGACTAACCCCAATTTTAAACATACAAATATGGTCTTTCTTTTTGCTAAAACAATAATAACATAAACATACCCATTACCACACAAGCATAATCATTTCAATCAAATTTCAAAACTTAAACTCTCTCATAGTAAATAAATCAAATACCTTGCATACATACATACCATTCTTTTATCCTAAGAACCATATAGGAACTTCCAATTACCCAAACATGAAAAACAAATCAAATCTCTAACCACACACTACAACAAAATTGGTAACCGGCGGCGGTTATGTTATCCGCCCGTATTACTACTATGAATTATTAAAGCATTTAGCTCTTGCTTATTAAACTTATTTTATTAGCTAAATAAGTTACTCACTTGACTCTAGTTTATAGTTCATTTTAATCAGCTTTAGGCTAAAATTTGGAATGTTGCATGTGTCTTCAGATTCAGCAAAGATTCAAATTCAGATTCGGTAGAGCTTTAAAAGGATAGTTCCAAACATTTAAAATTAAAATGACATTTTTAAACATTTTAAAAAACATTTTTATCTTTATAAACATAGGCATTATAAAGTTTAGTTGTTTAATACGAGAAGAAGCAAAAAGGTGTTTATAAATGGGTTTTATATGTATAAAACATACCTTTGTGATGAGGGAGTCGTTGAAGGAGGACAAATTACTTTTAAATATGTACCCTCAAAATTGTTAACTAAAAAAAAAGTATAGTACTACAATATATGCTGAGAATATATGATGACAAAAGATGTAAAAAATATACGACTACAAATTATACGGGGTGCAAATAGTAAGTTTCTTGGTGTAGACCTTAGCCCAAGGTACCAGAAAAATATATGGGTTCTGGATTGATATTTAATGAGAAAATTGTATCTAGAAAATTATTGAAACCATTAGAAGTATAGATTAGGGATTGTATTGGAGATGGATCGAGAATGAGGAATAGAAAGTGTTCAGCAAATATAGAAAAAGCCAAATTCAAGTGTTGGATTTACAATCTAAATGTAACAGGTGTAGTACAACTAATAAGTTTTTTTGTTTAATGGTAACATACTTCATTCAATCAACCGATAACAAGATCATCAATAAGATTACATGAAGCAGGTGAGGTTGGACAATTCCAAACCAGAGACTAGGATCAACAACAATAATGGAAGCTACTACACATGAGCTATAGGCATTCAAGCCAATACATTTAGAATGTTTAAGATCCACAAGGACATAACCCACCCAAACACAACAATGACACAACCAGATTAACAGAAGCTTTAACTTCCAAGTAGAGGTGGTAATCAGTGACAGAGACTCTACAGTCTTTCTCCCAATCCAGTTACGAATGATATCTTTGACTTGTGTACGCTCAATTCGACTAAAAATGGTCTCGAGAATAACCCACTTATCATGAGACAGCAAAGCAGACTGGAAGCTGGTGTGGTCATCAGCAAAGGTGTCATCTCCAAATGTTTTAACAAACATCATGTACTGCAACAACAGCCACAACCTAGTGCTTAGGCAACCGAGAGCTCTATGGGGGTTTACAACAAACACCTGCTGTGCAAAATTAGACAAAGAAAACTGAATACCAGAAAAGCATGAAAATCACGATGTAGCCATGATGGCCGGTTCGGAGCCAGACACAGAAGGAGGAATCACCAAACGCAGAGCAGAAAGCTTTGGCTCAGAAGGACTTACCAACTCGTGATCTCGCTTCGATGGAGGAGGCTTGGGTGGAGGACGCGACGGTGCCGACTGGACGGTGGTCCGTGGAAGATGAGACAGAGCGCCATAGACCGAACGGATTCCCAGAAGGAGGAGGAGGAGGACCGAAGCGTGGGTGGGTGGCGATGTGGCTGAGATCCGACTCATGGTGGCGGCGTGGAGGGTTTGGGGGAGGGGGTCTGGTCTAGGGAGGCGGAGGCGGTGGCGGCAAGGGACAACAGCCGTTGGAAGGTGGATTGGGAGAGTGGGTGGCGGGTGAGGAGTGAACAGAGGTGAGAGGGATTTGGGGGTTTGATGGGGATGGTTTTCGATGGAGATTGGGAGTCAGAGGTGGAGGAGGCATTGGGTAACAGCAGTAAACCCCAACCGGTGGGGAGGGGAGAGACCTCCATGAGGGAGGGGAAAGCCACCATGGCGGTGGAGAGAACCTCCAAGGAGGAGGGGAAAACCTCCACTAACCCAAGCGGTGGGAGGAGAAAAAGGAATCTTAGAGAGAAGCAGGAGCAGGAGCTTCTCTCTCATCGCATTAGTACAACTAATAAGTTGATAGTCAAGTAAATGCATGTCTAACATTTTCCAATAGCAACAAATTAAACTGTTAAATTCATGTCAGATGGGTTGATTTTTAAGCGTGGTTATAAGAAGAATAGGTGTTATCAGTATATTAAAGAATAGTGGCAGGGACATATTATTGTTAAAATAAAATAAACATGACAAATAATTTCAAGGACAAATAATTTAAAGATTACATGTTAACTAAAACAATGTTTTCTTGTTTTCATAAGTAAAAACAAACATACTGTATTACTGATTAAAATTAATTTGTGGAAGCATTTGATAAGAAAATGATAAGTAAAATGTTTTAAATTTATAACTGTAGTTTATTTAAAAATAAGATCGAAATAAGAATAAAAACAAATATTAATAATTGTAAACAGTTGTAAGCCGATAACAATAAGAAGACAATTCTTTAAATATGAAAGAACACCATTGTTGTGTTAACCTTTATTTTGTTACACTGCTTTTTAATAAAAAGCAAAAACATTGAAATGCATATCATTATCTTCATTTTCTTTGCTGAAGTTATTGCAAATATTCAAACCCACACTTATATTTTCCATATTATCATCTTCATTTTCAAATGAAAATTTGATATATTAAAAATATAGATAATAACTATCAGAAAATGGAAAATAAGAAGAAATGAAACTATATATTTAGTTCCAAGTAAGATCTAGATTCAAAATAGGGCTCATAATTATACTTTTATCAAATAGATATACAAATTTTTTGGGGCATAAAAATGGTATTGGGTTTGGCCCCCGTGCATTAGCCCATGTTTCACTTGCAAATAGTCGGCACGGTTGTGCGCCAACAAGGGTTGGCCTGACCTGTAATCGGGTTCGAATCCCATCCAAAAGTTTAAAATTCAAGTCTTGTGAGACTAAAACTCTATTGGGAAGGGAAGATCACACAAATCGGGAAAGTCAAATAAACACCTGGCCAGTTATGTTCCCCGTAGATTAGTCATCAACTCTAAAGTATGGGCACTTCGAAATTAGAATCGTACTCGTAACATACTCGTACTCATTGGGTATTCATGAGTACTTTCGGTCTACATCTACGATCCCATATATAAATATATGTTTATCTTAAAGAAAAAAAAATAGATTTTTCATTTTTTTTATGATGATGAAACTATTCCTATTGCATTATATATATTTTCTCTATTTTATGTTATGTTTCATTGTATATTTTTTATTATATGTTTTACTTATTTGTGATTTCTATCTTCTAATCTAATCATATTTAAATCAAATTTACGAAGGTGTATAAGTACTTTGATTTTTTGAAAAACACTATCTTGTACCAGTACTCGGTATTGGTATCGTACCCTACGGTTACCCGTAAAGTAGGTGGATACTTGAATCAAAAACGGGTTAAGAAAAAAAGAACCAAATTGTGCCATTGCCAAGAAAGGCTCCAAGATCTAAGATCTGATGGAGTTTTTTTCCGCCAAAGAAGTAGATCTTTGACTTTTACCAAGTAAGAACACAGCAAAAGTAGATGAAGATTCCGTAATGGTTTCGACGGTGGTCTCTCAATCACCATAAACATGATTTTAGCTTCTATATTACAGAATTTTTCAAATAAAGCATTGAAGACTATTACTGCAATTCAGTTTCAGTGTTACTACAATTTTTCGAACAATGTCTTCCTTCATCAATATATAAAAATGGTGAAGTATGGAATTGTTTTCTGAAATGCAAAATTAAAACTATATACAGTGTGAAGCATTAGGAGAAAATCAGAGTACGCAAATTGTTGAGTCAAATAACAAATGTAAAAAGACGGAGAAATTAAGGATATTTATGATAAAGCATCATATAAAATTTGCGCGGTATTGGCCAAGCAATTGATTAGAAAGATGAAAGTTCTTCATGATATAATATATTATGTTATAGTGAAGTCCTTGTTTTAATTTTTAAATGCACGTGTTTGACATTATATGGGAAAATGAAGACCCCACAAAATTTTAGACTTACTATAAGGGCCAAGTTTCAAACGCCTTTTTTTAAGTTAACAGTATATGAAAGAAAGTAGTGATAACTAAAATGCACGCCTATCTCTGATGGTCAAGTTCCCTAGAAAATATTTTCATTTGTTATATACTATGAAGCCCGATACTTCAAAAATGGAGACGTAAGAAAATATTTTCATTTGTTATATACTATGAAGACTCGATACTTCAAAAATGGAGACGTACCCGTGTCGGATACGTATCCGATACCGATACGCACTCGAGACTTCCCGATACGTACCCAAAGAGTATCTAATAATTTTTTAATTCTTTTTAAAAATATTTGACTCGATACTTTTCACATACATCTTTGATACTTCTTACCAACTAAGGATACTTCTCAGATACTTTTTCGATACCTCTTACCAACTAAGCACATGATTGTCACTCATATATGATACACTTTATATACCTCAATAACTAAAAGACAAAATTATATGTTTTTTCATAATACAATAATAGAAGAAATAATAGATTGTGATATGAGTGGGATAAATATACGTAACTATCTCTACTTGATAAGATCACAAGTATTTATTTCGACAATGTGATGAATATATATTGACTAATGATATGCTTATGTTTTATTGACCAATTACGTACTAATATGAATATCTTAGTCTATAAAAAGTCATCTATTTCTGTCACTGACTATTCGTATTATACGATTTCGGGTGGTCTCAGTTAGTTGTCCACGATTACTTTTTATGACTAGTCACTCATACATAGGTGTGTCGGTTGTCCTATTCCTTTCATCCATATATTTTGTGTGATTTTTTTTATCTATTTGGGCAGTTTTTTTTTTCATATCTATAAAATGCAATATTTCAGTTTTTCATCTTTGTTTTTTTCTGTTTGTGTTTTTATTCTATTTTATTTTTTGTTATGTTTTTATATATTTAAATTTTAATTTAATTTTTTTATTAAAGTATCCCAGCCGTGTCGTATCTTGATTTTCAAAAATTTTCCGTATCCCCATATCCGTATCGTGTCGTATCCCGTATCGTATCCGGTATCCAAGCTTCCTGGGTTATATAGGTCAATTGCGTGTGAATTATAATAAATCTGCATAAACAGTCGATTCCATTTCCTTTTGAGTATAAGAACCACTTATTGTGTCTAGCATGTTATTCAAATGTTTTAGATTAAATTATTATGGAGTTTGTGTGGTCTCTTGCTTTGTTAGTACAATTTTTGTTCCTTTATTATTCACTGTTGAAATCCAGATTAATTTATTGATTGTTTTCATTTTGTTCAGCCTAGTCAATATTGTCATGAAGATGAAAGGCAAGCCTTATTGCAATTCAGTTATCCAAAAACATCATCTTAGAAGTATAATTAAAAATTCAACAAAACTTGAGGTGCTTCTATTAAGTTATGTGAATATTTATCATTGTGAATTGTATGGTGAATTTCCATTTGGAATTTTTCATCTTCCAAACTTGAGATATCTAGCTAGTTTTGGGATCTAACCAACATCTCACTGGTAGGTTGCCTGATTTTCAGTCTAATGAACTCAACGTATTAGAACTTGGTGGCACGAGTTTCTATGGTGCAGAACCTGCATCCATTGGAAAGCTTTAGTTCTTTAACTAGGCTATCAATTTCCGGTTGCAACTTTTTTGGCTCTCTTCCTCCTTCACTTGGAAACCTCAGACAACTCATGCATATAAACCTTGGTTACAATAACTTCACTGTTGAGACCTTCTCATGGATAGGTAAGCTATCATCAATCCATTACATGGATCTATCTTTATTAAATATTGTTAGCGACAACGAGATACCATTATATTTTGCAAACCTCACCCAGTTACGCTGTTTAATTGCTGAAGAAAGCAATTTAACCGGTGAAATTCCATCTTGGATAACAAACCTAACCAATTTCATGGAGCCATAAGGTGCCTTTAGAACATGACATGCACATTTACCAAACTTCACATCATTGATCTTTCTCATAATGAGTTCTCTGGCAGTTTGCCATCAGAAATGATCCAGAGTTGGGAATCAATGAAAGCCTCAAACAAACACTTATGAGTTCACAATGTCAAACAAAGGAGTGGAGATGGTTTACCCAAGTCTTCAAAAGTTGTACTACATGATAGCCATTGATATTTCAAGTAACAAAATAAGTGGAGAAGTACCAAAAGTCATAGGAGACTTGACAGGTCTTGTTTTGCTCAACTTGTCAAATAACATGCTTATTGGCAGCATTCCATCCTCCTTAGAGAAGCTTTCAAACCTTAAAGCATTGGACCTTTCCCTCAACACTCTTTCTGGTAAGATTCCCGAACAGTTGACACAACTCACCTTTCTGGAGTTCTTTAATGTGTCATTTAACAATCTCTCTGGTCCTATACCACAAAATAAGCAGTTTTCTACATTCCAAGGCAATTCATTTGAGGGGTAACCAAGGCCTATGTGGGGATCAGTTGTTGAAGAAATGTGCTGGAGTCGCATTAGGAAGCACTTTTAGTGCACAAATATTTGGATGGCTTAAAGGGATGAAAGTAGGAAACCTCTTTTTCCTCTGTATTAATGGTTTGTAGTTGTTCTCTTTTCCTTTAGAAAGGCTGTGGTTTTATGCAGTTACCGGCCTGTCGCAAGTTTGATATATTTTAATTTATATGTTAGGTCACCAATAAAGAAAATGAGGTTTAAAACTAGAAAACCTAATCCCAGTGGCTATTTGTATTGTTATAAATTGTTTGTTACTTTGCATCATGATTTTGCTTCATACTAACATTAGACGTTTAGACGTGCATTAATGAAAGAAAATACAAAAGGGAATAAGGCATATTCCGTTGAGGCTACAAATGGAATTAAAGAGAACTAGCTACACACACCCGTGCTCTACACGGGCCTGAGCGTCTACAATTTGATGATCAATTATCATTCCAGAGTTAGGTAGTCGTCAAGTATTATTTAGTGAAATGCTTACTAACAACATATTGGCCAAGAGCGGTCCAAATGACTACCACAAGTAGCAGCATAGAAAAAAATACACCATAACATTCACGGGAAACATAAAAGGTAAAGTTGTTCAGTCAAGTGTCTTTGCCAACATACTAAATAATGGATAATTGCACATACTTCATACTGATAGACACTACAAATTCCGATGGTATCTAGCCACTTATAATAAAATTTGAATCATGCATTGTACACATTTTCCGCTCCTCAGAATCTCATTACGTAAATTAAAATAGAAATAAAATGAACTGAACATAATGATTATCCAACTTAAGTAAAACTTGATTCGGTTAATTTCATTGCTTTGCTCAGATGGTCAAAATATGTTACTTACAAGGGTTGAAACCAAAGTAAGAGGTGCACCAATAAATTGAAATAATACAGTTATTGATGGAGTTTCAAAAGGACTTCTACTCTGCACATAAAGAGTTGTACATTCAATTTCCAAACAACTCGGATATTTCATACACAACTTTAGAACATATTCAAATCAAATATGATGATCTCAAGCCAAACCTATGAAAATAAATAACACAATAATACCTGGCAGTAAATGCAGCATCAAGTTCCTTCACAACACTTTACCAATCGATTAACCTTCTTACATCTGCACATTTGCATTCCTTCACAACACTTTACCAATCGATTAACCTTCTTACATCTGCACATTTGCTTATATGCTTTTCCCTCATATGTAAATTTTCCGCCTCTAAATCTGATCTAGATGCATCCCAAGATAACAAACCTACTTAGTATTCTCAACTTGTCATAACCTGTGACACGACTACTCACATCAACACCAATCCATAAAGGGATGTATGATATTGAGTTGAAAAGTATCAAGATGCTAATTATTTTTCTTTACTATGTGAAACTGAAAATACAATTGCCTCCCATATAAATAACATAACCCATATTGTTGAAGTAACCAAAAAACGACCGTGCAAATAATTGTGAACAAATACACTATCCATTAACGACAACATAATCTTATTCATCATGTCAATGATGCCAAAATTCAATATTGATAAAACCACATGTTATTTATTTCTCAGTGGAGTCAAACATAATAAGAGTGGGATACCTCTTTATAAAGTCTTGAGTATCCACTATATCTTCATTAATCAACATGTCAATGCATACAATGAATATGATATAGAGACTGCAAATTTTCTTGGACAGTATATCAGCTATATGCCGTCATAACATATCACAAATAAACAAACTGGAAAATAAAGAAATCGCAACAAAGAACTATATTAGTAGAGCAGAAATGATTAGTTCTCTACATTAAAGTCTGTTTCAATATTTGTATGATTCTCGGTCTAATATTCTCTCTACAGCATGCTTGAATTTCAAGATGAAGATCACCACTGATATATTTCTATTGTCATCAATTCTTTTCCCCATCTCATTCTTTATAGTTAAAAACAATCAGAATGAATGATTAACAATAATGATGATGGATCTGTGTCAAAATAAATAAATAATGATGATGGATCATAAACCTGTAGCTATAATATAATCCTCATGTGATTAGCAACATGAAATTAGATCAAGCAGTTAATGACAAATTCACTCTACTATCATCATCATTGTTGTACAGATCAGTAGTTTTACTTCGAAAATTACAAAACATTACATACAAGAAAAATAGTTAATGAATTAATCAAAAGAAGCAGAATTTCCAACTGAATTAAATCAGTAAAATAATACCTTAGGAACATATACCATGCTAACTCCACAAAACCCATTTCCACCACCATAAAGAAAACCTCACGTCTGACTGAATAAAAAAAAGGTTGCGAGTGTGAAGGCATTGCACACAATTAAATTAAAGTGTTTAACATAAACCAAAAAACAAATTTAAGATGTTTAAATAACAGAACCATTTTTACCTCTGTGGGAATGGCTCAAACAAATTAGACCAACACTTCCTATAAGGATTGCTTTTGAGAATAAATTCCCCCACTCTTGATGATTTGAAGTGTATTTTTTTGCAGCAGAAATAGGTAAATAAATGTTAGATGAAGAAGAAGTTAGGCAAAGGAATAATATAGAGCCGCAAAAATAAGAATACACTAATTAGCAAGAGACTTTTTTTTGACAATAAATAGCAAGAGACTTGAATGCTGCAAATGAAATCATCAAATAACCTGATACAAACTTGATACATCTGTAATTAAAGGAACTAAGAAATCAGGTATCAATCATGATAGATAGGTCAAATCATCAAATAACCTGATACAAATTAATTACATGGGTATTTTTTCAGATTAAACAAAGATAAATACATCACAAAAGAGGGATGATATAGGATGATAAAAATTAAATGGAGTGAAGAAGACACAAGCAGGGAGAAAGAGAGGATAGGGAAGCTGACAAACTGAGTTGATGGAGGGGGTGTGAGATGCAGACATGGGGGTGAGAATAGGGATCCGATTTTTTCTGTTTTGGCAAGTAAAAAAACAAAATGATTTCAAAAAAATAAGAAAGGGGTTTAGAAACCATAACTTTTCCTTTTGCATCCCAGCTGCAACAACATTTCCAAGAGAGAAGAAAAATAAAATGCAGCGGAGGAGAAGGAGAGATGTGTGGTGGTGGTGGTGGTGCGATGAGAGAGAGAGAGAGGACGTGGCAGTGAGTGCTGCAGTGGGGTTTTCACCAAGTAGAGAGAGACCGAGAAGAGAAGGGCAGCAGTGGTGAGGTTGCGGTTGTGAGAGAGAAACAATGGTGGTTAGGGTGTCAAATTGAGAAGAGCTCTTCGGTGCTGGTGGTGGTTTGCCGGAGGTGCTCTTCTCCTTTGACTTCGAATTATCACTTTTTGCTCTTGTTTCCCTTCTTGTTGTCGGCGATGGCTTCTTCTTCAATGATGGTTAGAGGATGAGGGCGGTTGGAGGGGATCGGTCTAATAGAGAAGAAAGAAAGAGGGGGAGCGTATGAATGAGAGAGAAGAAGAGGAACATTGAGTAGTGTGATGGTGCATTACTCACTGTGTCTAAGACTATGCGGTGTGTATTACCCACTGTGTCTAAGAGTGTAGTCTGTCTACTGGGTGGGTAGTAACGCAGCAGCCCCTGACATCCGCAGCTTAATATTCCTCTTCACAACTGGATTTTTACCTTTTAACATTGCAAACAATAATATGGTAATCACATGGCAGCTGATACCATACATGAAAAGTATATTCAACATACATGGGAACCATTTGCATGGAGATTTTACGTTACAAATTTTCATGTCCTATGCAACATTACTTCATTGATGCATCATAAAGGCAATAGGATGATTCAGTTGCATGTCAAACTAAGATGTCATGTACATGGTTAACATGCAAAACTTATACAAATACCAAATACGTAGATCAAGATGTTGTTTTATACAGCTTTTGACTATCTAGCTTTATATAAGGGGGGATTTCAACTGGTTTGGTACCGGGCGGCGGCGCGGCGCACTCTATACATGGGGTGAGAGAAAGAAATTAGCTGGCACCTGCACCCCAATTTTCTTATTTATATTTCTGTGTATATTTTAATAGTTTAAAGTGTTCTTATTTTAATAATAACATGACACTCAAGACACCTATAATTAGCGAGAGATTAGTCACTACTGTCCGTGTGGTGGATACCCGACCGGGTTTACCCAAAAATTATTTTAGTAATAACATGTTTTTATGTTGTGTTGTTAATTGTTATTATTATGTGATTTTATTTTTAAATATTAGTCATGGTCTATTATTATTAATTTAAATAATAGGTTAAGTGATTTTAAGGTCTAACGTACCTTTGAATTATTAATATCAGTTTATTTAATATTTAATTGTATTTTTGAGATATTATTGATAATGTATTTTTATTTTGTTTAACTATTTATGTTTATAGAATAATTGTATTTTAAATATTAGAATTAGTACTTTTAAGTAAAATTTATGGTATGTTTGGATTGGTTGTACGGGATGGAATGGAGTGGAATGATTTAATGTTTTATTGTTTGGATATTTAAAAAAGTGATGGAATGGAATGGTAAGAGATAGAATCTATTCCATCTCATTCCATTGTTTAACACCTTTGTGTTTCCCCTCCAATTTGGGGGATATGTGATGGTATGTGATGTGAGCCCACATGCATGCCTAGCCTAATTATGGAGCTTGGATGAATGTCACAAAGATAAAGATTTAAAAGACCAAAAAGAGATTCAACACTTAAAGGGAATATACTTTTGTGTGTCCACCTTGATAATTGACAAGGACACACTAAAGGTTTTTCAATAAAATTAGGATTTAATTTTTAATTGTAATGAGCATCTGTTTTTAGCCTTGTTGGCCATTTAGGAGGCTATGGCCTTTAGTTAATTTGTTGTGGCCATGGGCCTTGTTTTCCTTTCCTTTTAGTGGATTGTATGTTGGGCTTAGGATCTATATAGACCCAACATATAAATAGTTTTACCTTCCTTGTAAACCCTAGAACTTTGATGAATGAAATTCACTATGATCATTTTGAGCAAGAGAGTGCCCTAATACCTAAGAGAGTGGTGAGAGGCTAGTTGCTAATGTTGGTGAAGGTTCATCATGGATTCTCCAAGGTTTCTTGAGATGAGAACCTTGAGCACAAAACCTTGAGGCTAGGAGAGCTCAACACTACAAGAAAAACACGTATTTCCGGCGGAAAAAATAGTCTTTCCGGCGGATTTTTTTTCCGTCCATACATTTCCGGCGGATTTTTAACATTATCGGTGGATTTTAAAAAAAAAAAATTAAAAAATCCGCCGGAAATGTGACCACTAGATTTTCCGGCGGATTTTTAACATTTCCGGCGGATTTAAAAAAAAAAGAAAAAAAAGTAATTTTTTTATTTAAAAATCCGCCGGTAATTTAAAAAATCCGCCGGAAAAATTCGGAGGGAAAAAAATCCGCCTATAAATTAAAAATTTCTCCTACACTCTTATCATTCTCTAATTTCACTCTTTATTTCCTTCTCATTCTCTTCTACATTTTCTCTATCTTATCTTTCTTCTTCTTTCTCATACTCTCATCTCCATAAATTTCTCTACATATCTTTCTTCTATATTTTTCTCCTTTCTTCTTCATTCTTATTCATTCTAACTCCTTCATTCTTATTTGTTCTTACTTCTTTATTCACATTCTCTCCTATATTATTACTTCTCATACTCTACTTCATTCTTATTCCTTCTTACTCTTTCATTTTTCTTTATTCTTCATTCTCATTCATTATCATTCCTTCATTCTTATTTCTTCTTACTCTTTCATTCTTATTCATTCCTACTTCTACATTCTCATTCATTTATTTCTTTTCATTCTCTTCTATATAATTTTTCTTATATTCTAATTCATTTTCATTTTTTCTTAATTTTTATTAAAATACATATTAAACTTTAAAATTCCAAAAAATTGAAAAAAATAAAAGATTTGCTTTTAAAAAAAATATTTTAAAACAAAATTAACATTTTTTTTAAAAATCCGCTTGTAATTTGCATTTCCGGCGGATTTTTCAAAAAAACTAAAATTTAAATTTTTATTTTTTTTTAGAAAAATCCGCCGGTAATGTGCATTTCCCGCGGATTTTCAAAAAAAAAAATTAAAAATCCGCCTGAAAACGACCATTATCGACGAAGAAAATCCGTCGGAAATTACTAGCGGAAAAATCCGCCGTTAATGTGTGTTTCCGGCGGATTTTTTTTTTTGAAAAAATAATCCGCCGGAAATTACTGGCGGAAAAATCGGCCGGTAATGTGTGTTTCCAGCGGATTTTTTTTTTGAAAACAAATCCGCCGGAATTCTGAAAAATCCGCCGAAAATTACTGGCGGATTGTCTGCCGGTAACCGTTACCTGCAAACGATTTTCCGGCGGAAAAAATCCGGCGGAAAGCAGCATTTCCGGCGGATTTTAGGCTTTATAGGCGGATTTTTTCCGTCGGAAATCCGCGATTTTCTTGTAGTGCAAGGATAGTGTTGTCCTTATCATCTTCCCAAGGAAGAAGTGGTGGACTTCTTCCTTCTCCACTTCCCTTTCTATCTTCTCCATCTTTCATCTTTCTTCCTCTTTCATGTAAGTGTTTTTGTCTTTTTGTTGTGTTGTTGAACATGTGTTTTCGTGAGAAAACATTTGAGTTGCCATATTTCTAGATCATAATCTTCTAGATCTATTTTAGGTCATATCAGAATGGCTCATTAACCTAACTTTATATTTATTAAATTACAAGTTTATCCCTATCTTTATATTTTTCTTTTCATAATTACCATCCTATAACTGCTCATACATTCACCCCCTGATATCCATTGTTTGATCGTAGTCCCCATTATTATTTTTTCACTCAGTCCCTGTTATTGGTTGTTGCTACAACCTGTTTCCTGGAGAGGAACTAGACCGAACACAAAGTTAACAGAGTAACAATATAATCAATATAAAATAGTATGGAATGAGTAAGAAATGGTGAATACTTGATTCAGGATTTTTTTACACTTTATGTGGCTTATTCGGCTATTAATTACTATTTATTACACTTTATAGCTTATCCGGCCGTTACAGATAGACAGGAGGGAAATCATGGATTTTCCCCCATGATCTCGCTAAATACCATAAAGGGAGAGATGTTTGAGTAGATGAAGGCGGGAGAATTATAGTCGATCGGTTGGAGGATCTTTACTTCTCCAGTCGGGTAGTGTGGAGCATGAAGTCGTTCAAAACAAGAGGAGCTTGGCTGAATCTTAGCCCTTCAATTATTTAGCGAGGGCCTCCGGACATCCAGTCCTTCAGGTTTCGAATGAGGGCCATTGGACGCTAAGTCCTTCGGCCTCAGAGAACTCGATGTGCTCTTCTTCATCAAGGCAAGTTGTCTTGTCGTCCATTCCTAGTTCATTGCCTTCTTCTGGTGGAGGATCTCAAGGTGGTGCTCCATGATGGAGTCTGAGCATCAAGGCACTTGTCTTGGAAGATTCTTCTGCAAAAGAGAGATGGAGGAAACCGCCTTTGAATTAGGATGCACACTCACACACAGAGATATATATATATATATATATATATATATATATATATATATATATATATATATATATATATATATATATATGCTTCTTCCTATGTAACGTGCATGTATGTTTATGCAAGTACCGACCGGCATATTTGCTTAGGCCATATTGAAAGCTATTCGAGCTGTACTTTAGTAAAATTACACTTCAATAAGATTGTACCATGTCATTAGGGTTAGCATTCGGTTTACATGATGTTTTTGTTTTTGCTGCTTCACCGTTTGGTCTTTTTAAGACTTCTGATTTGACATTTGATTTGATTGATGTGGCGCGAGTTTTGATTTGTGATCATCGTGCCCGTTCCCAAGGCAGTGATGGCATAACAACTCTATCGGTCTGCCACGTGTCTTCATCTGGTGGTTGTTGAGGCACAATCCATTAGATCTAGTTTTGATGGAAAAAAACTATTTTGATAAGTGTTTAAGTTATCTGATTAATTTTGGATCTAACGGTACTTCTTGAGTGACCTTAAGTGCAGGAAACATACAATCACATCTAAAGAAATGAAAGTGATAAAAGAGCACTATTTAAGAAGGCTTTGAGGATGAACAGAAAGAAGAAAATAATAAAGCTAAGAAGCACTACTAGTCAAGCAAACTACCCTCTGAGAAAAAGCTTGAACACATCAAGAAGACATAATGTGTCTTAATCAAGAAATGAATGATGATCAACAAGAAGACATAAAGATAGAACAAATACTTCTAAAAAATGAGAAGATATGTTCTTCACTAAGTTTGAAGCTCCACAAGCAAGTTCTCAAGACAAAGTTAAATAATCAAAGCCTGATGAACTTCATAAATGATATTCAGCTGAGAAACTCTAACTGAGCAAGAAGACACTCTTTAGAAGTTTACAAAGCTACAATAAGAATCTTCCTATGATCTAGCGGTTTTAGCGAGATACTTCTCAACTAAGAAGATGAAACCTTCACATAAGACAAGTGTGCAAGGTCATATTCTCTTGAAGTGACACATGAAGTATGTATCAAGACAAAATGACATGGCAAGGTAGAAGAAGTGTTAAGAAGATACAATCATTAGAACAAACCTCCTCGAAAGAGTCGGGAATGTTGCTTATAGAGTGGCTTTACCGCCTAACCTTTCGAATTTGCATGACGTGTTTCATGTGTCGCAACTTCGGAAGTATATTTCAGATCCATCTCATGTGATCCGCATGGATGATGTGGAGGTAGGGGATAACCTCACCGTGGAGACGATGCCTGAACGGATTGAAGGTCATGAAGTGAAAGTTTTAAGAGGCAAGGAAATTGCGTTGGTGAAAGTAGTCTGGCTAGGAGCTGCTGGAGAGAGCATGACGTGGGAGCTGGAGGGCAAGATGCGGGAATCTTATCCCGAGCTGTTTGAATCAGGTAAATTTCGAGGACGAAATATTCTAAGTGGGGGGGAGTTGTAACGCCCAAATAACTTAATTATTTATTTAATTAAATTATTTATGTATTTTATTAGTATAGTTATATTTAATAATTAATAAAATAATGTTTTATTCAAATTAGGGAGTGGTACCTAGTAATTAGCTGATTAGTGGACGGGGGCCCGTGATCCATGAGCCCAAGGCTTAGGCGCATGAAGGGGAGTGGTAGTTAGGGTTTGGAGCATTGCGCATTTTGAGAAGAAAAGAAAGAAAATTTGCGAAGAGGAGAAGAGAGAAAGAGAGAGGGACGGCGCGCACAAGGAGCAAGAGAAGAGAAGTCTTGTTGCGGTAGTCCTTTGGAGCTTACGTGCAAGGAGAGATCGTGTTTGGCAAAATCTAAGGTAAGGGTGGGTTCTATCCTTATAATAGGGTCTATGATGGGGGTTATGTAGGGGTAGGACCTATGTTGTTCTTTTGATCTTGTTGGTGTTGATTTATTGACATTATAATACATTCATGATGTTTGAAATTGGTGCTTGATGATTGATCATGGTGAAATTTGGTGGTTGGATGTTGTTTGGTGCGAATTGGGTTGTGGTTGGGTTGCTGGAAACGACGCCCTGCCCCTGGGCGCCGTGGCTGTGTTGTGGTTGTTCCCTGCTGGAGGCGCCCTGTTGCTGGGCGCCAAACCAGTGTTGCCTATGTTGCTGATTTTGGCGCCCTAGGCGCCCAGTCATGATGTCCCTGTTTTGTTGTTGCTGGATGTGGCGCCTTAGGGGCCCAGTGATGTCGTCTAAGTTGCTGGAGTTGGCGCCCTAGGCGCCCAGTGTGTTTCTGAGATGCAGGGAATGGCGCCCTAGGCGCCCAGTGGTGAATGGTGTGTGTCTGTGTTGCTGATTTTGGCGCCCTAGGCGCCCAGTGTCTCTTGCGCTTGTTGCTGATTTAGGCGCCCTGCTCCTGGGCGCCAAGGTTGCTGTGCTGTCTGTGTTGCCAGGCGCCCTGTTGCTGGGCGCCAAGCCTGGTGTTGCCTCTGCTGTCTCAGGCGCCCTGTTGCTGGGCGCCAATCCTGATGTTGTTGTTGCTGTCTCAGGCGCCCTGTTGCTGGGCGCCAAGTATGATGTTGCTGTTGTGGTCTCAGGTGTAACACCCCTTTTCTACCCAGTAATTATTTAATAAAATCAGAGTTATACAAAAAATTTATTTCACACTTCGAAAAGAGATGTCACACATTCATCAATAATTCAAAACGTCACATGCGATATATAATCACTTTGTCAAAAAGGGTCGAAGCCCATAACACCAGTTTAATTAACCATATCGTCAAAAATGCATCACCACGCAGCGGAAATAGAAATAAGTTTCAAAGCAATAAAATCATAACGTCCTGAATGGACTCCAAATAGTAAAATGCAACAGCCAAAGTCTAGGTTCGTTTCCCCCCTTGAGTGTTACATATCAAAGCAAAGGACACCGACTCA
This sequence comes from Astragalus membranaceus, assembly GCA_039519185.1. Classification (NCBI taxonomy): domain Eukaryota; kingdom Viridiplantae; phylum Streptophyta; class Magnoliopsida; order Fabales; family Fabaceae; genus Astragalus; species Astragalus membranaceus. The sequence goes on from CM076851.1 coordinate 97,870,866, forward strand.
GACTAGCGAAGGTAACTAGGCCTTCACTCGCAATCACCTGCACGTTACCGCATAGGGGTAACATTCAAACAGAAGGGGTGAGATATCTTCAATATAATAGCGTAAAATGATAGGAAATATGCTAGAATATGACAACTATATCTACCGTTCCACTACACACATCTATTCATAAACACATGTCAAATTGTAAACACCACAATCAGTCACCAAATGTCATGACAATGCATGAATGCAACCCACACCAACGGGCATATGCATGTGGTACCAAATCACCAAAATTTTGCCTGTAAATAGAGGCGTCACCAAAATTGAGAGCTTTCACACCCGGCTCACCAATTCACAAAAATTGAGCTTTCACACCCGGCTCACTAGTTTTAGAAAAATTGAGCTTTCACACCCAGCTCCAAGACCAAAGGCCTTCACCAAAATAAATGCGTATGCTATATGCGACACCATGAATGCACACAGACAACCATCACAAATTAGTCACAATGTGACACACCAAAATCAATCACCGAATATCACCAAAATTGGGCTTTCACACCTAGCCCAATGACACCGAAACACCAACTACCCGAAACAACGGAACACCAAGATTGGAGCCTTCACACCTAGCTCACACAACACTAATACTTGAGCCTTCACACCTAGCTCAAACAGCACCAAGACACCAAGATGACAGCAATTTACCAAAACATTCGAGACACGATGATTTTTCCCAACACCGGAGACTACGACAATTTTCCAAAATATTTGGGACGACGACAAGTTTCTTTTTAAAACGGCAACATTTAACGGCTAAGCAAACGGCTAACAATTTCCAGAAAAATAGATAACTTTGCATAAAATTAGAATATTCAGCTAGGCCTTTGAATAAGCTTTCCAAAACATTTTGAAACGTCTCAATCGGACTCCCGAGTCAAAAGATATGTGAAAAACAAAAACAGGGAAAAAAACTGAGACATTCTGAAAATGGCGCCCAGGCACAGGGCGCCTAGCAGGCAACACGCTGGAACTGGCCAGCAACAGAAACTGGCGCCCTTGGCGCCCAGGCATCACAGAAACGCAACATGACACAGGATATGGCGCTCATGGCGCCCATAGGCAACACAACGCAGGAATTGGCGCCCAGGAGCAGGGCGCCTAGCAACACAGCAGAAATTGGCGCCCTTGGCGCCCAGACCACCTGGAACATCACTGAAACGCACCATGGCACAGGAATTGGCGCCCTTGGCGCCCAGACAGCCTACACCACAAAACGCAACACAGAACCGAGACACGCACCAGACACGGAAACGGCGCCCATGGCGCCCATGGCACCCCTGCGCCGAGACAGCACGCAACACAACTCAGGAACAGGCGCCCATGGTGCCCCTGCGCCAAGGCACAGCAACACGCACACACTGGCACACGCGGACACACACCAGACACGGCACCCATGCACAGGGCGCCAGAAACAGCATCTAGGGCAATGGCGCCTATGGCGCCCTAGGGGTCAACAATTCCGTTACTTCACCAATTTAAATCACCAATCCTTAACCACCAATGTTAATTATCATGAATTGCCAATCACAACACCAAACAACAATTACTCGAACACCAAGCATGCAATTAGTAACAACAACAATGAATCACCAATTTTTAGAGTCACATCAATCACCAACAAGCCAAATTTCAATTCAACCTAATTATAATTCAACTATCACCAAGTCAAACATCAAAATCAATCAAGAGGTATTATAGGACCCATCCCCACATAACCCCATCATAAAACCCCATTATAAGGAAGAACCCCACCCTTACCTTATAGTAGGAGAGCACTAATCTTCTCGATCAAGTCACCAACAATAACCTCAGCAACACAGCTCCTCTCTGCTCCTTGAATTTGCGAAATCTTCCTCCTCTTCTCCCTTGGATGCGCCGAAACCCTCTTCTCTCTTTCTCTCCTCTATTCGCAACTTTTCTTTCTTTTTCTCAAAACAATTCGCATAATGAGCCAAAACCCTAGCCTAGGCGCTTCACTTATGCGCCTAGCTAGTGGGCTTCTGGATCACGGGCTTTCCTCCAGCTTAAGCCCGATTACTAACACCATCCCCTAATATCCAATTATACATCTCTTAATCAAATGCTAATATAATTGCACCAACTGAAATAAATAACTAAATAAATGGATACCTAAATATTTAATTAAATAATTTAATTAAATATTTGGGCGTTACAACTCTCCCCCACTTAGAATGTTTTCGTCCTCGAAAACTCACCTGAATCAAACAGCTCTGGATAGGACTCCCGCATCTTACTCTCCAACTCCCAAGTCATGCTCTCACCGGCAGCTCCTAACCAGACCACCTTCACCAATGAAATTTCTTTGCCTCTTAACACCTTCACCTCATGGCCTTTAATCCGCACAGGCATAGTCCCCACCGTGAGATTATCCCGCACCTCCCCGTCATCCATGTTGATCACATGAGATGGATCCGAAATGTACTTCCGAAGTTGCGACACGTGAAACACGTCGTGCAAATTCGAAGGATTTGGCGGTAAAGCCACCCTATAAGCAACATTCCCGACTCTTTCTGAAATCTGATAAGGACCAATAAAACGAGGAGTGAGCTTCTTCGACTTCAAGGCACGTCCAACACCGGTCACCGGAGTGACTCTCAAAAATACATGCTCACCCGCCTGAAATTCCAAATCTTTCCTCCGCTTGTCATGATAACTCTTCTGTCGACTCTGCGACGCCTTCATCTTCTCACGAATCAACTTCACCTTCTCAGTTGTCTCTCGAACAATCTCCGGTCCAAGCACCACACTCTCTCCGGACTCATATCTCTGAACTCCTCAATCAGCTCTAACTCCTTAACCATCATTGCCGACATATGCAAAGTCTTCCGACTCAAAGCATCAGCCACAACATTAGCTTTGCCTGGATGATAGTTCAAACCGAAATCATAGTCCTTCAACAACTCCAACCATCGACGCTGCCTCATATTCAACTCCTTCTGGTCAAACAAATATTTCAAACTCTTATGATCACTGAACACCTCAAATCTGGAACCATACAAATAGTGCCTCCAAATCTTCAACACAAAGACTACTGCAGCCAACTCCAAATCATGCGTTGGATAATTCTTCTCATGAACCCTTAACTACCTCGACGCATACGCGATAACCTTCCCATCTTGCATAAGCACACCACCTAAACCCATTTTTGACGCATCACAATACACCACAAACGACCCTTCCGGATTGGGCAACGTCAAGATAGGAGACGTTGTCAATCTCTTCTTCAATTCCACGAAACTTTCTTCACATCGGGCGTCCCAAACAAAATCCTTTCCTTTGCAGGTTAACTGAGTTAACAGAAGTGCTAACTTAGAAAAACCTTCAATGAACCTTCTATAATAGACGGCCAACCCCAAAAAGCTTCTAATTTCAGTTGCCGACTTCGGAGCCTCCCAATTCAACACTGCTTCGACTTTCGACGGATCCACTGCAATACCATTACCAGAAATGACATGATCGAGAAAACTCACTTCCTTCAACCAGAATTCACACTTTGACAACTTCGCATACAGCTTCTTTTCCTTCAATACTTCCAATACTAACCTCAGATGCTCTGCATGTTCTTCCTCCGATTTAGAGTAAACCAGAATGTCGTCAATGAACACCACCACAAACCAATCCAAGTAAGCATGAAATATACGATTCATATATTCCATAAATACTCCTGGTGCGTTGGTAACACCGAACGGCATCACCGAATACTCATAATGACTATAACGGGTTCTGAAAGCCGTCTTCTGAATATCTTCGTCCTTCACCTTGATCTGATGATAACCTGATCTCAAATCAATCTTCCTGAACACTCGAGCACCCACCAACTGATCCATCAAATCGTCTATCCTCGGAAGTGGGTACTTGTTCTTAATTGTCACCTTATTCAACTGCTGATAGTCCACACAGAGTCTCATACTACCATCCTTCTTCTTCACCAGCAACATAGGACCTCCCCACGGCGATACACTCGGCCTAATAAACTTCTTCTCAAGCAGATCTTCAAGTTGCTTCTTCAACTCAGACAATTCTGACGCAGACATCCTGTACGGTGCCATAGACACAGGCCTCGTACCGGGTACAAGATCAATAGAAAACTCCACTTCCCTCTCAGGCGGTACACTAGGAATCTCATCAGGAAAGACTTCAGGAAATTCGCGCACCACCTGCAACTCTTCAATGATAGCTTGATTCTCAACAGACAGCGATGTCATCAACGAGAATAACTGAACTCCCTCCTTTGCTAACTTCCGCAACTGACTAGCAGATAACAAACCAGACTCTTCCTCTCCAAATCTCACACACTTGCGACGACAATCAATGCGAACATGGTTATGCTCCAACCAGTTCATGCCCAAAATTACATCTAATCCATTCAGCGGCAAACAAACAAAGTCTACAACAAAGTCTCTGTCGAAGATCGACAAGGGACACTGAGAACACACTAGAGAGGTAGTTACCGACCCCTTAGCTGGAGTGTCGACAACCATCTCTCCAATCATAGCAGACAATACAAGATTCAACCTCTTACAACAATCAGCAGCAATAAAGCAATGAGTAGCACCAGTATCAACAATAGACTTTAAAGGAGTACCATTAATGAAGCACGTACCTCTAATGAGTCCATCATCTTCAGTAGGCTCTTCATCTGCCAAAGCGAACACTTTTCCACTGGACCTCTCTTTCTTCGGCTTCGGACACTGAGCACTAATGTGCCCTCCTTCACCACAGTTGTAGCAGACCACTACCTTGCTCTCACATTCGGCCACCACATGTCCGTCCTTACCGCACTTGAAACACCTCTTCACGTCGCTTCTGCACATGACACTCTTGTGGCCAGGCTTGCCACACTTAAAACACACAATGCTAGCAGGGGCATCTCCCCCACTAGTCCTCTTGCCAGCATCAGCTCTCTGCTTACCCTTGCCCGCAGGGACCTCATACGGCTTACTACGGCCTTGAAACTTGCTCCTCTTATCATTCTGCAACTATCAATCAAGTCAGCAAAGACATGGATCTTCTGATATCCGATTGCTTTCTTGATCTCGGGCCTCAACCATTCTCGAACTTGATACACTTGGAAAACTCAACAGTAGCTCCAGTGTAATGCAGATAGAACTTTGCCAGCTCCACGAACTTAGCGGCATACTCTGATACGGACATACTCCCTTGTTTCAGCTCCAGAAACTCAATCTCCTTCTTCCCTCAGACATCTTCCGGATAATACTTACGGTTAAACTCTCTGCTGAACACTTCCCAGGTAATCTCTTCATTAGCAGTCTCCAACCTCTGCCTCGCCTCTAACCACCAATCATCAGCTTCCTCAGCTAGCATATGCGTACCATTGCGGACCTTCTGTGCTGGAGTACAATCCATCACTCGAAAAATCCTCTCCATTTCTTTCAACCAAGCTAAAGCACCATCGAGGTCATACCTGCCCTTGAACGTGGGCGGATTCTCTCTCTGAAATGTCGCCAGACTGCGAGTCCCAGCATTCTCACCAGCATTCTGCTGATTCTCCACAGCCTGCACCATAGCAGCTAGAGGAGCAGCAATTGCAGCATCGTTCCTCCCAGCCATTTCAATTCACTTGCTACAAAACATAACAACAGTTAGATATAATTGACAACACACCATTGTCAATTGACACTACGACTGGACAACTTGGCCGGACAGACCGAACTTTTGCTTTGATACCACCAATGTAACACCCCTTTTCTACCCGGTAATTATTTAATAAAATCAGAGTTATACAAAAAATTTATTTCACACTTCGAAAAGAGATGTCACACATTCATCAATAATTCAAAACGTCACATGCGATATATAATCACTTTGTCAAAAAGGGTCGAAGCCCATAACACCAGTTTAATTAACCATATCGTCAAAAATGCATCACCACGCAGCGGAAATAGAAATAAGTTTCAAAGCAATAAAATCATAACGTCCTGAATGGACTCCAAATAGTAAAATGCAACAGCCAAAGTCTAGGTTCGTTTCCCCCCTTGAGTGTTACATATCAAAGCAAAGGACACCTCAGACTAGCGAAGGTAACTAGGCCTTCACTCGCAATCACCTGCACGTTACCGCATAGGGGTAACATTCAAACAGAAGGGGTGAGATATCTTCAATATAATAGTGTAAAATGATAGGAAATATGCTAGAATATGACAACTATATCTACCGTTCCACTACACACATCTATTCATAAACACATGTCAAATTGTAAACACCACAATCAGTCACCAAATGTCATGACAATGCATGAATGCAACCCACACCAACGGGCATATGCATGTGGTACCAAATCACCAAAATTTTGCCTGTAAATAGAGGCGTCACCAAAATTGAGAGCTTTCACACCCGACTCACCAATTCACAAAAATTGAGCTTTCATACCCGGCTCACTAGTTTTAGAAAAATTGATCTTTCACACCCAGCTCCAAGACCAAAGGCCTTCACCAAAATAAATGCGTATGCTGTATGCGACACCATGAATGCACACAGACAACCATCACAAATTAGTCACAATGTGACACACCAAAATCAATCACCGAATATCACCAAAATTGGGCTTTCACACCTAGCCCAATGACACCGAAACACCAACTACCCGAAACAACGGAACACCAAGATTGGAGCCTTCACACCTAGCAAACACAACACTAATACTTGAGCCTTCACACCTAGCTCAAACAACACCAAGACACCAAGATGACAACAATTTACCAAAACATTCGAGACACGATGATTTTTCCCAACACCGGAGACTACGACAATTTTCCAAAATATTTGGGACGACGACAAGTTTCTTTTTAAAACGGCAACATTTAACGGCTAAGCCAACGGCTAACAATTTCCAGAAAAATAGATCACTTTGCCTAAAACTAGAATATTCAGCTAGGCCTCTGAATAAGCTTTCCAAAACATTTTGAAACGTCTCAATCGGACTCCCGAGTCAAAAGATATGTGAAAAACAAAAACAGGGAAAAAAACTGAGACATCCTGAAAATGGCGCCCAGGCACAGGGCGCCTAGCAGGCAACACGCTGGAATTGGCAAGCAACAGAAACCGGTGCCCTTGGCGCCCAGGCAACACAGAAACGCAACATGACACAGGATATGGCGCTCATGGCGCCCATAGGCAACACAACGCAGGAATTGGCGCCCAGGAGCAGGGCGCCTAGCAACACTGCAGAAAATGGCGCCCTTGGCGCCCAGGCCACCTGGAACATCACTGAAACGCACCATGGCACAGGAATTGGCGCCCTTGGCGCCCAGACAGCCTGCACCACAAAACGCAACACAGAACCGAGACCCGCACCAGACACGAAAACGAAGCCCATGGCGCCCATGGCACCCCTGCGCCGAGACAGCACGCAACGCAACTCAGGAATAGGCGCCCATGGCGCCCCTGGGCCAAGGCACAGCAACACACACACACTGGCACACGCGGACACACACCAGACACGGCGCCCATGCACAGGGCGCCAGAAACAGTATCTAGGGCAATGGCGCCTATGGCGCCCTAGGGGTCAACAATTCCGTTACTTCACCAATTTAAATCACCAATCCTTAACCACCAATGTTAATTATCATGAATTGCCAATCACAACACCAAACAACAATTACTCGAACACCTAGCATGCAATTTGTAACAACAACAATGAATCACCAATTTTTAGAGTCACATCAATCACCAACAAGCCAAATTTCAATTCAACCTAGTTATAATTCAACTATCACCAAATCAAACATCAAAATCAATCAAGAGGTATTATAGGACCTATCCCCACATAACCCCATCATAAAACCCCATTATAAGGAAGAACCCCACTCTTACCTTATAGTGGGAGAGAACTAATCTTCTCGATCAAGTCACCAACTATAACCTCAGCAACACAGCTCCTCTCTGCTCCTTGAATTTGCGAAAGCTTCCTCCTCTTCTCCCTTGGATGTGCCGAAACCCTCTTCTCTCTTTCTCTCCTCTATTCGCAACTTTTCTTTCTTTTTCTCAAAACAATTCGCATAATGAGCCAAAACCCTAGCCTAGGCGCTTCACCTATGCGCCTAGCTAGTGGGCTTCTGGATCACGGGCTTTCCTCCAGCTTAAGCCCGATTACTAACACCATCCCCTAATATCCAATTATACACCTTTTAATCAAATGCTAATATAATTTCACCAACTGAAATAAATAACTAAATAAATGGATACCTAAATATTTAATTAAATAATTTAATTAAATATTTGGGCGTTACATCAGGCGCCCTGCTCCTGGGCGCCAAGTCTGCTGTTGCCTGTTGGGTCAAGCGCCCTGCTGCTGGGTGCCAAGTCTGTTCCTGATGATGTGGTGCTAGGCGCCCTGCTCCTGGGCGCCATTTTCTGTGTTGCTGCTAGGCGCCCTGTTGCTGGGCGCCAAGTCTAATTATGTTGCCATGGTGTTAGGCGCCCTGCTGCTGGGAGCCAATTTTGTTGTTGCCACTGTTGCCCTGTTACTGGGCGCCATGTCTGATGTTGTTGTTGTGGCCCAAGGCGCCCTGTTGCTGGGCGCCAGATCCTGTGTTGTCTTGGCGCCCTGTTGCTGGGCGCCAGTTTCTGCTGTGTTGCTGCCTGTCTTGGCGCCCTGTTTCTGGGCGCCAGTTTCTGCTGTGTAGCTTCCTGTCTTGGCGCCCTGCTACTGGGCGCCAGTTTCTGTCATGTTGCTGTTGCTGTTTTCCAAAACCATGTTGCTGTCACAGTGAACGATGTTTGCTGTTTTTCTGAAATTGGTGTTGCTGTTTTCCAAAAAATGGTGTTGCTGTCACTGAAAAATAAGTGTGCTGTCGCTGTAAAAACAATGGTGTTGCTATCACTGTAAAATAAGTGCTGTTGCTGTAAAAATGGTGTTGCTGTCACTGTAAAATAAACGTTGCTTTTGCTGTAAATCTGTTGGTGATTTGGTGTCGGTGTTTGCTGGTGTTATCGGTGATGATGTAACAGGTGATGTGTAACATCCCCTAATTAGTTAATTAGATTAATTAAACTGGCAAGAGGTTATGTTGATTAGTTGCATTAATTATGTGATGTTTGGAATGAACAAATTATAATTGTGCATAATTGAAATAATGTGATAAGTTAGTGAGTCATGGGATTAGTGTGGTGTTAAGAGTAAATTGAGAGAATATTAGAGTGTAGGGGTATTTTGGTCCTTGCAACCCCCTTTTATTTGAAAGCCAGCTGAACACACACCAAAACACTCCCTCATTTTGGACTGAAACCAGAAAATTGAGAGAAAGAGAGTTGAGAAAGAAGGGAACTCGAGAGAGAGAGGAGGAGGAGAAGGGAAGAGACAACTCTCAAACATAGATGCATGTCCAGCTTTTCTGTACCATTGTGATCATCTCACCTTCCTATTCCTTTTGATACCATTTTCTTAACCAACAACCCTCTCCATCACAAAATACCATGATTGAACACTCCAAGCTCCACTTGATAAAAATGGAGTTTTGAGCCTTGCATGTTACTATTAGAGTAAGATCACTCCATTTCTGAACATGCATTGTAGATTGTGATAGTTTGGGCCATAGTGGAAGCAACCTCAATAGCGAAGGAGACCAGATTCGAAATAGGGGTTGCTGGGTTCGATTTTGGAAGTAGTAGACGGGTACGGAGCCGGCCCGGGTGATTTCGATTCTAATTAAAGTCAACTTGTTGCCGTGATTGTTTGTGATTTTCATCACTTCGGGTGAGTCCTATAACTCGCTTAGGGAATATGTTTGTGTTCCGAGTCTTCGCTTTTCGAAAACCGTTTTATGGAAAAGATTGTGATTCAAATTATGAAAACTCTTGATCGGTTGTTCGGATGTGCTGGATTGAACTGATATACATTGCTATAATATACTGTTTTTATGCGTGTTTAAGTTTGGGTCCCGATCGGAAGAGAAATGAGAATCGGAATGGAACGGATTTACTCATGAAAAACCTATTTTCTGGAAAACTGATAGAGACGCACGGATCGTGTGCCTACGAGCACGGGTCGTGCGCCTCCATCTGATACGACATGAACTGGATTTTTAAAATACGCACGGATCGTGCGCCTGGTCGCACGGGTCGTGCGTATGTCTCTGAAACTTTCTGTAAATTTTGTGGATAACGCACGGATCGTGCGCTTAGTCGCACGGGTCGTGCGTATCTTTCTGGAAATTTTCTACAAACTGTTCAACCAAGCACGGGTCGTGCGCCTACACGCACGGGTCGTGTGAGACTTTCTGACCTTCAATTTCAAAGTACCTTTTTATCCATTCCAAATGATTCCAATCCTCTTCTAATCCATTCCCCAAGGTTCCACAACAATGAATAAAATGGAAAACCGCACTTAGAGAACGCGAGAGTGCATATGTCAAGAATGATAATAATATATGGTACTTGACTGATATAATACACTGTAATTGACTGATATAGTACATGGTACTTGACTGAAATGACTAACAGCCCATTGCGGGTACACAGACTGAAAATGTATAATAAATACAAGAGGAAAAAGGGTGACGACCCTAAGAGGTTAGCATACTAGGGGAGGGGAAGTCATGAGCCCCAAAACCTAGACTCAAGAATGTTTCCCCCACTAGAAATAGCGGGATGGGTTCACCAAAGTCAAGAGATGCCTATAAAATAGGTAGACTGAGGTGTTATGCTAAAAACATGGAACAAAGATTGCATGCTTCATGTTTCGCTTAGGAGGGCCATGAGCATGAAGGTTACAGGAACTAATGTATTCCCACGTGGTTGCTTTATAGGACCACGAGTTCAAAACAAGGCATAATGAACCGCTAGAGTTAGTAAGGGGTCTCGATAGGACTCACTGAGATAATGTTTATCTCACCCTTCATATTTGTGGTTTTTACAGAGAAACAGAGGAAAGCAAAGGCGATAAAGCATGGTTAGCTGGTGTGACTCTTGGAGTCATTGAAGACCTAGTTTAATGTTTTAGACCTTTGTTCCGTTTATTGTTTCTATGTTCCGATTGTATAACTTTCATTGTTAAGTTGTAAAATCGTTTCCGCTACTTTATGTTTTGAGTATTGAACACCAGGATTATGTACAAGTCTTAAGTTTTGGAACTTAAGTACTTTTCGGAAAGTTTATGAGGTTCAGAGAACCAGTTGTTATGTATTATCTAAAGTTTTAGTTGTGTTCAATATTTCAATAACAGGAAGTTACTCTGATGTATGCCATTTAGTGCATTTCGGTGATTCTATGAGTTAGAATTTATCGGGGTGTTACATGATGTACCTATTCCACAGGCTAAGGTGATGGGTCTATGACCACTTGGTGATACTGGTGATGTTGTGTTAATTAAATATCTGTTATGTGTTGGTTGTATGGTGCATTGTTCATGGTGTCGCATATATTGCATATGCATTATTTTGGTGATGGTGGCTTCGGCCGTTGGAGCTATAGGTGATGATGGTGATGCTCATATAGGTGATGTGCCCATATTGGCTACTTTATTGGTGATGATTGGTACCACATGCATATGCCCGTTGGTGTGGGTTGCATCTGATATAATTACTCATGATGTTAATGATGATTGTTGGTGATTTATTAATTGTTGTTGTTGAGAAGCGGTTGACATAGTGTTGTACTCTAGCATATTGCCTATCATATATGCTATTATAATGTTAGATATCTCACCCCTTCTGTTTGAATGTTACCCCTATGTTGGTAACGTGTAGGTGATTGTGAGTGAAGGCAGGTCTACCTTCGCTAGTAGAGTCAGGTGTCGTCGCTCTGATACGTAGCACTCGGGGGAATGAACGCTAGGCTTTATTAGTGTTTCTATTATTTAATTTTGAAGTTTTATGGTGATGTATAACTATTTAATTGAACCTTGATTTTATTCCGCTGCTTGTTGATATTACGACGTGCTAGGTGTTGCACTGTGTTGCACCCGAAAAGGTCCCTGAGGGGATTTTTCTTCGTTTACAACTTTTTAAAACAATGAAGTCGCCACCAATATTTTTTATAAGGAAAATATTGAAGAAAAACCTTTTTGGAAAGCGGATGGCCTTTTGGAAAACCGGAGGATTTGGGTTCGGGGGTCGGTTAGGTATGGGGAAGGTATTAGCACCCCACACCTCCTTTCTACCGAAAGGGAACCTTTAATTAAACGTGTGGTTTTAAGTGTTGATTTGGAAAATACTTAAATTTTCCTCAAAGGGAATGAGAAGACTTAATGAAAATTCTATTTTTGGCGCTTGACAAGAGTTAGCCGCTCGCTCCTACGTATCTCCCGGTGCGATGGAGAATTCAAAGCTACGTAGTTTTTGTTTGTCCTGAAAAAAGGTTTTTGTCTTTTATCTTGTTTAGGTGAGTTTTCGCAATAGGGATGAGGATTCGCGGTGACCAAGCAACAACGGTTTAGAGTGGTCACACTACTAACTCTTTTGAAAATGAAATCATCATCAACAACCAAACGGCAACGGCGCGAGTGATCATTAATGATAATCGGTTTTGCTTTTGATTCGAGTGTTCGCGATGACCAAACAACAACGGTTTAGAGTGGCCGCACTACTAACTCTTTTGAAAATGAAATCATCATTAACAACCAAACGGCAACGGCGCGAGTGATCATTAATGATAATCGGTTTTTGCTTAAGTTGGAGTGTTCATGAAGACCAAACAACAACGGTTTAGAGTGGTCACACTACTAATTCCTTTGAAAATGAAATTTTCTTACTTTAGGTAATCAAAAGGGTTTTCGCAATCGAATTGATTTTTGGTTTGTGAGATGGCTTCTTGATGTTTGAAAGTATTCTTGGTTATGAAAAAGACTTGAAATTGTAAATGTTACTAACGAGTAACAAATTGTAGTATAATTTGAATGCGACATGGTTTTGAGGTGTTACTAACGAGTAACAAAGGTTTTGAACTTTGAAGTCGGATTACAAAGTCAATGCGATCATCAAAACAAGCAAGCAAATCGTGAACACCAATTCAATACTTAATCACATAACAAGCACAAAAACAAGTATAAATGAATAAGAACACATGTGCATCAAGACTAGGGGGCTAGCCTATCCTTTGCAATTACTTACATTAACAAGTGAGAATGCATCAAGACTAGAGTTAGTCCATCCCTTGCTAAAACCTACACAAACTCCAAGAACCAACACCACAATTGCAAGTGAGGATGCATCAAGATTAGGACAACCTATCCTTTACAAAACCTACACGAACCCTAAATTACATTTACACAAACCTTTCAAGGTGAATGCCATCATAGGCCAAATTGGCCTTCAAGCATTCACGCATTATTTAACTATCATAAAAGGAAACCTAAATTTGCGTCTTCCTACTCATTAAGAATTATAAAAGAGAGATTGAATCATTTCTAGGTAATCCTCCTCACTTAGATCGAGGTGCACTAGGCGCAAGTGAGAGTCACTTTACCAATCATCAACCTAAGACAAATTATAAAGTAATTCATAAGAATAAGCAATCTCATACACTAAAAGGAGGGTTGAATCACCTAGAGCAATCTTCATCACTTAGAACAAGGTGCACTAGGCACAAGTGAGAATCTGTTTGCCTATCATCAGTTTAAACAACACTTAAACTAAAAGGGTTGAATCATATAGAACAATCCTCATCACTTTAAGCAAGGTGCACTAGGCACAAGTGAGAGTCATATTGCCTATTGATAAGTCTATTTTTAGAGTCGTTTTAATAGTTATTTTCATTAAGTTTTATTGGTATTTTAATTATATTTTTGAGCTATTTTACTACAAATATTTACTTTTTATTTTTAGGTTTTATTTTGAAGCAAAAGAGAAAATAAGAGCTAAAATGAAGAAACAAAGGAAATATTTGAGGAAGAATAATTTTTAAGCACTAAGACACTCTCCAAGGGCGCCAAGAACCAAAACTGGCGCAGGACAGGGCCCCTAGGGCGCCAAAACCCAAGAACAGCACAATCTGGCGCAGGACAGGGCGCCATGGGCGCCAAATAGGCAACACTGGGGCAGCACAACGCAAACTGGCGCAGGACAGGGCGCCATGGGCACCAAGGGCGCCAAGGAACAACACAGGCGCAACACAGGAGCAAAACTGGCGTAGGGGCAGGGCGCCAAGGGCGCCAAAATGCAGTCAAAAAGTGGCTGCGGCCACTTGTTGGTGGCTAACCATGCCAACTTGATTTTTTACTTCTTTTTGACTATTTTGCCCCTCCACTCAAGTGCTATGCCCACTTGTTGATGGCTTTGCCTTGTCCACTTGTTGGTAGATATTTTCCCTCATATTTTCCTATAAATAGGACCTTGATCCTCACTTGTAAAGAGACTTGGTTTTGTGAGTGAATCATGTTCTTCATGTTCTTCATGTTCTTTTACTTTCTTGCTATTTAAATTCTTGCAATTTATTTTCTAAGTCCTTTATTTTCCAAGTCATTTACTTTCTTGCCCCTTTATTTTCCAAGTCATTTACTTTCTTGCCCCTTTATTTTCCAAGTCATTTACTTTCTTGCCCTTTATTTTCCAAGTCGGTTATTTTCTTGCTATTTAAATTTTTGCAATTTATTTTCTAAGTCCTTTATTTTCCAAGTCATTTACTTTCTTGCCCCTTTATTTTCCAAGTCATTTACTTTCTTGCCCCTTTATTTTCCAAGTCATTTACTTTCTTGCCCTTTATTTTCTAAGTCATTTATTTTCTTTTCTCCTCTTTTGTCTACAATGATCATGAGTGAGTAGACTTTACTAAAACATTCCTTCTTTCTAAAAACACTTTCTTTTCAGTTAATCAACTTTGAAAAATTAAATTGGTAATCACCTAGGCTCTCCCTGTGGATCGATAACTCTTTTATTTACGCGACAAGACCGTGCACTTGCGGCCTATCAAGTTTTTGGCGCCGTCCCCCGAGTAAAACAGCTCAAATGAGAAATCAAATTACTCAATTTTCTCAAAACGACGGGGAATCTCTTTATGATGCTTGGGAACGTTTCAAAGAAATGTTAAGGCTATGCCCCCATCATGGACTAGAGAAATGGCTCGTTGTTCACACTTTTTATAATGGATTACAATTTGCAACAAGAATGACTGTTGATGCAGCTGCAGGTGGAGCTTTAATGAACAAAATTTTTACTGAAGCTTATGCACTCGTTGAAGATATGGCTCAAAACCATTGTCAATGGACAAGTGAGCGAGCCATAACGAATAAACCAGCCTCATCAAAAGAGCCAGGTAAGTATGAAATATCTGTTGTTGATCATCTTACCTCAAAAGTGGACGCACTTTTTCAAAAATTTGAAAAATTAAATATAAGTGCCGTCTCACAAACTTCTTCTCCTATTACTCCACCATGTGAATTATGTGGGGTTGTTGGCCATATTGGAGCTGAATGCCAGCTTGAGGCTTCTAGTGCTGGAAACGAGCATGTTAACTATGCTCAAAAGGAAGATCCGTTTTCAAATACTTATAATCCTGGGTGGAGGAATCATCCAAATTTTTCTTATAAAAATCCTCCACCCAATCCAGCACCTAGACCACCTCCTGGTTTTCAAAATCAAAAAGTTTTTAACAACCCGCAAAACAACCCGCAAAAGTTAAACTTGGAATTTTTGATGGAAAAATTTGTGTCATATCAAATAAAACAAAATGAAGAATTCAAAAATCAAACTGGTTATTTGAATGACACAGTTATCAAATTGGTATCAAAAGTCGACTCTATTGCCACTCATAATAAAATGCTTGAAAATCAAATAACTCAAGTGGCAACACAGGTGGCTTCATCCTCTAAGTCCTCGGGGGTATTTCCTGGGCAACCAGAACAAAATCCAAATGGCCAAATAAACGCTGTCGCCCTTAGAAGCGGAAAACAATTAGAGGAACCAAGAGCAAACCAAGAAAAAATTGTGAGTGAAAAACATAATTTACCAGATAAGCAAGAAGAGAAAGAAAAAGAGAAAGAACCAGAAAAAGAAAGAGAAGAACCACACATCCCCCCACCACCATACAAACCACCCATTCCTTTTCCCCAAAGATTTGCGAAAAACAAACTTGACGAGCAATTCAAAAGGTTTGTCGACTTGCTTAAAAAGCTTTACATCAACGTTCATTTCACTGATGCATTGTCTCAAATGCCGTCTTATTCAAAATTTTTGAAAGAAATTTTATCCAAGAAAAGAAAAATAGACGACTATGAGACGATTGCATTAACAGAAGAATGTAGTGCAATTATCCAGAACAAGCTACCGCAAAAGCTCAAAGATCCAGGTAGTTTTTCCATACCTTGTGTAATTGGAAGTGAAACTATAAACATAGCAATGTGCGATCTAGGAGCCAGCGTAAGTTTGATGCCTCTTTCTCTTTGCAAAAGATTAGGGATAGGTGAACTTAAACCCACAAAAATGACAATACAGTTGGCAAATCGCTCAATTAAATACCCCACTGGAATCTTAGAGGATATCCCTATCAAAGTAGGGCAAACATTTATACCGGTAGAATTTGTTGTAATGGAAATTGAAGAAGACTCCCAAATTCCTATTCTTCTAGGGAGGCCTTTTTTAGCTACTGCAGGGGCAATAATTGACGTAAAAAACGGCAAGTTGGTTTTTAACGTGGGAGATGAAAAGGTTGAGTTTGAAGTTTCAAACTTAATGAGGAGTTCGTTTGTAAAGGACTCATGCTGCAGGATTGATATTGTAGACTATTGCATGCGAGACTGCTCTTTAGCATCATCTTCACAAGATAGTCTGGAAGATTGCCTTTTAGGCAACACAGATACAAATACAGCAGAGGAAACCCAATTTTACATAACACTTTTAGATGAGAATCCACCATCACAAAAATTGGGTACTGAATCTTTGGGTGAGGGAAAGCCTCGACCTCTCCCAAAAGAAACACCAAAAATAGAACTGAAGCCCTTACCATCATCTCTCAGGTATGAGTTTCTTGGCCCTAATTCTACTTTTCCAGTAATTGTAAATGCAGATCTAAAACAAAATGAGACTGAAAAATTGCTTAATGTTCTTAAAAAGTATCCCAAAACCAAAGGGTATACTATTGAGGACATTAAAGGAATAAATCCATCAATCTTCATACACAGAATACTACTGGAAGAGGACTATAAACCTTCTATCGAGCATCAAAGAAGATTAAACCCAAACATGAAAGAGGTTGTTAAAAAGGAAGGTTTAAAACTCCTTGATGCTGGGATAATATATCCTATTTCCGATAGTAAGTGGGTTAGTCCTGTTCAAGTAGTACCTAAAAAGGGAGGCTTAACAGTTATTAAAAATGAAAAGGATGAATGCATTTCCACAAGGACAATTACGGGATGGAGAATGTGTATTGATTACAGAAAGCTTAACAAAGCTACCCGGAAAGATCACTTCCCTCTCCCGTTCATTGATCAAATGCTAGAAAGGTTAGCACGACACTCACATTTCTGCTATTTGGATGGTTATTCGGGATTTTTCCAAATTCCCATCCACCCTAGCGACCAAGAAAAAACAACTTTCACATGTCCTTTTGGCACTTATGCCTATAGAAGGATGCCCTTTGGTCTATGTAATGCTCCTGCTACCTTTCAAAGGTGTATGATGTCCATATTCTCAGACTTTGTTGAAAACATAATGGAAGTGTTTATGGATGATTTTTCCGTCCATGGCTCAAATTTTGAAAACTGTTTAGCCAATCTGGAAAAGGTCTTAGAGAGGTGTGAGAAGGTGAACCTAGTTCTAACTGGGAAAAGTGTCATTTCATGGTTAATGAAGGAATTGTCCTAGGACACTTAATTTCTAATAGAGGTATTGAGGTAGATCGTGCAAAAATTGAGGTGATTGAAAAAATGCTACCTCCCACCTCAGTAAAAGAGGTGAGAAGCTTTTTAGGCCATGCAGGTTTCTACCGCCGGTTCATAAAAGACTTCTCAAAAATTTCAAAACCTATGACAAGTTTGCTCCTTAAGGATGCAGCATTTATTTTTAATGATCTTTGTCTTGAAGCTTTTAACAGGTTGAAAAAGGCTTTGGTTACTGCCCCAATCATACAGCCACCAGACTGGAATCTTCCGTTCGAGATAATGTGCGATGCAAGCGACTATGCAGTTGGGGCAGTTCTGGGGCAAAGAAAGGAAAAGAAATTGCATGCCATATACTATGAAAGCAGGACCTTAGACGAGGCACAATTGAATTACGCCACAATTGAAAAAGAATTATTAGCGGTGGTTTTTGCCGTTGATAAGTTTCGATCATATTTGGTAGGTTCAAAAATCATCATTTATACTGATCACTCGGCCATAAAATATTTGTTAAACAAAAAAGATGCCAAGCCGAGATTGATCTGATGGGTTTTACTCCTACAAGAATTTGATCTTGAAATAAAGCATAAAAAAGGCGTTGAAAATGTTGTGGCTGATCATTTGTCCCGTCTTCAAGGAACAAAAGAAGAAGAGTTGCCACTTAATGATACATTTTTGGATGATCAACTCTTCTCATTGGTCAAAACTGAAGCACCATGGTATGCAGATTTTGTAAACTACCTTGCAGCAGGAGTATTCCCCCCAGATTTAAATTATCAGCAGAAGAAGAAGTTCTTCCATGATCTTAAATAGTATTATTGGGACGAGCCAGAAGAAGAGGTAAGTAACATTCTATACCATTGTCATTCTTCTTCCTATGGCGGCCATGCCAGTTCTTCAAAAACTGCTACAAAAATTCTACAATCTGGTTTTTATTGGCCGTCCCTTTTTAAAGACACGCATCAATTCGTTTCTAAATGCGACCATTGTCAACGCACCGCAAATATTTCGAAAAGAAATGAAATGCCCTTAAATAATATCTTAGAGGTTGAAATTTTTGACGTCTGGGGTGTCGATTTTATGGGACCATTTCCATCTTCCTTTGGAAACCAATATATTCTGGTAGCTGTTGACTATGTGTCAAAATGGATCGAAGCCATTGCTTCTCCTACGAACGATGCAAAGGTAGTCATAAAACATTTCAAAAAAATAATTTTTCCAAGATTCGGGGTCCCTCGTGTTGTCATAAGCGACGGAGGATCCTGTTTGCTGGTGTTTTTAGCAAACAATCACTGGTTTTATTAGAAATGTTTGTGAGATTAAACCAGAAATCTCTAAAGCAATTGCCTTTAAACACCACAGTTTGTCAACAAATATATTTTAAAAAGGGAGACAATTCACCATGAAAATGCAAATCAAAGAAAAAGAAGTAGTAAAATGGAACGCAGAAATATAAAATGACTTGTATTGAAAGCAATAAATTGCATTAAATGTAAAGAGAAAGGTGCACAAATTCACATACGTGGTACAATAATTCTTTTACTCTGTTTTCGCTGTGACTTGGAAGTTAGAGTTTCAGAACTGTGTGTTTGGTATAATAATTTGGCACCCCTGATTTCTACGTAGAAACCCCTATTTATACAGAAAATAATGACTGAAATGTAAACTGCTATGGACACGTGGCCACGTCTCAATAACCAGTGATGAACTTCGTGCCACGTTCGATGCCACAACTGCCTACGTTGTATTAACCGTAGTCTTGAAATTCGACATAACTGTTTGCCAATAACTGCTTGACGAAGTCCTGAATATACTTTCCTGTCGAAAACTCTTCCTTGTCGAATTGGTGAAGACTTCTTCTGTCGAAAACATGCTGAGATGACTTAAATGTCACTTTTCTTTTCCAAAGGCATTATGAATGATCTTTAATGAAAAGTCAAACCCTATTAACTAACCACTCAAAAGCCTTGTCGAAATTGTAGGTTACCAAATTGCCCCCCAAAAATATCTTTTTCGACAACACAAATGTTAAGGAAGAAAAAGAATATTTTTGAAGATTTCGAAACGTCACCTCCAACAACTTTGCATTAAATGGTGATATGCAACAATAATCATGACCCTACGCAGATAAAGCGAACTGTTTTATTGGGCCACGTCATTTGGTTGGTGGACCACGTCCTTTCAGAATCTCAAACGTGCGAAACGTCGTAACTGTGTAACCGTTGCACTTCTAACGTATAAATACGTTTCACTTCATCTTCTTCAATCTCATGCTCCCTTTGAACCTTAAACTCTGAAAATTTCTCAGTTAACCTTGCATTTTCACGAAAGCTTCAAACTTTTTTATCGTTTCGACATCTCTACTAAGAACCCAACCCTCTTTGTTCGTTATTTGCAACAGATGGCTTCTTCCAGCGCTCAACCTCAAAAACAAACAGTTGCTGTGCAAGGCTTTGAAGGCTTCGTTGCAGAACCTTCACCAACTTGGTTTAATCAGATACTTATTCCATCTGGTAAACCTTTTACCCATGCCTATTTAGGTCCTCTTCCTGACCCCATAGAAAGCGAAGAAGTTAAGGCGATTTTTCCTAGTCACCGAAAACTTCAACCCAGAATTTTTGAGGAAACTCCTTTTCATTTGGAATTTCTAAAAAACCCCAACAGAGTATTTAGATCTGCTCCTAAGGTAGAACAAAGTGATTACATCGCATGGCTTGACAAAGTTCAAAAACAAAAGGAAACCATTTGGCAAGAACAGGGGATTTTCGACATTATTCAACTGTCGAAATATGGACCCAAATATGACAGCACTATGATTCTAGCAGCATTACAGTTCTGGGATATATCCACTCATAGTCTCCATCTAAAGTGTGGCATGTTATCTCCCACTCTGTTGGATGTGGCTGCCATTACTGGCCTGAAACCACTGGGCGAAACTTTTGACCCTAAACTGGCCACCAACGACTATGGCTTCTCATTTAACAACCCTACCTTTAGTGCTTATATTGCTGATCATCATGATACTGAGAATGTTGAAGTATCTGATTTAGAACATATAGCTTTTCTTACCTTATGGTTATCATGTTTTGTCTTTTGCTCCCGTTCTCTCCAAGTAGCAAAAGTTTTCGTTCCTTTGGCCATTCAACTCCATAAGGCCAAAAAAATCAATTTAGCGAAATTGATTTTGGGGAATCTCTATCAACATCTTGATGGTGCTGCCCTCGAATTGAAAGAAGGCGAACCAACTGACAAATTGCTCGTTGCTGGTCCTATGTGGCTTATGCAACTTTGGCTCTTAGCCACTTTTGAATCAAGGCTGAACTTGTTTATTCCTAAGGAAATTCGACCAACCTTACCAACTAGAAGAACACAAGGAGTTCGACTAGCACAATTGAAGAATAGGGAGAAAAACTTGTCTTATGAAGAAGCGTTTTCTATGTACTTCGACATCTTCAACCAGTGCACTACTTTCGTTGATGCTATGGCGCCTTTTGTCAGATGCACTTTTGGACCATCTTGGTTTATCAACGAATTTCCCTCTAACTCAACAGAAAATGCGGAAGAAATAAACCAAATCTGGCACGCCTATCTTTCGCCCTCTCTTCTTTCGATCAGGCTCTCTCCAAGCAACAATAAAAACAATCTTGGCATTAGCAAATATTTTCCCAGCTATTTTTCAAGGCAATTTGGGCTATGCCAACTTCGACCGGCTCTGGTCTGCTTGCACAGGAGAGAGTTCAACACTCCAGAAACAGAGCAAGCTTATCAACAAGTCTTCAAGAATTTTCGTTTCAAAGATTTGCTCTTTGAACCTGCTAAATTTCAACCAAGCTTTTCTTGCACGAAGACATTCCAAGATTGGTGGGGAGGATACTATACTAAGGCTTCTAAAGGAAAAACTGATGCAGAAATTTCGAAAATTTTGTATTCAGCTTTTCCTTCTCAAATTGCTGAGAAGAACAAATTCCCAGGTAATTGGAAACATATTTCTTCATTAGTTAAAATTTTAAAACCATTTACCTGATAAAATCTTTGCATTATGAACAGCTGCTGTTTCACAGGAAAAACCCACTAAAGCAGCACCAAAGCAAAACAAGCCAACAGCAAGAACACCACCCAAGACAAAGAAGAAACTTGTGACTAAATCCACTTCCAACTTACCCCAAATAGAGGTACATCTTTGTTAATTAGCTAGACTTTTTAAATAGAAAGTTCGATCATGTTTCATCACCTTTATTTCTTTTTCCTCTTTCAGAAGAAACCTGGAGTAACAAGTCCTCTTGCAATAGGGAAAAGCCTACTTGTTTCCAGTTCTGAGGTAACAAATATATCTTCATTTCTGTTTCAAGTTTCTTCGACTCTTTTAACACTTAATTGTGTTTTAAACTCGTGTTTCTCTTTCGCAGGATACTGATAGTGATGGTGATAACATGCCTCTTATTCACCGGTCAAGGAAACGAATGCAACCCGAATCCCAAGCAAAGGCTAAAGGGATTGTGATCAAAGAACCACAAGAGCAATCTCATGGACCTCCCCCTAAGAGACTTCACACATCAGTCAAAGTTCCTGTTGTCGAATCTTTAGCTGCTCCAAATGTTCTTTCGACTGAACACATTTTGCCTGCACCATCAACACCTGAGGAAATCTCCACAGTAACTCCAACTACCCAAAATTCTCCTATGGTTGTTGACGTCGAAGGAACAAACAACGCTACTAACGCGAATGTTGAAATGGAACTTGAGAGAACTAACGAGCAAACACCAGACGTGGCAGGCGCTAAGGATTCAATCAAAGAGACGATTGAGATTGAGGTTCAAGAAAAAGCTTCTACCAAAGAATCAACTAGTAGCGCTATGAGTGACCAGGAGTTTTCGCTGATGAAGACGACAAATCCTTTGGCTTCTCTAAAACATTTGCTGAGCCTTTCTTCCTCTTCTCCTGCCATGGTTTCCAGTGCTTCGACTACTTCCTTGACCTCTGTTACTCAAGAATCTACTGAAGAATTGCTTCAACAATTAAAAGCTAAGGTCTTGGAAGGCAATCTCTTTGCTAGGATTGAAGAGAACCCAACAGAAAGCTTTGCAATTAAAGACATCGTTCAAAAATTGCTACAATCAGAGCCTAATGCAAAACTTTTCGCTTTCCTGATCGAATTTTTGCCAGTCTTTGAAACTTTTGCACTTCACATGAGCAAACGCTCTGAAATTTCCAGGTTGAAAAACCAAGAGGCTGTACTTCATCAAGAAAAAAATTAATGCCTTCAAGGTTTCTCAAACCCCTATTGATGAATTGGAAATTCAAATAACAAAGGATGAGCAAGAACTTGCTAACTGGGATTCAAAAATTCAGCACTATGATGAAGAGATAAGAATTCTCCAAACAAAACTGGCAAATGCTAAACTCCAAAAAAGTTTAGTGCAACAAAGGATGGAGACCCCTAGGTCGAAGATTGAAAAAGCAGCTACTGAGGCTCTTCAACATTTTGATGATGCTCAAAAACACCAAGCCACTATTGCTCAACTGGACAAAGAGTTAAGCTTTCTGGAGTCTTCAATTGCTGTGGGTACCAAAATTCTCTACAGGCTCAAGCACTTTCTTCAAAGCCTTTAGTAACTTGTAATAGTGTAAAATTTCTTTTAATGGCTATGTAATTATTTTGATTGAATACATTACCATTTCGAACCAATTTACGATTTTATCCTTGCTCGATTCTAACTTCGTTTAATGTTGGCTTATACTGTTTTAAATACTTGCCATTTATTTTGAAGATTCTATTTTCGTCACCCAACTCTTCGACTTCGTATGCCCCATTAGAAAAACATTGCAAAATGCGAAGTGGACCTTCCCAACTAGGTGACCATTTACCCAAGACTCTATCTTTTTTATCCATAGGTAATAACACTTTCCAAACTAAATCACCTGACTTAAAGGTTTTTAACTTAACCTTTTTGTTATAAGCTTTAGCTACTCTTTCCTTCTGTCGAATAAGCATTTCCAAAGCTAACAACCTTTCTTCGTCTAAATCAACTAACTCATCAAGCATCATATTCCAATAATGATCAAAAGGAATTTCATACTGTCTTTGAATTCTTATTGATTGTAAACAGATTTCAAAAGGCAATACTGCATCGTGTCCAAAGGTTAACCTGTATGGAGTAGCATTGATAGATTCTTTGGGTGAATTTCTACAAGCCCATAAAACTTGATCTAAAGTGTTATGCCAATTTCTGGGTTTTTGCCCAACATGCTTTTTAATCAAGTTAATAATGATCTTATTGGCAGCTTCCACTTGACCATTGGCTTGTGCATAATATGGTGTCGAAGTTAATAACTTAAAACCAATTTCAGAAGCAAATTCCACCATTTTTCGACCAGTGAAAACAGAACCCTGATCTGTAGTTATGGTTTCTGGAATTCCATACCTATAAATAATATGATTTCGTATAAACCGTATTACTGCTTCTTGGTCAACATTGGTTAAAGGTACTGCCTCAACCCATTTGGTAAAATAATCAATTCCTACTAATATATACCTATGACCTTTTGATGATGTTGGTTTTATTTCTCCAATTATATCCAGAGCCCAGCCTCTGAATGGCCAAGGTTTCACTATGGCATGCAATTCATTTGCAGGCACATGTTGTATTCCAGCATGTTTTTGACACTCTTGGCATCCTTTGGCAAACTCTATACAATCTTTCAACATTGATGGCCAATATATTCCTTGTCGAAATAACAACCATTTCATTTTATGGCCTACTTGGTGCGAACCACAAGCTCCACTATGTGTCTCAGAAACTGCTAAATATGCCTCATTTTCACTAAGACATTTCAATAATACTCCTTCAGGAGTTTTCTTAAACAATTCGTTTCCAATTACCACATAGCTTAAAGCTCTGTACTTTACCTTTTTATTGGTATTTCCTGTGGGATTTTGCAAGTATTCTACAATAGGCTTTCGCCAATCATCATTGGCCATATTGTCAATAGCAAAAACTTCTGCTAAAACAACTTCATCAACAATGTGGTGTTGTTCGATACATTCCTCATCTGTATTTGTTGCCCCCCCAGTTTTTGGTGTTGACAATAATGATGAAGAAATATCATCAGACACGAGTTTCTCTTTTATTTCGACTAATTCTTCAAGGCTTTGTTTTAAAACTCTATAACCTGATGCAATTTGGGCCAAATCATTCGCCACTTGATTATCAACTCGTGGTAAATGTTCTAAATGAACAGAGTCAAATCTCTTTAATAAGGAATTGGCCATAATAAAGTATTTAATAAGGTGTTCTTTAATACATTTATATTCTTTGGTCATTTGTTTGATAACCAATTCTGAATCACCTTTTATTTCAATACATCTTGCCCCCAGCTCAAGTAAAATTTCGAGGCCTATAATAAGAGCCTCATACTCAGCTTCATTATTTGAGCAATGATTTCGAATTTTACACTTGTACTTCGTTGGAATGTTATTTGGTGAAATAATTAAAACACCAATCCCAACCCCTTTTTTATGACTCGAACCATCAAAATACAACCTCCAAGGATATGTGTCTACGAAATGTAATGTTTCTTCGACAACAGAGTGGTCCACTATAAAATCAGCAACCACTTGTCCTTTAATTGATTTTAAAGGTTGATAAGTTAAGTCATATTCAGATAAAGCTAAAGCCCATTTACCAATTCTACTATGCATTATTGGTTTCGACAGCATGTGCTTAATAATATCAGAATGCGAATAAACACAAACATTAGCTGGCTTTATATATTGCTTTAACTTTGTGCATGAAAAATACAAGCAAAGGCACAACTTTTCTATAGAACTGTACCTAGTTTCAGCATCTATTAAGACTCTACTAAGGTAATATATGGCTCTTTCGACACCATTATCATCCTCTTGAGCTAACATGCTACCTATTGTTTTTTCAGATGCTGCTATATACAATTTGAGCACTTTGTTTCTAATAATAGGCATTAGAATTGGTGGTTTCATCAAATAAGACTTAATTTCTTCAAAGGCTGCTTGATGAACTGATTCCCATTTGAAAACTTCTTCTTTCTTCAGTCTCAACAATGGCGAAAATGCTTGAGTTTTGCCACTTAGATTTGATATGAATCTTCGTAGGAAATTGATTTTTCCCAACAATGACTGAAGTTCTTTTTTGGTTGAAGGAGCCTTCGTTTCAATTATAGCTTTAGTCTTATTCTGATTGATTTCAATGCCTTTTTTGTGCACCACAAAACCCAAGAAATCTCCTGCACGCACACAGAAGGCACATTTTAATGGATTCATTTTCAATCCATATTTCCTCATTCTTTCAAAAGATTGTCGAAGATGGTCTAAATGGCCATTTTCTGAGGAAGATTTAACTACCACATCATCTATGTATATTTGCATAAAGTTTTCAATAAAATCATGAAACATACAATTCATTGCCCTCTGATATGTAGCACCAGCATTTTTTAAACCAAATGGCATTACTACCCATTCATAAATACCTAATGCTCCTGGGCAACGAAATGCAGTTTTCGATACATCTTCTTCAGCAATAAAGATTTGATTATACCCAGAATAACCATCAAGCATGCTGAGGTATTCAAATCCTGCTGCTGAATCTATCAACATTTCTGCCACAGGCATTGCATATTCATCTTTGGGAGTTGCATTATTCAAATCTCTAAAATGTATGCAAACTCTAAGAGTGCCATTTTTCTTAATTACAGGAACTATATTAGCTAACCATTCGACATACCTGGCAGTTCTGATGAATTTGTTCTTGAACAACCTTTCGATCTCCTCTTTAATTTTAGTTAATATTTGAGGAGCAAACCTTCTTGGCATCTGCTTCACTGGTTTCTTCTCTGGTCGAATTGGCAATTGTAATTCCACAATGTCTCGACTCAATCCAGGCATTTCGTCATAGTCCCAAGCAAAGCAATCTTTGAACTCCCTTAGCAATGTTATAACGTTGTCTTTCAATGCAACATCCAGATATGCACTAACAAAAGTTGGCCTCTTCTTTGACCCATCTCCCAAATCTACTTCCTCCAATGGATCTTGAGCTTGCATTCGCTTTGTTGAATCTCTAGGATCCTTTTCAAAACCTAATGGCTCATTATCATAAATGCAATCAAGCTTTTCATTCATAATAATGCCATTTTCATCTACAGAACCTTTGGCTTCGACAGCCATTGTTTGATGATTTAATTCGGCTTCCATAGCCGCTTTTAACTTATTTTCGGCCATATAAGCCGTAATCTTGTTCCATGCATTAGGAACTGACATAGGAAACATTTTAAGAATCAGAATACCACCCTTCAGGTTGGGCAGTAGCATCTCCTATTATTTGCCTTTCCCAAACAAAACCATAGTTTGGATGCAAATTAACTGAAGCAAATACATTATCAGCAGGAATGTATGCCTCATTAGAAGATGGACATGGCGGAATGTTCGCCAATTTTTTCTCAAAATTTTCCTTGGTGATGTGATTTACTTCAGCACGAAAATAACTTTGGTCTGCTTCAATGTATTCGACAAGACCATCTTCCTTCCACATCACTAGTCTCTGATGTACTGTTGAAGGCACAGCACCGACTCCATGTATCCACTCCCTTCCAAGTAACATATTGAAATTTGCTTTGGAAGCAATTACTAAGAACAGAGTGGTCCTCTTGATAGTTCCAACAATCAATTCCACTTCAATGGCTCCAAGAGAGTAACCAGTTTTGCCTTCGTAATTACTTAAGACAATATTGTGTGGCTTGAGGTCGGTGATGGATATGCCTATCTTCTTCATAAGCACTTCAGGCATAAGATTCACAGCAGCACCTCCATCAACTAACACTTTGTTGATGCCAATACCATTAACCTTAGCCTGAATATATAAAGGCTTCAGGTGACTCTGCATACTCGTATCTGGCCTCTCGAAAGTAGCCACCTGCTCTTCGACACAGCCATCATTCATCACATAGTAACACATGGGTTTGTGACAAGCCATATCTTCAGTAAAATCTTCCTCACTATTAGGCACAGTTATGACATCATATTCCAGTGGCAATATTGACACCACATTACAGACGACATCGAAGTCATCATCAGAATCATCAAAACCAGAACCTATGTCTTCATCAAAATCAGACTGAGCTTCTTTCCCTTTAGATGTCGAAGATGGAGGACAAATTCTTTCAAGTGCAGGCCTTCTAGGTTTTTCCATCGAAACATCCTTACTTTTTGCCTTATTTACCCCACTTGTAGGCTTAGCAACATCAGCACTGGTACTTGCTTCAACCTTAGAAGCCACCTTCTTATCACCCAACTGGACTTTGATTCCAAAGTGACTAGGAACCTTGTTCACGTCTAAAGAAGCTTTCTTCTTCTGGTTTCTCTGAAAACGACGCCACTGGGTTTTAGTCATAGGATTCTTACCTTTATAATTATTCCAATAATTATACTTGTTGGAATCACCTTGATGGACAACTTGAGCGTGTGCATTGTTGTGAACCCATTTTCCAACAGGGGAATTCGTTTGTGGAACGAAGGATTTACCAAACAGTTTTATGGATCCTTTCTTTCCTGGCTCTTGGCTTGTCGAAGGCTTAGTCGAAACATTAGCCTTGCTAGATGAAGGCTTAATCGTAACATTGGCCTTGTAACCAGGAAGCTCAGTGCTACCAAAATCAAAAAATGGCCTATTGTCAAGCCATTTCCTCTTACGTTGTTCCTGATCCTGGTACCCTTCAACAGCTTTAGCTGCTTCTTTGTCGAAAACAGCACTGCACCTAGGACATAGCATAACCTCAGAATTGTTCCACTTACATCTGTTGAGGAAATCTATCAATTCCTCTTCAGCTTTTGGGAACACAGCATGTAGCTTCCCATCATATTCTTTCAAGGTTATCTCTTGTTTCTTCCCTTCAGCATATATAAAACCTTCCAATTTCTTGGTGGAGGATTTAAGTTTCTTTGGAGGATATTTCATTTCAGCATCTACCATGTTTATATTCATTTCGAAAGGTTCTGTATACATGGCTTCAGCTTTGGGTAAAGGGTCATCTACAACTTGCATTGGAGTTTTCACCTTTCTATCTTCAAATTTTAATCTCCCTTCTTCGATTGCTTTTTGCACAAGATCCCTGAAAAGCACACAACGGTCAGTGTTATGTCCCAAAAAATTATGGAACTTACAATAACCCTTTTTCTTTCTCTGGTCAAGAGTTGGTACTTTTAAGCCACTAGGTACCAATATCTGACCATCTTTTACTAACAGCTCAAATATTTCATCACATTTAGTAACATCAAAAGTATATGTCTTAGGCACAAATCTGTCATTTTTTGGCTCAACAGGATTTTTCCCATTAGCAGGCCTTAGTAATTTACAAGTATAAGGAGGACCAGGCTTGAGTTCAGCCACGTCTATCTCCTCTCTTTCGACATCACTAAGTGTGGTGTCGAATTCTTCTTCGACATAAGCCACTTTTTCTTTTTTATGAAACCTATTTGACGTAGACTTTTCTTCTTTAAGCCTTTCCACCTGTCGAACTCTGTCAGCTAATTGGGCCATATCCCTTAGATGAGATGTGTCCAATTTCTTCCTGATCGAATAATCAAGGCCACCAGCAGCCATTTCGACGAGTTCATGTTCAGGCACTTGTGTGAAACAACGAGCCTTCAGTAGCCTAAACCTATTCAAATAGTCATCAACAGTTTCAGGTATTTTGCGCTGAACACTGGCCAATTCTTTGAGACTAATCTTAGATTGGCCCATGTAAAATTGCGCATGAAATGCTTTTTCTAATTGCCCCCATGTGAAAATAGAACCAGGGGGTAATGTAGTAAACCAAGTAAAAGCATTTTTTGTTAAAGAACTTGGGAAATATTTCATTTTCAAATTCTCATTTTGGGCTATATCCCCAGACTCAGTCAAATAACGAGCAATATGTTCGACAGTAGACTCTTTTGTGTCACCACCAAACTTAGTATATTTAGGAACTTTCCAGCCCCTTGGTAACTCAGTTTGCAACACATATTCACACAATGGTGATATGAAATTTGGCCTATGCAAACCTATGTTAAGACCATTTTGCGCCATTATAGTTTCTACTAAAGTGGCTATATTATCATGAACGTCAACATTATTTCGTTGTACTTGTCGAACAACCTCGTCAGCGTTCTGGTTTCGGTTTACCAAAACTACTTCAGGGATATGATTTGCTAACCCTTGTTGTTCGCCTACAACTGTCTGGGCTTCGACCGTAACCGCTCTTTGAGGGTTACCAGGCATATTACCCACTACATTGGGAATTTGCCTATTATTAACCGTTGGGGTCCCAAAGAAATCTGCAATTCGACCCATTTGATTGGCTAACATTTGGTAACTAGTGTTAGTATTTTGAATCAATGGATTAAAAACTGTACCAGTTTGTTGGGTTAACATATTAACCATATCATGATTGCTCTCATCAACTTGTTGTCGTAAGGCAAACAAAGATTCATTGGTTAATGCAGTAGGATTTCGACCCATTACACTTTCAGAAGAAACATGTACAGGAGACATGGTCGAAATATGTGGCATTCCAGTAGGCATGCCATATGATCCAGAAGGAAATGCAGGAAAACTTACATTATGAAAATGTGGATTTAAACCGCTTCCTATTGCCATATAAGGATTATGAAGTCCCATATGTGACGGCAAAGGCATAGGTATAGATGCCATGTTTGACTGCGTTAATCCAACGTTAGTCATTGATACTGACGGAACAGTTGTTGATGATGATGGGGATATTGTTCCCACAATCAACCCTGCATTTACGTTTGCAGAGTCTACTATTGTTCCCTGTTCTTGTGAAATCACAGGATTAGAACTAGACGCATTATTAGTAGGACGAACCATTTTTCCGCTTCTTAAGTGCATGCAAATACGAACACATACAAGAACATAAAAAAAATTACGTATTAAAGGCAAACTGTCCCACCGGGCGTACCAATTTGTTTGCTGGTGTTTTTAGCAAACAATCACTGGTTTTATTAGAAATGTTTGTGAGATTAAACCAGAAATCTCTAAAGCAATTGCCTTTAAACACCACAGTTTGTCAACAAATATATTTTAAAAAGGGAGACAATTCACCATGAAAATGCAAATCAAAGAAAAAGAAGTAGTAAAATGGAACGCAGAAATATAAAATGACTTGTATTGAAAGCAATAAATTGCATTAAATGTAAAGAGAAAGGTGCACAAATTCACATACGTGGTACAATAGTTCTTTTACTCAGTTTTCGCTGTGACTTGGAAGTTAGAGTTTCAGAACTGTGTGTTTGGTATAATAATTTGGCACCCCTGATTTCTACGTAGAAACCCCTATTTATACAGAAAATAATGACTGAAATGTAAACTGCTATGGACACGTGGCCACGTCTCAATAACCAGTGATGAACTTCGTGCCACGTTCGATGCCACAACTGCCTACGTTGTATTAACCGTAGTCTTGAAATTCGACATAACTGTTTGCCAATAACTGCTTGACGAAGTCCTGAATATACTTTCCTGTCGAAAACTCTTCCTTGTCGAATTGGTGAAGACTTCTTCTATCGAAAACATGCTGAGATGACTTAAATGTCACTTTTCTTTTCCAAAGGCATTATGAATGATCTTTAATGAAAAGTCAAACCCTATTAACTAACCACTCAAAAGCCTTGTCGAAATTCTAGGTTAACAGATCCCATTTCATCTCAAAACATTTTGAAATGTTACTGCAAAAGTTTGGTGTAAGGCAAAAAATTGCAACGCCTTACCATCCCCAAACTAGTTTGGTGTAAGGCACAAAAGCTTGATGATGCTCTCTGGGCTTATCGGACTGCGTACAAAACTCCCATAGGAATGACTCCTTTCAAATTAATTTATGGGAAGTCTTGCCACCTTCCGGTTGAACTAGAGCACAAAGCTTATTGGGTAATTAAACGCCTTAACCTGAACATGGAATTAGCCGGAGAAAAAAGAAAACTCCAACTAAACGAATTGGAAGAACTGAGAATGGATGCTTATGAGAATGCCAAACTTTACAAAGAAAGAACAAAAAATTGGCATGATAAGCGTATCATTCGCAGAGAATTCAAGGAGGGTTTACCCCTTCGGATCTGTAGAGATCTGGAGCGAGAAAACCGGATCGTTTAAAGTCAATGGTCAAAGGTTGAAAAATTATTTAATTGGTGACCCAATTGAAAAATAAACTAGTTTAGTTCTGCAAGATCCCAATTGAAATTTTGATCGTCAAGCTAGTGACGTTAAATGAGCGCTGCGTGGGAGGCAACCCACGAAGTAACTGTGTGTTTGTTTTGCAGGTCAGCAGTAAATCAGGTGAACTTTCCTTTACCCTTTCATGTTGTTTAAATTGTTAAAACATTGAGGACAATGTCTGGTCCAAGCGTGGGGGCGTATCTTGCCCTGTTTTACTATTTTCCTGTTTTTAATTTCTAGTTTATTTCAATAAATAAAGTTCGTCTCCCATTGCTGAAAATCCTTGTGAGTTTTTGAAGCATGTTTTAGATAAGCCTTTTCTGGACAAAAATAATTTTTCAAATTTTCATTAGCAATCATCTAGGTGGACTGGTTGGGAACAACAAAATTGTATCACGGTTCGATTTCTACTTCTAGGGATTTTTCACACACACACTATTGAGACCACTTTCAGTTGCTAATACAATTAGAAGGACTAAAGAGAAACTAGTAACCTGGTTCTCTTGGTGACATTCACTGGATGCGCGGTTACTGGAGAAAAACGTCTGAGTTGGGGTATCAAGCAAATATATATATATATATATATATATATATATATATATATATATATATATATATGCAAAACCAATTCAAAATGCAAAAATTGGTGCATTTTAAATGTCAAAATGAATGGTTAGCATATAAAATCAAAAAGAAAAGAAAAATGCTTGAATACCCAACATATAAAGACCCTCCTTTGAGACCCTGTCTTAGTAAATGGAGGACCCAAGCTTAAGAATGTTGGGGAACCGGTTCTATGATGACATTGATATCCTCTCTAAAAGTATTGATACCTTAAAGTTGTCTCCCAATTCCCCAAGAAGCCCAGATAGTAGTTCTCAAACCAAAATGTTAGAATTGCCCCACAGTTCACTTAATGTTTCGATGTGAAAATAATTTTCCTTCAGAATTGGCCTAAGGATTTACACTGTTTTTGCTTGAGGACAAGCAAAGGTTCAAGCGTGGGGGAGTTTGATAAGTCTATTTTTAGAGTCTTTTTAATAGTTATTTTCATTAATTTTTATTGGTATTTTAATTATATTTTGGAGCTATTTTACTACAAATATTTACTTTTTATTTTTAGGTTTTATTTTGAAGCAAAAGAGAAAATAAGAGCTAAAATGAAGAAACAAAGGAAATATTTGAGGAAGAACAATTTTTAAGCACTAAGACACTCTCCAAGGGCGCCAAGAACCAAAACTGGCAAAGGACAGGGCCCCTAGGGCGCCAAAAACCAAGAACAGCACAATCTGGCGCAGGACAGGGCGCCATGGGAGCCAAATAGGCAACACTGGCGCAGCACAACGCAAACTGGCGCAGGACAGGGCGCCATGGGCGCCAAGGAGCAACACATGCGCAACACAGGAGCAAAACTGGCGCAGGGGTAGGGCGCCAAGGGCGCCAAAATGCAGTCAAAAAGTGGCTGCGGCCACTTGTTGGTGGCTAACCATGCCAACTTGATTTTTTACTTCTTTTTGACTATTTTGCCCCTCCACTCAAGTGCTATGCCCACTTGTTGATGGCTTTGCCTTGTCCACTTGTTGGTAGATATTTTCCCTCATATTTTCCTATAAATAGGACCTTGATCCTCACTTGTAAAGAGACTTGGTTTTGTGAGTGAATCTTTTCTCAAGACTTGAATTTACTGACAAAGTTCATCTCAAAAATTCTCTAAAGATTGTTCTTCATGTTCATCATGTTCTTCATGTTCTTTTACTTTCTTGCTATTTAAATTCTTGCAATTTATTTTCTAAGTCCTTTATTTTCCAAGTCATTTACTTTCTTGCCCCTTTATTTTCCAAGTCATTTACCTTCTTACCCTTTATTTTCCAAGTCATTTATTTTCTTGCTATTTAAATTCTCGCAATTTATTTTCTAAGTCCTTTATTTTCCAAGTCATTTACTTTCTTGCCCCTTTATTTTCCAAGTCATTTACTTTCTTGCCCCATTATTTTCCAAGTCATTTATTTTCTTGCTATTTAAATTCTTGCAATTTATTTTCTAAGTCCTTTATTTTCCAAGTCATTTACTTTCTTGCCCTTTATTTTCCAAGTCAATTATTTTCTTGCTATTTAAATTTTTGCAATTTATTTTCTAAGTCCTTTATTTTCCAAGTCATTTACTTTCTTGCCCCTTATTTTACAAGTCATTTATTTTCTTTTCTCCTCTTTTGTCTACAATGATCATGAGTGAGTAGACTTTACTAAAACATTCCTTCTTTCTAAAAACACTTTCTTTTCAGTTAATCGACTTTGAAAAATTAAATTGGTAATCACCTAGGCTCTCCCTGTGGATCGATAACTCTTTTTATTACGGGACAAGACCGTGCACTTGTGGCCTATCACCTATCATCAACTTAAAATGATAAGCAAACATATAAAAACCCTATTTATTCACAATATGCGACCCAAATACATAACCAAGAACCCATTTATTTTTGAAAGCAAGTGAGATAATATGAGAAAACGAGCTAGATTACAATTTTTGGTAAAGGTTCATGTGATTAGGCAAAGAAATGCACAAAACTAACATAAACCCTATTTTTCTAAAAGTTTGCGAAACATAATATGCCATAAAACAACATTTTATTTCATGAAATGCAAGGGTCAAGATCCAAATCAACACAAATCATCAATCATTCAAGGGTGAGAAGCACCATAAGCACCCAAGCCTCCCTAAGTGCTTGTCAAAGTGCTTATGACACTTCTCACCAACAACAATCAACAATATGAGGATATAAAGATGATAGGATGAATGATTTTCCATTTTTGAGGCAAGAACTCAAATATGATGCAAGGTTTTAAGGATTTTACCTTAACTCCAAGTTAGAAAGTGAGATGAGAAGATGAAACTAGACACAAATCAACAAAACTCCAAGGTTCTTCAAAGAAATACCCACGCAAATATGATGATCAAACCCACTTGGTGATGATGCTTGAACTTTGAATGAGAAATGGAGGGAGTATGTGAAAGAGGGATGCAAATGAGGTGGAGTGGTGGTGTTTGGGTGGAAGGAAATGAAAAAGATGGATGGAGGAGAGGGAGAGGAGGCTACGGCCTTGAGAGGAAAGAGGGAGAGATTTTTGTGTGCTGGGGTTTTAGTGTAGGAAAAATGAGAAGCAAAAGATGCTCATGTGTGGAAATGAGAGGGTATTTATAGAGTTGTTTTAGGTCTAGGGGTAATTAGGTCATTGTTCTTTACTAGGTGCTCTAGGATTGGGTTTTAAATTTGAATGAAGGGCTAGGATTAGAGATCACTTGAATTGTGGGTAGTGAGAAAACACAAAAATGAGAGTGAGGGAGTAATGGAGTGTGCGACACCAAGGAGAGAGGGAGGGAGAGCTTGTGTGAAAAAAACTTGTCCTATTTTGGGAATGGAGGCTCATATGTGATGTGAGGTAAAAATAGGGTTAAGGGTATAATTGAGATGGAATGTTACCAAAGAAGTAATTTTGTATTTTCTTGTGAAGAGGTGAGTATAAATGGGTGCGGTAATTTACAAAAGAGGGCATAAATCTATGTGGGAGTGAGTGATGGTCACCAAAAAGGGAAAAGTTAAGGATAGTACAAAGCATATTCTTAAGGAATAAGGAATAGAAGAGTGTGAAGAAATTTTGGGAAGGGAGAGAGAGAGAGAGTTCGGCTGAAGCAAGGGAGAGGAGGAAAAAAAACTTGTTTTTGGTCTTTTGTCTTATTGAGGACACGTCCTTCTTTTTGAGTTTTGAATTTTGGGCATGGAAGTGAAGGTGCACCTATTAAAAAGTGTCATATATATATTTGAGCACCATAAAATATTCCCTCTAATTATTCTAGGCAATAAAAATTGTCATTTAGTAATTGGGGAATATTTAATGGTCTTTTTTGGGTTTTTTATGCACTAAAAATGGGGAAAATGCATTTTTTAATTATTTTGGACTAGGACTTTCTTTCCAAAAATTATACAAAAATTACCCTTGGTAGAGTAACATGTATGCCACGTCCTAGACCTGGTCTTGGTCCAAAAATAATTAATTCGCTTTTATTTAAATGCCCAAAAATGCAAAAATATGCACTATTTTATTTCCTAAAATTCCTAAAAATTAAGAAAAATGTTTTTGGTGCCAAAAATTATTAATGATCAATAAATGGCCTTTTTTTATGAAAATACAGACACGTGCCAAATGACGGGGGCACAGGGCAGCTCACGCAGTTACTACTGGCGCGCGCGCGTAATTTAAATAAAAATGCGAAATAGGGGAGGAACACACATAAATGCACCAATCCACTGTTTTCCACACATTATGAATTACCTTATTGCTTCCATTTTTCTGAGAAATGTTTTTTTGACTTGGGTGGACAAAATTGGGGTATTACAGCTGCCCCTCTTTATTTCACATTTCGCCAAGAAATATGAATTGGCCTTTTCATATTTATTGGTGAAATGGAAATAAAGATATAGAAATAATACTAATTTTGTCCGCTTCAGAAAAGTACAAATTTTCTTTTTGTTATTTTCCTTTTGAGAAAGGGGGTTTACACTTGTCGCATTAACGGGAAAGCAGTAAATTGGGAAAAGCGGTAAATTGGGAATTCGGAGGTTGCCTAAAACCTTCAAATGGACTCTTGCCAAGTCCGAGCTCTGGGGGTGGCCTTTTCGAGCGGCCGATCAACATCAGGTCCGGAACTGATTCGATCAATGGATTTACGCTATGCCTTAGGCTGACACAACTAATCCGAAAGACTTAACGAAGTCGGATGGATCCATCGCGCGCTCGTACACGATGTTGTGATCTATGGAAGGAGTTCACTAACTCGGTGGGAGTTCACTAACTCTATGCTGATGGAGTTTACTAACTCGGGGTTGATGGAGTTTACTAACTCAGTGTCATGGTGATTTTCTAAAAATGATATTTTTGGGACTCTCTGGTCCAAAGTAACTTTTCTCTTGGATGGTGCATGAAATGCATGCACTTGGGTATTTGGGTGCACATGAATGCAATGATTGATTTTGGTGGGATGCTTTTTCTGTTTGATTCTTCATTCTCTTCTTTTTCTTTTGTTATTCTTTCGCTCTTCTGAGATGCGAACTTGAAAGTGTAATGCACTACTGTTTGATGCCATGGAGTGACGAATGGCATGGACGATATGAGAATGATGAATGAAATGAAGATGTTGTGTTCTTTTATGTTCCGTCTTCTGTGATTTTCTTCTCTTTTGTTTTTGTTTATTCTGTTTGTTTTCTTTAAGCAGCTTTCTTTTTTCTGCTTATTTGTTTTTTTTCTTCGGCACTCTTTTTTTGCTGGTTAAATCGATCTGCCGGACAGAGGCTGTTCCAGGACGATGATCACGCGAGGATTGCGCACTGGTTCGTCACGACTGTTTTTTTCGCAATTTTATTCACTTGGGAAATCATTTCTTTCTGTATTTTTCAAAGATTTCGCAATGATCCTGTAATGCTCTGAATGTGCACATTTTGCAATTCAATTTCATCAATCATACGAAAGCAGAGACACAAAAAGCACACATATGAAAGAAAAGTTGGACTTTTATTGATATAGAAATTGGACGTGCAGAAAGTCACGCCAATTGAAAGTGCATTGCAATCTTTCTTTTAAACTAAGAAATACAAGAAAAAGGAACAGATCTCGTGATTTCATCTCAGAAGTAACGGTGGCCACCGTCCATACTCATAACCCTGATCACCCCCTTATCCGAACCTTTGGGAGTGCTGATTGCCTTTTCTTTTCTCAAGTCCAAGTTTTCTGACCCTAATTTTTGCCTGGATCGCCCTTTGCGGGTTTTCAAACCACCGGGTCCCTCTGATTTTGCCTAGGCCGCCCTTTGCGGGTTTTCAACCTAGCGAGCTGATTTTTCCTTGGCTTATCTTTCTCTCTTTTTGTCTATTTTTCTAGGCATAATACTTCTTGACCACATCTGAGTTCACTGGATTTGGAATCTCATCTCCGTCCATGTTCGCCAGAATTAAAGCTCCTCCTGAGAACGTCTTCTTCACCACATAAGGTCCTTCATATTTGGGAGCCCATTTGCCCCTGGGGTCCGTCTGGATCGGCAAGATCTGCTTGGGCACAAGATCTCCCTCTTGGAATTCACGAGGACGGACTCTCTTATCAAAAACCCTTATCATCCTCTGTTGGTACAACTGTCCATGACACATTGCGGCTACCCGTTTTTCGTCAACGAGGTTCAACTGGTCAAGACGGGACCGAACCCATTCTGCTTCATCAAGTTTTGTCTCCATTAACACCCGCAGGGATGGTATTTCAACTTCAATGGGGAGGACTGCCTCTGACCCATAAACCAGTGAGTAGGGGGTTGCCCCTGTTGAGGTGCACACTGAGGTTCTGTAACCATGCAGGGCAAAGGGGAGCATCTCATGCCAGTCATTATAGGTCACGGCCATCTTTTGTATTATCCGCTTGACATTCTTGTTAGCTGCCTCAACTGCCCCATTCATCTTTGGACGGTAGGGAGAAGATTTGTGATGCTGTATCTTGAAGTCTTTACACAAGTCCTTCATCATTCTGCTGTTCAAATTACTGCCGTTGTCTGTGATAATCTTGTTTGGAAGGCCGTAGTGGCAAACCAAATCTTTCTTGGTGAACTTAGCAATCACTGAGCTCGTTACATTGGGATAAGAAGCAGCCTCCACCCACTTAGTGAAGTAGTCACTAGCAACCAGAATGAAACGGTGGCCATTTGAAGCTTTGGGTTCAATGGGACCAATGATGTCCATGCCCCACATTGAGAATGGCCATGGTGCACTCAAGACATTCAGAGAAGTTGGAGGTACATGAGTGTGATCTGCATAGATTTGACATTTATGGCATCTTCTCACAAAATTGTAACAGTCCGATTCCATCTGCAACCACTAGTAACCAGCTCTCAGGATTTTTCTAGCCATTGTGTGCCCGCTGGAATGAACCCCAAATGAGCCCTCATGAACATCCCGCATAATCTTTACTGATTCTTCTCTTGTTACACACCTGAGGAGTACCAAGTCATGGTTTCTCTTGTAAAGGACGTCTCCACTCAAGAAGAAACCTGCTGATAGCCTCCTGAGTGTTCTCTTGTCATTCTCTGTAGCTCCGGGAGGATACTCTCTGTTTGTGATGTACTGCTTGATGTCATGGTACCAAGGCTTACTATCGGATTCCTCTTTGACTGCCATGCAGTAGTGATAAGCAGGTTGACCTCTGTGCTGGATTCTGACAGTCGTCAAACTTTTGTCACAGTTGACGTTGAACATAGAAGACAAAGTTGCCAAGGCATCTGCCAACTGATTCTCGCTGCGGGGTATGTGCTGGAAAGTGATTTCCTCAAAGGGCTTGATTAATTCTTGAATATAGTCACGGTAAGGAATCAAATCAGGATTTCTTGTTTCCCAATCTCCTTTTACCTGGTGGACAACTAGAGCTGAATCTCCGTACACGTCCAGCCTTTTGACTTTCCAATCGAGAGCTGCCTGGATACCCAGGATACACGCTTCATACTCTGCAATATTGTTTGTGACATAGAAACTTAATCTGGCAGTGAATGGTATGAAGCGGTTGTCTGGAGAGATCAGTACCGCTCCGACCCCGTGCCCCCACATATTAGAGGCACCGTCAAACAACACTCTCCACCTTTCATCATCTTGAGATTTCCCTTCGTCAAATAATGCCATAATGTCCTCATCTGGGAATTCACATTGCATTGATTGGTAATCCTCAACCGGTTGATGTTCCAGGTAGTCTGCCAGTGTGCTACCTTTAATCGCCTTCTGGGTTACGTACACGAGGTCATACTCTGACAAAAGCATCTGCCAACGAGCAATTCTACCTGTGAGTGCAGGTTTTTCAAATATGTACTTGATTGGATCCATTTTGGACACCAACCAGGTGGTGTCACTCAGCATATACTATCTCAATCGATGCGCAGCCCAGGCTAGAGCACAACAAGTCTTCTCCACTGGTGAATACCTTGCCTCACAGTCTGTGAACTTCTTGCTCAGGTAGTAGATCGCGTGTTCTTTCTTTCCTGACTCATCGTGTTGCCCCAGCACGCAGCCCATAGAATTGTCTAGCACATGAGGTATAGGATGAGAGGCCTGCCAGACACAGGTGGCATTAGGACTGGTGGATTTTGAAGGTACATCTTGATTTTCTCAAATGCTTCTTGACATTTATCATTCCACTTCATCTCTTGGTCTTTGCACAGTAGTTTGAAAATTGGTTCGCAAGTTGCAGTCAACTGGAAGATGAATCGAGAGATGTAATTCAGTCTTCCCAAGAAACCACGAACTTCTTTCTCTGTTTTAGGCGCTGGCATCTTCAGAATTGCTCGTACTTTGTCCGGGTCTACCTCAATTCCCTTCTGGCTAACGATGAAACCCAACAACTTCCCTGACCTAACCCCAAAGGTGCACTTAGCAGGGTTCAACCTGAGTTTGTACTTTCTGAGACGCTCAAACAGCTTCTGCAGGTTAACCACGTGCTCTTCATCAGTCTTTGATTTGGCGATCATGTCATCCACATAGACTTCAATCTCCTTATGCATCATGTCATGGAATAGGGTTGCCATGGCTCTTTGATAGGTTGCCCCGGCATTCTTCAACCCGAAAGGCATGACCTTGTAACAGAAAGTTCCCCAAAGGGTTATGAAGGTGGTTTTCTCCATATCCTCTGGAGCCATTTTGATTTGGTTATAGCCTGAATATCCATCCATGAAGGAGAACATCGAATGCTGAGCAATACTGTCCACCAAGACATCAATATGGGGTAGAGGGAGATCATCTTTAGGGCTTGCTCTGTTCAAGTTGTAACACCCTAAATTATTTAATTAATTTATTTAATTAAGTATTTAGGAATGTATTTAATTTATTGGGTATAATTTAATTAATTAAAAATTATATTTAAATGGTGTAGGTGGTATTAAGGGAGTAGGGCGCCAATTAGTTAGACTTGGGCTTAAGTGGAAAGCCCAAGCCCATGATCCAAGATCATATGCGAAGGGGGGCAAGCCAATTGAGGGTTAG
The DNA here is from genome assembly GCA_039519185.1 of Astragalus membranaceus. NCBI lineage: Eukaryota > Viridiplantae > Streptophyta > Magnoliopsida > Fabales > Fabaceae > Astragalus > Astragalus membranaceus. The sequence goes on from CM076851.1 coordinate 97,911,985, forward strand.
GGTTTTGGCTATTGTTGCGAAATTGAAAGAGAAAGGAAGAGAGAAAGAGAGGAGCGTGAGAAAGAGAGAGAGAGAGCAAGGGGGCGGCCAAGAGGAGAAGGAGAAGAGGATTCGAAGATCAAGAGGAAAGGATCTCCGTTGTTGCTGTGGCTCTGTAGGTGACTTCTCCTAGGGCATCGAATTCTTCTTCTTGAAAAGGTTAGGGGAGCTCTATCATTCTATCTAATAAATCATATGATAGGTCCTAGATCTAAGGTTTCTACTAGATCCATGATGTTCTTGATGTTCTTTTGCGTTTCTTGATGTTCTTGATGATAACTTTCATATATGTTTGTTATGAGTATATGCGAATTGATGCATGCGTGAATTCTTGATGTGTTCTTGACGCATTGTTGATGTTGGGCTCTATATATATATGTATGCGAATTGAATGGTTGAGTTTTGGTGTATGTGTATGCGAATTGATTTGTTGCGTTTTATATGTGGATGCGAATTGAATTGTTGGAATTATAATCATTGAGGTAATTGCGACCTATGCGTCGTTTGATGACTCGTGGCATTTGAGTATTCATGAAACTGAAATTTGGTATGATGGATTGTTTGTGTTGTTCGCAATATTGGATGAATGTGTGCATAGGCGCCTAGGTGCCAAGGTGATGTGATAATGGTGCTCAAAGGAATTTTGTTAATTGACTAAACTAAGTGTTATTTTGAGTGTTGAAAAATATAAGATTTTGATGAGTTAAATTGTTAAAAATCAGTTTTTAGTGTTTTGGAAAATTGTTGGAAAAATGGTGATTTTTGGTTTTTAGTGTTAAAGAGTTGTTGGAAAAATTCTGGGTTTGTTGTTGCTGTTTTCTGGGCGCCAAGTGCCTGTGCTGGGCGCCTGTGGCTTGTGTGGGTTGCTGTGTGTTGCCAAATTTTCCTGTGTGGCTGGGTGCTGGGCGCTGGGTGCCAGCGCTGGGCGCTGAGCGCCCAAGCGTGTGTGTGTGTGTGTTGCGCCAAGGCGCAGGGCGCCAGGCGCTGGGCGCTGAGCGCCCGTGTGTGTTGCTGCGTGTTGCGCCAAGGCGCTGGGCGCCAGGCGCTGGGCGCCAGGCGCTGGGCACTGAGCGCCCGCTGTGTTGTGTGTGTGCGTTGTGTTGCGCGCCTGGGCGCTGGGCGCCAGTGCGCGTGTTGCCTGGTTGCCTGGGCGCCTAAGGCGCCTATTTCCAGGATGTTGCTTGATTTTTCCCAAACTTATTTTTAGCATAACTTTTGACTCAGACGTCCGTTTTGAGCGATTCGAAAAGTGTCGTGAAGCTTTTTACGTTGTCTATCTATGGGTCCAATTTTTGAAATGAAAAATTGTTAGTTTCTGACTGTTTGTGGGCGCCCAAGTGGCTGTCCCCGGTGATCGTCCCAGTGACATTGAAAATTGACATGGAGTTCCTTAAAAACCCCTTTTGGTGTATAAACAACAGTTTTAACGTGGTAGTGTCAAAATGACTGTTTTGCCCCTAGTGGCTAACGTTAATGATAATGATGTGTAAATGACGAGGATGCCCTTGGTGGCTAGTTAAATGACTGTTTCGCCCTTAGTGGCTATTTATTATTAGTTATGACGTGTGAAAGTCTGTTTTGCCCTTGGTGGCTAATAATAATTATAATGACGTGTAAAAGCCTGTTCTGCCCTTTGTGGTGATTATTATATATAATGATGTGTAAATGACTGTTCCGCCCTTAGTGGCTGTTGTTAATTATAGTGATGTGTAAATGACTGTTCCGCCCTTAGTGGCTGTTGTTAATTATAGTAATGTGTAAATGACTGTTCCGCCCTTAGTGGCTGTTGTTAATTATAGTGATGTGTAAATGACTGTTCTGCCCTTTGTGGTTATTATTATTATAGTGACGTGAAAATGACGTTTTGCCCTCAGTGGCTATTATTTGAGTTGATTGATAATTATGTGTAAGTGACGATGAAAACCCAGTGACGTTTTGAGGCCCGAAGGGCTAAGTGATGTTAAGGTCTAAATGGCCTAGTGACGTTGTGTGCTGATTGTGAATTTGACAGGTGCTGTGCTCTTTGCGAGCAAACTGGTAAGTGACGGGTCACATAGTTGACCATGAATTGAATAATTGTGTGTTTGTGTATTGTGAGTGGTGTATATCATAGTGTCTCATGCCCATATGCATAAACCTAGTGATGTTTTTGGGGCCTGAGTGGCTAAGTGACGATGAGGCCTTAAGGGCTAAGCGACGTTTTGTGAAAAGGTACCTTCATGCATATACCCGCGAGTGGGTTGCATTTCATAAATCTACATGACATGAGATGAGTTATTGTAAGCGATGCGAATGATGACTGTGATGTGATATTTGGTGTTTTTGGATGCTGATTGTTCTAGTGCGTGGCCCAGGATTAGTACTTATCATATTTTCTATTATATGGATTGAAATGATGCTCACCCTTTCCTGTTTGAATGTTGCCCCCATGTTGGTAACGTGCAGGTGATTCTTAGTGAAGGCCCTTAGCTTCACTCCTTGAGTAGAGTCGTCATGCTCTGATATGTAACACTAGGGAGGGGAATGAATGTTGTGTAAGTCATTATGACTGTTGTGGTTATTGGATTTTAGTGTTGCAAGCCTGGCATAGTTGTAATGCCTTTTCTGATTAAACTGTTGGATTTTGGATGCGAAGTTGTAATTTAATTGATAATGATGTTTTGAAGTTATTATAAGACTGTTTTCGAAAAGCGAGTTATTTGAAGTGTGACGTTTGACGAAGTAAGTGTGACATCCCTTGAGGTGTAATTGAATTTTAAAAACTCTGATATTTTTATTTAAACAAATTACCGGGTAGAAAAGGGGTGTTACATTAGTGGTATCAGAGCAATGGTTGGTCTGTCCGGCCGAGTCGTCGAGTCGTTGTGTCAGATAGTGACCAACTGTTGTCTTTTCAGTGTTGACCGTTGTTTGTGTTGCAGGTACACCGGAAAGTTTCTATTGGTAAGTGAACTAGTGGGGGAGATTTCCCTACTAGTGTTGTGTGCCTTATTGTGTATTCAGTGTGAGAACTGTGTTGCTGTTGTGATCCTTGTTGTTGACCTTATTGCTGCGTGCTTCTAAATAAATTGTCATGTTGTTTAAATGTTCACATGTGTTTTAGTTGATATTGAGCTCTGTGTGTTTTACATAAAATGTCGAATTAATTGCTGTTGCTGTGGATTGTTAAGTCGCACGTACTTTCTTATGTTGTTATGTCCGAACTATTTTAAGAGGTCGACGCTGAGCTTTTACGAAAAATCCTGTGAATGCGTTTGATGTTTGGAAACTGAATGCGTTGTAAGATTATTTTGGGGACTATTTCAAGTTATTGCTGCACTAATAACTGTCGTAGCGTTTTAATCACTACAAACGAAAAACATCTTCATTGAGTGCTATAATTTTGACCTCAACTCTTTTTGGAAAATTGAGACCGGATGTAAATATTTTAGCTGAGAACTACCACATCATTGTCTATCATGTGGTTTTGAAAATCTAAAAGTAAAGTGATTTCTGAAAGTGCTTTTGAACGTCCATTAAACACTTTTACGGCCGGATGCCGAGATTAGCATTGAAAATTACTTTTATAAACGATTCGGATTTTGTTTTAGCAGTTGCACTCTTGCGATATGCGTTACGTGGTTTTAAAAACCTTAAGATTTAAAAATGTGCATTTTGGACGCTTGTACACTTGGGCCGAATTAACTAATTACTGTCAATGTTAATGTAACTATTCTTTTGGGCTGACTAGTTGTAATAAGGTTTTAAATGTTAACCGTGTTCCTGTGTACTTAGTTGATAATGTTTCGTGGATTATCCTGAGCTAATTGCTATTGCTGTTTGAATGATAAATGCCATGCTGTTTTAAAAAGTCGAATGCTACTGCTGTTTTGTTTAAACTGCTGTTGCTGTTTTACTTAAATAATTGTTGCTGTTTCGGAAAAATGATCATTGCTGTTTTCAGAAAATAATGTTGTTGATCTTCGAAAAACTATTATTGCTGTTTTCTGAAAACTCCGGCTGCTGTCCTCCTGAGGTGATTGTTGCTGTTCCTGAAAAATCATCGTTGCCGCCTTTAAAAATTACTTTCACCGTACCGAAAAGTACTGTTACTGCCCCTACTTTTGTACACTGCTGCTAATCTACGAGTTGTGCCTGTTTAGGGGTTGTGGACTGTCTCTATTTTTATGAGTTGTGCCTGATTCGATTGTTAACCGTTGCCGGTGCCTTAGTGCCCGATTGTGTGACTGAGTTGTTAATATTGTTGTTGTTGATGAAGTTGCTCTGTTGTTGGTTTTTAGTTGTTGATGTCGCCTGAGTGGCAGTTGTAGTTGTTGATGTCGCCTGAGTGGCAATTGTGGTTGTTGATGTCGCCTGAGTGGCAATTGTAGTTGTTGATGTCGCCTGAGTGGCAGTTGTAATTGTTGATGTCGCCTGAGTGGCAGAGTTGTTGTGGATGTTGTTTGTCGTGTTACTAAAATTATGAGACTTGTGCACGACTGTTATGCACCCTGTGAATTGCGTTGTGATGCTATGATGATTGAAGTATTTTGTTATCCTTAGGGGTAGATGAGTGGGGTAGGATGCGAGCTAGTTTATCAGAGTAGCGCAGCGGAGTAGAGAGTGAGTCTGATTATTACTGCTTGAAGTTACCTGGCTGAACAAGTAGGAGGGACGGCCGCCCAAGCACTTACCGCCGGTAATCAGAGCAATAGTAGTCAGCATGATTGATAGCACTAGTTGTCTAAGTGGCCTTAGTGGAAGAGTATTGGCGTTGGCAGGTGAATTTCGAGGACGAAATATTCTAAGTGGGGGAGAGTTGTAACACCCTAAATTATTTAATTAATTTATTTAATTAAGTATTTAGGAATGTATTTAATTTATTGGGTATAATTTAATTAATTAAAAATTATATTTAAATGGTGTAGGTGGTATTAAGGGAGTAGGGCGCCAATTAGTTAGACTTGGGCTTAAGTGGAAAGCCCAAGCCCATGATCCAAGATCATATGCGAAGGGGGGCAAGCCAATTGAGGGTTAGGGTTTTGGCTATTGTTGCGAAATTGAAAGAGAAAGGAAGAGAGAAAGAGAGGAGCGTGAGAAAGAGAGAGAGAGAGAGCAAGGGGGCGGCCAAGAGGAGAAGGAGAAGAGGATTCGAAGATCAAGAGGAAAGGATCTCCGTTGTTGCTGTGGCTCTGTAGGTGACTTCTCCTAGGGCATCGAATTCTTCTTCTTGAAAAGGTTAGGGGAGCTCTATCATTCTATCTAATAAATCATATGATAGGTCCTAGATCTAAGGTTTCTACTAGATCCATGATGTTCTTGATGTTCTTTTGCGTTTCTTGATGTTCTTGATGATAACTTTCATATATGTTTGTTATGAGTATATGCGAATTGATGCATGCGTGAATTCTTGATGTGTTCTTGACGCATTGTTGATGTTGGGCTCTATATATATATGTATGCGAATTGAATGGTTGAGTTTTGGTGTATGTGTATGCGAATTGATTTGTTGCGTTTTATATGTGGATGCGAATTGAATTGTTGGAATTATAATCATTGAGGTAATTGCGACCTATGCGTCGTTTGATGACTCGTGGCATTTGAGTATTCATGAAACTGAAATTTGGTATGATGGATTGTTTGTGTTGTTCGCAATATTGGATGAATGTGTGCATAGGCGCCTAGGTGCCAAGGTGATGTGATAATGGTGCTCAAAGGAATTTTGTTAATTGACTAAACTAAGTGTTATTTTGAGTGTTGAAAAATATAAGATTTTGATGAGTTAAATTGTTAAAAATCAGTTTTTAGTGTTTTGGAAAATTGTTGGAAAAATGGTGATTTTTGGTTTTTAGTGTTGAAGAGTTGTTGGAAAAATTCTGGGTTTGTTGTTGCTGTTTTCTGGGGGCCAAGTGCCTGTGCTGGGCGCCTGTGGCTTGTGTGGGTTGCTGTGTGTTGCCAAATTTTCCTGTGTGGCTGGGTGCTGGGCGCTGGGTGCCAGCGCTGGGCGCTGAGCGCCCAAGCGTGTGTGTGTGTGTGTTGCGCCAAGGCGCAGGGCGCCAGGCGCTGGGCGCTGAGCGCCCGTGTGTGTTGCTGCGTGTTGCGCCAAGGCGCTGGGCGCCAGGCGCTGGGCGCCAGGCGCTGGGCGCCAGGCGCTGGGCGCCAGGCGCTGGGCACTGAGCGCCCGCTGTGTTGTGTGTGTGCGTTGTGTTGCGCGCCTGGGCGCTGGGCGCCAGTGCGCGTGTTGCCTGGTTGCCTGGGCGCCTAAGGCGCCTATTTCCAGGATGTTGCTTGATTTTTCCCAAACTTATTTTTAGCATAACTTTTGACTCAGACGTCCGTTTTGAGCGATTCGAAAAGTGTCGTGAAGCTTTTTACGTTGTCTATCTATGGGTCCAATTTTTGAAATGAAAAATTGTTAGTTTCTGACTGTTTGTGGGCGCCCAAGTGGCTGTCCCCGGTGATCGTCCCAGTGACATTGAAAATTGACATGGAGTTCCTTAAAAACCCCTTTTGGTGTATAAACAACAGTTTTAACGTGGTAGTGTCAAAATGACTGTTTTGCCCCTAGTGGCTAACGTTAATGATAATGATGTGTAAATGACGAGGATGCCCTTGGTGGCTAGTTAAATGACTGTTTCGCCCTTAGTGGCTATTTATTATTAGTTATGACGTGTGAAAGTCTGTTTTGCCCTTGGTGGCTAATAATAATTATAATGACGTGTAAAAGCCTGTTCTGCCCTTTGTGGTGATTATTATATATAATGATGTGTAAATGACTGTTCCGCCCTTAGTGGCTGTTGTTAATTATAGTGATGTGTAAATGACTGTTCCGCCCTTAGTGGCTGTTGTTAATTATAGTAATGTGTAAATGACTGTTCCGCCCTTAGTGGCTGTTGTTAATTATAGTGATGTGTAAATGACTGTTCTGCCCTTTGTGGTTATTATTATTATAGTGACGTGAAAATGACGTTTTGCCCTCAGTGGCTATTATTTGAGTTGATTGATAATTATGTGTAAGTGACGATGAAAACCCAGTGACGTTTTGAGGCCCGAAGGGCTAAGTGATGTTAAGGTCTAAATGGCCTAGTGACGTTGTGTGCTGATTGTGAATTTGACAGGTGCTGTGCTCTTTGCGAGCAAACCGGTAAGTGACGGGTCACATAGTTGACCATGAATTGAATAATTGTGTGTTTGTGTATTGTGAGTGGTGTATATCATAGTGTCTCATGCCCATATGCATAAACCTAGTGATGTTTTTGGGGCCTGAGTGGCTAAGTGACGATGAGGCCTTAAGGGCTAAGCGACGTTTTGTGAAAAGGTACCTTCATGCATATACCCGCGAGTGGGTTGCATTTCATAAATCTACATGACATGAGATGAGTTATTGTAAGCGATGCGAATGATGACTGTGATGTGATATTTGGTGTTTTTGGATGCTGATTGTTCTAGTGCGTGGCCCAGGATTAGTACTTATCATATTTTCTATTATATGGATTGAAATGATGCTCACCCTTTCCTGTTTGAATGTTGCCCTCATGTTGGTAACGTGCAGGTGATTCTTAGTGAAGGCCCTTAGCTTCACTCCTTGAGTAGAGTCGTCATGCTCTGATATGTAACACTAGGGAGGGGAATGAATGTTGTGTAAGTCATTATGACTGTCGTGGTTATTGGATTTTAGTGTTGCAAGCCTGGCATAGTTGTAATGCCTTTTCTGATTAAACTGTTGGATTTTGGATGCGAAGTTGTAATTTAATTGATAATGATGTTTTGAAGTTATTATAAGACTGTTTTCGAAAAGCGAGTTATTTGAAGTGTGACGTTTGACGAAGTAAGTGTGACATCCCTTGAGGTGTAATTGAATTTTAAAAACTCTGATATTTTTATTTAAACAAATTACCGGGTAGAAAAGGGGTGTTACATTAGTGGTATCAGAGCAATGGTTGGTCTGTCCGGCCGAGTCGTCGAGTCGTTGTGTCAGATAGTGACCAACTGTTGTCTTTTCAGTGTTGACCGTTGTTTGTGTTGCAGGTACACCGGAAAGTTTCTATTGGTAAGTGAACTAGTGGGGGAGATTTCCCTACTAGTGTTGTGTGCCTTATTGTGTATTCAGTGTGAGAACTGTGTTGCTGTTGTGATCCTTGTTGTTGACCTTATTGCTGCGTGCTTCTAAATAAATTGTCATGTTGTTTAAATGTTCACATGTGTTTTAGTTGATATTGAGCTCTGTGTGTTTTACATAAAATGTCGAATTAATTGCTGTTGCTGTGGATTGTTAAGTCGCACGTACTTTCTTATGTTGTTATGTCCGAACTATTTTAAGAGGTCGACGCTGAGCTTTTACGAAAAATCCTGTGAATGCGTTTGATGTTTGGAAACTGAATGCGTGGTAAGATTATTTTGGGGACTATTTCAAGTTATTGCTGCACTAATAACTGTCGTAGCGTTTTAATCACTACAAACGAAAAACATCTTCATTGAGTGCTATAATTTTGACCTCAACTCTTTTTGGAAAATTGAGACCGGATGTAAATATTTTAGCTGAGAACTACCACATCATTGTCTATCATGTGGTTTTGAAAATCTAAAAGTAAAGTGATTTCTGAAAGTGCTTTTGAACGTCCATTAAACACTTTTACGGCCGGATGCCGAGATTAGCATTGAAAATTACTTTTATAAACGATTCGGATTTTGTTTTAGCAGTTGCACTCTTGCGATATGCGTTACGTGGTTTTAAAAACCTTAAGATTTAAAAATGTGCATTTTGGACGCTTGTACACTTGGGCCGAATTAACTAATTACTGTCAATGTTAATGTAACTATTCTTTTGGGCTGACTAGTTGTAATAAGGTTTTAAATGTTAACCGTGTTCCTGTGTACTTAGTTGATAATGTTTCGTGGATTATCCTGAGCTAATTGCTATTGCTGTTTGAATGATAAATGCCATGCTGTTTTAAAAAGTCGAATGCTACTGCTGTTTTGTTTAAACTGCTGTTGCTGTTTTACTTAAATAATTGTTGCTGTTTCGGAAAAATGATCATTGCTGTTTTCAGAAAATAATGTTGTTGATCTTCGAAAAACTATTATTGCTGTTTTCTGAAAACTCCGGCTGCTGTCCTCCTGAGGTGATTGTTGCTGTTCCTGAAAAATCATCGTTGCCGCCTTTAAAAATTACTTTCACCGTACCGAAAAGTACTGTTACTGCCCCTACTTTTGTACACTGCTGCTAATCTACGAGTTGTGCCTGTTTAGGGGTTGTGGACTGTCTCTATTTTTATGAGTTGTGCCTGATTCGATTGTTAACCGTTGCCGGTGCCTTAGTGCCCGATTGTGTGACTGAGTTGTTAATATTGTTGTTGTTGATGAAGTTGCTCTGTTGTTGGTTTTTAGTTGTTGATGTCGCCTGAGTGGCAGTTGTAGTTGTTGATGTCGCCTGAGTGGCAATTGTGGTTGTTGATGTCGCCTGAGTGGCAATTGTAGTTGTTGATGTCGCCTGAGTGGCAGTTGTAATTGTTGATGTCGCCTGAGTGGCAGAGTTGTTGTGGATGTTGTTTGTCGTGTTACTAAAATTATGAGACTTGTGCACGACTGTTATGCACCCTGTGAATTGCGTTGTGATGCTATGATGATTGAAGTATTTTGTTATCCTTAGGGGTAGATGAGTGGGGTAGGATGCGAGCTAGTTTATCAGAGTAGCGCAGCGGAGTAGAGAGTGAGTCTGATTATTACTGCTTGAAGTTACCTGGCTGAACAAGTAGGAGGGACGGCCGCCCAAGCACTTACCGCCGGTAATCAGAGCAATAGTAGTCAGCATGATTGATAGCACTAGTTGTCTAAGTGGCCTTAGTGGAAGAGTATTGGCGTTGGCAGGTGAATTTCGAGGACGAAATATTCTAAGTGGGGGAGAGTTGTAACACCCTAAATTATTTAATTAATTTATTTAATTAAGTATTTAGGAATGTATTTAATTTATTGGGTATAATTTAATTAATTAAAAATTATATTTAAATGGTGTAGGTGGTATTAAGGGAGTAGGGCGCCAATTAGTTAGACTTGGGCTTAAGTGGAAAGCCCAAGCCCATGATCCAAGATCATATGCGAAGGGGGGCAAGCCAATTGAGGGTTAGGGTTTTGGCTATTGTTGCGAAATTGAAAGAGAAAGGAAGAGAGAAAGAGAGGAGCGTGAGAAAGAGAGAGAGAGAGAGAGAGAGCAAGGGGGCGGCCAAGAGGAGAAGGAGAAGAGGATTCGAAGATCAAGAGGAAAGGATCTCCGTTGTTGCTGTGGCTCTGTAGGTGACTTCTCCTAGGGCATCGAATTCTTCTTCTTGAAAAGGTTAGGGGAGCTCTATCATTCTATCTAATAAATCATATGATAGGTCCTAGATCTAAGGTTTCTACTAGATCCATGATGTTCTTGATGTTCTTTTGCGTTTCTTGATGTTCTTGATGATAACTTTCATATATGTTTGTTATGAGTATATGCGAATTGATGCATGCGTGAATTCTTGATGTGTTCTTGACGCATTGTTGATGTTGGGCTCTATATATATATGTATGCGAATTGAATGGTTGAGTTTTGGTGTATGTGTATGCGAATTGATTTGTTGCGTTTTATATGTGGATGCGAATTGAATTGTTGGAATTATAATCATTGAGGTAATTGCGACCTATGCGTCGTTTGATGACTCGTGGCATTTGAGTATTCATGAAACTGAAATTTGGTATGATGGATTGTTTGTGTTGTTCGCAATATTGGATGAATGTGTGCATAGGCGCCTAGGTGCCAAGGTGATGTGATAATGGTGCTCAAAGGAATTTTGTTAATTGACTAAACTAAGTGTTATTTTGAGTGTTGAAAAATATAAGATTTTGATGAGTTAAATTGTTAAAAATTAGTTTTTAGTGTTTTGGAAAATTGTTGGAAAAATGGTGATTTTTGGTTTTTAGTGTTGAAGAGTTGTTGGAAAAATTCTGGGTTTGTTGTTGCTGTTTTCTGGGCGCCAAGTGCCTGTGCTGGGCGCCTGTGGCTTGTGTGGGTTGCTGTGTGTTGCCAAATTTTCCTGTGTGGCTGGGTGCTGGGCGCTGGGTGCCAGCGCTGGGCGCTGAGCGCCCAAGCGTGTGTGTGTGTGTTGCGCCAAGGCGCAGGGCGCCAGGCGCTGGGCGCTGAGCGCCCGTGTGTGTTGCTGCGTGTTGCGCCAAGGCGCTGGGCGCTGAGCGCCCGCTGTGTTGTGTGTGTGCGTTGTGTTGCGCGCCTGGGCGCTGGGCGCCAGTGCGCGTGTTGCCTGGTTGCCTGGGCGCCTAAGGCGCCTATTTCCAGGATGTTGCTTGATTTTTCCCAAACTTATTTTTAGCATAACTTTTGACTCAGACGTCCGTTTTGAGCGATTCGAAAAGTGTCGTGAAGCTTTTTACGTTGTCTATCTATGGGTCCAATTTTTGAAATGAAAAATTGTTATTTTCTGACTGTTTGTGGGCGCCCAAGTGGCTGTCCCCGGTGATCGTCCCAGTGACATTGAAAATTGACATGGAGTTCCTTAAAAACCCCTTTTGGTGTATAAACAACAGTTTTAACGTGGTAGTGTCAAAATGACTGTTTTGCCCCTAGTGGCTAACGTTAATGATAATGATGTGTAAATGACGAGGATGCCCTTGGTGGCTAGTTAAATGACTGTTTCGCCCTTAGTGGCTATTTATTATTAGTTATGACGTGTGAAAGTCTGTTTTGCCCTTGGTGGCTAATAATAATTATAATGACGTGTAAAAGCCTGTTCTGCCCTTTGTGGTGATTATTATATATAATGATGTGTAAATGACTGTTCCGCCCTTAGTGGCTGTTGTTAATTATAGTGATGTGTAAATGACTGTTCCGCCCTTAGTGGCTGTTGTTAATTATAGTAATGTGTAAATGACTGTTCCGCCCTTAGTGGCTGTTGTTAATTATAGTGATGTGTAAATGACTGTTCTGCCCTTTGTGGTTATTATTATTATAGTGACGTGAAAATGACGTTTTGCCCTCAGTGGCTATTATTTGAGTTGATTGATAATTATGTGTAAGTGACGATGAAAACCCAGTGACGTTTTGAGGCCCGAAGGGCTAAGTGATGTTAAGGTCTAAATGGCCTAGTGACGTTGTGTGCTGATTGTGAATTTGACAGGTGCTGTGCTCTTTGCGAGCAAACCGGTAAGTGACGGGTCACATAGTTGACCATGAATTGAATAATTGTGTGTTTGTGTATTGTGAGTGGTGTATATCATAGTGTCTCATGCCCATATGCATAAACCTAGTGACGTTTTTGGGGCCTGAGTGGCTAAGTGACGATGAGGCCTTAAGGGCTAAGCGACGTTTTGTGAAAAGGTACCTTCATGCATATACCCGCGAGTGGGTTGCATTTCATAAATCTACATGACATGAGATGAGTTATTGTAAGCGATGCGAATGATGACTGTGATGTGATATTTGGTGTTTTTGGATGCTGATTGTTCTAGTGCGTGGCCCATGATTAGTACTTATCATATTTTCTATTATATGGATTGAAATGATGCTCACCCTTTCCTGTTTGAATGTTGCCCCCATGTTGGTAACGTGCAGGTGATTCTTAGTGAAGGCCCTTAGCTTCACTCCTTGAGTAGAGTCGTCATGCTCTGATATGTAACACTAGGGAGGGGAATGAATGTTGTGTAAGTCATTATGACTGTTGTGGTTATTGGATTTTAGTGTTGCAAGCCTGGCATAGTTGTAATGCCTTTTCTGATTAAACTGTTGGATTTTGGATGCGAAGTTGTAATTTAATTGATAATGATGTTTTGAAGTTATTATAAGACTGTTTTCGAAAAGCGAGTTATTTGAAGTGTGACGTTTGACGAAGTAAGTGTGACATCCCTTGAGGTGTAATTGAATTTTAAAAACTCTGATATTTTTATTTAAACAAATTACCGCGTAGAAAAGGGGTGTTACACAAGTCACGGTAGTCGACACACATTCGGACCTTTCCATATTTCTTAGGGACCGGAACGATGTTTGCTACCCACTCAGGATATTTTGCCACAGCTAAGAACCCTGGATCAAACTGTTTCTTGACCTCATCCCTGATTTTCAAGGACATTTCAGGCTTCATTCGCCTTAACTTCTGTTTTACCGGGGGACATTCTGATTTCACCGGCAATCTGTGCTCAACAATATCTGTGCTCAACCCTGGCATGTCCTGATAAGTCCATGTGAATACGTCAGCGTAGGCAAGCAGGAGCTGAATCAACTTTTTACGCTCTCTATCCCCCATTGCAGTACCAACCTTGACCTTTTTTCTGTCTTCCTTAGTACCCAAATTGACCATTTCTGTAGACTCCCCATGGGGCTCAATGACCTTTTCTTCTTGTTCTACCATTCTCATGATTTCCGGAGGAGTATCCCAATCATCCTCAACATCTTCCTCGGCTTGATTAACCGGGTAATCAAAGTCACAGTATGAGTTATGGGCATTATTACTTTCAGAGACTATTTTTGATCTGCATTAAAATGGAGCGGCGAATAAAAATAAAGAAAAGGCACACAAATAAGAGATGAAGACAGAAATTTTATTGAAAATTCAAAATAACACTTTATTGATTGATGAGTTTTGACGAAAACATGCGTGCCCGAATGAAATATTCCAAGGCCTTGGGTAGAGCCGAGGGATCTATATTACAACGATAATTACTTTAAATTGAAAAATACGGGGAAATCCATGATCTCCCAGTTTTGCGGCTTCTTTCCAGCAGCACAGCAGCGCACCATGCTGACAGCACAGCCACTCGAGCTTGATCCTTCTTCAACCATATTAACCTGGTCAGGGTTCAGCATGCCGGCACTCCGGAAGTTGTTCTTAAGGTTAGCGATGACCATCCTTCCCTGATTGGGTGCCCTTCCTCTGAGTTTGGCCAGCCATTTCTCCCTCTTGTCAGATGCCAGCCTCTCCCAATCAGCAAGACTTGGGATGTACCCAATACCGAACCTTTCAATGTTTCCTCTCAACTGGACAGGTATTACAATTCCTTGAGCAGCTTTTCCTAGGTCCTTACCGACCTGATACCCATGTCCTAGCATCACCTTTGCAATCATCATGTCAGCCTTGGACCACTTAGGCTTCCAAAGAGGCTCACTTTCAATGAAGACAGCATTTGAGATCTCCAATCCTTGGAAGGCAGTCTCAAAGGACTCTTCCGCTGCTTCCACATAATATTCAGGTGGTGATCGGTTTATCAATGTTTCTTCCTCTCTGTAGATCACTATCAGCTTTCCCTCAGCCACAAACTTGAGTTTCTGATGAAGCGAGGATGGCACTGCCCCAGCAGCATGTATCCAAGGATGTCCTAGCAGGCAGCTGTAGGAGGAACTGATGTCCATCACTTGGAAGATGACATAAAACACTTCGGGGCCTACCTGCAGCGGCACTTCTACTTCTCCAAAAACTTCCTTCACTGGCCCATCAAATGCTCTGACCAAGGTAGAGCTCGGCTTCAGATATGAGCAGTCTACATTCAGCTTATTCATTGTAGACTTAGGTAGCACATTCAAGGATGAGCCATTATCAATGAGCACCCTGGCAAGTATATAGTCCCCACACTTGACTGAGATGTGAAGAGCTTGATTATGATCCTTTCCCGCCAGAGGAAGCTCAGTGTCTGAGAAAGTCAAGTAATTGGATGCTACAATGTTGCCAACAATACCATCAAGCTGGTTTACTGTAATGTCATGGGAGACGTGGGCTTCATTCAAGATCTTCAACAGAGCAGCACGATGTGCCTCTGAACTAAGCAACAAAGAGAGCATTGAGATCTTGGATGGAGTTTGACTCAGCTGATCTACCACCCGATATTCACTCTGTTTCATTACTTTCAGGAATTCTTGAGCTTCTTTGTCTGATACCCTTCTGACTTCTACAGTTTCTTTGTCTTTTCCCTTACGGGCCCTTTCTTCATCTGTTTTTGATTGCTCTCCCCTGAGGTTTTCAGGAGCATACAACCTTCCACTCCTTGTAATGCCGCTACTCCCAGCGATGTTAGTTATATCCAAAGTGCCCTTAGGGACCTCCGCTTGCATCTGCACATTGTAGCTCCTTGGAATCATCCTAGTCTCTCTACTAGGGGTAACAGCGGGTACTGGAATAACAACAGTCGAAGGTCTCGTCACAGCTGGGCTGGAATTCAGACTACAGGGGATTTCAATCGGTCTCCTGAAGCCTTCGTTGCCTGATTGCAAGGTAGATACACTTTCTTCCTTTTCCTGAATTCCCACTTGTACCAGGTGTCTATCTAAGAGATCTTGGAGAATTGGTTTAAAGCCTTCACATGTCCCAATACAGCGAGGATTATCACAGGTGTCTTTCCTAGCACACCCCTCTTTGATAACACCAAGACGGCATAATTCAGCATGGATGACATCCAGAGGCATCTGAATGCAATCAACCTCTCTAATCAAACACTGACCACCCTGATCGTCAATGGCATTGGCAGAAGATCCTCCGTGCGCTGGCAACGGATTGGTGGTTACATTGGGTTGCTTAAATGATATGCTCTTCGCATCAATCAAGTCTTGCACCACGTACTTGAATGCCTTACAATCCTCCACCACATGACCTACTGCTCCGGAATGAAAGGCGCAGGTAGCATTTGCATTATATCCTCTGGGATAGGGAGGCTGGTATGGCTTCATTTGACGAGTATTGATTACTTTATTGGCGATGAGATAATTGAACAAGTCCGTGTAGGACACGGGAATAGGATCGAAGACAACAGGCTTCATTTCACTGTAGTTCTGGTACTGGTGGTTTGACTGAAATGGTTGTGCAGGTGGTGCCTGAGAAGGAACCGGAATAGCTTGCGGAGGATTGCTGTGTGATGGACCACTGGCTCCGATAATTGCATTGGTTTCACCCTCTTTCTTCTTGTGGGATCCAGAAAAAGGCTTTTTCTGACTGGAAGGAGGTGTTGGGCCATGAGCTATTCTTCCGCTGCGCATGCCGTTCTCTTCTCTTTCTCCTGTGACGACCATCTCAGAGAAATTCGAGGCTACGCTGCCAACCAACCTATCATAATACACCGCAGGAAGGGTTTCCATAAATATGTGGACCATTTCTTTGTCCAGTAGAGGGGGTTTTACTTGAGCAGCGGGGTTCCTCCACCTCTGAGCGTACTCCTTGAACGACTCATTATCCTTCTTAGACATGGATTGTAGCTGAGCCCTATCCGGAGCCAAATCATTGTTGTACTGGTATTGACGAATAAAAGCATCCGCCATGTCTTTCCAGCAACGGATATTAGTTGGCTCCAACTGCATGTACCAGTCAAGGGGAGCTCCAGCTAAACTTTCCTGAAAGCAATGCATCATCGGGTTATCATCACGGGCATGGGCAATCATTTTCCGGCAGTACATTGTCACATGACTAACTGGGCAAGTCGTCCCTCTGTATTTGTCAAAAGTTGGTGCTTTGAACTTGGGAGGCAGGACTAAATTAGGGACCAAGCACCGCTCATTGGCATTTCTGGCCCGGGAACCTGCTCCTTCAACAGCTCTTAATCTCTCTTCTAGCATCTGATACTGACTTCTAGCTTCAGCAGGGTAATTCTGTGGGAAACCACCGACACCATAGTGAGGGTTATTCATTGATACCACGGCCGGAGTCATGT
This sequence comes from Astragalus membranaceus, assembly GCA_039519185.1. Taxonomy (NCBI): domain Eukaryota; kingdom Viridiplantae; phylum Streptophyta; class Magnoliopsida; order Fabales; family Fabaceae; genus Astragalus; species Astragalus membranaceus. Next base: position 97,928,662 of record CM076851.1, read on the forward strand.
GTGGGTGAGCAACATTCTGAGGAATTGGGCCCCGTACTTGTGGATGAACCATTATTGGCGAATTGAAACCCGCCGGAGTTCCTGGAGCAGTAGCAGGGATTGGGATCTGAATCTGGGCTTGAGGCATCCCCGTTCCAACTTCATTCACCACTATGTCAGGCTGAGCTTTCCCCGCGGTTCCTGAAGGATCTCCTCCAGGGTTTGCATTAGTAGCAGGAGGCGTATAGCCTAGTGGGAGACCATAGGGAGGCCATTGCACAGCTTGAAGGGCTTGAGAGATCCCAGACCCAGGAGGGGGAGGAGGATTGTTTACCCCAGCAGCAGTAGCTTCAGCCGTGCCAGCATCTCTTAAGGCACCCAACACTCTTATGACCTCCGCCATTTGAGCCTTTATGACTTCCATCTCCGCTTGAATGAGTTGATTCCCTTGATTCTGACCATGCTGACCCTGACCATTAGGATTCGGACTTCCTGGAATTCCGTCATTCTGATGTGGCTGTGGATTTCCCTGATCAGCGTCGCCTTGATTGTTTTCCATGTTTCTTGCTTGCAGACGCGTCCAATAGTGATGACTAACCAGCTTGCCTGACTTTCTGTTGACGGAACACGCTTATGAACACAAGAATGAATAAATGAATGCAATGCGAATGAATGCATGTTTGATTTGTTTTGGGCCGAGAATCGCAATGTATTATGTCATGTCATAGATACGCAGGTAGATCTTTGATTATTTTTATCATTATATTACTTTTTGGATCATAATGAAATTGGAATCTGGAAGCGAAACAGGTGTATTTCATGCATTTGTAAGAATGCTTCAAATTCTGAATCCAAAAGTACAATATTCCGATACAACGATTGAAAAAGGAAAAGTACAATAAAAACAAGAATGGAAAATTACAATAAGGAAGCTCAAATACAAAGAGCTTTGAAATTTCCACTCCCTTTCCTTTTGTTGTTGGTAGAGGTACTTCTGGTTTTCTCTTTGGCTTCCTCGACTAGGGCTTTACAGTACTCCACAAATTTGTACACCTCAAGCGGGGTGTTGAGGGGATGCATCTCAATTTCAGCTTTTCTTAATTTCTTGGGCACATCCGCAAGAGCCTGGTTGGCCAACTCTGATAGCTTGGAGAACCTATCCTTCCAGTGTTGAACTTCATCCCTCAGCTCAATGATGACTGCCTGCTCTTCAATCCTACCGAGCAGCTCAACATAGCGATGTTCCCAATACTGAATTTCATCCCTCACTTGCCGGTATGCATCGCTGATGTAACAAAGATTCCTCTTCAACTCATCAGAATCCTCTTGTTCTGCTCTCTGGGCCCGCCGACATTCTCTGAGGATGTTCTCAAATGAGTCTCTCTCTTGCACAACACTGTCTAACTTACTCTCCCATTCAGCTTGTAGCATGCAGGATTCTCTTTTTGACTTGGCAAGCAAGCTTTTCGCAGTTCTCCCTTCCATTTTTGCCTCATCGCATAATTCTTTCCACTGATTGGCTTCTTCAATGGCCTTCTTCTCTTTCAAGCTTCGCCTCTTAATTTCCCCCTTGGCTCCTTGCAGATACCTTTGAACTTCTAACTTACTCTTCTCTTCCCCTTTTAGTTTCTGACTGAACTCCTCAATAGCAGCAGACTTGAGAGCACTCTCTTCTTCCAATCTTTTGTTCTTCAGAGCCATCTTCTCTATCTCCGCTTGCAAAGATATCTTCTCTTCCTCTGCCTTCATCAGAGCCAACTTGACCTCGCCTAACTCTTCGACAACAGGAACACTAGCGTCTTCCCTCTCAACTTGCAATGCTTTTTGGTAAGGCAATTGAACACTCTGGATCCTTTTTCCAAGCCACTGAGTGAAGGTAATACCACTAGTCCTCTGAGCAAGCTCTACTTTTCCCCTACGAATCACCGTACCCCATGCTTGCAAGACCTTTCTAAGCAAACTGTCATCTTTTGGACCTCCTTCAAAGATGTAAAACGGGAATAACATCTCTTCAGTAGGAGAATTCCTCATCGGATATCCCAATTGCCTCAGAGTCAGAGACGGGTTGTAGTTGATGCATCCTTTAGTGCCCATCAGTGGAACATTCTGAAAACCACCGCAATGGAAGACTACCTCAGGTCTATCCCCCCAGCATGATGGAAGATACCAACAGACTGAGTGCTCATCTAGGCCCCCTAAAATTTGGATCCACTCTTGAATACTCATAGCTTTCACCTCACAAGTTATAGCATAGTCAATCAACTTTTCCACTCGTATTGGATTGGTGAAAGCATGAATAAGAAGCCAAGCATACAACAGGTGAGAAGAGCAAGAGATTTTCTTCCTTCTCAAGTCACAATGATGAGTAAGAGCAGAATAGGTGTCAGCAAGGATTGCAGGAATTGGATTGATAGGGCTCTTCGCATTTTGAAAAGCTAAGAAGATGCCAATGACAGTCACATCCACATGTTTCTCGATCTGCGGGAAGAGAACAACCCCGAAGATTGTTAAGGCTAGGACTTGCTTGAAGACAACCCAATTTTTACTTCTGGCATTGGCTTCCATTAAACCCTCAAGGTAGCTCTGCGGGAAACCTATCACATTGTTTCTCTTCTGCTTTTGGAGTTTCAGATCTTTTACACTCACTTGTAACAATGCAGCAAACCTCTCATCTGTGTAGTACTGTTCTTGATACCGGTAAGGGATAGCTTCTGCCTGAGTAAACCCCAAAATCTGCTGATATTCTTCCAATGTGGGAGCCAGTTGAAAATTTTTGAAAAGAAAGCACCTGATTTCAGAGTCATAGAATCTACTCAGAGCCACAATAGCCTCAATCTGCACCTCTAGCAACAACAACTTCCGGAGATTCCCAAAGGCACTATCAAAAGATCCCCGCTCAATCGGTCCCATCAATGCAACACACTTCTTCAGACTAGTCACATCTACCTTTCTTACAACTGGGTACCTTGGAGTATACACCGTTTCTCTTATGGATTCCATGTCGTATCTATGACAAGATTTCTTATTACTTATGATCCTCAGCAAGCAAACCATGATGAAATGCAAAGATGCATGCGAAAATTGTCGAAAATGTATGTTTTATGCAAAGGATGTATGCAAATGATGATGATGTTTTATGCCTATGCAACTTAGAGAAAAGTCCTTATTGGCAGTGGGTCAAAATTTTTTTGGAAATGCGGGCCGTACGTTATATCATATGGACCGGTAAGAGAAAGGCTACAGCGGTAACTCTTCCTCCCTTTTTTGAAAATAAAGTGAGTCATATGTCACTTCGTACGGACCGGAGAAAGAGAGGCTACAACGGCAACTCTTTCTTCTTTTTCTCTTTTGAAAATCTTCTTCTTTTTTCTTTTAGGAAAGACATGCCTAAACTACAATGCAACATACAATTTGTATGCCCTTGTGTCCTACAAAAGGTGGGGGAACCTAGGCTCTAAGGCAACTCAAAAGGGATCCTCCCATGTAGTTCTAAACACTTCCTCACAATGGCTACCAGAGCTAAATCTCTCTCATGATAACACCCACAACGATGGAATGCCATCTGGTGTGAGGTACAATGGACCAATTGCCAGTCATTACTCATTTCCACTCTCCTAAGTTTTGTCAGACCTTGGGTTTTAGGCCCCTCTCAAAGCACATAATCATAAGGGTATGAGTGTGTGTGGCAAGGACATACCACTTATGTAACACCCCGATAAATTCTAATATATAGAACTACCGAAATGCACTAAATGACATACATCAGAGTAACTTCCTGTTATTGAAATATTGAACACAACTAAAATTTTCGATAATACATATCGATTGGTTCTCTGAACCTCATTAGCTTCCTGAAAATGCTTAAGTTCAAACTTAAGACTTGTACATAATCCTGGTGTTCAATACTCAAAACATAAAGTAGCGGAAACGATTTTACAACTTAAACAACGAAAGTTATACAATCGAAACATCGAAACAATAAATGGGACAAAGGTCTAAAACATGAAATTAGGTCTTCAATGACTCCAAGAGTCACACCAGCTAACCGTGCTTTATTGCCTTTGTTTTCCCCTGTTTCTCTGTAAAAACCACAAATATGAAGGGTGAGATAAACATTATCTCAGTGAGTCCTATCGAGACCCCTTACTAACTCTAGCGGTTCATTTATGCTTTACTTTGACTCGTGGCTCTAAAAAGCAACCACGTGGAAATATATTAAGTTCCTGTAACCGTCATGCTCATGGCCCTCCTAAGCGACACATGAAGCATGCAATCTTTGTTCCATGTTTTTAGCATAACACCTCAGTCTACCTATTTTATAGGTATCTCTTGACTTTGGTGAACCCATCCCGCTATTTCTAGTGGGGGAAACATTCTTGAGTCTAGGTTTTGGGGCTCATGACTTCCCCTCCCCTAGTATGCTAACCTCTAAGGGTCGTCACCCTTTTTCCTCTTGTATTTATTATACATTTTCAGTCTGTGTACCCGCAATGGGCTGTTAGTCATTTCAGTCAAGTACCATGTACCATATCAGTCAAATACAGTGTATAATATCAGTCAAATACCGTGTATTATTATCATTCTTGACATATGTACTCTCGCGTTCTCTAAGTGCGGTCTTCCATTTTATTCATAACACACAAACTTTCTATCGAACATGTTCAATCTCATACCATTGTTACCTTTACATTGTTGTGGAACCTTGGGGAATGGATTAGAAGAGGATTGGAATCATTTGGAATGAATAAAAAGGTACTTTGAATTTGAAGGTCAGAAAGTCTCACACGACTCGTGCATGTAGGCGCACGACCCGTGCGGGGTTGAACGGTTTGTATTAGATTTCCAGAAAGATACGCACGACCCGTGCGACTAAGCGCACGATCCGTGCGTTATCCATTAAAATTATAAAAAGTTCCAGAGACATACGCACGACCCGTGCGACTAGGCGCACGATCCGTGCGTTGTTTAAAATTCCAGTTCCTACCGTATCAGATGGGGGCGCACGACCCGTGCTCATAGGCACACGATCCGTGCGTCTCTATCAGTTTTCCAGAAAACAGACTTTTCATGAGTTTTTCCATTCCGTTCCGATTCCAAAATCCCTTCCGGTCGAGACCCAAACTCAAACACACATTGAAATAATATATCATAGCATTCCACAACAATCAATCAAACAATATATGATTTAAGTCACGATCCTTTTGAGAAAACGGTTTTCGAATAGTTTCCTTTCGTTACCGGAAATGCGTGACAAGAGTTTTCGAAAAGTAAAGACTCAGACACAAACACATTCCCTAAGCGAGTTATAGAACTCACCCGAAGTGATGAAAATCACTCAAACGGCGAATCTAGCAGTTGACGCGTTCGAATAGCCTCACGAACCGTCTCCGAACTCGCTCCAAAAACTGAACCCGAACTTCCCAAGGATCTAAGACTCGAACTCAGCAACTCAAATGAGCTTCAAACAGGTTTGTTGCTTGGATGTGAGCTTTGGTACTGAATATAGGACTACAACAAGGACATGCAACTATTTGGAGCATCAACACTCCATTTTTGAGCTTGGAGCTTCAAAGGTGCACAAATGGTGATTTGTGATGAAGTGGGTTGATGGGAGATTTCTGGGCATCAATGTATAGAGGAAGAAGAATGATGAACAATGGTGGTTTTGGATTCAACATGCATGAACAATGGAGGTTGAGTCCCTTCCCTTTCTTCTCCACTCTCTCTCTCGAATTCTCCCCTCCCTCTCTCTACTTCTATGCTGATTTTCAGAATGAGAAAAAAATGAAAAGGGGTGGGAGTGAGGGAGTTGACTTAGTCAGCTGAAACCTCATTTAATGAGGTAAAAGGACCAAAATACCCCTACTCTCTAATTTTCTCTTAAATTACTCCTAACACCACACTAATCCCATAACTCACTAACTTATCATAATAATGCAATTATGCACAATTATAATTTATTAATTAGCAACATCACATAATTAATGCAAACTAATCAACTTAACCTCGTGCTAATTTAATTAAATCTAATTAGCTAATTAGGGGATGTTACAATCACCCCAACTTTTAAAATTTTGTCCCCAAAATTGACAAAACATACCTTACTCGAACAAATAAGGATATTTCTCCCACATGCTCTCCTCTACTTCCCATGTCGCTTCGTCCGATGACGTACCGTCCCAAAGCACCTTGACAATAGGAATTGACCTCGTTCGGAGCATTTTCTCGCCACGTTCAATGATCCTGATTGGAGTAGGCTAATAAGATAAATCCGGTTTGATGTCAATCGCCTCATAACTTAATGGTTGATTCGGATCATGAATATACTTCCTTAACTGCGATACATGAAACACATCATGTAATCTGGATAATTCTGGAGGTAAAGCAATGCGATACGCTACCGGGCCAACTCGCTCGACAATCTGGAAAGGTCCGACATACCGAGGACTGAGCTTCTTCGCACGCAAAGCAATACCGGTTCCGATGGTTGGAGAAAGCTTCAAAAAGACATGGTCTCCTTCTTTGAATTCTAACGGCCTTCTTGTCTTATCCGCGTAACTCTTTTGTCGACTCTGCGCGGCTTTCATCCTTTCTCTTATTTGACGGATCTTCTCCAAAGTCTCACGGACCAAATCCGGTCCCAACAATCTCTGCTCACCTACATCCCACCAACACAATGGTGTTCTGCACTTCCTTCCATACAATGCTTCATATGGAGCCATTCCGATACTAGAATGATAACTGTTGTTGTATGAAAATTCCACCAATGGAAGATGATCCTCCCACCTGCCTCCACTATCGAGTACACAAGCTCTCAACATATCCTCCAATGTCTGGATTGTCCTCTCAGTCTGCCCGTCTGTCTGTGGATGATAAGCGGTGCTAACACACACCTTTGTTCCCAACGCCATATTCAATGCTCTCCAAAATCGAGATGTGAACTTGGGATCTCGATCACAGATGATTATTGTAGGGATTCCATGCAACTTAACAATATTCTTGAGATACTCGTCTGCTAACTTAGCAACCTTGTGATTCGAACGCACTGGAATAAAATGAGCGGACTTGGTCAGGCGATCCACCACTACCCAAATAGAATCATTTCCGGCTTGGGACCGTGGCAACCCCATTACAAACTCCATAGAAATGCTTTCCCATTTCCATTCAGGTACCTTCAACGGTTGCAACTGGCCACCTGGCTTCTGGTGCTCTATCTTAACCCTTTGACAAGTCAAGCATCGAGACACAAACTCTGCAATATCCACTTTCATACCCGGCCACCAGTACAATTGCTTCAAATCTCGATACATCTTGGTAGACCCAGGATGTATTGAGAACTGACTCTTGTGAGCCTCCTCTAAAACTTGCCTCTTCACATCCTCATCATTCGGCACACAGATTCTGCCATCAAAACAAATTACACCATCACCGTCTTCTGTGTAACCCGGCAATCTCTTCTGCGCTTGCAGTTCTACATCACCTTCTTGGGCTGAGCGAATTAGATCTCTCAAGGGACTTGAAATCCGAACGTGACTCAACACCAACATGTTCCTTCTTGACTTCACTCTCAAATTGAGGTCTCTAAATGATTCCAACAATGACATCTCGTGCATCATCAACTCTGCAGTATGGATTGATTTTCTGCTTAAAGCATCGGCAACAACATTAGCCTTACCAGGATGGTACTTCAATTCAAAATCATAATCCTTCAGGAATTCTACCCATCTCCTCTGTCTGTTGTTCAACTCCTTTTGGTCAAACAGATACTTAAGGCTCTTGTGGTCACTAAAGACTTCGAAACGAGACCCATACAGGTAATGTCTCCAAATCTTTAGGGCAAACACAGTCGCCGCCAATTCTAAATCATGAGTTGGGTAATTCTCTTCATGCGGCTTCAACTGTCTGGAGGCATAAGCAACTACTTGTTGATTCTGCACTAGGACACATCCCAAACCCTTACCAGAGGCGTCGCAATAGATTTGGAATCCTACGGACGGATCTGGAAGAATCAGGATAGGTGCAGAAGTCAAACGATCCTTCAATTCCGCAAAACAATTACTACAGTCTGAGTCCCAAACAAACGGCTGACCCTTGCGAGTTAACCGAGTGAGTGGAAGAACCAGCTGGGAAAATCCTTGAATGAACCTTCGATAATACCCAGCCAATCCCAAGAAACTTCTTACCTCAGTAACCGTAGACGGTTGTTCCCAGTCTACCACAGCTTCAATCTTACTGGGGTCCACTGCAACACCTTCCTGAGATATCACATGACCCAGAAACTTAACTTCGGGCATCCAAAAATCACATTTGGATGGCTTAGCATACAACTTCTTCTCTCGGAGTACGTTCAGAACAATCCGGAGATGTTGCACATGCTCCTCAATCGTCTTAGAGAACACCAAGATATCATCAATGAACACTACCACAAACTGATCCAGATAGGGATTAAAAATCCGATTCATATAATCCATGAATACGGCTGGAGCATTGGTCAAACCGAAGGGCATCACTACGAATTCATAGTGTCCATACCTCGTACGGAAAGCGGTCTTCGGGACGTCCAAAGCTCGAACTCTGATTTGGTGATAGCCGGACCTTAAATCAATCTTTGAAAATACAGAAGCTCCCCTCAACTGATCCAGCAAATCATCAATTCTCGGTAGAGGGTACTTGTTCTTGACAGTCAGCTTATTCAACTGACGATAATCAATACACAATCTCATACTTCCGTCCTTCTTCTTTACGAGCAACACTGGAGCACCCCATGGTGAGGCACTCGGCCGGATGAATCGTTTGGAAATTAGCTCCTCCAGTTGAACTTTCAATTCTCTCAACTCTAATGGCGACATTCGATACGGGGCTATAGAAATAGGTCCAGTGCCTGGAACCAACTCTATAGAAAATTCCACCTCACGATCCGGAGGAAATGAAGGAACTTCATCGGGAAACACATCAAGAAATTCATTAACAACTTGCACGGAAGATAAATCCTGACCTGTCTCAGTGGATGCAGACAGCATCATGACATAAGCTTCTGCGCCTTGGAACAGATAGTTACTGGCCGAAGTGAAAGAAATAACAGCTTCAGAATCGGGCGGTTGTAGCTCCACTGGCTCGGAGGCGAAACCTATAGTTCGATGGAAGCAATCTATAGTTACATGGTTGGCCGTCATCCAACTCATGCCTAGGACGACGTCCATGCCCTTCATTGGTAAACAAATGAAGTCTACTACAAAATTCCTGTCTCCAATGGATAGAAGACAATTTTCACATATCGCTTGGGTCTTAACACTACCTTCAGCAGCGGTCTTAATGGAGATTGGTTGAGGCAAAGGAGTTAAAGCCAATCCCAACCGTTCGGCACAAATTTGAGATATAAAACAATGGGTCGCACCCGAATCATATAAAATACTAACGGAGTTATTAAAAAGAGATCCCATACCCCTTAGTAGATTATCTGACGGTGTGACCTTCTGGGCGTCCAAGGTGTAAACTCTTCCATGGGTTGTAGTAGCAGCAGGGTTACTTCCTTGACTCTTTTCTTTCTCTGGGCAGTCCCGTGCATAATGACCGTCTTTCTTGCAGAAATAACACTGGTTGGATCCCATCTGGCATTTACCCTGATGGTACTTTCCACAGTTGGAACACGTACTGAACCTTGAGGAGTTCGACGACTGAACCTGCTTCCCCTTGTTGGAGTTGTGCTTGGGACCCGTGTGATTGTTGGATGATCCAACATTCTTCTTATTCTGATGGAATAATTTCCTGCTTGCATATAACCTCTTCAAGTCACTCTCAGCTATGTGTGCTTGTTGAACCATGGCAGCATAGTTAGTATAAGCAAAAGAACTCAAACTCTGAGCAATGTCTTCCCTTAGCCCATACTTGAACCTTTCGGTTTTCCACTTGTCATTGGGAGCATACCCGGCCAAACCGAAGAATTGATATAACTCTTCGAACTTAGCCGCGTACTGACCCACAGTTGAGCTTCCTTGAGTGAGAGTCAGAAATTCGTTCTCTTTGTCGAACCTCATGGCCGTTGGAAAGAACTGCTCCAAAAATACCTGCTTGAAATGTTCCCAAGTCTGGGGAGTATCCATAGTTACCATCATGGCTTTGGCATTAGTCCACCAGTTGTTAGCCTCGCCTTTCAGCATATGAGTTGCCAATCTCAGCTTGTCCTCATCAGTGACTTGCATAGCTACGAAAATCTTCTCTATATCATCTAGCCAATGTTGGGCTTCCATAACATCCGGTCCTCCTTTGAACTCGGACGGCTTCATTTTCAGAAATTCAGAGAAAACCCTCCATGGGTCAACCTGAGGCTCATGGACTTGCTGAGGCTGAGCTTGGGCATTCTGCTGCATTTGCAACATATCTTCCATCATCTCCTGTTGTCTCTCGATCACGCTCTACATCCATGCAGAATGCGGATCAATCGGTGGGTTATTCCTCGATCCCCCTGCCATAATTCTGCAAATGATACACCAAGTATTAAGTTGATCAGTCTCAATGTCTCTTAGCATCATAAGAAGCAAGATAGCAGAATTACTCGAGGGACAAAACCACCCTAACTGTCTAAGCCCGACTAGGTCGAACTGCTCTGATACCATAATGTAACACCCCGATAAATTCTAATATATAGAACTACCGAAATGCACTAAATGGCATACATCAGAGTAACTTCCTGTTATTGAAATATTGAACACAACTAAAATTTTCGATAATACATATCGATTGGTTCTCGGAACCTCATAAACTTCCTGAAAATGCTTAAGTTCAAACTTAAGACTTGTACATAATCCTGGTGTTCAATACTCAAAACATAAAGTAGCAGAAACGATTTTACAACTTAAACAATGAAAGTTATACAATCGAAACATCGAAACAATAAATGGGACAAAGGTCTAAAACATGAAATTAGGTCTTCAATGACTCCAAGAGTCACACCAGCTAACCGTGCTTTATTGCCTTTGCTTTCCCTTGTTTCTCTGTAAAAACCACAAATATGAAGGGTGAGATAAACATTATCTCAGTGAGTCCTATCGAGACCCCTTACTAACTCTAGCGGTTCATTTATGCTTTACTTTGACTCGTGGCTCTAAAAAGCAACCACGTGGAAATATATTAAGTTCCTGTAACCGTCATGCTCATGGCCCTCCTAAGCGACACATGAAGCATGTAATCTTTGTTCCATGTTTTTAGCATAACACCTCAGTCTACCTATTTTATAGGTATCTCTTGACTTTGGTGAACCCATCCCGCTATTTCTAGTGGGGGAAACATTCTTGAGTCTAGGTTTTGGGGCTCATGACTTCCCCTCCCCTAGTATGCTAACCTCTAAGGGTCGTCACCCTTTTTCCTCTTGTATTTATTACACATTTTCAGTCTGTGTACCCGCAATGGGCTGTTAGTCATTTCAGTCAAGTACCATGTACCATATCAGTCAAATACAGTGTATAATATCAGTCAAATACCGTGTATTATTATCATTCTTGACATATGTACTCTCACGTTCTCTAAGTGCGGTCTTCCATTTTATTCATAACACACAAACTTTCTATCGAACATGTTCAATCTCATACCATTGTTACCTTTACATTGTTGTGGAACCTTGGGGAATGGATTAGAAGAGGATTGGAATCATTTGGAATGAATAAAAAGGTACTTTGAATTTGAAGGTCAGAAAGTCTCACACGACTCGTGCGTGTAGGCGCACGACCCGTGCGGGGTTGAACGGTTTGTTGAAGATTTCCAGAAAGATACCCACGACCCGTGCGACTAAGCGCACGATCCGTGCGTTATCCATTAAAATTATAAAAAGTTCCAGAGACATACGCACGACCCGTGCGACTAGGCGCACGATCCGTGCGTTGTTTAAAATTCCAGTTCCTATCGTATCAGATGGGGGCGCACGATCCGTGCTCATAGGCACACGATCCGTGCGTCTCTATCAGTTTTCCAGAAAACAGACTTTTCATGAGTTTTTCCATTCCGTTCCGATTCCAAAATCCCTTCCGGTCGAGACCCAAACTCAAACACACATTGACATAATATATCATAGCATTCCACAACAATCAATCAAACAATATATGATTTAAGTCACGATCCTTTTGAGAAAACAGTTTTCGAATAGTTTCCTTTCGTTACCGGAAATGCGTGACAAGAGTTTTCGAAAAGTAAAGACTCAGACACAACCACATTCCCTAAGCGAGTTATAGAACTCACCTGAAGTGATGAAAATCACTCAAACGACGAATCTAGCAGTTGACGCGTTCGAATAGCCTCACGAACCGTCTCCGAACTCGCTCCAAAAACTGAACCCGAACTTCCCAAGGATCTAAGACTCGAACTCAGCAACTCAAATGAGCTTCAAACAGGTTTGTTGCTTGGATGTGAGCTTTGGTACTGAATATAGGACTACAACAAGGACATGCAACTATTTGGAGCATCAACACTCCATTTTTGAGCTTGGAGCTTCAAAGGTGCACAAATGGTGATTTGTGATGAAGTGGGTTGATGGGAGATTTCTGGGCATCAATGTATAGAGGAAGAAGAATGATGAACAATGGTGGTTTTGGATTCAACATGCATGAACAATGGAGGTTGAGTCCCTTCCCTTTCTTCTCCACTCTCTCTCTCGAATTCTCCCCTCCCTCTCTCTACTTCTATGCTGATTTTCAGAATGAGAAAAAAATGAAAAGGGGTGGGAGTGAGGGAGTTGACTTAGTCAGCTGAAACCCCATTTAATGAGGTGAAAGGACCAAAATACCCCTACTCTCTAATATTCTCTTAAATTACTCCTAACACCACACTAATCCCATAACTCACTAACTTATCATCATAATGCAATTGTGCACAATTATAATTTATTAATTAGCAACATCACATAATTAATGCAAACTAATCAACTTAACCTCGTGCTAATTTAATTAAATCTAATTAGCTAATTAGGGGACGTTACAACTTAAAACTACCCAACACACATCACCCCACCTGCAAATGAAAACCCAGAACAGTCCAGACAAAAGCAAGTAATAACATGTTGTCTACCCTAGGGTTTAATATCAAATAAGCTAGCCTAGAGTTTCAACAACAATCAAGTGCATTGCTTACCTCAAGAAAGGGAGCCAAGAGGAGGGGATCATGATAGAATTGGGGAGAAATGCATGAGCTTACCTTGAAGGAAGGGAGCAAAGAAGAAGGGAACATGATTGGGATTAGGGAAATGCATGAGGGTACTAAGAACATAAGCAAGGAGGAGGAAGGAAAAACAAACACGGAAGAAAAGAAAACAAATGCACATGCATACAACATGATAAGAAAGAAAAGGAAACTGAAAGGGATAGAAGGAAAGAAGGTATCCAAATCAAATCAATATCACAAACCACACATTTAATTAATTAGGCTTGACCCACTTAAAAAGGAAACGTCCCCAGTGAAGTCGCCAGCTGTTGCACCCGAAAAGGTCCCTGAGGGGATTTTTCTTCGTTTACAACTTTTTAAAACAATGAAGTCGCCACCAATATTTTTTATAAGGAAAATATTGAAGAAAAACCTTTTTGGAAAGCGGATGGCCTTTTGGAAAACCGGAGGATTTGGGTTCGGGGGTCGGTTAGGTATGGGGAAGGTATTAGCACCCCACACCTCCTTTCTACCGAAAGGGAACCTTTAATTAAACGTGTGGTTTTAAGTGTTGATTTGGAAAATACTTAAATTTGCCTCAAAGGGAATGAGAAGACTTAATGAAAATTCTATTTTTGGCGCTTGACAAGAGTTAGCCGCTTGCTCCTACGTATCTCCCGGTGCGATGGAGAATTCAAAGCTACGTAGTTCTTGTTTGTCCTGAAAAAAGGTTTTTGTCTTTTATCTTGTTTAGGTGAGTTTTCGCAATAGGGATGAGGATTCGCGATGACCAAGCAACAACGGTTTAGAGTGGTCACACTACTAACTCTTTTGAAAATGAAATCATCATCAACAACCAAACGGCAACGGCGCGAGTGATCATTAATGATAATCGGTTTTGCTTTTGATTCGAGTGTTCGCGATGACCAAACAACAACGGTTTAGAGTGGCCGCACTACTAACTCTTTTGAAAATGAAATCATCATTAACAACCAAACGGCAACGGCGCGAGTGATCATTAATGATAATTGGGTTTTGCTTAAGTTGGAGTGTTCATGAAGACCAAACAACAACGGTTTAGAGTGGTCACACTACTAATTCCTTTGAAAATGAAATTATCGTTAACAACCAAACGGCAACGGCGCGAGTGATCATTAAAGATAATTGGTTATTACTTTAGGTAATCAAAAGGGTTTTCGCAATCGAATTGATTTTTGGTTTGTGAGATGGCTTCTTGATGTTTGAAAGTGTTCTTGGTTATGAAAAAGATTTGAAATTGTAAATGTTACTAACGAGTAACAAATTGTAGTATAATTTGAATGCGACATGGTTTTGAGGTGTTACTAACGAGTAACAAAGGTTTTGAACTTTGAAGTCGGATTACAAAGTCAGTGCGATCATCAAAACAAGCAAGCAAATCGTGAACACCAATTCAATACTTAATCACATAACAAGCACAAAAACAAGTATAAATGAATAAGAACACATGTGCATCAAGACTAGGGGGCTAGCCTATCCTTTGCAATTACTTACATTAACAAGTGAGAATGCATCAAGACTAGAGTTAGTCCATCCCTTGCCAAAACCTACACAAACTCCAAGAATCAACACCACAATTGCAAGTGAGGATGCATCAAGATTAGGACAACCTATCCTTTACAAAACCTACACGAACCCAAAATTACATTTACACAAACCTTTCAAGGTGAATGCCATCATAGGCCAAATTGGCCTTCAAGCATTCACGCATTATTTAACTATCATAAAAGGAAACCTAAATTTGTGTCTTCCTACTCATTAAGAATTATAAAAGAGAGATTGAATCATTTCTAGGTAATCCTCCTCACTTAGATCGAGGTGCACTAGGCGCAAGTGAGAGTCACTTTACCAATCATCAACCTAAGACAAATTATAAAGTAATTCATAAGAATAAGCAATCTCATACACTAAAAGGAGGGTTGAATCACCTAGAGCAATCTTCATCACTTAGAACAAAGTCACTAGGCACAAGTGAGAATCTGTTTGCCTATCATCAGTTTAAACAACACTTAAACTAAAAGGGTTGAATCATATAGAACAATCCTCATCACTTTAAGCAAGGTGCACTAGGCACAAGTGAGAGTCATATTGCCTATCATCAACTTAAAATGATAAGCAAACATATAAAAACCCTATTTATTCACAATATGCGACCCAAATACATAACCAAGAACCCATTTATTTTTGAAAGCAAGTGAGATAATATGAGAAAACGAGCTAGATTACAATTTTTGGTAAAGGTTCATGTGATTAGGCAAAGAAATGCACAAAACTAACATAAACCCTATTTTTCTACAAGTATGCGAAACATAATATGCCATAAAACAACATTTTATTTCATGAAATGCAAGGGTCAAGATCCAAATCAACACAAATCATCAATCATTCAAGGGTGAGAAGCACCATAAGCACCCAAGCCTCCCTAAGTGCTTGTCAAAGTGCTTATGACACTTCTCACCAACAACAATCAACAATATGAGGATATAAAGATGATAGGATAAATGATTTTGCATTTTTGAAGCAAGAACTCAAATATGATGCAAGGTTTTAAGGATTTTACCTTAACTCCAAGTTAGAAAGTGAGATGAGAAGATGAAACTAGACACAAATCAACAAAACTCCAAGGTTCTTCAAAGAAATACCCACGCAAATATGATGATCAAACCCACTTGGTGATGATGCTTGAACTTTGAATGAGAAATGGAGGGAGTATGTGAAAGAGGGATGCAAATGAGGTGGAGTGGTGGTGTTTGGGTGGAAGGAAATGAAAAAGATGGATGGAGGAGAGGGAGAGGAGGCTACGGCCTTGAGAGGAAAGAGGGAGAGATTTTTGTGTGCTGGGGTTTTAGTGTAGGAAAAATGAGAAGCAAAAGATGCTCATGTGTGGAAATGAGAGGGTATTTATAGAGTTGTTTTAGGTCTAGGGGTAATTAGGTCATTGTTCTTTACTAGGTGATCTAGGATTGGGTTTTAAATTTGAATGAAGGGCTAGGATTAGAGATCACTTTGGATTGTGGGTAGTGAGAAAACACAAAAATGAGAGTGAGGGAGTAATGGAGTGTGCGACACCAAGGAGAGAGGGAGGGAGAGCTTGTGTGAAAAAAACTTGTCTTATTTTGGGAATGGAGGCTCATATGTGATGTGAGGTAAAAATAGGGTTAAGGGTATAATTGAGATGGAATGCTACCAAAGAAATAATTTTGTATTTTCTTGTGAAGAGGTGAGTATAAATGGGTGGGGTAATTTACAAAAGAGGGCATAAATCTATGTGGGAGTGAGTGATGGTCACCAAAAAGGGAAAAGTTAAGGATAGTACAAAACATATTCTTAAGGAATAAGGAATAGAAGAGTGTGAAGAAATTTTGGGAAGGGAGAGAGAGAGAGAGTTCGGCTGAAGCAAGGGAGAGGAGGAAAAAAAAACTTATTTTTGGTCTTTTGTCTTATTGAGGACACTTCCTTTTTTTTAAGTTTTGAATTTTGGGCATGGAAGTGAAGGTGCACCTATTAAAAAGTGTCATATATATTTGAGCACCATAAAATATTCCCTCTAATTATTCTAGGCAATAAAAATTGTCATTTAGTAATTGGGGAATATTTAATGGTCTTTTTTGGGTTTTTTATGCACTAAAAATGGGGAAAATGCATTTTTTAATTATTTTGGACTAGGACTTTCTTTCCAAAAATTATACAAAAATTACCCTTGGTAGAGTAACATGTATGCCACGTCCTTGACCTGGTCTTGGTCCAAAAATAATTAATTCGCTTTTATTTAAATGCCCAAAAATGCAAAAATATGCACTATTTTTTTCCTAAAATTCCTAAAAATTAAGAAAAATGTTTTTGGGCGCCAAAAATTAATAATGATCAATAAATAGCCTTTTTTTTTATGAAAATACAGACACGTGCCAAATGACGGGGGCACAGGGTAGCTCACGCAGTTACTACTGGCGCGCGCGTAATTGAAATAAAAATGCGAAATAGGGGACGAACACACATAAATGCACCAATCCACTGTTTTCCACACATTATGAATTACCTTATTGCTTCCATTTTTCTGAGAAATGTTTTTTTGACTTGGGCGGACAAAATTGGGGTATTACAGCTGCCCCTCTTTATTTCACATTTCGCCAAGAAATATGAATTGGCCTTTTCATATTTGTTGGTGAAATGGAAATAAAGATATAGAAATAATACTGTTTCCTAAAGAAAAACCTTCTTCCCTCCATTGTGGAACTTTTTACTACAATCTCAAGCCAGTCATGATTGAGCTATCCTCTATCATCTACCTACAGTTATCTCATCTTTCCACTAACTGAATACTATGAGAAAACAAAACTCTAATGTCTAATAAGATTGATCATTACCTTTCACAATACACCATCTTCCTTACACCATCCATAATCTAAGAAGAAACCCAAGATCACATATTATATACTCTACAATCTTCTTAAGTCATGACCTACTTTATTCATCCTCATCTACATGCATTCTGATGAATGATATACTCAAAAGATAGATTTTATATTATGATGATCCTCAAGTATTCTCTTAAGGAAGTATCACCTATCCTACTTACTTAAGAGATTTGGTTGATCTAAGTCAAATTTAAAAAGGGTCACAACTCAACCCCCCCTTCTTGTGACTCTAGTTGACATTAATTGACTTTCATTGGTAGCAGAGCATCAGGATCTTGGGGTTAAACACACCTAACAGTGTGAAGAGAAAAAAATTTTGGATGAGATGATGATCAACCAAATGTCAACAACATGATTTAGAAGGCTGCATCAAAACTGTCTTATGCCTCTAGTATTAATTTTATGATGAGGTAGATTCAACAAATTTTGACCAAAGAGGTCAACAAGGGCAGATTGAAAAAGAACTGAGAAAACCATTGAACAAAGCTGCAGAAATACAAAATGGATAGTCAGAAGCTTCCACTTTCACAATCTATCAAAAGGCTTACCAATACATATACCTTGCACAGATTGGTGATATCAAAAGACATCAAAAAGGTAAATGAGGTAAAAATGCAAAATCATACATCTAAGTGCACAATCATCTGGCTGCATATTATTTTTCTATTTTATGCCAAGTTTTCTTTTAAGAAGACAAAAGTTGAGTACACATGTGTAGCGACCGAAAAATCTGGGAAATGATTCTTCAAAAGTTCGAAAATGAAGCCGCCACCAAAGCTTAATTATAAAGGGCAAACGTTGATAAATCAAATAGAGTCTTTGACACCAGATTTGGGTTCGGGAGTCAGTTATGCATGGGGAAGGTATTAGCACCCCATGGCATCCTTCCTAAAAAAGGTTACCTTCTAATTAGTCGTATGAGAAAGTGTTAATTTTGAAAACGTTTATTTTTACCCTTTTATTATGAATAAAAATGAATTAAAAGAAAGAAGTTTAGTATTTTTTGAATTTTAGGAAAGGAGTTATTTTAGAAGAAAGACTAAAAAAGGTTTTTTATTTTTGCACTTGACAGAGGTGGGCCCCCCCTCTGCTCCTACGTATCTCCTGGTAGAGAATCAAAGGCTACGTAGTTCTTGGTAGAAAAAGTTTGTGGGTTGGTGTTTTTTAATATAGGGGTTTTAGGACTTTCAAGCTGTACAACTCATTCGTCCTAGAACAAAGACTAACTGGACCGTACAGTCGACTTAGTCCCCTATTTTTAGAAAATAAGATTTTTATTTTTTTGAGGAAATGGTTTGATGTGAGGTGGTTTGATTTTATTGGAATAGTGATTTTAGGACTCTTGAGCCGTACGGTTCATTTGTCCTAAAACGATGGCTAACCCGACCGTGCAGTCGACTTAGCCCCCTATTTTGTTTTTTTGGAAAGATATGGTTTATTGGAGTTTTAAAAGAGACTTATTTATAGGGGCTTTAGGACCGAGCTGTACGGCTCATTCATCCTAAAACAATAACTAACCCGACCGTACGGTCGACTTAATCCCCCATTTTGGTTTTTTGAAGGAAGAAAATAATTGTGTATTTAAAAATTAATGACAAAACTAACAATTAATAAAGAATAAAATAAGTAAATAAATAAATAACCACGATGAATAATAAATAAATATGTGCATAAATAAAAAATAAATAAACAAATAGATATATACATAAATAAATAAACAATAAATGAATAATAAAAAAATAAATATGTGCATAAATAAAAAAATAAAAAAATAAATACAAAAATAACCTTAAGTCGATAAACATGATGAATGCTAAACCGGACCAAGCAGTCTGACTAGGTCAACCGTGAAACAAACTCCTATTTGGTCCAATTTGACCCCAAAACCACCAAGTAATGGACCGCAAAGACTATCCCAAAATAATTAAAGACAGGCTTTTAGTCTAATGGACCACAAAGGCTAGCCCAAAAGATCACTTAACCCGCCAATGACCCCTCCCCATAATGTTTGCATCTCAACCTTTTTTATAGCCAATTGCTAGATAGCTCTTGTTTCTCCCAAGCGATGTGGGACAAAAACAAGATAGAGAAAGCAATTCTCGTTTAGAGAAAGCAATTCCCGTTTTTCTCAAACATGTCACCGTAAAAGTGAGATTCCGAATTCGTTAACCGTTGGACCGTTTTCATTTTTTGACAGCAAGTTCGTGAGACATATATCTTCACTTTCACCGTTCGGATCGTCGAAACGAGGTCTGAGGAGAGAGAAATTTCCTTCATACAGTAGCTACAATATTGGGTATTTTCATCTTCTCTTTCCCAATTTGTAAGTTTTGAGGATGCACTTTGAACTTCAACATGAAGCCTATCATTAGTGAGGGGTTCTTCCAACGTCAATTGAAACGTTTCACCCCCATCTTGGATTTCTATTTTTCTTTACATGCTTGGTTTTTCTCTCCTTTAAAAAATGAGGCGTGCATATGGATTAGTGTGGTGTTTTCCTTCAACATATTTGGCTTCATGGATGATAATTACAAGCAAACCACCACTAGCAGGTGTTTCTTCAGGTGCCTTTTCTATTGCATCGGATTCTTCTATATTCGTTGGTAACTCATCCTCCTTAAATGGTATGTACAAGACTTCCAAAGTGATATCTCCATGTAATTTTTGTCGCTTAGAGATTGTGATAGGATTCTAGCTCTTTTGTTTAAAAAGGAAATAAAAAAAGAAAATGTCGGACAAAATTAGGGTGCAACAACATGGTTCAAGATCTACAATTTTCAAATCATTATTCATTGAAAAACTCTTTTATAAAACTCTGATCTTACATGACATCAATATATGACTGTTAAAATAGAGATGACACTGACAGAACTTGTAAACGCTTTATCATTTGCAAAGTCTAATGTAAACATATTCTAAAGATTGTGTTTAAACTGTTATACAAGTATGATCATGTTTATTATGCTCTAAGCATCTTAGATTTAGTCTACCCAACAGATAAACTTCTAAGATGTCAACTCATGCATTTGAAAAGGAAAATGATATTGTGACATTGAGTTGCATATAGTCTTGGAAGTAGTTATGATCGCTGTGCCTAATTCTTCCAAAAGTGATCACTGTAAGTGTTGAGAGTAAATGCAGACATACTTTCTTACAAGATTCACTCATAATTCTATGCTTTGCATCAAAAGACCAACAACGAAGGTTCATATTATATATTTTTGATTGAGATCATATAAGGAAACTACATTGATCTTGAGAAGAGGTTCACTAACAGTTCAAGGACCCAATAAGATTAATCATCAACAGATAATTATGATCAACAAGGCAACTCTACAGATTCAACATCTGAGTATCAAGATAATTCAGCAAAACTCCATCTTCTAATGTCATAAACAACCACATGGAGGTGCTGAAAGCTATATATTCAAAACATCATGGATATTTTTCATCACAACAACCTAGTAGTAAGAAAGACTACTAACAGAGGTATATTCAAAATCTTATCTACGCATCATCTGAAGTCATTTGATTACTCTACATGATATATAAGATAAGATGATTTGGTTTCTACATCATGAATGCATGCTGAAAAGTTCAAAATGATAAAATCTGTCAAAACTACATGCTTCATGTTACACTCTGAAAATTACACATGTATATGTTGTAATCAAAATCATCATGCACATCACTCATGCTAAAATTATCTCATAACACTGCAAGAAAATCGCGCATTTGCGACGGCAATTTCCGTCGCAAATGGGCCTTTTTCCGTGGCAAATTCACTTTTGCGACGGCATTTGCGACGGACAAAAAGTCGTCGCAACACAGCTCGTCGCAACACAGCTCGTCGCAAATTGCCCGTCGCAAACCCGTCGCAAAGCCGTCGCGAATTTCCGTGGCAAACTCGTCGCAAATTTGTCACAGATTTCCGTGGCAAAATCGTCGCAAATCTGATGTTAAATTGTTTGAAAATTCCGTCGCAAATTGTAATAATTCCGTGGCAAATTCAGTAACTATCAAAAAATATTCCGACGCAAATTCCGTCGCAAAGCAAAATATAAAAAATTCTACCAAAATTTGACATTTACATTGTCATTCCTTTTAGCAATATTCCCTGCCAATTTAATTCAGACCCCAATCCACCAATTCAAGCATAAATATTAAATATCAAAACACATCACTAATATCAAAAGTGTCAATCTAAACCATCAACTTAGTTATAAACTACACTAATGTTCAACCCAATCCATCAAATTAGTTAAAAGTGACATACATACCAAATATCAAAACATGCCACTAGTTTACTCAAATATATCAAACGTGCCCCTAGTTTATCAAAATATACCAATACACTAATGTCGAGTAAACTCAAAAAATTCTGACGAAGCATCTTCAAGTCCAGCTCTGAACAATATACCTAACAAATCAAAAACGATAATGATTACTAATTAATTCATAAAACTAATATATTTTGCACATTAATTAAAACATAGATTACCTAGATCTCGTCAATAATCGTTATCATAAACGTGGTCTCCATCATCTGCATCTTCGCTCTCATCCTGATGGGCGGACTGACCCTGCTGGGCAGGCTGACCCTGCTGAGCAGGCTGACCCTGATGGGCAGGCAGGTCTTGCTCGGGAGGCTGCCAATCAGGTGGAGGTGTTGGAATTCCAGAATGGTTAAATACGTACTCAATTAGTCGTTGCTGTCGTGCAAACCGCTCTTCAAATTGTTGTGACATTTGTTGGATGATCCTACGGGCCTCAGGAGACAGGCCCGCACTCGTCGAAGCTCTAGAGTCTACCATATTGTCAGCTATGCCTCCTGTCCCATACACACCACGACTCTTATAGGGCCCTCCAGCAGCCTGCTCCCACAACAAACACTTTAACTTAGCCAACTCAACGGGGTCTACTGGTATATCTGACTGAGAGAACAACCGCTGAAACTCCTCCTATCAAATATCAAATGCACAAGTTATAATAGCTATAATAGTAGTTCTTGTATGCAATATGCTATATGCATGCTTCTTGATTTCCCTTAAATAGCTATAATAGTAGTTCCTGTTTCTGTTTGGTTATAGTAGTAGTTCATGTATGCAATATGCTATATGCATGCTTCTTGTTTGGTTATAATAGTAGTGGCTGTATGCAATATGCATGCTTCTTGATTTCCCTTAAATAGCTATAATAGTGGTTCAGAAACTATCAGAAACAGAAACTATCAGAAACAATATGCATGCTTCTTTAGTGGCTGTATGCAATATGCATGCTTCTTTAGTGGCTGTATGCAATATCCATTCAGAAACAATATTCTTGATTTCCCTTAAATAGCTATAATAGTAGTGGCTGTATGCAATATGCATGCTTCTTTAGTGGCTGTATGCAATATCCATTCAGAAACTATCAGAAACAGAAACAAACAGAAACTAAACATACTATGCAGAAAACTATCAGAAACAGAAACAGAAATTGCTAAGGTTAATACACTTTCTTGTAGAAAACTATCAGAAATTGCTATCAGAAATTGCTAACAGAAATTGCTATCAGAAACAGAAACTATCAGAAACAATATGCATGCTTCTTTAGTGGCTGTATGCAATATGCATGCTTCTTTAGTGGCTGTATGCAATATCCATTCAGAAACAATATTCTTGATTTCCCTTAAATAGCTATAATAGTAGTGGCTGTATGCAATATGCATGCTTCTTTAGTGGCTGTATGCAATATCCATTCAGAAACTATCAGAAACAGAAACAAACAGAAACTAAACATACTATGCAGAAAACTATCAGAAACAGAAACAGAAATTGCTAAGGTTAATACACTTTCTTGCAGAAAACTATCAGAAATTGCTATCAGAAATTGCTATCAGAAACAGAAACTCTCAGAAACAATATGCATGCTTCTTTAGTGGCTGTATGCAATATCCATTCAGAAACAATATTCTTGATTTCCCTTAAATAGCTATAATAGTAGTGGCTGTATGCAATATGCATGCTTCTTTAGTGGATGTATGCAATATCCATTCAGAAACTATCAGAAACAGAAACTAAACATACTATGCAGAAAACTATCAGAAACAGAAACAGAAATTGCTAAGGTTAATACACTTTCTTGCAGAAAACTATCAGAAATTGCTATCAGAAACAGAAATTGCTTCTCAGAAACTGAACTAAACATACTATGCAGAAAACTATCAGAAACAGAAATTGCTTCTCAGAAACTGCTAACAGAAATTGCTAACAGAAATTGCTATCAGAAACAGAATTTGCTTCTCAGAAACTGAACTAAACATACTATGCAGAAAACTATCAGAAACAGAAACAAACAGAAACAGAAACAAACAGATGGGTCCTCCTTTCCTAAGGTTAATACACTTTCTTGCATTTTCACCCAAAAAACTAACCATTGATTCTAGAAAAATCAGTTTAAATGCAAAAACGTAATAGAACTACTTCATATTGCATAAATCAAGTTGTATGGGTGTATGCAGATCAGTTCTATCAATTTCAAATGCAATCCTAGAGTTCCTACCATCTAATAACAACCACCCAGAAAATCATGAAAATCAGTTTCCAATAATTCCTTTCATCTCAGAAATTAGTTCCTACCATCTAATTACAGTAATTATGCAGAAACTGAACTAACAGGAAACTGTTTTGCTTTTCAAAACAACCAATTTCTTATTTCCTTGGCAATAAGAAATTATTGGTTAGTTCCTAGAAATACAAATTTGAGTTACTTTATCACTATCAGCTGTTTTCTATTTCATTTACTTTACATTAGTCTTTGGCAAAAGTGCTCCCGGGGTCCCTTATCTTTATTTAAAGTAACGAATTAGTCCTTTATGTTTTTTTTGTCCCAAATAAGTCCTTTATCTTTCAAATTTTTGACACATAAATCCTTTTCCGTTAAGAGTGCTGATTTATGTGTCAAAAAAAGGATTTATGTGTTAAAAATTTGAAACATAAAGGACTGATTTGGGACAGAAAAGGATTTATGTGTCAAAAATTTAAAACATAAAGGACTGATTTGGGACAAAAAAAAGATAAAGGACCAAATCGTTACTTTAAATAAAGATAAGGGACCCCAGGAGTACTTTAGCCTTAGTCTTTTTAACAAGTTTCATACACATGTTAATAAAATATGAGCTGCTAAACGATTGCACCTATGTCCAGAATGTCAGCACAGTGATTTTGCTAATAAAATGGCTCCAAATAGCACCAAGTTTCATACCACCAAACACAACAACAACACAAACAGAATCAAACACATTTTTAGCAGTAAATTTAAGCACAAATCGAAGAACTCACCGGAATTGAAGCCTAGTTCGAAATTCTCCGAATTTCACCGAAACCGCAACTTAAAACAACAACACAACACCTCCCAGGAATTTCCAGCAGTACCCACAACCCCCAAACACTCCAAATGGAACTTCCTGATGCAATTAAACCCCAAAACAAGCTTCATTTGATACTCTCGATAGTTCATTATTAATTAATTAGCCAAGGAACGCATCCCCACATGAATTGTGTAGAAAGAATTACCTCAAAGATCTTTGCTCACTCCGCCTTGGTTGCTGAAGCTCTAGCTCTCACTCCGCATAGGAACTGTCAAACAATCTAACAGCAGCAGCAATATGATAACATTATTAATCAGAAATGCAGCATTATTAATCAGAAATTCAAAAATGACTTGGACAATGCAGCATTATTAGAGACAGATGACGGGAAACAAAACCTACCCCTTGTAGAAACCTAATATGCAAATGTGAATGCTCACAACATGCAAGTAGATGAACTGTCAAATTATATTCAAGGCATTAAAACAACTAAGAAAAAAAAACGGTTTGCTTCTGGAATTGGAGATTGCTTCGGATTGGAGGTTGTGAAATACTGTGAGAGAAGGGTTTGCTTCTGGAATGCCATCGGATTAAACGCATCATGAAACAGAAATCAAAGAAAAGGGAAGAGACGAAACTGAAATCAAAGAAAAGGGAAGAGACGAAACTGAAATCAAAGAAAAGGAAACTGAAATCAAAAACCCTAAAACCCTAAAATGCATCATAAAACAGAAATCAAAGAAAAGGGAAAAGGGAAGGCGATTTACCTGGTAGAGACGAACGGCGTGGAGTGAGGAGGGCGAAGAACGCGAGTTCGCGAACGGCGTGGAGTGAGGAGGGCGGAGAACGCGAAGGTGTGGAGTGAGGAGGGCGGAGAACGCGAAGGCGTGGAGTGAGGAGGGCGGAGAACGCGAAGTCGTGGAGTGAGGAGGGAAGAGAACGCGAAGGCGTGAGGAGGTGAGGGCTTGAGTCAGGGGTCTGAGAGAGTGAGGAGTGAGGAGTGAAACGGTTCTGAGAGAAGAGATGAGTACTGATCGCGTGATTTAAAATTAGACTTTAACATTTGCGACGGGCTTGCGACGAAACATCCGTCGCAAGTTTGCGACCAACATCATTGCCCGTCGCAAATTAGTGACGCAAATGTCTTCCCGTCACAAATTATGAGCGGGATTGTTACCGCCAACGCACAAATTCACTTTCCGTCGCAAACCCGTCGCAAATTAGCGACGGGTAGTTGTCCGTGGGAAACTTTCGTAGCAATATTGACTTATTCTTGTAGTGTAATGATATGATTGATCATAAGATGTTCAAGTAATACATGGGTAAAGAAACTAAAAGAAATAACTTTGGTGCTTCATATCTTTAGAAACTGTATTAAACACAACCTCATCTAATAGATTCATACCTAAAGCTGCTGTTAATCTTTATGCATCTGTTATGAACATTGCATATTTCAAATAAAGTCTTGCATGCTATATTCTCATGTTAGAATCGTGTTGATATGTTTTCAAAAAAAAAATGTTTCAATAGAAACTTGAAAGGCAAAATCCCATGTCTCTCCTTCTGTTGTACCTATTAAAATCTTTTCTTCAACAAGTGGCAAAAAAACCATTCCACCAAAAAAAAAAATTTACCTAAATACTACACTTTCTACATTATATACCAAAGTAACCCACTTTTTTTTAAGTGGAGAACTCGCCCCCCACCAAACCGAGTTCTAAATGTGGATCCACCGTACACAATGCATAATGTTTTCAATACTTACATTGTGGAGTTCCCACCCTTGCCAACTGAGACCTCATGGCCTGATTTCAATACTATTGAACTACAGCATGATCCAACTAAACGAAGAGATAAAAAGGGCCGTCCACAGTCTACCCGTATTCGTACAGCGATGGATCAAAGAGAAACGGGTACCCGCACCAAAAGATGCGGAATTTGTAGAAATGAGGGTCACAACAAAAATAACTGCCCTAACCGCAATGTCAACTAGTCACATTTACTACCACTGTTCTTTTCGTATTAGTCTTTTAAATCAATTTATGTCTTTTAATATTACTTTGTGACACTTAAATTTATATTTTTTTTAAATAATTAAATTTAGTATTTATACTTTACAAATTATTCTAATTATTTAAATTAATTATTGTAATTAAATTAAATTAATTTATATTTTAATCAAATTAAATATAAGAAATTTAAAAAATAAAAAAACGCAGGTCAGAACTCTCCCTGGTGGGGGCGAGTTCTGAACTAGAAATAAAAAAAAATTGGAAAATTTTAGTTTAGAAAGTTGTTGGGTGGTGGGGGCAAGTTCTCCACTTAAAAAAAAGTGGGTTATTTTGGTATTTAATGTAGAAAGTGTAGTATTTAGGTAATTTTTTTTTTGGTATGGAATGGTTTATCTCTGGAATAGTGATCAACTATTTAGAGCCCGTAAGTTATCCTTTGAGAAATTGAAAAAAAAAACAAAAATATAGGAACTTCTGAAAACATAAGATACATGATAAATCAAATTCAGGGTAACCACCAAAAATATTTTGGTCTAATCAAACTATGTGCATCTCAGAAGACTCTTGAACTTATATTATTATTTCTTTCTCACAATTTTTTGTTTAGAAATAATAATATAAGTTCACTGCCTACTTAAAACAAAATTGTAAAGTCATTAAAAAACTCTCTCTCAAAGATAAACATAGTCGTTGAAAATCCTCAACGACTATACGTCAAATCAAGACTGTCCTGACCGTACAATCTCCAATCAAGACTCTCTATAAAAGAAGCATTTGTGCTCGCATTTCTTGTATCTCTTCTCATCAAACCTTCTCTTTCAAATTTTTCCTCATCAAGATATCAAAAATGTCTCATTGAACATTCCTTACTCAGCCACAATCTTCTGAATCTCAGCTCTCCGATCATAAACTCTCTCCTATTGCTTCAAAGCCAAATACCATCATGATAGGAAGTGTAGAGTGCACTTTAAGAGAAACCAAAAACTCACAATCCCCATATGATGAACTTTTTGCTGAAATCTTTTGGACCAAAAGGAGCATAGAAACAAGAAAGATCTTTAATTTAGATGATCTAAGAAACCGAGGTCATGACATCTCTCTATATCTGGAATGGATATACCAAAATGGGAAAACTTTGTTCAAATCAAAGAAAGAGTGTATGCTCTGCTGATTAGAGATTTCTACCACAACGCTCAACTAGATGA
Organism: Astragalus membranaceus; assembly: GCA_039519185.1. Taxonomy (NCBI): domain Eukaryota; kingdom Viridiplantae; phylum Streptophyta; class Magnoliopsida; order Fabales; family Fabaceae; genus Astragalus; species Astragalus membranaceus. The sequence continues at coordinate 97,956,788 of CM076851.1, forward strand.
TTTATAAAAACAAGAATTGTCACCTAGGCTTGTGACAAAGAAATCCATCTCACTGAAGAGATATTTGAAGAAGCTCTTGAAATTCCCATTGAAAATAGAAAAATCTTTGAAGCTGATTGGTTTGATTTCTCTACTTCTCATCCATACATTCTCAAAGATCCTTCATCCAGATTAACTACCTCAAATCTTCTTGATCATGTCAAAATCCTGCACAAACTATGTGTGCATAATCTTGTTCCAAGAAGTGCATACCATGATGAAGTTACTGATCTTCTTGTCATCTATCACCTGCTTAGAATGGAACCAACAAGTCTTCCCTATCTGATTCTAAATCACATCCTGAACATCATGCAACCTTTCAGAAATAAGATATGCTTGCCTTACGACATGGCTCTCACCAAAGTATTCAGGCTTGTAGGAATAGACTTATCATCTCAACCCTATTATGATGACATAGCATCATTTGATTCTCAAAACTTGATACAATTAGGACTAGAGTTGAACCCAACCATTCCAGAACAATCTGATCAATATGATGATGAAGTTAGAAGTGGAGAAAGAGCAAGAAGAAATTTTTAATATGAAACAAAGTTGAGAAAGGATCTAGAAGCAAAATTTGGGGATATTAGCTACCTCTTTAGGGAAAAGGATCATGAAGCTGCAAAAGAACCTACTCAAGAGAGAAAGATTTATCATATGTTCATAGGAGCCACTTCTCAACTTAGAACCTGTCCAAAAGATATTTCTGTGAATCAGTCAAAACTCCTGCTCACCTATCCCAAAAATAGAAATTCAGAACATGACAAGATGGGCAAAGACATCAAGGGAAAAGGAAAAATCCATGAAGTACAAGAAAGTCATTTGAGCAGCTTAGAAGAAACAAGATCTTCTGAGGAAGAAAAAGAAACATCTTCAAAGGAAACCAGTCCTTCTCCAAATGTAGCCTGTGAAGACTCAAAATTCTTCAAGCTATACGGATATTCACATCCCAGATATGCAAAGACCCAACAATCAACTACCAAACCTGTAGAACCCTCCATCTCTTCAAAGATCTCCGAACTTGAAAAACAAATAAAGAAAATTAAAATTTATCTCCATCAATCTATGCTCAATCAGAATCAAATCTTCAATTGACAAAATGTTCAAACAACCAAAATCAACAACATGCATCACTGGATACGTTCTCTAGAATCATCTTCTGAGTCTGTATCTAGTTCATCACCATATGTGTCCGTCATACCCCCTCTTTTGAGTGATATGACAAAGGGGGAGAAAGTAGTTTGAGTAAGTTTAAGGATGAAAAGAAAATGAGGAAATTAAAAGAGAGTGAAAGAAAATCTATCATTTGTAACCATGTCCTCTTAATAAATATATTTTGTTACTGTATAATATAGGCTTAAATAGTTATTACCCTGCAAATATCCTCATTATCCAGTTACCCCCTGACATTAGTGCCACGTGGCAGTCATCCATTGGTTGCTGACGTGGCACATGTCAGTGCCACGTGGCCCAGGTGACATAAATGCTGACGTGGCATGTCAGTGCCACGTGTCACAGAGGCCCAATAATATGATGACACGTGGCACTGACGTCAGGGGGGTAACTGGATAAAGTTACATTTGACATTTTTTAACAGAAAAGTTAACAGGAGGGGGGTAACTAGATAACGTTACATTTTACAAGGTGTTTTTTAAACCTTTTTTCTTTGTAGGGGGGTAACTAGATAATGAGGATATTTGCAGGGGTAATAACTATTTAAGCCTATAATATATGTGCTATATTGTTAATATTTGTGCTATTCTTTAGCGCATTTTCTATTGTGCTCATCCATGCTACTAAAGGCATATGTCTGACCAAACAAGTCTATGCTTGTTGCATGTTGTTGTCTTTATAAATGCCTCTAGACCAAGATATTTCAAACCTTAACACACAATGAAATATTGGTTTAAATATGCAACTATCTATGGTATATCTAAAATGCATAACCTCAGGGGGAGCATATGCATATTCACAGGGGGAGCATATATTTAAACAACTGTTATATCAGACAACTTAAAATCTTCTCAAAATGTTCGTGATCATCAAAAAGGGGGAGATTGTTGAGGCAAAATCCCTTGGATCAAATTTTGATGGAAACAAAACCATTTTGATAAGTGTTTAAGTTGTCTTCATCAAAAAGGAGGAGATTGTTGAGGCAAAATCCCTTGGATCAAGTTTTGATGGAAATTAAACAAACCATTCTGATAAGTGTTTAAGTTATCTGATCCATTTTGGATCTGTTGTTCTTCGTCAAACTCTTAGGTCCTAGCCGTGGATTCAGCCAGAGGTTTGGGAAGGTTTTTTTTTATTCCTCTATTCTTCAAGCGATTGCGCCAAGGAGCGAACTCTGCTCTTTGACTGTGGGTATCCTGACTCATCTAGAAAGGGCCAGGTTGGGTGAGAGGGACTGCGAGGTTTGGATTATACTACTGGCTAATGCATGGAAATAAAGATAAAGTGCGACAAAAGCAGATAGATAAAATAAACGTAGAGTTTTTGATTGATTGATGTGTGTCTGTTCTGTACAATTGCTCTTCTATTTATATACATAGGCTCTCGTCGGCCACTACTATAGGCAACATTTACCTACCGTTGGATCAATCTAAGATCAACGATTGTCATCGTTCCTAAGCCCTAAAGAGGTGGAGTAACCACCCACGATCTTACTAGCACGGTTAGTGGGGTGAACTCCCTCACTCCTTCGCTTGGTCTTTCAACTGCTCCCACGTTCTGTCTTCGTGCTCCCTCTTACTTTCCTTCCAAGCGAGCCTATCTTACCTCAGCCACTTGGCTTGCCCAGCTAGCCTTCTTCCTCGGGAAGTAACCCAGGCACCCGAGCCTACGCCGTAGCACTCTCTAGGTTGAGGCTTTGCTCTCCCTCGGCCTTGCTTGTTTCTCCTCAGGCTAACCCTCTCCTCGGGGAGTTGTCTTGTGATATACCCCAAGGGCTTCTCTTGAGTTTTTTTTTGGCAATTATCTCTTTAACTTTTGTCAAGTGGCTTACCTTAGCACCTCAACTCTACTCCCTTTCTTCACTTGGTCCTCGGCCTACGACTCAGTTATTTTTTGGTGTTAATGATAACCTTATTTTATATAGGTTATTTATGCTCCTAATACTTAAGTCAAAACTCATTTCTCAAGTAATTCTAGTGCTTAAATATGTGAATATATGAATATTAGAATAAATATAGGTTAGAAGTTAATTCCCTGAACCTTGGGCATAGTCAATGCCTTTGTGAATATGTTTGATGTTTTGCTTTAGCGCTGCAGCGGTATGCTATCTAGGAGACGCTACAGCGTTATATGACGGCTGACCATTGAGATATTTGTATGGCCACTTGAGGACATGATGAGTCACCACCCTTATCTCTTCCTCTCAGCTGGATATTTTGACTTTCAAGTGGATGCTAAATTACACTTGGCGCCTCCTAAATGGAACCCATGTGATAGTTGTTGTATTCCATCATTACCACTTTTTGTAAAGTACTTTAAGGATAATATCTAAGTCTAATAATCATCATGTAATATTATTATTCTATTAAGACTTAGATATGATTTAGATTAATTAGATTGCTTCTCAAAGAGGAAACTTACGTAGACAAGTTGTTGTAACTTAAGAGGAGAACTACACAATATACGTAGTAGCCACTCTCCATTGATACACTACTTTTAAGCTTTTATTTTTAGCATAGTTTTCTAATCTTCATTCAAGGTTTTGCTCACGCCTCAACTTCATCTCTTGTATGCTACTTGGGATCATTGGAGTGCATCTTTTGCAACCACTCTTCTCTTGTCTTCATACGGTAATACATGCTCTCTAGTTGTATTATGTTGATGGAACTTGTGATGAGCTAACTTTGTTGTAGTTGGATTGTTCTTGGTATGTAATGAACCTTGAGTAACTTTTGTATAATATTATGATGTTTGTGTTTTATTCCTTGTGTCATAATACTTTCAATCTTGGTTTGGGAATGATCAACTAAAACAAGGTAACTTTGTGGGTACAGACATGGTTCACAAAGAGAACTCAAGGAATGATATGAATGAAAACCCTTTAAAGACATTTAAAGGAAGCACTACTTAACTCTAGACATAGGGGAGTAATAGTTCATAAGGCAAATGTTGTAAGAGCTTAATATACAGGGGTAAAACTTATTTAGAGCCTAGACATAGGAGTCTTGTAACATAGCCCTGACGAAAGTGACTGAAAGGCACGCCACCAAGGCGCTACAGCGTCTACGGATTCTAAAGCGCTACAACGCTTAACGCTACAGCGTCTAATATTATATGAACATTACTCTTGGGAACTTACATACTATTGAGCTATCCAACTCACCTTTAATTACTTCAAACTTAATACTGTTTTATCACAACTTATGATGTTTACAACTCTTTACCTTTACTTGTTACTTAATTCTTTTCACTAAGGTTCTAATCACTTAAACTTCTTAGATTAATTCCAATCCCTGTGGGAACGAACTTTACTTATCAATATATTACTTGTTGCGATTGTGTATACTTGCACATCACCTTTTCGCACAACAAGTTTTTGGCGGCGTTGCCGGGGATTGCATTTAATTTTCATTGTTTAAGTTTTTAGTAAACTTAGTGCCTATTTTATACTGGTGTGTTGTTTCTTGTTGCTGCAGCAGTAAGCGCTACAGCGTATGCCCAGGTCTCAACCACCAGAATTTGAACCATACTCAGAACCAGAGAGAAGGTTCAGGAAACTAAGACTTCTTCACAGGCTTAGACCTACCATGTCAGAACACAGTCATAGGTCCAATTCTGGTCGAGCTAACACTCTACAAGGCAGAACTAGCTCTGGTAGAGGAGGAACTGAACCAGGTGGAAGGGGTAGAGGTAGACATCAGCAGCCACCCACTCCAACCTTACATGACCAAGAGGACTGGTACAGACATCAATTCATAAATGAAGGACCTGCTCAAATGGTAAATGACAGAGATAGACCAATGAGGGACTATGCTATGTTTGATCCACAAACCATGGAGACAATCATAGCAAGACCTACTCTCAACACAGCTCAGTTTGAATTCAAACCTATGATGTTCCAAATGTTGCAAACAGTGGGACAGTTTGGTGGTGCTCCTCAAGAGGACCCATATTTACACTTAAAGCAATTTTTTGAAGTCTGCAGTAACTTCATCATTCCAGGGGTAAGTGATGATGCATTCAGATTAAAACTTTTTCCTTATTCCTTGAAGGATAGAGCAAAGGCCTGGTTAACTTCTCTTGAGCCTAACTCTATCCATACTTGGAATGAAATGGCTGAGAAATTCTTAGCAAAATACTTTCCTCCAAGTAAGAATGCAAGAATGAGGAATGAGGTTACTGCATTCAGACAAAGAGATGCTGAAACACTGTTTGAGGCATGGGAGAGATGGAAGGAGCTGTTGAGAAAGTGCCCTCATCATGGTATACCTGTGATTATCCAAATGGAAACCTTCTACAATGGACTAGATCCAACAACCAGACAAATGTTAGATGCTTCTTCAGGGGGTGTGTTGTTGAAAACCTCCTATAATGAGGCATGTGATCTGATTGATGACATTGCCACAAATAGCTATCAATGGCCTACAGAAAGGTTAGCTCAGCAGAAGAAGGTAGCTGGTGTGCATGAAATAAGTGAAGTTTCTGCTTTATCTGCACAGGTTGCCTCTCTTACTAACATGATAAAATCTATGAGCACATCAAACGCTGTAGAGGTTACCGCTGCAGCGGTACATGAACCTACAGTAGCTGTCATTGAGCAAGCCTCTCCAGGGTCAGTAAGCTGTGTATACTGTGGAGGAGAGCATTTATATGAAGAATGTCCTGGTAATCCTGTCTCTGTGAACTTTGTGGGTTTCAATAAAAACAATAATCCCTATTCAAATACATATAATCCTGGTTGGAAGAACCACCCCAATTTCAGATGGGGAGCCAATAATGCAACAGCACCTAATTATAGTGCTCCAGCAAATCCACCAGGATTCCCTGCTCAGAACTACCAAAGACAGAATGCCCCTGTGATAGATAATTCATTAGAAGGATTGATGAAAGGTTTTATGAGTGATTGCAAGACAGCCCTGAAAACTCATGAAGCTTCCATTAAAAATCTAGAAGTACAGATGGGGCAATTGGCTAATGTCCTTTCCCAAAGAATTAGTGGATCATTACCATCCACTACAGAAGCTTCAACTTCAAGTACTACAGGGAAGGAGCATGTAAAAGCTATAACTTTAAGGAGTGGGAGAGATTTGATAGGATCATCAACTGCTTCAGATGATGAAAAAAACAAAAATTCTGAAAAACAAAAAGAACCTACAACAAGCGCTACAGCGCCTGAACCTACCGCTGCAGCGCCTGTTGTTGAAAAAACACCACCATCACCCAAAATTATCCCAATATACCCAGATCCTCCATATCCTCAAAGACTTCGAAAGGCTCATGAAGACAAGCAATTTAACAAATTCCTAGAAGTCCTTAAACAGTTGCACATTAATGTTCCTTTAGTGGAGGCTCTCCAACAAATGCCTAACTATGCAAAGTTTATGAAGGATGTTCTTACTAAGAGGAGGAGACTAGGGGAGTTTGAAACAGTGGCAATGACTGGGGAATGCAGCATGTTGATGCAAAACAAGCTCCCACCCAAATCAAAGGATCCTGGCAGTTTTACTATACCATGCTCAATTGGAAATTTTTACTCTGGCCGTGCTCTATGTGATTTGGGAGCCAGCATAAACCTTATGCCCAAGTCCATATATACACAGCTAGGAGTGGGAACTGCCAGACCTACCTCACTTACACTGCAGCTAGTTGATAGAACTCTTGCCTATCCAGAAGGAATTCTGGAAGATGTTCTAATAAAGGTAGACAAATTTGTATTTCCTGTTGGCCATTGATGCAGATAAAGAAGTACCCATCATATTGGGAAGACCATTCTTGGCCACTGGAAGAACTTTGATAGATGTGCAGAGAGGAGAATTGATCATGAGGGTCAATGACCAAGAAGTCAAGTTCAACATTCTCAATGCTATGAAATTTCCAAGTCCCAATCTTGAAGAGTGCTCCTTTGTGTCTGTTATTGACAGAGTAGTTCCGGATCACTTCCAGAAAAGTACAGATCATCTGAGGCAATTACTGGACAGCAGTGAAGATACAGGATCTGATGCAGAAGCTGCAGAAGAAGAGGAACTAACAGCCAAAGAAATTTGGGCTAAGAAATATGAATCTTTGGAGCAGGAGAATTCAGAAATAAGAAAGGATCTCCCCTCCACTGAACAACCACCAACTCTAGAACTTAAAGAGTTGCCTTCACACCTCAAATATGCTTATCTAGGTAACAATAGTACTTTGCCTGTTATAATTGCTGCTGACCTTTCTGAAAAGCGGGAACAGGATCTGATTCAGACGCTACAGCATCATAAAAGGGCAATTGGTTGGCAAATGTCAGACATAAAAGGTATCAGTCCAACCATTTGCATGCACAGAATAATGTTAGAAGAAGATTCCAAAAATTGCATTGAAGGGCAGAGGAGGTTGAATCCAATTATGAAAGAGGTGGTGAAGAAGGAAATCATCAAGTGGTTGGATGCAGGTATTGTATACCCCATTTCTGACAGTGCATGGGTTAGTCCTGTGCAGTGTGTGCCAAAGAAGGGAGAGGTAACAGTAATAACAAATGAGATGAATGAGCTGCTTCCAACCAGAAAAATAACAGGCTGGAGAATATGCATGGATTACAGGAGGTTGAATAAGGCAACAAGAAAGGAACATTTTCCATTGCCTTTCATTGACCAGATGCTGAACAGACTAGCATGTAAAGAATTTTATTGCTTTCTTGATGGTTATTCAGGTTATAACCAGATTGCAATATTACCTGAAGATCAGTAGAAGACTACATTCACTTGTCCATATGGCACCTTTGCTTTTAGAAGGATGCCATTTGGCCTGTGTAATGCACCTGCCACTTTTCAAAGATGTATGATGGCAATTTTCTCTGATTACATTGAAAGATCCATGGAAGTCTTCATGGATGATTTCTCTGTGTTTGGAGAAACATTCCATCTATGCCTGTCCAATTTGGAAGAAATCTTGATTAGATGTGAAGAAACTAACCTTGTGCTTAACTGGGAGAAATGCCATTTTATGGTGCAAGAAGGTATAGTTTTGGGGCATAAGATATCCAAAAAAGGATTGGAAGTGGACAAGGCTAAAATAGAGGTCATTGAGAAGCTATCTCCACCAACTAACATCAAAGGTATTAGAAGCTTTTTGGGGCATGCTGGATTCTATAGGAGATTCATAAAAGACATTTCAAAAATCTCCAAACCTTTGTGCCAACTGTTACAGCATGATAACCCCTTTTTATTTGATGAACCATGCATATTAGCCTTTGATATTTTAAAGAGAGCCTTAATAACAGCACCAGTTATTATAGCTCCTGACTGGAGTAAGCCTTTTGAGCTTATGTGTGATGCTAGTGACTTTGCCATTGGAGCTGTTTTTGGGCAAAGGTATGATAAAAATTTTCACTCTATATATTATGCTAGCAAAACACTTGTAGAAGCTCAATTGAATTACACAGTCACTGAAAAAGAACTATTAGCTGTAGTCTTTGCATTTGATAAATTTAGATCATATTTGGTTGGCACCAAGGTAATTGTCTTCACAGACCATTCAGCCATTAAATATTTGATAGCAAAAAAGGATGCAAAGCCTAGGCTAATTAGGTGGGTTCTCCTACTCCAAGAATTTGATTTAGAAATAAGAGATAAAAAGGGAGTGGAGAACCAAGTTGCTGATCATCTTTCTAGATTGGAAAGAGACATTGCAGGTACAGCAGGTGGGGAGATCAAGGAATACTTTCCAGATGAGCAGCTGTTGGCAATGACTGATGACTCATCCACCGCTGTAGCGGCCAGTGTAATGACACCTGCCGCTGCAGCGGCTGAACCTGCAACACCTTGGTATGCTGACATAGTGAACTTTCTGGTTAGCAAGGTGGTACCTCCTGAGATGACTTATCAGCAAAGGAGAAGGTTCTTCCACACAACGAAACAATATTATTGGGATGAACCTCTTCTATACAAGAAGTGTCAAGACCAGTTAATGAGGAGATGCCTAGCAGAGGAAGAACAAATTCAAGTGCTACAGCACTGCCATTCTGCACCATGTGGTGGGCATTTTGGTGGTGTTAGAACTGCTGCAAAGGTATTGCAATCTGGCTACTTTTGGCCTTCCCTCTTCAAAAATGCTCAAGACTTTGTTAAAAAAATGTGATAGGTGCCAAAGAACAGGGAATATTTCAAACAAACATGAAATGCCTTTAACAAACATTTTAGAGGTTGAACTCTTTGATGTTTGGGGAATGGATTTCATGGGACCTTTTCCCCCTTCTCATGGAAACCTATACATTTTAGTAGCTGTAGACTATGTTTCAAAATGGGTAGAAGCTGTTGCTTTACCCAACAATGATGCAAGGTCTGTGAGCAAATTTTTATTGAAAAACATTTTCACTCGTTTTGGAACTCCTAGAGCCATCATAAGTGATGAGGGATCTCATTTTTGTAATAAATTAATTGAGACCCTATTGGCTAAATATGGAGTCAAACATAAAATAGCAACTGCTTATCATCCAAAAACTAGTGGTCAAACTGAATTGTCAAATAGAGAAATAAAAAGAATGTTGGAAAAGATGGTAGGGCCTTCAAGGAAAGTATGGTTAATACATCAAGATGATGCTTTATGGGCCTACAGAACAGCTTATAAAACACCTCTGGGGATGTCTCCCTATAGGTTGGTTTATGGGAAGTCCTGTCACCTACCAATTGAACTTCAACACAAGGCCCATTGGGCTCTAAAAAAACTCAATTTTGACTACAAGAAAGCAGGAGATGCTAGATTGCTGCAACTGAATGAATTGGAAGAACTTAGGCATTTTGCTTATGAGAATGCAGCAATCTATAAAGAAAAAACCAAAGTTTGGCATGATCAAAAACTGATAAAAAGAGATCTCACTGAAGGAGGACAGGTATTGCTTTACAACTCCAGGTTAAGATTGTTTCCTGGAAAGTTAAAATCTAGGTGGTCAGGCCCTTTTCAATTGATAAAAATATATAGCCATGGGGCTGTGGACCTCTATGATATAACAACCAATACCACATTCAAAGTGAATGGCCAAAGGGTTAAACAATATTTTGGTGAAAATGTGGTAAGGGACAAAACCACAATTGAGCTTAAAGATCTCTAATTTAAAAGAGAAAGTCTGGCTGCAGACTTTAAAAGCAAGCGCTCTTGGGAGGCACCCCAAGGATTCTAACAAAATTTCTATGTTCATTTTCTATGCAGGAAATAAGGATAAACGCTGTAGCGGTTGCTTATCACAAGAACGCTGTAGCGGTTGTGTTAAAAGCAGGGCTGGGTGTGCTCAAACAAAAAGAAAAGACCTTGCTCAGGGTGAGCTGGCACTGTACCTTCATCCCTATCCTGACCAGCACGTGCACCTACTCCCCTGCAATTGTCAAATCAACAGTTTCTTCTTCTCTCTCCCACTTCACTCACAAAACCGTAACTTTAATATCTACAACTCCCCATGCTATCATTTTCTTTTCTCTTTCTCTTTCCTTGATCTCTGAAACTGCTCGCAACCGTTACACTCACCACTCATAACCTCCATTCCTTCTTCTTCCTTCGTCCCAACACACACCAACATTTCCCAAAACACCCAGAAACAAATACGCAAGCTCTTAACCAACCATGACCAAAAAGCAAGCCGCCCTCAAACGATCTGGAAAGGGAGCTACTAAGAAACCAGAACCCTCAAATCCTACCAAAAACACCATGGCGAAGGCAACTCAAGATCCTCAGAGGTTTTGGAAGATGGATTTCATAGCCGAAAGAGGATTCAGGACAGAAAGTGCTCCTGATGCGTTTTCAACCGCTGTCACAGCGTTGGGATGGGAGGGCTTCATTAAACATCGAAAGGACTACATGACGTCTTTGGTAAGGGAGTTCTACTCTGGCATTGAAGAACCTAAAGAGGGAAAACCTCAAACCCATTCACTGGTGAGAGGAGAAACTGTAAACTTCAACTCCAGAACAATCAATGATATCTTCCATCTGGGCTATCATGGAAAAGCGCTGGAAACTAAAGTTCTGAACTGGGGAGATGAAGAGATGGAGGCTGTTAGAAGAAGGATTTGTGTGGAAGGAGCAACTTGGGACAAATTTGGAGCTGAATACAAAATTAAAAAAGCCTATCTGTGTGAAGAAGCAAATCTGTGGTGTAGTTTCATCAAACACTCCCTGCTGCCTACATCTCACACAACATTTGTGGAAAAAGAAAGACTCATCGTCATTGATGCTATAATGGCTGGAGAAAAGATAGACGTGAGAAGATTGATATCAAGAGAGATAGAGAAGTGCAGAGTTAAAAAGGGAGGTACTTTATATTTTCCTTGTTTAATTACTGAGTTGTGTTTGGAAGCTGATGTAGAGGTAGAAATAAAAGAAGAAAGAAGATCTCCTCTTGGGGCATTTCCTTGCATTTTCAAAGTTAAGCAGAAACCTGCCGCTGCAGCGTCTTCTGACTCTCAAGCGCTACAGCGCTTAGAGCTGAAGCAGCAGGTCCTCTGCAAATTTGTGAAAGAAAAATTTGACTGGGAAAAAGCAATGTATGCCCAAATATCCAAAGGAAAAACATCAATTCCCCCTCCTCAATTCCCTGATTGGCTACTGGAAGAAGAGCCAATTAAAAAACAAGAGAAAAAGGGAGTTAGGGCAGAAAAGAAAAAGGCTGTGGCTAGCCCAGCAAAGAAAACAAAGCCTAGCCCAGCCAAGAAAGTACAAAAACTTGTAGTAGAGGAGGAAAGTTTGGATTCTGATGACATTGAAAACATAAGCGAGGAAGATGAAGAAAAAACTATTGCAGTTATGAAAGAGATGGAAAAGCAGGATGATGAAGAATCATCAGGAGAGGAGAGTGATACTGAAGAAGATGAGCAAGAAGAAGAAATACAGTGTGACCCAACCCCAAGCCCAAAGAAACAAAAAAACCCCCCTGCAAAAACAGCCAATCCACCATCAACCCCCACCTCCATCCCTGAACCAACAAAATTAACACCCAAGAAAACACCTGCCAAGCAAGTAACACCAAAGAAGCCTGAACCAAAACAACCAGCAACAAAACAAAAACCCACTGAGCAGCTCAAGAAAATTTATCAGTCATACACAAAGCCTAGAAGAAACCCAGGTGTCAAACTGGCTGAGTACCCAGAAGAAGGTATTCAGTCAGTAGGTGCTACAGCAACTATGTCTGCAGTACCTAGTGGCCCATTGCCTGAGGTAATTCTGACAGAAGAGGAAACTGAAAAGGAGGCTGCTGAGGAGCTAGTGAATATGCAGGATGAAACAGAGCCAGTGCTGGAAGGCCAGGAGCAAGAGCAGGAGCAAGAGCAAACAGAAGAAGAAGAACAAGTGCAGGAATCAGACGCTGCAGCGGCAGTAGTACAGGAAGCAAGCGCTACAGCGCCACCAACCGCTGTAGCGGCTGAAAAGACTACTCCACCTCAGCCAAAGAAGAAGGCAACAAAAGGAGCCCCAGCACCTTCAAGAGCCAGTAAGAGGCTCAAGCACGCCTAAAAAGGCAAGATTTGTTGGCTTCTTATGCCGGTTATGTACTTTGAACTTTATTTTGTTGTTGATTCTAAGGCCTCTCCCTTTCTTCTCAAGCAGGCAGTGAGGACACTGCCAAATTTAATTTCTGGGGGAGGACCTTATGGTTAAAAATGTTTTAAATTAAGTACAATGATGCTTTTAAATATTTAGTATAATTATGCCATGTTTTGCATGTGTTACATGTTTTTTGAATATTTTGTATGCTTGAATGGGAAGTATGATTAGCTGGATGTTTTAAATTTCTTAGTAAGCAAAAGCTGACTCATATAGCCAAATATAAATAAGAATTTTTTTGAGTAAGGCAGCATTGTGTAAACAATGAAATGATTTTATTGCTGCTCTTACACAAAATCCAAGCTTAGTGAAGAACCTAGTTAGCCAGAGTAATCTAAGGATAAGGTTAAGTTTTGGATAACCAATGGTTAGTCAAGTTTTCATTAAAAATTGAGAGTTGTTTTAAAAAGCTAAGTTTGGGGGTGCATCGGTTATGTTAAGGCTAGGAACAAAAGATGATAAATTGGTCTTTGCAAAATGAAGAATAAAAATGAAGGTGGTCTTGAAAAAAGTTGCAAAATATCTTAAATAAATTGCTGAGCTGTTCCAAAAAGCATAAAAAGAAAATGCAAATAAGGAGCTCAGTAATGAAAATAGCATCTAGTTTTAATCATCAAAATCTAGCGCTACAGCGTCTACGGACTTTGAAGCGCTACAGCGTTTGATCACCAGACCAAAAGTTTATGCACTGACCAATAGTCTGAAAAATGCCTAATTAAAGCCCTTTGCTGTGCTTTGAAGCCCCTCAAATCTTGTGTGAAATTGTTATTCCACTCTTCTTTTTGAAAACATTCTTTGCCTAACCCAAAAGAAATCCACTCTTCCCAAACCTTGGAGAAATTCTGAAATTAACTAGGAACTAAGTTAAGCTTTGATATCACACACTCACAACTGAGCAGTAATGATTCTATTTGAATTGTGGACCACTATGGTGTGTGACAATGATAAGAATTAGCTTATGTATAAATCCTGTTTAATTTAAAAGCTGCAGCTAGTTATATGAGCATTTTTGTCTTGTTCAAGTGTCATTACTTGGGGACAAGCAATGGTTTAAGTTTGGGGGTGTGATAACCTTATTTTATATAGGTTATTTATGCTCCTAATACTTAAGTCAAAACTCATTTCTCAAGTAATTCTAGTTCTTAAATATGTGAATATATGAATATTAGAATAAATATAGGTTATAAGTTAATTCCCTGAACCTTGGGCATAGTCAATGCCTTTGTGAATATGTTTGATGTTTTGCTTTAGCGCTGCAGCGGTATGCTATCTAGGAGACGCTACAGCGTTATATGACGGCTGACCATTGAGATATTTGTATGGCCACTTGAGGACATGATTAGTCACCACCCTTATCTCTTCCTCTCAGCTGGATATTTTGACTTTCAAGTGGATGCTAAATTACACTTGGCGCCTCCTAAATGAAACCCATGTGATAGTTGTTGTATTCCATCATTACCACTTTTTGTAAAGTACTTTAAGGATAATATCTAAGTCTAATAATCATCATGTAATATTATTATTCTATTAAGACTTAGATATTATTTAGATTAATTAGATTGCTTCTCAAAGAGGAAACTTACGTAGACAAGTTGTTGTAACTTAAGAGGAGAACTACACAATATACGTAGTAGCCACTCTCCATTGATACACTACTTTTTAAGCTTTTATTTTTAGCATAGTTTTCTAATCTTCATTCAAGGTTTTGCTCACGCCTCAACTTCATCTCTTGTATGCTACTTGGGATCATTGGAGTGCATCTTTTGCAACCACTCTTCTCTTGTCTTCATACGGTAATACATGCTCTCTAGTTGTATTATGTTGATGGAACTTGTGATGAGCTAACTTTGTTGTAGTTGGATTGTTCTTGGTATGTAATGAACCTTGAGTAACTTTTGTATAATATTATGATGTTTGTGTTTTATTCCTTGTGTCATAATACTTTCGATCTTAGTTTGGGAATGATCAACTAAAACAAGGTAACTTTGTGGGTACAGACATGGTTCACAAAGAGAACTCAAGGAATGATATGAATGAAAACCCATTAAAGACATTTAAAGGAAGCACTACTTAACTCTAGACATAGGGGAGTAATAGTTCATAAGGCAAATGTTGTAAGAGCTTAATATACAGGGGTAAAACTTATTTAGAGCCTAGACATAGGAGTCTTGTAACATAGCCCTGACGAAAGTGACTGAAAGGCACGCCACCAAGGCGCTACAGCGTCTACGGATTCTAAAGCGCTACAACGCTTAACGCTACAGCGTCTAATATTATATGAACATTACTCTTGGGAACTTACATACTATTGAGCTATCCAACTCACCTTTAATTACTTCAAACTTAATACTGTTTTATCACAACTTATGATGTTTACAACTCTTTACCTTTACTTGTTACTTAATTCTTTTCACTAAGGTTCTAATCACTTAAACTTCTTAGATTAATTCCAATCCCTGTGGGAACGAACTTTACTTATCAATATATTACTTGTTGCGATTGTGTATACTTGCACATCACCTTTTCGCACAACAGTTAACAATTGCCCCCCTTTTTGTGCTGTCGTATGGCCGTGAGGACGTGATTAATAGCGCAAAAACCCTTTGACCTGACTTGACGTGACTGTTTGAAGCGACTAGCCTTCCATTCTGTGACACTTGGCGCTTTGCGTTAATCGAAACGACTGCGCGACGGTTCCCAAGGACATGACGGTTGTGGCCTATAGCTATAAATAGCAATGATGCCCACTTCGCAAGGTTTCACGCTCTCCCCTTTTTTATCACCAACTACAACTCCTTCTTCTTCCTTGGGATTCTCTCTTTCAACCAGTTATGGCTTCTTCTTCTAGCAGCACTGTTCCCTCTATCTTTGCCACCATTGGTCCCCTTTCTGTTCTGCGGCCTACTGCTACTAACGTTGATCATGGCTTCACACTCTTTCAACAGCAGTTCTGCTCCTGTGACCTCCCTCTCAAGATCGCCTGGTACAACGCCGAGGCGAAATTCGTCGACCTCAGAGGGTGGCCTAAGAGCAATGCTGAGTACACCGCCGGGGTGAATCGCTTGGTTACCCATAAGGGCGCTTCCTGGAAGCAATGGGGGATATATGACATGATTATGGTGTCAACTTTGGAGATTTCACATGCTGCCAACCTGTTATTTCTGTTGATGTCCTTCTGGTCGACCACCATCAACGCATTTATCTTCCCTTGGGGCATTCTAACCCCCACTCTACTGGATGTTGCTGCCATTCTAGGGCTCCCTGCTGGTGGTCTCGAGGTCCACGCCAATCCAGACTTTGTGGGCGAAGACCCTCCTTTTACTTTCGCTTCTGCCTTCTCCAACCTCTTATCTAAGAACGCCAACCTGTCACCGACGGGGAGCACCATGCATTTCTGGTGTATTTCTTCAATAAATTTTTCTTCAGCACCAAGTCCTTCGATGTCGTTAAGGAACTCTCTGTGTTTGTCCAGTTGCTACAATCAGGCCAGGAGTACGCCTATGGCCCTTTCTTCCTCGCCCTTCTTTACAAGAGCCCAGATAGCTTCATTACCCAGGTCAAGGACAAAGGTTTTTATTCGAAGGTCGAGGGTCCCATCTGGTTTCTACAGCTCTGGGCTCAACTCTACTTTCCCAATTTTGCCACTGACTTATCCACAGAGGCCGCCGAGGTCCTCGGAAGCGCCCTCGCTGCCACCCCTGTCCTTCCAGTGGAGCGTGGGGAAGTGCTACGAGTATTGCTGGATCTGGATCCTTTTGAGCATCTCTGCTGGTGTCTAGTTCTTGAAAAGGCGTTGGTCCTCCGTGGATCTTCACCCCAAAAGATTTGGACCCTTCTTCCCAAGACAATTATGACATGATCATTGACCTGGTCGCTGGGGCCAGGCTCTCTTCAAGTACCAATCCTCTCACTGTTGAACTCTATCATCCAAACTTTGTGGCTCGGCAATTTGGCGTAGGTCAACATGTGTCTATCCCCTACGACTCCATGGCTGCGGGGCGACGCCGCGCGAAGATCTTCCCTTTTGATCTCGCTAAACTCATTGCAAAATAGGATGCACAGTTCCTCTCCTTTTCTTGGGGAGTTTATCGCAACAAGATCGGCGAAACTAGCAGCCATATTTCCTGGTGGTCATAGGTACGGGCGCATGTTTTTCCCCGCTCCAACATTGAGTACCTTCAAAGCTATTTGGGCTCTACTAAAGGACTTCCTATCCAACCTACCTCGATGGCTACTTGAGTGAGTCCACCACCTCAGAGAAAAAGAAACAGTTAATTTATGATCCTCTTCCACGCTCTTCTCCTCGCCTGAAGTCTGCTGAGCAACCCACTTCTGCCACTGGTAAGCTTCTGGCTTTCTTTTTCTTATGTATATTCCCTAGTATGACCTCATTGGCCAATATCCTTGCGCAGCCCAAGCTCCTGTCGTAATTGCCTTGGATGATGATGATGACAACGATGATGAAGACGATGATGTCCCACTCCTCCAACGAAAAAGAACCCGGGAACTACTTAAATCACCCCTCCTGCAGCTCTAGCCATTGACGTATAACCACCCCCTCTCAAACGGTTACGGGTATGTCTCTTTTCTTAGTGCATTATGGGGGCTCTGCTATTCATCTGCTTCTCTTATTGATTTTCTTTGGGTGGTTTCGCAGAGGCTTCGCACACTGACTGAATCCCTGCCATCTTCTCAGGCTCCACCTTTTAACAGTCCAATCTCCGCCTCGGTAAGTTGCCTTTCTTGTGTTGCTCAATGTTTCCACCGCCATCGTCCTCCTTTCTCATTATTTGTCTCTCTTCTACAGGAACCCACTGGTGACACCGCACCGCAAAGGACCTTTCTTCGGCGGCAATCACCGATGAAGAATTGCAGCGCTATTTCTTGAGCCATGAGGCTCCAGAATCGGCCCCCTCTTCTACAGAGGTTGACCTCATTCAAGTGGAGACGGCCTTGGCTAGGGAGATCCCCACCGATCCTAACCAGGTGGCGGCTCTCCGAGCTATCTTGTTTCGGGTCTCTAACTCCAATGATGTCCCCTCCGCCAAGAAAGATGCTCTTAAGGAGATAGCTCTACAACTCGGGGACATCTCCAGTCTGTATGGCTGAGCCACAGCCACTTATGATCGGGCCTTAGCCTCCCTTCATCGGCTAGACTCCCTTCATGCTGAGAAGGATGGTTACAAAGCAACCTTCGATTCCCTCAGCCAGACCAAGCAAGAGACTATAGCCGAACAGGAAAGAATTGCTTGCAGGATCAAGACCATTGAAGATCAAATAGTTTCTCTCCAGGATGAACTAGCTTCCCTCACTCCTCCGCACTCCACAACCACAAATAAAATTTCTACCATTTCTTCCGATATTATTCAATTGTTCAGTCGCAGCTCAGCACTAGATCCTCCCATCGCACACCTCCTCCCCCAATGACCTGGCCTAGAGGCGGATCTAGATAAGAGTCGTGCCACTCTACGTCAGGCCGTTGAGGGATGGGGAGCCTTGAGGTCATCTTATGAGCAAGCCCTCGCCCACTTGGATCAAGAGAATGTTGAGGCTCCTACTGAAGCCATACTTGATGAGCCACCACCATCTCTTGACCTTCCAACTTCCAGCAACACCCATGCTGCCGAGACAACTACACACCTCAGGGACGATGTTGCGGCTGAAGTGGAGGCGACAGTATCAGAAGTATGCCTGTTGATGGATTCCCCCTCTGAGGGTTTGGAGATATTGGGAGAGGCTGCTGCTGAGGCAGGTGAGGTTATGGCAAGTGAAGTCACTGTTGTTTATGAAGAAAACGATTTGTGTTTGAGGTGTTTAACAATCTTAAAGTGACAATCGATTCACCGGTTTCCGGCTACGCGTCTCGGATTTATCATTGGTTCCAAATATTCGTGCAAGACTCGTTCAAGGTTTCAGTTCTTGATTGATAATAAACTAATCAAGCAAGCGTCAATTAGTTTATACGAATTCGCACCGTTTTAAAGCAAGCGTCAAAACAACGTGTTCAATCAATCATGATGGTGAACAAGCGCCACTAAACACAATCAATATCATAACTGAATTCAATCAATCATCTATCAATTCCTACTCGAATTAAATAAAACAAGCGATTAAATAACCCGAATAGTTAAGAGTTGCGAAAAACAGATTCACATATAAACAAGCGTCATATATAAACGATTCGCGTATTGCAAATAAGCGTAATCTGGGTAATTAAGCATCACACAAAGACGAAAATTTGCAAACAAAGAATTCAAATGTGGAATTGATAGAGAAGAAAGAACTGAAAACTAAAAACGAAATAAACGAATTAACATTAGACACCGAACCTCAAAATCCGCAGACGACAGCCTTTCACCGATGAATCAACTTAGGAATTTAGGCTTCCATGGAGGCTAGAGCACAAAAGTTTTGTAAAGTATATGATAATGCGTAAGATAGATAAAACGGCTGCTGACCAGCCAAATCTATAAGACTAAAACGAAATACCTAATCACTAAATGGGCTATTGGATAAAAGCCCGTTAACAAATTAATATTCGGTCCAAAACCCGTTTTACACAGTACTGCTTCGGTAATTCGCAGTTTTCACTTTCAATACTTCAGAACTGGGTTTCGAGCTCAACAGAAGAATTGTAGCTCTGTTCCTTAGCTTCCCAACGCATGCTTGCACGCCTCAATCGGATAACCACAGACAAAGTTATGACCTTCAGAGTAGATAGGGGTCAATATGCAATAAAACAAGAATTAATCGTGAAATTACTATATTGCTCAAATAAGACCCAAAATCTAGAAACGCGCTAAGACTTAAATATTAGACACAGAACACAATCAAAAATACCAAGTGCAAAGCTATAAAGAGTGCATTAAAATGCACTGATCAAATTCCCCCACACTTAAGCTTTTGCACTCCGGGCAAAACACACAAAACAAGACACGAAAACAATGCATGAGTTTCCAATGAACCCAAAGAATGCAAAGTCATAAGAGAAATACTTTTCCTAGGCTTCAAGGAGAACGACAATCAAAGACTGCACTTAATTACAATCAAGGCAAACAAGATGATAGAGCACTAGAGAGTGAATCATAAGTGATGAGTCCTCACAGGATATGTATAAGTAATGCTCTCAATCACTCAAGTGTCTAGGCTTGTGTTTACTCTCATATATATATAATAAGCACATCAATGAAAGTTAGCACTACCATATGCTTGACAAGCTTCTGACATCCACACTTAAGAACACATGCACATAAGATCAAAAGGTCTTTATAAGGGTTGTAATGGGGCCAAGGTCAAGGTGGGATAATCCTAAGGGGGAACTAAACTAAAAAGAATCAAAGAGGATAAAGAAGCAGTGAAAATCAATTGTAAAGTGAGCATGAGAGGGTCCAACTTCAACAAAGTATGATGAATTTCTCTATTTTGATATACTTCTCCACATAACTCTCTCTACACACTTTCATTCTTCTTGAAACAAAAATTAAAAGAAATACACACACTTTTTTTTTCATTCTTTTTTTTTTCTTCTCTTTTTTTTCTTTTTGGGGAATATTTTTCTATACAAATGTACTTGCCAAACTTTCTATTGAGAACCCAAGAACAAACCCAAGTGAGAACCACAATTGCACAATTTGGACACCCCCACACTTATGGATTTAACAATTCTCAATTCAAAGCTCCTTCACCCTTTAAGATTGGGTAATAACATTGTTTTTCACTTTTGGGCTTATAATGAGCTATAAAACAAAGAATGGGATAAAAGGCTCAAAGGGGCTTACACAAAGGGATAAATTCAGGGTAGGCTTATTTGGCTAGTAGCTAAAAAACAGAATTGCCTAGATCATTTCAAACATGCATGTGAACAAGTGTTTCAACAAGAATCGAGTCAAGTTCTAGAGTAACTAACAAACATGAGTGAGTCACACACAATAAATGAGAGAATGGAAAAATGTTGTCCATCCATTAAAAGGCTCAATTCTCACCAGGGACACTGACTATCACAAATGATGCAAAATCTAGTGCTCATATCCAACTTATTATACCAAGAGGAACAAGAAATCAATCAAGTCATGTCAAAACACCTATGGTCCTAGAATAGCAAAATCACTCACAACGTATGCAAACTAAGAACTCATGGAAAAACATGCAAAAATAACAATTTTTTGTTTTTTTTTTTGTTTTGAAGGAAAACTGAAAAGCAAGCCAAAAATTAAAAGAAAAAGGCAAACTACTAAGCTACTAAAAGACACCCCCCCACACTTAAATCATACATTGTCCTCAATGAAAACAACAAGCATAAAATAAGGGTTAGGAGGAGGGACTCCCTGGTCAATTTGTAGTGTAGGTGGGATGTTTCAATGAGAGTTCTCTTATGGTTGCACTTCAGTTGCGGAACTCTCATAGAATAACTTGAGACGCTTTCCATCGACTTTGAAAACTTTGTTTGTCGCCTCACTTTTTATTTCTACTACACCATGAGGAAAAATGTTAGTAATAACTGTCATACCCTAATTTTGTCCGGCTTAGGTCCAAACCCTAATTTTCCACACAAAAATAAATTATGCATTGCATCTTGGGTCCTAGAAACCATTTCAAAGTTTTTGAAATCATTTTTAGGGTTAGAATGCACGTTCTGGGAAGTTAGGGTTAAAAAGGGCATTTTTGGTCATTTCTCACAAAAGGGTCTATAAAAATAATTTTCGCAATAAGCCTCATGCATCAAATTAGGGTTTTTTGAAAATATGTTATGCATGCATGGCAAGCTTTGGAAAATATCTCATGCATGCATGGCAAAGACCTAAAAACATTTTTGTGGAAAGCAAAAAGACAATTTCTATTTTGTCCCAAATGACCAAAAATCGATTTATACAATTTATATAGGCATTAAAATCGATTTTTAAGCTCTCCTAAAAGCCATGAATCGATTCTTACTATCTTGCAAAGGCATTGAAATCGATTTTAAGCTCTCCTAAAGGCCAAGAATCGATTCCCACATACTTTAACTAAACATGAAATCGATTCCCACCTATTTAGGATGTCTCAAGAATCGATTTCCTTCTTGTTTAAAACACAATGAAATCGATTCCTATCATTTCAGGAAGTCCAAGAATCGATTCCCACTAATTTCTAAAGCCCAAGGAATCGATTCCTATGTTTTCTAAAAGCAAAGAATCGATTATACTATATTTTGCCTTCATCAAACAATCGATTCATCCTTGCAATAAATGTTTTTTAAAATTCCTACGCTTTCCTGAGCCTATAAATAGGCAGCCTCAAGTCACATTTTGGGAGGACTTCACGAGATCAGAGAAAGGCAGACAGAGATTGACACACAGAGACTTCACACAAGATCAGAGAGAAGAATTGCTACACATTTTTCACGAGATCTGACACACATTTTTCACGAGATCTGAGAGACATTTTCACGAGATCTGAGAGACATTTCACGAGATCTGGGAAGACAACTCTCGCAAATCTCATTTTCCAGTTCTCCGCTTCATTTTCGCTCGTTCTTCAGATCTGTAATATCTGTCTTCATCAGAGGTATTTCAGTCTTTTCATTTGTTAATATTTAGTTATTGTGATCCATGTGATTTAAATTAGTCATAGCATTCATCTGCTCGTTCTTGTATGTTATCGTCCATTGCTGAGGACGAACCATAGGATTCCCACTTATGCCTAGTGCATCATATTCTAAGTGGTGAAGATGGTCTCGGGTGATTCAGCTCGCCCCTTTTAAACCCTTTCAAAAACATTTTTTTATTAGAACTACGTCGCTTTGATTCCCGTTTGGGATACGTAGGAGCGAGCCACGTTCTCGTCAAGCGCAACAAATAAAAATTCTTTTCATCCCCATAAACAAATCATTTTCATAAAAACAAACAAAAAGAGTCATTTTCAAACCCATTGTTGCTAATAGCTCATCAGAGCCTCTGTTCGTTTAGCTATTAGTGGCAATGTCTTTTTCTCATAAGGATAATAAACGATGGTCCATCATAACCTTTGTTAGTTTGATCATTGTGCAAATCAATCTTTTTCGAAAATCACTTTCAAAAAGATAATAAAAACAAGTTGTTATCAATAGTCCATCGGAACCTTTGTTCGTTTGACTGGCGGTACAACTCTTTTTGAGCATTTAGCAGTGATTCATCGTAGCCTCTGCTAGTTTAATCATTTGCTAATGCTCGTCCTATTTCAAAAAAACTCACTAAAAAAGATAAAAAAACAAAAACTTTAAAAAAGGAACCTAGAACTACGTCGCCTTTGATTCTCCACCCGGAGATACGTAGGAGCAGGGCCACGCCCCTGTCAAGCGCAAAAATAAACAATTTCTAAATTAAAAAGTACAAACACATCTCTTTCATAAAACAAAAATCAAAAATCTTATTTTCAAAGTAGGGGATTAAGTCGGTCGTACGGCCGGGTTAATCATCGTTTTAGGATAAGTGAACTGTGGCCCTTCAGACCCCCAGTGGTCCTTCAACACAGATCACACAATCCTAAGACCCCTATATTAAAAAACACCAACACACAAACATTTTCTAACCAAGAACTACGTAGCTTTGAATTCTCCATCGCACCGGGAGATACGTAGGAGCGGGCCATGTCCCGTCAAGCACTTTTTTTCTAAAAACCTTTCTTTTCCCCTTTATCACCTAAAATAAAATTTTCATTAAAGATTTCCCATTCATCTCCAAATAAGAAATAAATAGGCAAATCTAGGTATTTTTCAAATCAAACGTTAAAACCACACATTTAATTAGAGGTTCCCTTTCGGTAGAAAGGACGTGCGCGGTGCTAACACCTTCCTCGCACGTAATCGACCCCCGAACCTATATCTCTAGTTTTCAAAAGACCATCCGCCTTGTCCAAAAGACCTTTTTTCAATGTTTTGGTCTTAAAATTAAAATATTGGTGGCGGCTCCAACTTTTTCCACGTTGTACATTGAGAAACCCCAAACCGGGGATTTTTCGGGGTGCAACAGCTGGCGACTCCGCTGGGGACATTTTTTTAAGACGAGGGTCAAGCCTAACTAATTTAAATGTGTGGTTTAATGTATTGTTGATTTGATTAAAACCTTGTTTGCCTTTCTTTCTTATCATTGATTGTAGGCGTACGCAGTTGTGTTCTTCTATGTTCCTTATCTCGTCTTATTCCCTTTCTTTTATCGTTTATGCCCATGCATTCTTCCAATCCCCATGTTCCCTTCTTTCTTTGCTCCTTTTCTTCAAGGTAAGCTCATGCATCTCTCCCCAATTCTATCATGTCCCTTCTTCTCAGCTCCCTTTCTGAAGTAAGTAATGTGTTTGTTGTTGGTATCCTAGGCTAGTTGTATTTGAATAATATTGAACCATAGGGTAGACAACATGCTATTATCTGGACTGCTCTGGTTTTCATTTCAGGTGGGGTAGTACTAAGGAAAATGCCCTTGACACACACTACATTTATACCCTGTGACTATGTGTTTTGAGCGGGACCATAACCCAGGTCTGCAAAAACTTAGTAGAGAGGATTCGAGTAGTGAGAGCCCATCAGGACCTTTGTCCGTTTGGCTACTTGCGAAAGTTTCAACCAGAGTTGTGCTCTTTCATGATGCCTCACACCTAGCAGTTTGCTGCATTTGTGGGGAATTTTGTGAAAGGGACTGTAGCTCTGGTGGCCTTGTGAGGGAGTGAATAGAGCTACATGGAAGGATTACCCTTTTAATTGCCCTAGATCATAGGTCTTACCTCTTTTTAGGTCACAAGGGCTTTTTCAAAATTGTGTGTGCATTATTGCATCTAGTTTAGTTCATTTCCGCCAACGTTTTTTTGAAAAAACAACGAAATCAAAAAAATAGGTTTTTCCTTCTCTTTCATAAATACCTATATGGGGGTGGCATATAGGGTATACCGCCCTAATTTTTCAAAACCCCACCTGTAAATATCTGTCTTTATAACAAGCATCCTCATCATCCGCATTTTACATCATAACAGCATGCATTACATAAGCAAATTCTGAAAAATTCATACAGCATTCCTCATGCATCTAAATACAAAAATAACATAAAACCATATGCATTGCATTCATTTACGCATTCATACGTGTACTCATAAAAATGTTCTATCATCAGAGAGAGAGAGAGAAACAAAAGGCAAGCTGGTTCACCAACACCGATACTCCACCCTTCTGCAATCAAGGTTGATGGCTAGTAATCGGAATTTCAAGAATAAGGGCCGCCGGAGCCAAGAGGAGTTAGTTGCAGAGATTCTTAATCCTGAGCAGCTGGCTCAAGAGAATCAAGCTTTGAGGATCAAAGTGGAGGCTATGGAAGCACAGATGGTCGAAGTAATAAGTATGCTACAGAATCTGAGGGGTGGAGCCGCCGCCGGGGCCGCCGCTGTTGTAAATTCCGAAGGGGTTTCTCCTCCGGTGTCCGCTGAAGTTACAACTACTCACACTTCTTATGAACAGGGGGTCTGTCACTTTGCCCATCCTCCAGGGGCGAGCGGACAGAGTCATCTGAATGCACCGATATATCCTTGGGGGATGCCAATGGGTTATATGCCGCCTGCTGCTGAAGCTATTCCTGTGGGGCCGAGTCAACCTGTCACGACTATGCCTGGTGGAGCTGCTATGGGACCACAAATTCATACTCCTAGTCCTGATACTGCACTGGCAAGAGGTTCACCTAGTCCTACTCTGGGAGTTACTGTGAACCCTCAGAACGCTGTCCATCATATGGGAAACCCTGCTCAGCATGGGGGTTATTATCACGATCCAGGGAACTATCCACAAGGTCATTTGTTTGGGAACACTCAGCATGGGGATCGGTATCACTCGCTTGAAGAGCGCTTAAGAGCTGTGGAAGGATCAGGAACTAGAGACAGGGATGCCCGAGATTTGTGCCTTGTCCCAGATGTTGTTATACCCCCTAAATTCAAAGCACCTGACTTTGATAAATATCGCGGCACCGGATGTCCATCTAGCCATCTGACAACGTATGTTAGAAAAATGGCCGCTCATGCTCATGATGACCAGGTGCTCATTCATTATTTCCAGGACAGTCTGGCTGGGGCATCACTGGATTGGTATAGCGGAAAGATTACTGGAGGTTTTGGCAATTCTAGTGGACAAAAGAAACCCTTTCCCAACTTCCCCAAGAAGAAAGAAGGGGAAACCAATGTTATTTCCGCAGGGGGAGGCCCATCTTTCAGCTCTCCACAGCAGGCGGTACCATTATCTTTCAACTCTCCGCGGCGAACTAATTCAGGCTACAAAGCCCAGAACTATCAAGAGAAGAGGCGTGCTAATTTTGATCCGATTCCGATGACCTATACTGAATTGTTCAATTATCTTGTCTCAAAGAATTTGGTCAATACTCGCACCATGAAGCCTATACAACCTCCCTTTCCTAGGGGGTACATTGCTGATGCTACTTGTAGTTTTCATAGTGGAGGAGTCGGCCACACGGTGGAGGACTGCAAGGCTTTCAAATATGTAGTCCAGGATTTGATTGACGCCAACTGGATCTCTTTCAGTACAACTACAAACCCCCTACCGGGACATGGGACACCATCCGCTAATGCAGTAGAGGATTCTGTGGGGGAGACAATGATAAAAGATGTTAAGTGTATCCAGACTCCTCTGGAAAATATACATGCTGAGTTGTGTCGTCGTGGTGTTATCAAGAAGGGCTGTGTATGCGCCGATCTTTTATGTGCCTGTGAAGTTTTCAAGTCGATCCTGCAAGACCTGATAGATCGGTGCGTGGTTCAGATAGGGACCCATGATAAAGAAATCAATGAGGAAATAATAGCGGTGCCTATGAAAGAAGGATGTTGGGATACCCTAGGGGAGTTCAGTGGAAAGTTTGACTACTTGGTCAGATATGACGCTCCCGAGAGTACTCAAATCCGAATAGAAGACATCCAGCCCACAGGATGGGATGAGGAAGAGGAACAATACGACCAAATTGCTGTCATCAATAATGGTCCTAAGTCAGAAGAGGGATGTTGGGATACCCTAGGAGAGCCCAGTGGAAAGTTTGATTACTTGGTCAGATACGACGCTCCCGAGAGTGCTCAAATCCGAATAGAAGACATCCAGCCCACAGGATGGGATGAGGAAGAGGAACAATACAACCAAATTGCTGTCATCGGTAATGGATCCAAAGCTGAAGAAAGTGAGACTGGTCTGGTTCGTCGCTGCCTTGCCAGAGAAAGTTGAAGGATGGGGAAGCTGCTGCCTTTCCTGTGACTTTTAATTCAATATGATCATTGTAATGCAACTCTGTGGCTCTGCCCAAGGTCATAGAGCAAGTTGTTAGGGGCAATCATGTTTTTATTTTCAGAATCATCATCATTAATAAAAACGTTGTTTTTGAATTCCAATCAATAAAAATCAATTCCTTTTCATTTCATGTGTCTTTTCTTTTCTTTATTGTTTTTGCTTGCTTGTCTCACCTTCCATTCTGCTTTTTCGCCTCGGCAAAAAGCAAATCCATAGCAATCGTCTCTCAAAATAACAGTGCCAACAGTCCATATTTTGACTTTGATCACCTTATCAATCAAGCAGAGTGGGACGTTGAGAAAGACAGGGAAAACCCTCCAGAAGGTTAATGAAGCAAGGAGAAAGAGTTATTCAGCATCACAGGGAATCCACTGAAGTGATCAACTTGGGAACTACTGAGAACAAAAAAGAGGTCAGGATGGGTACTTCAATAAAGGAAAATTAGAGCTCAAATAAAGAAGAAGGGCAAGTGCATGAAAATAAGTGAACTATTGTCCCAGAGTTAATTCTTGAGGAAATAAGCAATCATGATTTGAAATGAAGTCGGACTACCATTCCATACTCAAAAACAAAATCCTCTCTTAACCACCTTAAGCCAAGAAAATCCCAAAGAGAAAAACAAAATCCTCTCCTAACCACCTTAAGCCAAGAAAATCCCAAAGAGAAAAACATAATCCTTTCCGACCCATCTTAAGCCAAGAAAAAGCCAAAAATCCAAAAGTCACCTTAGACAAGGATCACCTCGAATTAAAAAACAGTGCATCGTTCTTTATCAGCTCACCCAAGCTCAAGAAAAAGAAGAAGTCAAAGAAGGAAAAATCATTCAAAAAGGAAAATCCCAAAACCAAAAGAAAAATACAAAAGAAATAGTGAGTTGATACATGTTACCACAAAACCCAAGAGATCCTCGTCTCAATAAACCTTCAAACACTTTCTCATTTCCATGCACCCCTCCTCTCATAAACCGCAAACACTCTCCTTTGACCTCGACAGCCCGCCCTCCATAAACCCTTAGCCAGGAATAAAACCTCCTAATACCTCATCAAGCCAGTTAACCGTCATAAATCATCGATCAACAGCCAACACCAAATAAACACCATCTTGCCATTAGCCCCAAATACTTCATTAAGCTTACTCATCTCTCCTCCACAAAACACCACAATCCCGAAAGGTCCATCCCGATCAATGATTGATTGCTGTTGTTTTCTCAAGGTTTTAGCTCAAGGACAAGTAAATTCATTTGTTTACCATGTGCCAAGTGGGGCAATTCTGTCGCTCTTCACCCCTCCTACAACTGGGGAAATTGACCCTACACCTATCTCATCCCTTGTCGCACTCACATTCATTGAAATCATACAGGGGCAACCCCCTTTCTTCTCTAGTGAATGGGTCAGAAACAGTTCTTCTCATCAAGGTTGAAACACCCTCTCTACAAGTAGTCATGGAGGCCAGGTTAGAAGAAGCAAAATGGATCCAAGCTCGTCTAGATCAACTGAAAAGAATTGCTGCCCTGCGCCATGGCCAGTTGTACCAACAAAAGATGAAGGCAGCTTTCGGCAAGCAAGTCCGCCTTCGAGAATTCGGCGTTGGAGACCCTGTACTCAAAAAGATCCTACCTATCCGGACTGACTCCGTGAGAAGTTGAGGCCCACTTATGACGGTCCATGTGAAGTCAAGAAAGCTTCTTCCAGAGGAGCGCCGATACTCATAAACATAGAGGGCGAAGATCTCAGGAATCCAGTCAATTCAGATCAAGTGAAGAAGTATTATGCCTAAAAGAAATAGATGAAAAAAGAGAAAGACAAGCCAAGTAAGAATTAGCTCGCTAGGTTGAAAACCCGCAAAGGGCGACCTAGGCAAAATCAGAGCGACCCGGTGGATTGAAAACCCGCAAAGGGCGATCCAGGCAAAAATTAGGGTCTGAAAACTTAGGCATGAAAAGTAAAGAAAGGCATACAACTCTCCTACAAGCTTGGATGAGGGAGTGATCAAGGTCAAGGACATAGATGTTTGGCACTGTTCCACAGAGACGGACAGTCAGAATTCAGCTTCTCTCCTTTTTTCGTGTCTTTTTACAGTTTAAACTTTCAAATAAATAAATAATCGGCGTAACTTCTTGTGCGACCGGTTTCCACATTAATAAAGTTCAAATTTCTCGTATCTGTTCATTCTTTTATTTTCTGCTTTTTCTGCTCAAAATAAACGTTTTATGATGATGATGGTACTGAACTGTAAAACATGTGCATACATCATAGAGCATTGCAAATCATTACGAGATTCTTAAGAGTCCCGGGAGAAGGCAATTCCCCAAAGCCAGTCACTCATGCAAGAGAGCAACTACATCCGCGATTGCTTCAAACCAGCAAAGTCAAGACCAACATGCACTCGGCCCATGAGCCCCGCAAATCCAACAGCTTCCTCAGTCTCATGTCATGAGTGTCGCGGGTTGGCTGAACCAGCAAAAATAAAAATAAGCAAAAAAAAAGGGGGCAATAAACAAACACAGTCATGCATTACATTCATCATGCATAAAATCATGCATTTATCAGACATAAAAATAATGATAATAAAGTAAAGAAAAAGAGAAATTCAGGCATTTGCATTCATCATAAGAGAAAGAAAAAGAAAATAGCAATCATGGCATTTGCATCATGCATCGCATAGAGAAAAAAACAAAACGAAGCCTTCCATTGCATACGCTGGCATTCCATGCGGTCAAACCAGACCTTTGTGTCCTTAAACCAGATCATTGTGGTCCATAAACCAGACCTTCGTGTCCTTAAACCATACCTTTAGGGTCCATAAATCAGACCAGTATGCTGACACAAATTGCTCCATAAACCAGGCTTGTCGGCCCATAAACCAGACTCGTTGTGATCCTTAAATCAGACTAATGTCAAGTCCATAACTTAGCATTCCATCAAATAAACCAAGGCATTTCACAACTCTCAAGCATTGCATTTGCATACACACACTTCATAAAAAGGGAAAAGAACAAAATCATCGTATGTCATTCATCATTAGAGCATTACATTTTGCATCAGATACTTCATAGAAAAAGCAAAGAAAGCAAACAAAGATAAGAAACCACAAAAGCAACACAAAAACATTCCCTGTCGTCCAGCATTCCATATCATTCAACATTCCTTTGTCATTCAATCATCAAACATTAAAGCATTGCATATGCATCATATTAACAAGAATCATTGCATCAAACATCAAAGCATTGCATCATAGAAGAAGCAAAAAGAAACAAATAGAAGTTAGAACAAGAGCATTTCATTCATCAAAACATCAATCACCGCATACATTTGCATTCAAACATCAAGGCAATACAGTTGCATCACATCAATACAGCATCTCATAAAAATAAATAAAAAAAATAAAAATAAAAATAAAAAATAAAAATAAAAAATAAAAAAAAAAAAGAAAACAGCAATCATGGCATTTGCATTGCATGCATTTATTCATTTTCAGCTACAGGTACAAAGAGAGGATGAGCACTTCGGTGTTAGCCCTCGCCCCCAGATTCCAGAAAATGTTCCCCCAAGTTGGGAGTTCAGAAAGAAAAAAGAAGAAAAAAGAGAAATAGAAAGGAAGGAGAGAAAAGAAAAGAGAGCGCTCAAGCGTGCATTGCGGATTGGAGCACAGAGATCATCGCTCCCTTCTGCCCAGGTCTCACATCGTGTACGAGCAACGCGATGGACCGCAGCCCCATGTGAGGTTCAACGGAATAGTTGTATCAGCCTAAGATGCAGTGGACGCCGTGCATTGATCAGTATATCAGTTCCGGAGCTGATAACGATCCCCCTGGTCGCTCGAAAAGGCCAACAGGAAGAGCGTGCTCCTCAAAGCTACGTGCAAACTCGGATTCGTCAAAGAGTTCGTTTAAGGATTACAGGTTTTAGGCAGCCTGGGCAATTTACCGTTTTCTGCACGCAAGTGCCCATTTTACTTTGCTGTCTGCACGCAAGTGCCCATTTTACTTTTCTGTCTGCACGCAAGTGCCCATTTTACTTTTCTGTCTGCACGCAAGTGCCCATTTTACTTTTCTGTCTGCACGCGAGTGCCCATTTTACTTTTCTGTCTGCACGCAAGTGCCCATCTTACTTTTCTGTCTGCACGCAAGTGCCCATTTTACTTTTCTGTCTGCACGCAAGTGCCCATTTTACTTTTCTGTCTGCACGCAAGTGCCCATTTACTGCTTTCTGCACGCCAAGTGCCCACTTTACCGCTTTCTGCACAAAAGTGCCCATCTTTTCAAAAAAATCTAGAAAAAGAAAAAGAGGAAAATTCGGGTTTTCCCAAGTGGACAAAATCGGTATAATTTCTGAATTCTTTATCTTCATTTTGCCTTGGAATATGTTTCGGCCAATTCATATTCCTCGTTAAAATTCAGATAAAGAGGGGCAGCTGTCATACCCCAATTTTGTCCGGCTTAGGTCCAAACCCTAATTTTCCACACAAAAATAAATTATGCATTGCATCTTGGGTCCTAGAAACCATTTCAAAGTTTTTGAAATCATTTTTAGGGTTAGAATGCACGTTCTGGGAAGTTAGGGTTAAAAAGGGCATTTTTGGTCATTTCTCACAAAAGGGTCTATAAAAATAATTTTCGCAATAAGCCTCATGCATCAAATTAGGGTTTTTTGAAAATATGTTATGCATGCATGGCAAGCTTTGGAAAATATCTCATGCATGCATGGCAAAGACCTAAAAACATTTTTGTGGAAAGCAAAAAGACAATTTCTATTTTGTCCCAAATGACCAAAAATCGATTTATACAATTTATATAGGCATTAAAATCGATTTTTAAGCTCTCCTAAAAGCCATGAATCGATTCTTACTATCTTGCAAAGGCATTGAAATCGATTTTAAGCTCTCCTAAAGGCCAAGAATCGATTCCCACATACTTTAACTAAACATGAAATCGATTCCCACCTATTTAGGATGTCTCAAGAATCGATTTCCTTCTTGTTTAAAACACAATGAAATCGATTCCTATCATTTCAGGAAGTCCAAGAATCGATTCCCACTAATTTCTAAAGCCCAAGGAATCGATTCCTATGTTTTCTAAAAGCAAAGAATCGATTATACTATATTTTGCCTTCATCAAACAATCGATTCATCCTTGCAATAAATGTTTTTTAAAATTCCTACGCTTTCCTGAGCCTATAAATAGGCAGCCTCAAGTCACATTTTGGGAGGACTTCACGAGATCAGAGAAAGGCAGACAGAGATTGACACACAGAGACTTCACACAAGATCAGAGAGAAGAATTGCTACACATTTTTCACGAGATCTGACACACATTTTTC
Source organism: Astragalus membranaceus (assembly GCA_039519185.1). NCBI lineage: Eukaryota > Viridiplantae > Streptophyta > Magnoliopsida > Fabales > Fabaceae > Astragalus > Astragalus membranaceus. The sequence goes on from CM076851.1 coordinate 97,989,152, forward strand.
ACGAGATCTGAGAGACATTTTCACGAGATCTGAGAGACATTTCACGAGATCTGGGAAGACAACTCTCGCAAATCTCATTTTCCAGTTCTCCGCTTCATTTTCGCTCGTTCTTCAGATCTGTAATATCTGTCTTCATCAGAGGTATTTCAGTCTTTTCATTTGTTAATATTTAGTTATTGTGATCCATGTGATTTAAATTAGTCATAGCATTCATCTGCTCGTTCTTGTATGTTATCGTCCATTGCTGAGGACGAACCATAGGATTCCCACTTATGCCTAGTGCATCATATTCTAAGTGGTGAAGATGGTCTCGGGTGATTCAGCTCGCCCCTTTTAAACCCTTTCAAAAACATTTTTTTATTAGAACTACGTCGCTTTGATTCCCGTTTGGGATACGTAGGAGCGAGCCACGTTCTCGTCAAGCGCAACAAATAAAAATTCTTTTCATCCCCATAAACAAATCATTTTCATAAAAACAAACAAAAAGAGTCATTTTCAAACCCATTGTTGCTAATAGCTCATCAGAGCCTCTGTTCGTTTAGCTATTAGTGGCAATGTCTTTTTCTCATAAGGATAATAAACGATGGTCCATCATAACCTTTGTTAGTTTGATCATTGTGCAAATCAATCTTTTTCGAAAATCACTTTCAAAAAGATAATAAAAACAAGTTGTTATCAATAGTCCATCGGAACCTTTGTTCGTTTGACTGGCGGTACAACTCTTTTTGAGCATTTAGCAGTGATTCATCGTAGCCTCTGCTAGTTTAATCATTTGCTAATGCTCGTCCTATTTCAAAAAAACTCACTAAAAAAGATAAAAAAACAAAAACTTTAAAAAAGGAACCTAGAACTACGTCGCCTTTGATTCTCCACCCGGAGATACGTAGGAGCAGGGCCACGCCCCTGTCAAGCGCAAAAATAAACAATTTCTAAATTAAAAAGTACAAACACATCTCTTTCATAAAACAAAAATCAAAAATCTTATTTTCAAAGTAGGGGATTAAGTCGGTCGTACGGCCGGGTTAATCATCGTTTTAGGATAAGTGAACTGTGGCCCTTCAGACCCCCAGTGGTCCTTCAACACAGATCACACAATCCTAAGACCCCTATATTAAAAAACACCAACACACAAACATTTTCTAACCAAGAACTACGTAGCTTTGAATTCTCCATCGCACCGGGAGATACGTAGGAGCGGGCCATGTCCCGTCAAGCACTTTTTTTCTAAAAACCTTTCTTTTCCCCTTTATCACCTAAAATAAAATTTTCATTAAAGATTTCCCATTCATCTCCAAATAAGAAATAAATAGGCAAATCTAGGTATTTTTCAAATCAAACGTTAAAACCACACATTTAATTAGAGGTTCCCTTTCGGTAGAAAGGACGTGCGCGGTGCTAACACCTTCCTCGCACGTAATCGACCCCCGAACCTATATCTCTAGTTTTCAAAAGACCATCCGCCTTGTCCAAAAGACCTTTTTTCAATGTTTTGGTCTTAAAATTAAAATATTGGTGGCGGCTCCAACTTTTTCCACGTTGTACATTGAGAAACCCCAAACCGGGGATTTTTCGGGGTGCAACAATAACAAAAGGACCAATCCACTTGGATCGATGTTTCCCAGCCATAATTTTCAGGCGGGGTCTGAACCATAAAACTCTATGCCCAATGGAGAACTCCTTTTTGTAAATCATCTTATCATGCTTAGCTTTCCACACTTTCTTGGCAGGAATGCCCGTCATGGTTAAACCAATGTCGCTCCTATGTTTCCTTAGGATTGGCAGCTTCTTTTCCTGTTCAAATTTAAGCCCTGTTATATTAGTCTCATGAAGCTTCCCACTCCCCTCTGAATATACAAAATTAAAATTTTTAGGGGGTGGTTCAAGCTCTAAAACAAGGGGCTGCTCAATGGCAGTAGCTACATCTACAATGTCAGCTATAGGAGGTGTGTCAACCTGCAAAGTATCAACCAAACCATTAAGCAATTCAATTTTACAAAGGGAAAGCTCTTCCATGGGGTGTTTCTTATCATTAAAGATGTTGAATTTTTCAGTGGTATCACCGAATTCCATGGAAAGAGTCCCTGCATGTACATCAATTTTAGTTTTGGCAGTCCTCAAGAATGGTCTGCCTAAAATGATAGGCGACCTGTTGGACTTAGTTTCTTCCTCCATGTCTAGAATGTAAAAATCTGCAGGAAAGATCAAATTATTAACTTTAACAAGAACATCCTCAACCAGTCCAGCAGGTCGAGCATTGCTTCTATTTGCTAGCTGGATGGTAACACCCGTTTCCTGCAAAGGTCCAAGAGCAAGAGAGTTAAAAATAGATGTGGGCATTACATTGATTGAAGCTCCTAGATCTAACATGGCATCATCAAAATGACTGTTGCCGATGGTGCATGGAATGGAGAAAGTTCCTGGATCCTTGCACTTCTGGGGCATGGGCAACATGAGGGCAGAAACATTATACCCCACATTGACTTTTTCAATTCCTTTCAGTCTTCTCTTTCTCTTGTATGTGCATAACTCCTTCAGAAATCTGGCATATTTTGGAATCTGCTTAATTGCCTCAAGAAGGGGAATGTTGACTTCCACCTTCCTAAAGGTATCTAAAATCTCATTGTCCCTATCTGCCTCATCTTGTTTTTTAGTAATAGATGCTCTTTGAGGGAATGGGAGTGGTGGTATGTATTCCTCATCATCATCTGGCTCAAGTGCCTTTCTATTTTTCAAAACAGCAGTTTCAAGCACCTTTGGAGTGTCAACAGCCTTCCCAGATCTCAATGTGGTAGGACTAACATTGGGGTTTGATGCATTCGGATTAACCACTGCTTGAGCAGGCAGTTCGTCTGCCCCCTGGGCTTGCATCTGATTAATTGCAGTAGCCATCTGCCCAATTTGTGTCTGTAAATTCTGAATTGAGGAATCTGTTCTCTGTTGGAACTGGAGATTCTGGGCAGCCATCTGCTTAACTAGATCCTCTAATGAAGGTTCAGGCCTAGCAGCAGCTTGTGATGGATTAATTTGCTGTCTGGGCTGTTGTTGTTGTGCAGTTGGATTTCCCCATCTAAGGTTTGGATGATTCCTCCAGCTTGGGTGGTACCTGTTAGAAGACAAATCAACATTGGCTTGAGGGTTAAATATATTAGCTGCATATGCTTGAGGGGTATCAGCATTAGAATCCTCTTGAGGTGTAGGACAAGAATCTGTGGGGTGCTCTGTAGAGGTACAAATACCACAAACCCTGGCTGTCCGACCTGTTGCCAACTTTTTTACCAAAACTGTAAGTTCATCTAACCTGTTTTCTAAGCTCTTATGATTAGTAGCATGTATCTCATTTACTCCCCTTGTTAGAACTGCAGAATTGCTTCTGGTTGTGAATTGTTGGGAGTTAATGGACATATTATCTATTAAAGCTCTTGCATCTGTTGGGGTCTTGTCTACAAGGGCTCCTCCACTAGCAGCATCCATAATATTTCTGTCCATGGGCAATAAACCCTCGTAGAAATACTGGATGAGTAGTTGCTCAGAGATTTGATGATGAGGGCAGCTAGCACACAATTTCTTGAATCTCTCCCAGTATTCATGTAAAGACTCGGTGGAGTTTTGCCGGATACCACATATCTCTTTTCTAATTGAAGCAGCTCTGGATGCAGGAAAGAACTTCTCTAGAAACAACTTCTTCAAGTCATTCCAATTTTCAACAGAACTTGGCTGGAGGTGATACAACCAATCCTTGGCTGCATCTTGGAGTGAGAAAGGGAAGGCCCTCAGTTTAATGTGCTCCTCTGGAATTCCTTGTGGTTTCATGGTTGAGCACACAATGTGGAACTCCTTTAGATGTTTGTGAGGATCCTCACCTGCAAGACCATTAAACTTTGGCAACAAGTGTATTAAACCAGACTTCAATTCAAAAGGAACAGCAACATCAGGATAATTAATACATAGAGCATTGTCAGTAACATCAGGTGCAGCAAGTTCCCTAAGAGTTCTACCAGCCATGTTATAATCAACAAAATCAGAATCAAAGAAGTTATGACTAAAATTAAGGAAAAAAAAATCAAAAATGAATCAAAACTAATCTAAAAAATATAAAAACACCACTAAAAATCTAATAAAATCAAAACAAGATCATTCAAATTTTTTTGGATTTTTTTGAGATTATAAAATATTCGAATAATTAATTAAAAATAGAAAACGAATGAATTTAGGATTTTTCGGCCTAGGCTCCCTTTTAGGGAGTCCTACTCCTTGATTTGTTTCGGATTTTCTGACCAATTTTCGGAGCAATCTGACCAGATCACTTGAAAATCGTTTTTTTTTTACCTAAAAAACCAGAATTCAGCAGAATGCCTACGACCTGTAACAAAACCTGAAAACTCAACAAAGACACAAACTAAAATGTTAGTACTGTTAGTGGGATCCTGAAGTTGGCAATCCCTAATTAGAGATTCCCGGCAACGGCGCCAATTTGATCAGCGGTCGTACGCGGGTCAAAATATTTGAAAAGGATTAAGAATGTAGTACAAGGTGAGAAACCTTGGTCGTCTCACAAGGATCTCTAATACTAAGATTACCAGAATCAGGAACAAAATTAACAATAAAATAGGGGGGGTTTGTTTATGAAGAAAACGATTTGTGTTTGAGGTGTTTAACAATCTTAAAGTGACAATCGATTCACCGGTTTCCGGCTACGCGTCTCGGATTTATCATTGGTTCCAAATATTCGTGCAAGACTCGTTCAAGGTTTCAGTTCTTGATTGATAATAAACTAATCAAGCAAGCGTCAATTAGTTTATACGAATTCGCACCGTTTTAAAGCAAGCGTCAAAACAACGTGTTCAATCAATCATGATGGTGAACAAGCGCCACTAAACACAATCAATATCATAACTGAATTCAATCAATCATCTATCAATTCCTACTCGAATTAAATAAAACAAGCGATTAAATAACCCGAATAGTTAAGAGTTGCGAAAAACAGATTCACATATAAACAAGCGTCATATATAAACGATTCGCGTATTGCAAATAAGCGTAATCTGGGTAATTAAGCATCACACAAAGACGAAAATTTGCAAACAAAGAATTCAAATGTGGAATTGATAGAGAAGAAAGAACTGAAAACTAAAAACGAAATAAACGAATTAACATTAGACACCGAACCTCAAAATCCGCAGATGACAGCCTTTCACCGATGAATCAACTTAGGAATTTAGGCTTCCATGGAGGCTAGAGCACAAAAGTTTTGTAAAGTATATGATAATGCGTAAGATAGATAAAACGGCTGCTGACCAGCCAAATCTATAAGACTAAAACGAAATACCTAATCACTAAATGGGCTATTGGATAAAAGCCCGTTAACAAATTAATATTCGGTCCAAAACCCGTTTTACACAGTACTGCTTCGGTAATTCGCAGTTTTCACCTTCAATACTTCAGAACTGGGTTTCGAGCTCAACAGAAGAATTGTAGCTCTGTTCCTTAGCTTTCCAACGCATGCTCGCACGCCTCAATCGGATAACCACAGACAAAGTTATGACCTTCAGAGTAGATAGGGGTCAATATGCAATAAAACAAGAATTAATCGTGAAATTACTATATTGCTCAAATAAGACCCAAAATCTAGAAACGCGCTAAGACTTAAATATTAGACACAGAACACAATCAAAAATACCAAGTGCAAAGCTATAAAGAGTGCATTAAAATGCACTGATCACACTGCTACTGAGACAGATGAGGTTATAATAGGTGAAATTGTTGTTGTGGTGACAGAAGTCGTGATGGATGCTTTTGCCGCGAATGGGGAGGATGTTGTGTCGGACGAGGATACATTGGAGACCGAGGCTACTGTGGGAAGCCCTAAGATAACTGTTACTCCCAGCGAGTAGTGTTGATGCTCTCCTTGTTTATCATCCTGTAACTTTGCATCACCAGGCCGTCGGTGTGTGGCGAGCCACCATGACAATTTTATTTTTTGTTATTACCAATTTTCTTTCCCTTGCATATTTTCCCATAGAGTAGGATAATATGCTTTGAGATACTTGCCATTGATCTTTGTTTCGAACTCTTCGCCGTCGAGCGTAATCAAACGATATGCCCCACCGTCGTACACTTCACTTATAATGTAGGGCCCGTACCAATTTGGGGACCACTTGCCAAACTGAGGATCTTTCCTCCCAAGTGGCAGAATAGTCTTCCATATGAGATCACCCTCGACAAACCTTTTTGGCTTGACGTGTTTGTTGTAGGCTCGGCCCGTTTTGGCTTTGTTCATCTCAATTCTACTGAGGGCAGCCATCCCTGTCATCGTCCACCGAGTCCAACTCCATTAAATGGCTTGCTGGTATTCGTCTATGCCGAGGTCATGCTTCCGAGCCACCCTTAAGGATGTCACACTAATTTCCAATGGTAACACGGCATCCTGCCCATAGACTAAACGATAGGGAGTTACCCCCGTGGCCGTGGACTTAGAATTTCTCATAGCCCAAAGGGCCTCATTAAGGGTCTCGTGCCACCGTCGAGGCTTGTCCTCTATGTTTTTCTTGATGAGCTCGATGATGATCTTGTTGGTAGCCTCTGCTTTCCCATTGACTTGAGCATAGTATGGAGACGAATGTCTCATCTTGATGCCATATTCTTGTGCAAAGGCTGCCACTTGTTCCCTGGTGAACATTGTGCCTTGATCGGCTGTGATGGTTTCAGGAATACCAAATCTGTATATGATTTGGTCTTCTATGAACCTAATCATCGCAGCCTGATTGACACTAGCTAAAAGCGCTGCTTCCACCCACCCATTTAGTGAAGTAGTCGGTGGCCACAATAATAAAGTTATGGCCCTTCGAGCTCGGAGGGTATATTTTGCCAATTAAATCCATGGCACACCCTCCGAGTGTCCAAGGTTTGACAATGGGATGAAGCTCATCCGCAGGAACTCTCTGGATTGGTCCATGCAATTGGCAAGCCTCGCATCCCTTTGCAAACTGGAACCCGAGGCTTGCTGGGATAAATTGTTTGCCTCTAGGTTCTTGCTTCTGGGGACATACATGATGACTGCATCAGCGAACAACTTTAACAAGCTATGCGCCGAGGCTCGTAATTGCTTAAGTTTCGTGTTATAACACTTGTATTCCCCAGTGATTTGCTTGATCACTAGTTGTGAATCCCTCTTAATTTCCACATATTGAGCCTTCATGGCGGCCAGGATATCAAGCCCCATAATCAAGGCTTCATATTCGGCCTGATTATTGGAGGCTTGATCCCCTATCCTGCACATGAATCTCCACGTTTAACCACAGGGACTGGTGATGCCACTCCAATGCCTACCCTTGTTTGGGTACTTGAGCCATCAAACATGAGGACCCAAGGCTTTAGGCCCAGATAGTTAGCAGACTCGGTCTGTGTGTCATGTATTTCCACGCAAGGGTGTTGAGCCAGGAAATCGGCCAAGGCTCGTCCTTTGACAGCTCTTAACGGCATGTATGTCAAGGCAAACGCATTTAATTTAAGGGCCCACTTGACAAGTCTTCCTTGTAAGACAGTCCTAATAAGAAGATATCTGACAATATCCACTTTGCACACAACCAAAACTTCCTTAGGTAATAGGTAATATTCCAATTTAGTACATGCATTAAACAAGGACAAGCAAAGCTTCTCAATAGGAGAATATCTAGCCTCAGAGTCATTGAGGATCCTGCTGAGATAATAGATAGCATGCTCGACGCCACAATCATCATCTTGGGCCAATAAGCAGCCGATGGCTTGATCCTCGGCCGCTATATATAGCGTCAGAGGTTTCCCTGCCTGTGGAGGTACTAAGACAGGGGAATTAGTCAAGGCAGCCTTGATCTGGTCGAAGGCCTCCTGTTGTTTAGCTCCCCAAATCATTTCCTCAGTGTTCTTTATCCTCAACAAGGGTGAGAAAGCTTTCATCTTTCCAGCCGAGTTGGAGATAAACCTTCTTAGGAAGTTGATCTTGCCTAGTAAACTCTGCAGCTCCTTCTTGTTTTTGCGGGATCTTACCTCAAGGATAGCTCGAGCTTTGTTCTTGTCTTCTTCAATGCCTTGGTTGTGTACCAAGAATTCTAGGAAATTGCCTGCAGACACGCTAAAAGCACACTTAGCAGGGTTCATTTTGAGATTGTGGAGTCTCATCCTTTTCAGAGCTTGTTCAAGCTCCACTTGGTGGGCTTCGAAACTCTTGGACTTAACCACCACATCATCAATGTATACCTCCATGCTTTTACCAATGAGGCCATGGAAAATAGCATTCATGGCCCTTTGATACGTGGCTCCTACATTTTTGAGGCCGAAAGGCATTACCAACCACTCATAGATACCTAAGGCGCCCGGGCACCTAAAGGCAGTCTTATGGGTGTCAGCCTCGGCCACATATATCTGATTTTACCCAGAATAGCCGTCCATAAAAGTCAATATGGCATTGTTAGCCGTGGCGTTGACAAGCATATCGGCCACATGCATACCATACTCGTCTTTGGGAGTGGCCAAGTTCAAATCTCTGTAGTCAATATAAACTCTGACCTGGCCATTCTTTTTGATAACAAGGACTATATTAGACAGCCATTCTACGTATCTGGCAGTTCTTAAGAATCCTGCCTTGAGTATTCTTTCCACCTCTGCTTTGATTTGTGGCATTAGCCGCGGATTAAACCTCCTTGGGGGCTGTTTATGGGACTTGCAACCTTCTTTGATGGGCAACCTATGCTCTACCAAGGCTCTATCAAGGCCTGGCATCTCATGGTAGTCCCACGCAAAGAAGTTGCGGTAGTCCCTAATTAGAGCCACCGTTTGATCTCGTTGTTTAGGTTGTAATTTACCACTGACCTTGGTCATCCTTGGTTCTTTTCCGCTTCCCAGGTTCACCTCCAACAGAGGGTCTTGAGCTTCAAAGGTGGGCATCTTCCTCTGGATGGGCTCCAGGTGTGGAGGCTCGGTCAGCATCCCATCGAGGGAGTCATATGAATCCTCTTGGTATGAATGTTCCTCGAGTTCGTGCCCTTCATCTATTGCACCAAACATAGCCTCTTCAATGCTGGATTCAATTTGGAATAGGTGCAACCGATCCAGCTGGCTCTGTACTTCTGGTGGGAGATTAATCATTATCCTTACTGCTAGGCCGTGGGTCAGCCAACATCTTGAACTCAAAACCCCTTTTGGACCAGTCACATGACTCTATGCCACCTTCCTCATAATCCCCTGGGATGGAAATAGGATGCAAATGAGGGGAGTAGAAGACGACCTCAAACATCTTTACCTCCGCATGGAACAGATTAGGGTCTGCCTCTACTATTTCCACTTGATCCCCTATCCATATTATTAACTTCTAATGCAGGGTAGAGGGGACACATTCACTGGTATGGATCCAATCTCTTCCCAGAATCACAACATATGAGGGTTTTCCTTCCATAACAAAGAAGGCCGAAGGAGTTACCTTGCTCCCAACTGTTACATCAGCTACCAACACTCCCAAGGCGTGGGATGGGTGGCCCATGAAACTGGTCATGGTCATAGTGGTTGGAATGAGGTCCTCAGCGTTCTTCCCCAGCTTCTTCATAGTGGCTAATGGCATGATATTCAGCACAGCACCGCCATCCACGAAGACACGATTAAACAGCTTCCCATTCAGATGGACGTTGATATATAATGGCTTCAGATGACTAGTCATGTCTGCTGTCGGTTTTTAAAATAGCATTCCTTCTGTAATTGCCCCTTCAGGTTCTGACAAGACAGTCCATTCGGTCTCCTCAGTGAAGACATCTCCCTCGAGAGCCCTTGGTTGATCTTTGTTGCCCCAGAATTCTGGTGGAAGAAGGCTCACCATCTCTATGTCGGCATAACATTCCCCATCGGCCTTGTCCATGATGTCGTCAAGGATCGACCCCGTTAAGGAGTGCCCATCAAAATTCAATGGGCCAAAGGGGTTCTCTTCATCTTCCCCGAAGAGGTCGTCATCAGCCAGCTCTTCTTCTATCATAGCCCTTTCAATTTGGGGTGCATTAACTGGCTGAGGTGGTTTGGGGCTATTAGGCCCACACAAGCATTCTATCACTGCCTCAGTCAGCGGGATATAAGTTGCATGCATCATCCCTATCACGGCATTGGGTGCTTCTGTTATTTCAGTGGGTGCACTAGGGCCATTTACGTCGGGGGTTTGCTGCCCTGGGGATGTTTCCTCGACCGATTTTGGGAAGGCTTGTTCCAAAGCGATAGCCACCGCATTTGTGGGGATGGTCTGGGCATTCCTTTATTTGGCCGAGGTGAGCATCTGAAGCGTCTCCCTCATTCTGTTATATGTCCTCACCCTTTGTTGCCTCCTCTTCTGTGAACGAGATTTGGAGGCAATCCCAGGGACTGGTGTTTCCACTGCTGCCTGCATCATCCATTGGCCCTGTGGCACTTCTGGTGGTGGTTTTACCGTTCCGACGGCCCTTAATTCATGGTTGTTCAGTACAGTAATATCCACTGATGTCGAGCCTTGGGCCTCGGTGACCTTCGCTACCCTTCTTTCCACTTTGGGATGAGATTCTCTGCCTAGATTTGGCATGGTGGCTTGCCCATTGGGATCCTCGGCTGGCCTACCATGCCCTCCAGGCGAGACGCACTGGAGTCTTTCTCCCATATCTCTGGTCTGAGGTGCACTCCCCCCCAGGGTTACTTCCAGGGTTAAGCTTGGATAGATGTAGCTCTCTGAGATCCTGAACGAGCTTTCCTTGTTTTGGGAGGTTTTTATGGGCTCCTTGAGGCTGGCTCGGTCCTCCCAGTTGCAACTTCTCTTGCAACAAAGCCATATGATCTGCCACCGTAGATCCTCTAGGGGGTGACCCCAATCGGTTGAAGACAGATACCTTCTTTTTTGGGGGGAGCCTCCTGCTTGGGGACCCATATGTACTTCTTCTTTCCTTTCCCCGATCGCTCCCTGAGAAGGAGACCATGCCGATGTTCATATTGCGAAAAGGATCGGTATCAATACTCATCTCCTGTGTCCCCTTGTCGGCCATTCTGAGCCTCCCCTTCTTTATGGCCTCTTGGATTGCTCGGCGGAAGATAATGCAATTCGAAGTAGCATGATTGAATGAATTGTGGCACTTGCAGTACCTCTTCCCATTTATTTCTTCAGGAGGGGGTATCTTATGGCCGTCGAGGAGCTTAATCTGTTTATCTGTGAGGAGATAATAAATATTTGATCGGCCTTAGAGATGTCAAAGGAGTACTCCACCTTGTTCTCTACCTCGTCCTTCTCCTTTCCCTTGGCAGGTTTAAGAGCAGGACAGATGTATGTTTTGCCTTTGACTATCTCAGCTACCAAGATGTCTTCCGTGTAATCGGTTGATTCATCATAATCTGAGTCCTTGACTGCATCAACTACTGCTACCAACTGAGGTCCTAGACCCTTAGTATCTCTCTTCCTTTCTCTCTCTTGTATGAATTGTTCAATCTGTATTACCCTGGAAGCCAAGCCACTGAGGTCACTACAAGCTTGTCCCACAAGCTTTTTCTTCAATTGCGGGAGCATTCCAGAGATGGCCATGGAAGTAAGTTGTGATTCTGGAAAGGGTACTGAGCACTTTCCGGTCATCTTTCTAAATCTTTCAATGAAGTCTGTCACAGCCTCATCCACCGTCTCCCGTAAATTCATGAGATCGGCAGTCGTAACTTCAGGCTGTGGCCAATAAAATCTGTCATGGAAGCACCTTTTCATGTCTGCCCAGGTCTGTATAGAATCAGGTGGGAGAGAAGAATACCATCAGAAGGCAGTCTCTGTCAAAGACAAAGGGAACACCTGCAACTTATGGAACTCATTCTGGTTTCCTTCCCCCACATTGGGCTGTGAATCGGCCGACGTGCTCCATGGTAGACTTACCATAATCCCCGGAGAATGTGACAAAGTCAGGGGTTTTGAATCCTCTAGACAGAGGCACCAATCTGTCCAACCACTCGGGGTAAGGCTTCCTGTATACCGGCCTGTCGAGCGGTTTCAGCTGAACACCGAAGAAATTCTTGATAGTGTCAGCTATCAAATTAGGATCCAGGAGTTGGGAGCCCGATGGTCTTTCAGGTGGAGGCGTTGGTCGCCACAGTATATCTGGGGGACCCTGCGCCCCCTGGCTGCGGTGGTACCTGAGGTGGAGCGTCTGACCATGGCTACCCAGGCACTACTTGGGTCAGGTTAACAAGGCCAGTTCTTGGTACAGATTTTTACATGCCTCGGTGAGATGGAAGTTGATTCGATGGATGCTCGGCCAGGGCAACACTCATCTGTGTCTGTATATAGGAACCCGCCGGGTAGGTACTGAGTGCTCCGGGGTACGACTGACTAGGAGGTAGGCTTGTTGAGCCAGGTGGGTTCTGGGCCCATGGCTGCTGACTCGGGCAATACCCACTGATCCTGCCATTCTCTGATTTCGGGGCAAAGGCCGGGTAGTTAGCCGCGGCAGAACACCATAGGATGGTCCTTGCAGAAAACTCACTGAGCCTACTGCCTCGGGCGGCCTTCTGGCCAATTGCACTTGTCCCTGCTGATGAGAAGCCGTATTAGTGACATTCGCCATAAACTGCCCCTCAATGTTGGCAGTGGAAAAAGTACCAGGCTGAGGAATTACAGGAGTAGGGCATACCTGATGAGAGAACACCTGCTGAGGCCCATTCAAACTCCTACTCGGTGATCACTGATGCATGCCCCCCAAAGATGTATAGGAGGATGCCTGCTGAGGTCCAACGGGGTTGGTGTATGGCAGGGACTGATGTGTGCCTCCTAGAGAAGTAGGATGTTGCACCATAGGTTTAATTATGTCAGTCAATTGTTGGGACACTTGGTACATTATGTCATGTATCCCCATGTCAATCTGTTGCCGAATGAATGATGTTGTCATGATTACGGGCTCCTCATCTTGGTGAGGTGGTTCATTCGACTCGGCAGTAACGCCGTAGCATTATTCCCCGAAACACCTACTGGCTCCATGTTTTTGCCTTTGGCAGCAGTTGCCTTCTTTGATGCAGAAGATGACTCCATGCTTAAGTTCTTACCAGAGCGTAAGTGAATACGCCAATGATAATCCAGTCCAGGTGAACCAAACGCAATGGTCTGTTCACCCGTTCTAGTCCCACTGGGTGTGCCAATTTGTTGTTTTTCGTCAAACTCTTAGGTCCTAGCCGTGGATTCGGCCAGAGGTTTGGGAAGGTTTTTTTTGATTCCTCTGTTCTTCAAGCGATTGCGCCAAGGAGGGAACTCTACTCCTTGACTGTGGGTATCCTGACTCCTCTAGAAAGGGCCAGGTTGGGTGAGAGGGACTGCGAGGTTTGGATTATACTATTGGCTAATGCATGGATAAAGAGAAAGTGTGATAAAAGCAGATAGATAAAATAAACGTAGAGTTTTTGATTGATTGATGTGTGTCCATTCTGTACAATTGCTCTTCTATTTGTAAACATAGGCCCTCGTCGACCACTACTATAGCCAACATTTGCCTACCGTTGGATCAATCTAAGATCAATGATTGTCATCGTTCCTAAGCCCTAAAAAGGCGGAGTAACCACCCACGATCTTACTAGCACGGTTAGTGGGGTGAACTCCCTCACTCCGCTTTTCAAGGCCCCGCTCCTTCGCTTGATCTTTCAACTGCTCCCACGTTCTGTCTTCGTTCTCCCTCTTACTTGTCGTCCTAACGAGCCTGCCTTACCTCAGCCACTTGGCTTACTCAGCTAGCCTTCGTCCTCAGAAAGTAACTCAGGCACCTGAGCCTACCTCGGCCGTGGCACTCTATAGGTTGAGGCTTTGCTCTCCCTCGGCCTTGCTTGTTGCTCCTCGGGCTAACCCTCTCCTCGGGGAGTTGTCTTGTGATATGCCCCGAGGGCTTCTCTTGAGTTCTTCTTTTGGCAATTATCTCTTAAACTTTTGTCAAGTGCCCTGCCTTAGCACCTCAACTCTACTCCCTTTCTTTTACTCGGTCCTCGTCCTACGACTCAGTTATTTTTGGGTGTTAACAGGATCTAAGGGTACTTCTTGAGTGACCTTAAAAGCAAGAAACATACAATTACATCTCAAGAAAGGAAAGTGCTAAAAGAGCACTATTTAAGAAGGCTTTGAGGATGAACGGAAAGAAGAAAATAATAAAGCTAAGAAGCACTACTAGTCAAGCAGACTACCCTCTGAGAAAAATCTTGAACTCGTCAAGAAGACATAAATATGTGTCTCCATCAAGAAATGAATGATGATCAACAAGAAGACATAAAGATAGATCAAATGCTTCCCAAACATGAGAAGATATGTTTTCTTCACTAAGGATGAAGCTCCACAAGCAAGTTCTCAAGACAAAGCTAAATGATCAAAGCTTGATGAACTTCATAAATGATATTCAGCTGAGAAACTCTAACTGAGCAAGAAGACACTCTTCAGAAGCCTACAAAGCTACAATAAGAATCTTTTTGTGATCTAGCAGTTTTTGCCGGATACTTCTCAAATGAGAAGATGAAACCTTTACATAAGATGATTAAGAAAAAAGACTCTTGAACATATTGTTGAGATATCTCTATTAGCATCTTATGTTTGGGGTCAAGACAAGTGTGCATGGTCGATACTCTCTTGAAATGACAAATGAAGTATGTATCAAGACAAAACCACATGTTAAGGTAGAAGAAGTGTTCAGAAGATACACTCATTAGAACAAACCTCCTTGAACACTTGGTGAATTCATAAGGTCATGTGTCAATGACACAAATAAAGGAAGTGAAAGAAATAACAAGATCAAGCTTGTTATAGAAAAGAAAAGTGACTCAGAAGATCTTCAAAAGACATTCAGGAGATTATTCAATTAGGCACTTTAGAAGATAGAGTTCAAAAGCTACAAAGAAGATATGTTCAGAAGATATATTCAAAAGATACATCTCATGCCATAACAATACAACAAAGTCACCAAATCAATTTTTCATAAACAGCACTTACATTGTTTATTCAATACTCAGAAGATTGATATTCAAGTCTTAGAAGCCATTATCCAAGCACTTGATAAAGTTCAGAAGCTGCAAGCGTTCAGAAGCCTCACTGCTCAGAAGCTCCCAATGGTAACTTGCTGTGTCAGCGTACGGCTCTGCAAGGCGCAGAAAGTAAACCCAGTTTACTTTATGAGTTCTCAACGGCTCTTTAAACCTTGGGAAGAGAATTACAACAGATTTATTGGGAGGAAAACTCTATAAATACCCAATAGACAATCACATTCAATCTGTGAGAGTAGAACACAAGCCTGCTCTAATTCTTACATTTATACGGCTTCATAAATAGCTTCAGAAGCTCATCACCAAGCTTCTGAAGACCTATTATCTCTCTCTCAACCATACTCATTGAGCTTACACTTTTCATGGGAATATTTTGAGTATGTAATAGCTTTGGAGAGCATAAGAATGATGTACACCATGTAATCATCCAATCTAGTGTAGTTCCCATATAGACCACCTCACATGTATCATGACATTAATTTCTGGAAATATTGGTGATTATGCCTAAGGTGTTCCTTTAGGATTATACAATTGCTAGAGTTGTAGAAGAAAACTAGTGGAACAGTTTATAGGGCTGTGGAAGAAACTATCAGTGTTGTAGCCTTGGTGGCTTGTAAACTATTTGGAAAATAGTGGAATACTCACTAAAGGTGAGGAATGGATATAGCCCTTGACGATTAGGGTGAACCAGTATAACTCTCATGTGTCATTTACTGTTTTCCTATATAGTCTACCCTACACAATAATCTGCTTCATAAAGAAAAACCTCCTTCCCTCCATCGTAGAAGTTTTTACTACATTCTCAAGTCAGTCATGATTAAGCTATCGTCTATCATCTACCTACAGTTATCTTATCTTCCCAATAACTGAATAATATGAGAAAACAAAACTCTAATATCTAATAAGATTGATCATTACCTTTCACAATACACCATCTTCCTTACACCAACCATATTCTAAGAAGAAGCCCAATATCACATGTTATACACTCTACAATCTTCTTAAGTCATGACCTACTTTATTCATCCTCATCTACATGCATTCTGATGAATGATATACTCAGAAGATAGATTTTATCTTTTAATGATCCTCAAGCATTCACTTAAAGAAGTATCACCTACCCTACTTACTTAAGAGATTTGGTTGATCTAAGTCAAATTTAAAAAGGGTCACAATTCAAACCCCCCCTTTCTTGTGACTCCAGCTGACATTAATTGACTTCAGTGGTGGGATACGAAAGGTGAGGCAATCTCTACCGTCTATTTTGCGTTCCCCCTCCACCGCTTGCTGGGGGTGCGATGGGTGGATCTGGTTTGTTAATTCGAATTCTAGAGAATATATATATATATATATATATATATATATATGCGCACCGGTTCCTCTCTTCTTTTCCTCTTCCTTCGCACTTCGCCTTTTCTCCGCTTTCTTCCATCGCGCCTCTGGTTTCTTTGTGCGACCACTCAGTGAGATTCCTCTGCGTGGTTTCGTTGGTGCCCCAGAGTTTCTGGACTTGTTTTGAGTTATTCTTCTAATTAAGTCAAGGTACGTTCTTGACTCAATCTCTTTTTTGTTTATCGCTTTTCTTTCGCGCTTCTGTCTCTTTGCTTTCCATTGCTGCCTTTAGAGTTTCCATTCTTGCATAAATTTCAGTGGTGTTAGTGACAGTGAGGGAGAAGTTACCTCAATAGCCGGATACTGTAGGTTTGATATTTGTTCTGGGAGGTGCCTTCTATGTTTACTGGGTAGGGCAAGAAATATAATAAATGATCTTAAAAGATGGGAAGATACTGACACTGAGTCCTCATTTGCTTCATTAGGGCTTCAGGGACCGACCGACATAATGTCTGACAACTCTGACTCGGATCAAGAGGAGGTTTGGAATCCGACCATTCCCTTCTGATGGGTGAAGGCCGAGGTGAGCGAAGCTCATTCGGACCTTACCCTTGAAGAGGTGGCTCTAGAAGTCGAAAGCTCCTTGTGCCAACCGGTCGATGATGGTGCAGCTGTTGCTCGGCCGATTACTCCTGAGAAAGCAGTTTGCTATTTTCCTTATTATTGTCTTGTTCTTCGTATCTTGCATGTGGCCCCTACTCAGCTTCATCTGAATGGTTGGCCCTTCATGCGGGCGTTTGAGATCTTGTGTGAGTGCCCAAACATAGTGGTCACTACACAGAAGTTTTTAAGTTTCTTTCGGGTGTCATCGTCGAGGCCACAGACGTGGGTTTCTTTATGCAACATTCCTCGTCACTTCTTTATGGCTACTTACAAAAGTTATTATAAGCATTTTAAAGAAAGCTTCTTTAGATTGGAGGCCGGATCGTTTTACTCTACTTGTCGATGAACACGACAAAGAACGGTTTCCCCTTTACTGGACTAAAAAATACCACAAGGGACATTTGATTGATAAGCGAGACCTCCCTCCGTCTGACCGAGCGGATATTGAGCACCTGCATAGTAGTGTGGACTTGGATACAGTGTTAATCAAATACTTGCGTAATTTTCTCTTTCTCGTTTGTAGTTACCTTTATTTGTTACCTCTTTTGTTTTAACCATGCCTCTCTTCGCTTTTCAGGTTCACTGTGCATGTCTTTCATGAGCGTTGAAGAGAGGAGGTGCATTCGGGCCGAGCAGAAAAATAAGTAGGGCTACTCTATTGTTACCCTGTCAACTAATGCCTACCCCTCGGCGATGATGACAATTGACAAGCTGGTCGGTACTCCACTCTCTAGGATATCTTCACCTTCTCGCCCTCCTGCTGCCAAGAAACAGAAGGGAGTAGACACTTCTCGCCCTTCTGCCAAAACCCAAGATGAGGCAGGTGACCTATCGATCGATTCTTCCTAGCGTAAGCATTTTAAGTGCCAAACGACAGCTACTGCTGATGGGCCTGTCAAGATTGCTTGGGATTCTCAGTTTCCCAGGAATAAGGTGTTGAATGGAATCGTTCTCCCTGCTAATTCTTGGAAAGCAACTTCCATAGGTTTTGGCCCCACGATGGCCGCTATAAAAACCTATAGAATGTGGGGTACCCTGCTGGCTCACCATGTCGAGGGTTCCTTTCGGAAGGCCGTGGAGGGGTATGAGAATTGAAAGGGTAATCTGAACAGGGCTAAGGAAAATTGTGAGAATTGGAAGGAGCTGGAGGAGGGTGTGAAGAAATATGATGCTAATTATAAGTTGATGGAAAGAAAACCGAGCTGACTTGGGAAGGAGGCAAATGAGGCTTTGGCGAGGATTGAGATTTTCGAGAATAACCCGCAGATTGCTCGGAGTGAGCTGAAGATTGCTAAGGAGAACCTGAAGAAGGCTGAGGCAGCTGCTGTGCCAGAATCTGAGCGGCTGGCGACCCTCCTTTGATACCAGATTCAACACTGCTTTGGCTCAGATTCAAGTGTTGCATCCTAGCATTGATCTTTCCGAGATGAACTTGGATAGGATAGTTCTGGAGGGCCAGTTGGTTGATCCGCCCAGGGAAGAAGATCAATATGACCTGGGGTCTCCCCTAAATTTAGATGCCGATCAGCAGGAACTTCAGGTGGAGCATGAAGATTCTTTGGGGGTTCAAGGGCCAAAACTGGTGCAGTCGTATTTCGAGATCGGTCGTCAGGAGGTTGTGATGGACACTCCTGATTCCAAAGCCACACCTTACCTTTCTTCTTTATTTTTTTTTTTGTAATTCTCCTTTGGGTTGGCTTGCTTGCCATTTTGGATTACTCTTTTGAATGCTCGTGTCGTTTGGAATTTTTTGTTTATATTGTGTAGTTTAAACACCTTCCTAGTTGCATGCTTCGTTTAACTTGTTTTGTTTTGACCATGATCGGCGTTTACTCCTTGCATTGACTTGTTTGTTGTTTGGCCTCTTGTTGGGCTAAATTTTTTGGATCAGAGCGTCGGCTATGAAAAAAATATTGGCACTTCTTCATTTTTTTATTCTTCGCTTTGTTTATTTTTCATAGAATGGCCTGGTGCCCAAGGGTGCATGTCGGCTTTCGTTAGTCTTCACCTATCAGGACCTTAGTTGACTGCGAGTGTATTTAGTTCGCGTTATTTCTCAATGGTGCATGTCGGCTTTCGCGAGTCTTCACCTGTCGGGACTTTGGTTTTTATCTTCTTAGAGCAATAGTTCTGCCCGACTCTATTGTGGCGATTTTTTTCGCCTTTTGTCTAAGAAGATTCCTTATGGTGCAGCAAACGTGCCATCCTTTCTTTTTTCCCATAAGGTTCGCCCAAGGGTAGAGCATGAAATCGTCAGTTCAGCCTATTGCATGTCAGGACTACATGTCTTTGGTGCCCAAGGGTAACGTCGAGACGTTGCTCGATTCTTACTTCTCGAGACTTACATCTGGAGTTATTGGCCCATTCATGATTTGATCATAAGAGAAGTAAAAAAACTTTTTCGATCCTCTTTACTAACTTTCCAGAAATTGGGTACACTCAGGGCCTATATGGCCGCATACAAAAGTACGATTATTTTATTTTTGGATTTTTGGAGGGTCGGATTGGTCCCTTTTCTAGCTCAGCCCTTTCTTCATTCTGGCTTCTTCGAGTTCGTGTGCTCGGTACCCAATGCTTCCTTTTTCTTGCTTCCTTTCGGCCACTCATTGGCAGGCATGGTTTCTTCCGCTGTAGCTTTGACTTTGATGTCCAGGGTGTTGTAGAGGATGGTGTTGGCTCCCCTGGATTAGCTTTACATTCACGCTCTCGGCGTAGCATTTTCTTGCCAGGGCTTGGTCTCGCTTGACTTCTCCAACCCTACCGTTCGACAGGGGATACTTGATGCATAAGTGCGGGTAGGAGACCGGTGCCAGCAGGGAGTTGAGGGCTGACCTCCCCATGATGATATTATAGGAGGATGAGGCCTCAACCACAATGTACTACAACATCAGGGTCTTGGCACAACTTTTCTCTCCAAATGTGGTGCGGAGATTGAAGTAACCACGACCCGCCACCTGTTCGCCAAAGAACCCCACCAGGGTATCAGGGTAGTCCTTCAGCATATTTGTCAGGAGTTGGAACTCCCCGAAACATTTATAGTATATCACGTTTGCCAAATTACCTCTATCCACCAGGACCCTAGCAATATTGAAGTCACTGGTGGTGACTGAGATCACTATCGAGTCGTCAATGTGTGGTCGGACCCCATCCAAGTCTTGGACGTCGAAAGTTATCCCTAGGTGCTCTGGGACAGCAAGTTCTTCAGTATTATTTATTGACATGACAGATTTAACATACCTTCTTCTGGAAGAATGGGTTGCTCCTCCACCTAAGAATCCCCCAGCACTAGATCCCACCAAACCTTTATCATCCTTCTCATGCCGGTCTCTTCCCGAGCGTCCCTTTGATTCTTCCCCTCGCCCCTTTCCTGCTTACGGCTCGGATTGCCTTTTCGGCGCGTTCCTTCTACAGCTTCGGTCTCCTTCACAATGTGCTTCCCCACTCTCTTTTCTCTTTTTCCAGCGTTCGATTCTTCAGCCTCTACGTGCTTGTCTGCCCTTACCCACACCTTGTCCATTATGCGGAGCTTCCACACGGTCAGCGCTTCGCTTAAGCTTTCACTCCGCAAGCCCTTCATGAAGGCGGCCACGAAGAAATTCTCTCCTGGCTCCTCCACCAATATAGTGGCCTTATTAAACCAATCAAGGTAACTCTTAAGAGACTCAGATGGTCCCTAGCGTATGTTGAACAGATCACCCAACCCGTCCTCCTTTTTATTGGCTAAAAATTGTCGTACAAACTTGCCTGCTAGATCCTCGACGCCTATCACCGAGCACACTGGGAGACCCTTGAACCATTTGAGGGCTCCTCCTGCTAACGTTCTCGCAAACATTTTACAATTGATGGCATCGTTGCCACCGCTGATATACATTTGGGTTTGGAAAGCGTCCACGTGGCTTTGGGGATCCCCGGTATCGTTGTAGCTTCCAATAACTGGCTCTCTGAATCTAGGTGGCATTTCTACCGCCTGGATCTCCGTTGTGAACGGCTGGAATGCTTGCAGTGGGGTTCTAGGGGCTTCCAATACCTAGGTGAATCTTCTCATATATGTCAGTTGTTGCTACAGTTGCGTTTCTCTCGCCTCTAGGGCTTGGGAGCGAAGCAGCTGTTCTTCATCTCGCTGCTGCTGTTCTGCGTTCGGGGATTGAAGGAGTTGAACTGCTGCCATCAACTCCTCCACCCTTGGATCAGCGTTGTTGGGTGGCCATTAGGTTCACCGGGGTCACCACTGCCAGATGTTCCATTTCTAGTGGTTACCATCGCTAAGTGTTTGAAAGTTTTTGATTTATGTGAGGCGTGGGAAGAGTTTTACCTATGCCCCACGGTGGGCGCCAATGTTACAACCTGTTCCCTAGAGAGAAACTAGACCGAACACAAGATTAAAAGAGTAACACTATAATCAATATAAAAGAGTAACACTATAATCAATATAAAATAGTAAGAAATGATGAATATTGGATTCAGAATCTTTTCATTGGCCTCAGAGGGACTGTATATATAGTACAATGACGTTAATTACTATTTATTACACTTTATTGCCAATCCGGCCGTTATAGACAGACATGAGGGAAATCACAGATTTTGCCTTATGATCTCGCTAAATACTATAAAGAGCGAGATGCCGAGTAGATGAAGGCGGGAGAATTATAGCCGATCAGTTGGAGGATATTTCCTTCTCCAGTCGGACAGAGTGGAGGACGAGCTCTTATACATACTGCCGGTCTGGTTGGGAAGGAAATGGTAACAGAGTTGGAGGATATTTCATCTAGTGTGCCTTGTTTTCTTTCTACATTATTAGTTGAAGTAAAGTTCCATTTTGTTTTTTCAAATTTCTACTCAATTGCTAATTGAAATTTAAACAAAGTTATGTTGCAATTATTTTCAGAAGTTAATTTACTTTACGTGATCATCATTTGAGGGGAGGCGCTTATTTCTTTACTGCTGAAGAGAAATACTGAGTTTTATTATTTGAATTGTTTATTTATTTTAATTTCATTAATACTAACATTTGCATATTTTCTTTCCTTAACATTTAATTGATTTTTATCTTTCTTTCAAAAATGCAATTTGTATGTCAAGTTTAAATTAAATTAAGAGGAACATATTGATTCAATTCTACGTAATGTCTTTTTAAAATAAGGGTAAAAAAGAAAGAAAAAGATTATAATTTGTTCCATTCCATTCCCTTTCCAAACAATGGAATGGTAACTTCATTCTACTCCATCATAAAATATCCAAACAATTGAATGGTAATTTTGTTCCATTTCGCTCCGCTTCACTCCACTCCATTTCATTCTGCTTCGTTCATTTAGAGAAAAGATTTTGGGTTAAAGAAGAGTTTTTTTGGTCAAGGTTAAAGAAGAGTTTATTGAGTGTTTAATGAAGTGGGCTTAAAAAAAGAATAGAACATGTAGTGTGTTGGGCCTTTTGCTGCCAGCTCAAAATTTTTACTATGTTGCAACCCCTTCCCTTATGGATTTCGCTAAGCGCACCCCCTTTATTTTAAAAACCCCTTATAGCGACCGAAAAATCTGGGTGAGGATTCTTCGAAGGTTCTAAATGAAGCCGCCACCAAAGTTTAGTTTAAGGGCAAACATTGGAAAATCCCTTTAAGGTGGATAAGGGTCCTTGAGACCAGATTTGGGTTCGGGAGTCGGTTATGCGTGAGGAAGGTACTAGCACCCCACGACATCCTTCCTAAAGAAGGTTACCTGCTAATTAGTTGTAGAAGCGATAGTTATTTTGAAAACATTTAATTTACCCTTTTATTTTGTATTTGAAAGAGATTAGAAGAGAGAAGAAACTTGATATTTTATTTGAATTTAAGTAAAGGAATATTTAGATAAAGACTAAAAAAGGTTTTTTATTAGTGCACTTGACAGAGGTGGGCCCGCCCTCTGCTCCTACGTATCTCCTGGTAGAGAATCAAATGCTACGTAGTTCTTGGGTAGAAAAAGTTTGGTTTGTTTGTGTTTTTTAATTTAGGGATTTTAGGACTTGTGATCCGTACGGTTCATTTATCCTAAAACGATGACTAACCTGGATGTACGGCCGACTTAATCCCCTGTTTTTGAAATTAAGATTTTTGATTTTTTGGAAGAAAACGATTTGTGTAGGGAGTGATTTTATTTGAATAGGTATTTTAGGACTCTTGAGCCGTACGGCCCATTTGTCCTAAAACGATGACTAACCCGGCCGTACGGCAGACTTTATCCCCTATTTTGAAAATAATATTTTTATTTTTGGAGGAAAATGATTATTTTGTTTTTCTGTTTTGAATATGAACGAAAAGTTAACAAAGAAGAAAAAATGAAAAGTGCAACTAGTGGAACATAATTATCAATAATATTTAAAAATAAACTAATTAAAAGAAAAATAAAATAAAAAAGGGAGGGGGAGAGAGCGAGAGCGAGAACTTCGCTGGGGGAGAGAGAGAGAGAATGTGTTCAGTGTTCTTGTTGAATCACTGTGGTGTGCTTTTTACTGTGGACATGACCTCCTTTTATAGGTGAAGGGTAAGGTAAATAGTGGACAAGTTGACTTGCTGGGCAAGCAGACTTGCTGGGCAAGCAGCTTGTTGGGCTGAAGGTTGATGCTATTGACACCCCCTTTTTATTATTTTCGTTCTTCTCTATTTTTTGATTTTTATGTAATTTTATTTTTGTTTTGGTGATAATGTAAATGTAAATGAAAGCAAAATTGATTTTTTTGTAAAAATGATTTTTTTGTAAAATTGATTTTTTCAAATATAAAAGGTTATTTTTGACTAAAAGACAAATCTAGGAAAAGGACAAGTTGGGCCAAAGCCCAAACGGGAAAATCTAACATAGGCCAAATAAAGTGATTTACTAAGTACAGACCCAAAAAAACGAACTAGCGTCCAAACGTGCCCAAAAACTAACTTGCGGTAATAGGACCCGGGACTTACGACACACAAAACTAGTAAAAGTAAAAAATGACTGTAGTAAAAAGAGAGCAGACAAAATTGGGGTATAACACCCTTACTGCAGAATTGCTGCTACATGCGGCCTTCGGTTCATCTTTTTGCAAGAAAATTGTTCATCATTTTCTTCTTAGTTCTTATTATCTTTTCTTTGATCACAATTTTTTTCCAAACTTCACATTCCTAAACAAAATTACCTACGGAATTCGTCTATGGCATAAGTTTGGTCATCTGAGACAGAAATTACGTTGTATTTTGTACTGTATATTGGTGATTCTGGCCACCACGATCGTCGTTTGGAAAAACAAACTTCATTTTTGGATTCCTCATAGCGAAACCTTCAAAAACAAATACTTCTTTTCTTATTTTGGTGAAGTTGAAAATGACTTGTTTTGCCCCTAACTACAACTTTCGGTTTCATTCATCACCACAGGTGTGATCATCTTGAAGAGGAGAAACTTTCTTTGGACTCACCGAAAATAATACTTTCTTTCTATCCTATTAGATTCTCAAATCGAGATTATTCAAAAATGGGTTCCATTCTTCGTCGCTCTTCGCTATGGTTGAGCATTACTTAAGAGGGTTCACAGTTCCTTCATTCCTTTGATCTTGAAGATCATTCAAATCATCTAAGGACTCTCTCGCTTTCTATTTCTAAGTCTTAATTCGTGGTTAGCATGTATTCTTCACGTTCATGTCCTTCCCTTTAGTCTTATAACCCGTAAGAACCTAACTTTTACATAACTTTCCCTATATATGTCATATTTGCACACTGTTTGAAGCTTTACACTCGTGATGATGTCCATAACACTATAAACACAAAATTGCGGTGCTTTAGATCAGAATTGTGTGGTAAGTCCCTAAGCCCAAGCGTTTTGGTCATTTTAGTCCTACGGGCAAAGATCTAATACCATACATTCTCCTTTTTGTTATATGTGACTTCCTGGACTATCAAGGGACCAGTATAAGAGTGATCTAATGCTTTTCAGAGGACATGCGTTGTTGTTTTATCTTCGCACTCCGACTAATGATCACTTGGAATCAAGGTAAGAAGAGGGCGGGGTGATACTTAGGGAACATGATAGTTTAGAATGTGATTCACATAAGTGGGATGTCTCATGATCCCTATGTCTTACGCTGACAATATACTTGTGTATAAACCATTGTATGAGCCGGTGTCTCGACAGAGGCCTCCTCGGTTCACAATGCATTGCCCTCAAGTTTAGCAGTTGCTTTTGAGTTGGGCTCGACAAGGCCTGATGTCGTTGTCTCCATCTCCTCCCTTTGAGCAGCTCCTTCCCCTTGATCTGCTTCGGCCGTAAAACTTTTCTCAGGCTATTCATTTGTTGTTTCTTCCTTTGATGTCGCGGACATTATTTCATCTGTGGTGCCAACCCCTTCAATGCCTAGGCTCGCAAGTTGGCTGCAAGTGGAACTTCAAGAGCAAAAGAAATCGCGTAAGCTTGTTCTTCAACCACGAGAAATTCCTATGAATGGTGCTGAGAGGCCTCCCCAGTCTCTACTGTTGTTGGCCTTGAAGCATTCTCCAGCAAGGAGCATAGTTGGTCCCATGATTTGTTGGCCTCGGCTATTTCATCTTGCCCCTTAACCGAATCCCTCTCAAGACCAATCTTCTTGGATAATAGGATTACCAATTCATGATCAAGAGAGGAACATTGGGTGTATAGGTGGATGCTCTTTGAGGAGTAGGTGTTGAGCTTTTGGGAGAGTCTGGTAGACTCTGGCCTAACACCTTCCATTTCTTGTTGCACTCGATTCATTTCTACAGTGATCTGCTCTATCTGGTTGTTGACTTCTACCTTCTTAGAAAGGACCTCCTTCCTCTTAGCTTCCAAGGCCATGAAAGCATTCATGTCGTCTGTTTTTTAGGGTTGCAAGACCCTTAGCTTCTTTAATGAGTGCCGAGCATTGTCATAGCTATCTTTCACTTTGGTGTAGATGTAACATCCCGGTATTTTTTATCGAGTAAAAATACCCAAATGCAGCATCCCTAAATCATCAGAGATATATTTCCTGTTTAAATACAGAACACCACTATAAAATTTTCACTGAACAACAACAGGACAGTCTTAAACATAAATAAGACCATAAACCATCAGTGAAATACAATGTTCAATATCGCACAAGAAAGAGGAAATAAATACATAACGCTAAAGACAAAATGTCTTGCTACACAGATAACAAGGAAAGATATACACTTAAGCATAAAGCTAAGTCTCCAGCAACCATCCGAGTACCACCTACTCGTGCCTCTTGGATCTCCACTTTCCCTGTTTTATCTGTAAAACAACAACATATAAACAATGTGATACAATCTCAGTGAGTTCTATCGAGACCCCTACTAGCACTCTTGGTCCTTTTAAAACATTTTTAAGATTTGACACGACACCGACCGCAATCCACTTGCTAATCCCGGTGAACCATACAATAAGGCTTCGACCTAGTAAGACACCGACCGCAATCCGCTTTCTTTTCCCGATGAACTAGCACCCTAGGCCTTTCTACGTACCACCAGCCGCAATCCACTTGCATTTTCCGGTGAACGTAGTACAATAACTTTTAACACAACACTGGCCGCAATCTCCTTGCATCTTCCGGCGAACCCCATAACCAATAGTGTTTCCTAACGGCACGGAGCCTAGGGTAAGGGTTCATGAATACCCCTCCTAGTATGTCAACATGGGTCATCACCCAAACTCGATATAATATATATCTCTACAATCATATGAACTCAAGGCTCATTTACCTCAGACAAATAATTGAACATTACAAGTTAATTACACATTCACTCTCGCATACTAATTCGTCACTTTCCAACACAATTTACGACTCCAAAAATAGTTCATTTTACCTTAAAAATAGAATATTCAGTTAGGGCTCTGAATAAGTTTTCCAACGCATCTTAGAACACCCTAATCGGGTTCCCGGATCAAAAGTTATTGCGAAAACAAAATCAGTGTTTCGATGCTGAAAATCTGCAAACCGTCGCGACGCGAACTGCAAACCGTCGCAACGCGAAAAGAGTCAGAAACATTTGCGTGACAAAACTGGGGCTGGTCGCGACGCGAAGGGGACGGGTCGCGACGCGACCATCTGCAGAAAATTGCAGGTTTTCTGTTTTCTTGCGAAATTCGCTATTCCTCTCCACTCTGATTCTTGTTCTGATTAAAAACAATTCAAACAACCATAAAAACAGATTCAATCAATGTCACACAATCAATCAAATCAATCAAAAACTCAATATAAACGAATTTTATCAAAATACGATTTATTTCGAAATAACGATTTATTTCTCTCAAAATCTTTCGAAACCAAATCACGAAAATTTCATTTCAAAACGGAACAATCCTAAACGTGAGTAAAACACACCCTTGAAGCGAGAGTCGATACCGAGCCGAAATCACCGAATAGCCTCACGAACGTTCCGACGACACCCAAATCGCTTCCAAAGCTTTGAACCTCCAATAATTCACAAGACCTCCATGAAATCACTATTCATCATCTTCAACCTCCACTTTGCTCCTCAAACATAAACCCCAAATTTTGATTCTCAAAAACCCTAACTTCTTGATTCATCAAAACTCCAAATCGGACTTCAATACTCGCGTAATCCACATTGGGTTGGCTTCTAATCACTCCTAAACCATTAAAATCATCATCAAACCGAAATCCTCCATTTTCTTCTTAAAAATCGAAAATGGCAAGATGAGAGTGAGTGAGTTGATGATGATGATGTTGATACCAAATCGAAGAGGAATGAACGCCGAACATTTTTCGTGTTGGAGGGAAGTCATTTTGATGAGCCTAAATCTCCCCTTTTTCCTCTTATTCTTTCTTTCCCATTCTTTCTTTTTCTCTTCTTTCTCTCCTTTCTCCTGGCTGTCTCTCGCGTCCTCCTTTCTTTCTTTTTTTAATTAATTCTTTTTCTTCTCTTCTTTTACTTACACACACATACATGCATACTTATATATTTA
The DNA here is from genome assembly GCA_039519185.1 of Astragalus membranaceus. NCBI lineage: Eukaryota > Viridiplantae > Streptophyta > Magnoliopsida > Fabales > Fabaceae > Astragalus > Astragalus membranaceus. The sequence goes on from CM076851.1 coordinate 98,017,094, forward strand.
TTTAATATATAAGTGGTAACGTGGTCAAATTACCATATTGATCTAAATCTCTTATTTCAATTCCAAAACTTCCTTGACCCATATTATTCGGTTAACGATCCTGTGTCAGCCAATAATTAATTTTAGCACTCAATAATTTTACCAATTAAGTACTAAATTAATTCAATTGGGTTAACATTCAAATGATTCGATTAATTATTTTGGGGATGTTACAGAGTAGAAATCATTGAGAGTTATCTGTTCAAAAGCAATATTTTTTAGCTCAAGTAACTCGGCAGAATAGGCGACCTTGAACAGGGAAGTCCTTATGCTTTCCACTTGGGCCCTATCAGTGGGTATTTCCCTAATATGGACTGCTTCATCCTTCTCCTGGTGGTCTGCTATTGGTAAGGACACCATTAGGGAAGGATCAACTTTTGAGATGTATAAAGCTACTTGCTCAGCAGCTATGAAGCCCCGATACTTCAAAAATGGAGACATACCCGTATCGGATACGTATCCGATATCGATACGCACCCGATACTTCCCGATACGTACCCAAAGAGTATCCAATAATTTTTTAATTCTTTTTAAAAAATATTTGACTCGATACTTTTCAGATACATCTTTGATACTTCTTACCAACTAAGGATACTTCTCAGATACTTTTTCGATACCTCTTACCAACTAAGCAAATGATTGTCACTCATATATAATACACTTTAATGCCTCAATAACTAAAAGACAAAATTACATGCTTTATCGTAATACAATAATAGAATAAATAATACATTGTGATATGAGTGAGATAAATATACGTAACTATCTCTACTTGATATGATCACAAGTATTTATTTTTACAATGTGATGATCATATATTGATTAATGCTATGCTTATGTTTTATTGAGCAACTATATACTAATATGAATATCTTAGTCTATAAAAAGCCATCTATTTCTGCCACTAACTATTCAGATTATACGATTTCGGATGGTCTCAGTTTTTCATCCATCTTTCTTTTTTATGACTAATCACTCATACATAGGCGTGTCAGCTATCCTCTTCCTTTCATCCATATATTTTCTGTTTGATTTGTTTTATCTATTTGGGCAGGTTTTTTCGTATCTATAAAATGCAATATTTCAGTTTTTCATCTTTATTTTTTTCTATTTGTTTCTATTCTATTTTATTTTTTCTGTTATGTTTATATATATTTAAATTTAAATTTAATTTTTTATTAGAGTATCCCAGCCGTATCGTATCTTGATTTTCAAAATTTTCCCGTATCCCCGTATCCATATCGTGTCGTATCCCGTATCGTATCCCGTACCCGGGCTTCATAGCTCAGCAGTGACCTATGGTGTGGGTGCTTCCGCCTCTTGCCTAACTAGAGGAGAAGGAATGAAAGGATCTTCCTTAGGAGAGGCTTGTTGGGGAACCGCCCTTGAAGGGGTTTTCTCTTTCCTGACCTGTTACAAATCCAAAATTCAGTAATGAAATCGAACATGCTATTTAGCTAAGAAATAAACGGCTTACCAATCTTGCTAGTCCAGGAGAGGTGCCTTGTCGAGAAGACCCACTACCAACTGAAGTATAAGATTTCTATAGTGGGAGGAAGAGTTCAATTAGAATTGTACACTAACACAAGTTTTAAAGAATGTTATGATTTGAGAAAATCAAAACTGAAAAAACTTTTATTAGATTGAAGCAGAGTTATATACAGATAGAGAAAACTAAAACTAACTAACAGAGAACTAACTACCTCTAGTTAAATAGCTAAGTCAAAGCTGGGTTAATAGCTAACCAATCTAAATTAGAGTAAAACTCAATATTTACAACTTGATTTATATCTAACACGCCCCCTCAAGCTGGAGCATGAATATTCTTCATGTTCAGCTTGGACAAAAGTGCAGAAAACTGTGCAGGCTGCAAAGGTTTAGTATAGATATCAGCCACTTGATCTTTGGTGGAAATGGGCATGAGATGAATTGTACCAGCCTGTACCTTGTCACGAATGAGATGACAGTCCAATTCAATGTGTTTAGTACGTTCATGAAACACAGGATTTTGAGCAATATAAACTGCAGATTTGTTGTCACAGTAAAGTGGAACAGCAGTGGTGTGAGGCTTGTGCAGATCCTGAAGCAAGTATAACAACCATTGAATTTCAGAAGTGGTGAGAGCAAGAGCTCTATATTCAGCTTCAGAGGACGATCTCGACACCACGCTTTGTTTCTTGGACTTCCAACTGATGAGAGATGAGCCATAGAAGACATTAAAACCAGTGATAGACCTTCTACTATCAAGGCAAGCAGCCCAATCAGCATCACTAAATGCCTTTAAAAGACCATCAGAAACAGAACTGTAGAATAAGCCAAGACCAGGACATCCTTTAATATATCTGAGGATGTGGGTAGCAGCTGCCATATGAGAGTCCATAGGTGAGGAGAGAAATTGACTAAGCTTATGGACAGCATAACAAATGTCTGGTCTTGTGTTTGTGAGGTAGATCAACCTACCAATGAGCCTTCTATAAGGTGTTGGATCTGAGAGAGGAGTGCCAGAAGTTGTGGACAACTTTAAACCAGAAACCATAGGAGTAGATGCTGGTTTACAAGCAAGGAGACCAGCATCTTCAAGTAATTCAAGAGCATATTTTCTTTGAGAAAGGACCAAACCATCAGACGATCTAGCTACTTCCAAACCCAGAAAAAGTTTAAGGGAACCAAAATCTTTTATTTTGAATTCATTGTCAAGAATACTTTTGACAGAGGTAATTTCTTCCAAATCATTACCACTTAGAACTATATCATCAACATAGATGAGGAGTATAGTCAAGTGAGGACCAGAAGCTTTTACTAAGAGAGAATAATCTGTCTTGGACTGTATGTAGCCAAGAGAAAGTAATAAAGAGATAAGCTTGGAGTTCCACTGCCTACTAGCTTGTTTAAACCCATAAAGGGATTTATGAAGTTTGCAAACCTGCTTAGGACTAGATGTAGTAACACCAGGAGGGACCTTCATGTAAACCTCTTCATGCAAGTCACCATGTAGGAATGCGTTATTAACATCCAGTTGATGGAGAAACCAGTTATTTGCAGAAGCCATAGCAAGGACAAGTCTTACAGTAGTAATTTTCACAACAGGAGAAAAAGTTTCAGAATAATCTACCCCCTCGAGTTGAGTAAAACCTTTTGCTACTAGTCGTGCTTTATACCTTTCAAGAGTACCATCAGACTTGAGCTTTACCTTGTACACCCATCTACAGCCTATGGGTTTCATTGGTGTGAAGGTCAAGGAGTAGGTATCCTTTGACACCTTGAGTATGGCCAATGTGGATACATTTGCGAGCACGAGATTTAAATTTGGTTCTTTGGGCATTGATGGTTGTGGCATAGCATAGGGAGCCAAAAACTCTATGATTAGAGAGGTCAGGTTGTTTGTTGTGTAATGGAATAAGGGGATTGAGAGTTAAGGGTAGGAGAGGGTAATTGATTAATGATATTAACAGCATGAATGATGGAAAAATCCCAAAACTGTAAAGGTAAATTGGATTGGAAAATGAGGGACCTAGCAACATTAAGGATATGTTGATGTTTTCTCTCAACCACCCCATTTTGTTGGGGTGTTTCAACACAGGTTTTTTGGTGTAATATTCCTCTTTGAAGGTAAAAATCAGGCATGATGAATTCTTTGCCATTATCAGATCTAATTGATTTAATGGTAGTGTGAAACTGAGTTTGAACATATGCAACAAAATGGGTGAGAGCAGGCCTAGTTTCAGCTTTAGTCTTAAGTAATTTTACCCATGTGTATCGAGACTTATCATCCACAATAGTTAAAAAGAATCTATTGCCATTGATAGAAGGAATGGACATAGGGCCCCAAATATCAACATGAATTAAATCAAAACAATTGCTAGAAATAGAAGTATGAACAGGGAAAGGTAATTTCTTTTGCTTTGAAAAATGACAAGTATCACAAACTGTATTAACCAAAGATGGTATATTACAGTGTTGTTTTTGAAGTAAACTGTAACTAGTGCGAGAAGGGTGCCCTAGTCTATGATGCCACAAATCAATATTGATAGCATTAAGAGAAACAGAGTTACATGTAATGTGTTTGGAGGCAGAAATGAAGTTGTGTGAGGGAATCTTCAAGTGGTATAGTCTCCCATTCAATCTAGCGCTTCCAAGCATCCTCTTCGATGGGATATCCTGCAAGAAACAATTTGTACCATCAAACACTGCACAACAGTTGCTGGTTTCAGCCAATTGTCCAACAGAGATAATGTTAGACGTAAAACCAGGAACATAAAATACATCATAGAGAATGAGAGAGGGAGTTAAAACTACAGTTCCTTTGAAGCAGGAATAAGTTGTGTGGCCACTGGGCAGATTGATGGATACTGGTTTAATTGCACGATAAGAAGTGAAATATGCAAGATTACCACACACATGATCCGTAGCACCAGTATCAACAAGCCAAAGCACATAGAAGTTACCTTGATCATCATAACCAGAAGCCACATGGCTCACACTAACCATATTGGTGGAGACAGTAGCTGTAGGATCAGTAGCAGGAATGAGAGATAAGAGGCTCTGTATCTGTGCAGAAGTGAGATTCAACAAAGGTGAAGAGGTGGAGGCAGCCTCATTAGCAGCAGAGTCAACAATGACATTTTGGACAGATTTCTTGTTCTTGAAACCAGGGGGATAACCATGCTTCAAGAAACAAGTGTCGACGGTATGATTAGTACGATTGCAATGAGTACAAAGACGATTGCCACGATTGCCCGGAGGTTTGCCTCTACCATGGCCATGAGTGGTGGAAGAGTGAGCAGATACATGAGCAATCAGAGAATCAACCGCAGGAGAGGGTCCAATTTGCCGTTCTTGCTGCACGATCATAGAATAGACTCTGGCAAGAGATGGAAGAGGCTCCATTATCAGGATTTGAGAGCGAACTGCAGCATAGTTGTCGTTGAGGCCTTGCAAGAAACTCATGACAGCGTCTCGTTCACGATAACCAAGGCATGTTGAAGACGATTTGCAGCAACAACCAGAAGAAGAAGCACAGACAGGAATAGGAGTAAAATTACACAGTTCATCCCACAATACGCGCATTTTTGTGAAATAGGTGCTTACCGGAAGATCAGCTTGCTTGAGAGAAAAAATTTCTTGTTGGAGATGAAAGATCCTTGTGTTGTCACCTTGGCTGAAACGATTACGCAGCTCCTTCCACACATTGTATGCCTCGGTGATCCAGAGAATGCTAGAAGAAATCTCAGTGGAGACGGAATGGTTGATCCAAGACAGCACAAGCATATTGCAGCGCTTCCATTTCTGAAAAGTAGGATCGGCGAGAGGAGGTTTGACGACGGAGCCGTCGACGAAGACAAACTTGTTTTTCATTTCCAATGCCATTGTCATGGCTTGAGTCCAACAGTGGTAATTAGCGCCATCAAGCACTGGTGTGACCAATTTCAGAGAAGGATTTTCGTTTGAGTGGATGAAAAATGGATCGGAGGAAACGTCGCGCTTTGAAGAAGAACGACGATGCGACGGTGTAGGCGATGGTGAGCGAGAGGATGATGAGGAATCACCGGAATTGGAAGAAGGCATGATGGAATTAAGAATTGCAGAGATGAAGATATGCAATTGAGAAGAAATGTGAGAAGAGTTATCAACGATTTCTCAAGAAATCGAAGATTGAAGAAAGAGGAATTAGGGTTATTCACGGAACCAAGAAACGGTTGCGTAGAAGAAAGAGAGGGAGAGGAATCAGAGGAAAAACGCGGAAGAGAAGAATTTCTCTGCTGATACCATGTTATGATTTGAGAAAATCAAAACTGAAAAAACTTTTATTAGATTGAAGCAGAGTTATATACAGATAGAGAAAACTAAAACTAACTAACAGATAACTAACTACCTCTAGTTAAATAGCTAAGTCAAAGCTGGGTTAATAGCTAACCAATCAAAATTAGAGTAAAACTCAATATTTACAACTTGATTTATATCTAACAAAGAAGAGTAGAGAGAAATACAAAATCACATACCTTCAAGCGCTTAAACTGGTCAGCTAACTCCTTGTCCACCTTAGCAGCTCATGCTCTGGTAGTAGGAGAAAGGGAACGTGTCTCCTCGGTAGTGTTGATGTACCTTGCCCTCTTCTTTCTGATAAGAGGGGAAATAGTATCTTCCACCTCTTCCTCCACATCACCATCCTCAACGGTGATGACTAGTGTCGGTTGGGCTGCATAGGAAGAGGTGACATTAATCAGTTGAAACTGTTAAGACAAAAGAAGCTAATAAAACTGCTTAGTTGATTGAGTACTTACTGGGAGGTGGTGATGTTTGTTGTTGATGTCCTAAATCGATTAGATGACCTCTGAGGTTTTGGTTTGGCAGTCGAGGAAATCGTTTTCTTGGCTATCTTCTGAGCTGGAGCCATAACAAATGTAGAAGTTTGTTTTTTTGGAGATAGTGGTTTCACTGGACACCTTGAAAGCAACATAGTTTAATCCTAGACTAGCTAAGTCATCTCCCATGCCTAATCCTAACGCTCTTTGGAATAGTTAGGGAACCCATAATTGAGGAACAAAGTCCCTTCCTCTATGTAATTGCTTGAAGAAATGGAATCACAAGGCTCAAGCTTTAGCCGAGTCTAGGCTAATTCTAAGTTTGACAACACTCCTCTATTTATAGTGTGAACAATAACTAAGATCGTTGGGAGAAACTGTTTTGAATTCTATCTTTTGAAGATGAGTTGGCGAGATTCCTTGAAGGACGATCGCATTGAAAGCTTTGCGTTCTCCAAGAAAACGGGAAATCATTTTTCAGTGTTTCAGCTCTGACAGTATACTTTGTATGGAAATGTTCTCTTTCAGTTTCATTCTACGAGGTAGTCTTGAGACTTTTGTCGTTTCCCCTTGATGTATTAACTTTTGATGGTTGGAAAGTCCTCGTACGATTGATCTTCTTCTTTTTTAGCGGATGCTTCATCAATTCAGAGGTTTTCTTTCAGACAAATGCTTTTGTGCTCAAAAACAATCTTCTTTAGTGTAGACGCCTATTTGAGTCGCATGTCTTCTGGTAGAACAAACACTTGCTGATACAACTTGATCAGATGATGATTCTTTGAATCAGATGCTTGGGACTTCTTAGACATAGTCAAACTTTCACTTCATTCACAATTTTCAGTAGACAAAATGATGAACTTCAACTTGACTTGTGCTTCAGATGCTTTAGCATTACTTGAATAACCACACATCTTCTATTGATAGTAATCTTAGAATATACCATGTACACTCAATCAGATTTAGATACATTAGGGTAAAATTGTTCTACTATATTATTTGTTATCTTCAAAGCCAATTCTGAGTTATTGCTTCTAAATCCATCTGGTTCCAACGAGGCGCGAATGTTTCAAGAAAGCAAATGAATGGACTTTTAATGTTGTGAAAAGGAGTTTTGGAGTCAGTTATTTGTATAACTAACTCTAACTGTTATTGAAAGTAACAATTGGAGTTGGTTATATAAACAACCGACTCGAAATGTTAGTTTCTAAAACATTCAAAGTAAGTTGTTTATATAACCAACTCCAAATGTGACTTTCAATAACATTTAAAGTCGGTTATATAAAATAGTGACTTCAAATGTTGGGCAACAAGGAATAATGTTTTATTACAGAGGGAGATAGATGATATATTAAGGGCAGTGAATAACATCAATACTATTTCACGGTCTTGGTTTGTTAGTTTGATTAACAGGAATTTCTGCCATGTATTTACTTTTTTTTAATAAACAAATGTTAGTTGTTAATTGTTTGGGGAGGGGGGGGGATTGTGAATGTTAGTTTCCAGTATTTGAACTCTAGATATCTTTCTTATACTCATTCGATATCCTTTAGCCCGCCAACTGGTCTACCTACCTGTGATTCTACTATGTATTTAAAATACATTTTGTACTCTCTCATAAATCTATTTTTTCTTATCAAAAACAGATAATAAATAGACATACTGAGTCTTTTTTAAGTGAAGAAATACCAAGTTAACAACCTACTTCAAATATTAGTTTCAATAACATTTAAAGTCGGTTATCTACACAACATTCTTCAAATATCGCGCAAAGACTTTTGATTTTCAACTTAATTGAAAAATTGTTACTGCGTCCACATTTGGATTCAGTTGTTTGTATAACTGACACTAAATGACACTACAACAGAACTGCAGAAAAAGGGCGCACCCTTTAGAGGCGCTTTTTAAAAAGCGCCCCTGATGCCCAAATACGGAGGGCCTTTAGGGGCGCTTTTTAAAAAGCGCCCCTGATGCTCAGGCTTTAGAGGCGTTTTCTAAAAGCGCTCCTGATGCCCAGTTTCTCTCTTTTACCCTACCTCCCTCTCATTTGCGAAAAGTCACACAGTACTGCCTCCCTCACACACACAGAACCGCCTCCCTCTCATTTGCGAACGAAGAAGCTTCCCTCCCTCCTCCGTGAACAGAGCAGCTTCTCCCTCCTTCCTTCCTTCGTGAGCGACAGCGCCTTCCCTCCTCCCTCCTCCGTGAACGAAGCAGCTTCTCCCTTCTATCTTCCTTTGTGAGCGACGGCGATGCTTCTCCCTCCTCCGTGAACGGCGCTGCTTCTCCCTTCTTCGTGAACGACGCCTTCACTCCGAGACTTGTGAGTTTTCCTCACTTTAATCTTTAGATTTTCGAGTTTTCCTCCTCCGTGTAGGTGATGCTCATCTACTAATATTCACTCTGTGATTCTTCTTGTACACATAAAAGTTGTTTGTTAATTCTGGTTGTTTTTGTTGCTCGTTATTTAATTCGTTCCTGGGTGTTTAATTCATTCCTGTTTTTGGATGCTTTCTCGTGAATTTTTAATTACTTTTGATGCTGTTGATTTTGATCTTGATCTTGATGTTTCTCGAACAAGAAAAGGGTTTAGGGTGGACAGAGGTGGGGTTGTTTTTGTTATGCTTTATAAAGTAAGTATATACAACTGAAAAGAAGTGGGCATGGTAAATGTTCTTGCCAAATTCTCTGCCCCAGGAACCTTATATGGCTACTCATCTTTCCTGTTTTTCTTTTAATTTGTTGTCTCAATATATAAAACCAACCCCATTTTAAGCCAAAAAACCACTGTTGTTCTAGAAAGAATCTTCAAGTTAATGCTAATATGAAGATGCTTTTCACAAGGGAAGAACTTAACTTTAGTCAACTATTTCTGTTTGCATTAACTTCAACCTGATTTATCTTTGACTACCACAGGACTACTAATTGAATTGTTTCAGATTATAATGCTTCTGAGCAGATATTTGCCTCCAAATTCTATAAAGATTGGAGTAATAGATATTCAAACACAGGATTTCGGTGCATAAATTCTTTCTAATGGTATTCTTTCATATTCATAATGTTTTTCCAGTTCTTATAATATGCAAGAGATCCATGACGGTTTGGATTTTTCATCAGATGAAGATGGAGGATACTCTTCTGGAATTTTCTCTTTGAAATTCTCAACAGATGGGAGGGAATTAGTTGCAGGAACTAGTGGTGATTCTATATATGTATATGATCTTGAAAGCTAACAGCACACACGGTAATGTTACTAGGCATAAATACTAGTTTTATTTAGCTTTATATGACATGATATTTACTATTGTTTGAATCTATAATTTATGGTGCAGTCTGAATTAAGTTGCATGATTCAAAACTTAATCTCTAGCTCCATGAGCTATATAGAAATGATTGTGGATAACATGTCATGTTTGTTGTCTATGTTGGCATTTAGAATTTGGTTAATGATTTATGTAATTTTTGTATGTATATTAGATGAGTATATATAAGTTTGTTAGTTGGAATTTAATTTGCAATTGATTAGTTGATTTGAAATTTGGTTGTTGAGTTGATATTAGTTGTTGTTGGTTCGTTTCTGTTTCTGATTTATGCAGGTGATGATATTGGTTGATGCAAAATATTGGATATACCAGAAACAAAAAAAAAATTAAAAAAAACATAGAATCAAGGGTGCTTGCAGTAGAAAGCGCCCCTGTTGGTCTTAACGCACTTGACAATCAGGGGCGCTTGCAGTTAGAAGCGCCCCTGTTGGCCTGACCAACAGGGGATTGTCAAACGTGCTAAGGCCAACAGGGGCGCTTTTTACTGCAAGCGCCCCTGATTGTCAAACGCACTAAGACCAATAGGGGAGCTTTTTACAGCGAGCGCCCCTGTTGCCTAATAATTAGAGGCGCTTGTTGGGCGCTCCTGTAGAAGGTTTGGCAACAGGAGCGCCAGATTTAGGGGCGCCCGAAAGCGCCCCTAATGGATTAAAAAAAGCGCCCCTGAAGGCTTTTTTTTGTTGTAGTGTGATACTTCTAAATATCACTTTCGCACTAGTGTGGTTTCTATTCTTCATGTGTATCTTGCAATAGTGTAGTCATTCTATTTGTTTTTTTGAAAGGCAACATACTTCATTCAATTGATAACGACATCAGAAATATAAGTTACATGAAGTAGGTGAGGTTGGACATTTCCAAACCGATAGATAAGATTAACATCTTTAAAAGAAACTACTATACAAAGAGTATGAGCAATGAAACTATTACATTTAGACAGTTGAGAGGCCCTAGGGGCATAACCAACCCAAACACAATGACCTAACATCCAGCTTATCAGTAGCTTCAGCTCCCAGGTAGAGGTAATCCATGAGTGAGACTCCGCAGTCTTTCTCCCAATCCAGTTACGGATGACTTGTGTTCGCTCCATTCGACTCATCTATTTGTTGCTAGTAAGTTAGCGGATGAGGTTTAGCAACAGATAAGTTTGTATAGTTAGGGATTGCAACTCCATCGAACACGGAAAGTTTCAAACACATTCTGTCAAAAATATGATTTGATTGGCCACCATTTGGTGCATTTGGACAATGAGGAATAATGTTCTATTGAAGTGGGAGGTAGGTGATATATTAAGGGCGGTGAATAGCATCAAAATTATTTCATGGTCTTGGTTTGTTAGTTTGATCGACGAATAGAAATACAAGTCTTTTCTTTTTGAATAGAAAGACCAACTAACATCCAATAATTCCACTAATCACGAATAAGATTTTCTTCCTCAAAAATTATCGATAAGATTTTCTACACATTTTCTCAAAAAAAAAAACACCACACATGAAATTGTTTGGCATAATGCCTAATTCATTCACTATTCATAAAAATGTATCACCAGTAAAAGGAATATATCAGTCACAAGTCCAAACATGGACTATATAAATCCCCAGATAGAAGAAATGAGAACAAAATCAACAACAATAATCTTTATATTAAAAAATTAGACGAACAATTAGAACATAAATCTTCTCTATTAAAAGATCCAAAGTCCAGAAAATTATTTCAATTCCTGTTCTCGTTCTTTCTCTTCCAACAACCTTCCAGTCTCTTCATCACCTTGCTGTTGCTGAACCTTCTTCTGCATCTCAGAAGCCTTAAGAGCCTGCAACTTAGAATGATTATAATAAGCAACCCCCAAAAATGCAAGTCCATAACCAATCAAATTAATGGGAGTCACAATATCCTTTATAACAGACCAAGAGAAAGCAATAAGTAACCAATCCTTAACAACTCCAGCAACATTCATAGTCAACGCTGAAGTCTTCCCAACAAGCAAAAACACAGCAAGATTCAAAGCAAAAGCACACAAAGAATTACTCCCAAAAATCCAAAAATCAAATTGCAAACTCGCTTTCTCACTCAACAAAGGGTACTCTTTAAAAAACCAAGGAATAGATAAAAAGACCAAACAACAAGGGGCAATATAGTAAAGTGAGGTAATAGGATTCAACGAGATCCCTTTTGAGTTCAACAAAATCTGAATCAAAACTAAGCGCGTGGCTTCAAACGCGACAGCCATGAGTTGAAGTGTAACACCCCAAGCATCAAATTTGGCTTCGCCGTAAGCGGCGATTCCTACGCCTAGCGAAATGGAAAGCATGTTGAGCATAGTTTGTGTCTTAAACGACTCTTTTTTAAATGAAACGGCGATGGAGTAAACGGCAACAGGCATAAGAGCTTTGAGCATTTGAATGAAGGAAACGGAGAGGTAAATATAAGCGGAGTTAGAGAACCAAAGGGAAAGGGAATAGAGTGCACCGATGGGGACAACAGATTTAAGGTAAGTGTTGAAGGAGATTGAAATGGGGTCCACTACTTTGAAGATGCGTACGAGGATGTAAGCAAGGGAAGAACAAAAAGCCATATGGATCATTGTTAGAGATATTGGGAATGGCCAATTGTACATTTTTTGATCTAGAATGTATTTGTTGTATACGATTACTGTGAAACTTAGGAAGATCCATATTGCTACGTAGGTGTAGGAGAGAATCACTTTTTTCATTACACCTTCTGAAACTGCCATTGTTGGTTGCTTTTTTGGGAGGTGAACTTGGTGAGAGGAGGATGAGGAGGAGATTTGGGAGATTAAGTTGAATTAGGAAGATGGGATTTTGAGATTTTGGAGAATCTTCTGAGTATGATGCGTTGATTTGTGGTAGGGATTTGGACTATTTAAGGTTGTTGGGTTTTTTTCCTCTTCGGTATACAACTACGCCAACAACGTGCGACTTTTTTTTGAGTGATTTTAGGATACGTTTTTGGGTTGGTGACTTGCCATTTTTTAGTGCTTGATTGCTGCCTCTTTGCTGGTACAAGTAGCTTTCTTATAATCTTTTATAGAATTTTAATGTACTCCCCCACGTCCCTACAACGAATTTTTAATTTTAGTTTTTGGAAGTCATATGGTGTCTTTTCACCAAAAAAAAAAGTCATATGGTGTCCAACTGTCCTTATATTTGATTTTTTTAAGGAAATATTTGATATGTTTTTCTATTTTTAATATTAAATAAATTGAATGAATAATTATTTCTAACATATTACTTTTCAAATCAACATTTATTTTTTTTATTATTGCTGTAAGCATAATAACTTATTAATTAACAAATCATTATTAAAATATTTTTCCTAAAATAATATTATTTTTATTTGAATTTTTAAAAAAAAATCACACATCTATATTTTTTCATCCTTAGAAAATTTGTAAACAATTGAAGTAATCCTTATAATATAATTTTTAGCTAATTGATAGCTAATTCAAATGCTTGAAGTGGAATTAGCTAGGTTCTAATCCCTTAAGGGAAGTCTCTTGTTCAAACCTTTTGATTGGAAAAATAAAATAAATGAAAGGAACGACTCCACTAATGGTGGCAAGTCGTGTTTCTCGATAGAACTTGATATCGACAAAATAGGTAAATACTTCACACCATCCACACTACTTGTGCACATTTCACGCTTGATATCCTCAAATATTGACACCACGCATTACTTGCATTACTCTCTACCACGACCACCTCCATTGTGATGGACGAAACGAAAAAAGATAAACATACTGCATGTTTTCTAAAATTAAAAGTTGTGGTAAAAAATATTTTTCTATTTAAAAAATTTAGATAGTATATTTTGAAAAATAGAGAGATTATTAAGGTCACAACATTTTATCAAAAAAAAACAATTGAGTGACTACTTTCGTCAAATTGAAAAATATGGAAACGAAAAATGTGATTTAGCCAAAAAAGTTTTAAGAACTTTAGATTAGAACTACTTACTTTTTTTCTTTTACCGGAACTACTTAATATTTTTATATATTTTAATATAATATTTAAGAAGTATTTGTTAAGAAAGTAAATGAGAGTTTAAGTTTTTATATAAGAAGTGTAAACTTTTTTTTAAAAGTGTAAGTTGAGGTATGTTAACAAGATTTTCACATTTAAACACTTAGAATAATATTGTTAAAACCTTAATTTGGCAGAGTGATGAAAAGACAAACAGTAATAATTACATTGATATTAACTCAACAAGATCATGAAGTTTATGTTTTAAGGGGTGGAAAACAAGACAACCAGCTGAATCATCTTAAGTCCAATAATTTCATTTATACAGTAGAAACTCATCCAAAAAGTCGATTTGCTACTCTTAAGTGTAACGTTAGTAGTCAAACCTAATTGGAATTTGGGTAGGAGCACCTTGTGAAAGATCACGTGGGGATCGTATATTGTTACTTTCTGTATAAGAAAAAGTATATATATAGCAAAGTAGTCGCTCATTAACTGGGGGTCTTACGTTGCAATGTACACTCTGAACAATGGCGTGTTTGATGGTTTGTTTTCACATGGGATAGCTGACTTATTAGGCACATCACCAATATAGAATCAAGCTGCCCTTTGCTCAAATTACAATCTCCTGAGTGTTAGTGTTGACAATATTTTTCTATTTGAAGGAGTTAGGGAACTCATAGTCGAGAAACAAAGTTTCGTCCTAAGCACAAATTGCTTGAAGAAACAGGAATCATAGTTTCAAACATTTGGCCGATCTCGCAGCTTGGAAAAAGAGTTTGAACGACAACACTATCATTAATTATTTACAATCCCCCACTAATGGCAAGTAAATGAAAAACAAGTTCAAGTTTTGTAAAAACTAAATCTTTTGGATTTGTGTCAAAAAAAATTGGGCAAAGAAAGGTTTTTTCGTGCTTAAGCGTTAATGTCCGTAGGATTGAATTAACACGTAGTGAAATGAGGTAACACCTTATGTCCAAGAAGGGAATTTCTCTTAAACTAAGTGGACTTAAGAAGAGACACCACAACACACACTTTTGCCTTTAAAATTGTGAGAGCTCCGCGATTAATTATTTACATAATATTTGGGGCCCTTATATACCTTTGGTTGATCATGAGTGCTCAAGAAAGATTGCCTAACTCTTTCATGGAATGTGGCATTCGCCTTCACACTTACGTCTCTATAGCACTAGCCATGTCAAAGTACGTCTCTATAGCACTTGTGTAACATCCTCAAAATAATTAGTCGAATTATTTGGATGTTAACCCAGTTGAATTAATTTAGTACTTAATTGGTAAAATTATTGAGTGCTAAAGTTAATTATTGGTTGTCATAGGATCGTTAACCGGTTAATTCGGAGCAAGGGCGATTTAGAATCGAAATAAGAGATTAAAGACAATATGGTAATTTGACAATGTTACCACTTATATATTAAATATATATGTGTGTGTGTGTGTGTGTGTGTGTGTGTGTGTGTGTGTGTGTGTGTGTGTGTGTGTGTGTGTGTGTGTGTGTGAGTTAAAGAAAGAAAAGAAGTAAAAGAATAGAAAGAAAAGAAAAGGAAGGGTACGCGAGAGAGAAGAGAAACAGAGAGAAAAGAGAGAAAAGGAAAAAGAAGAGAAAAGAATGGGTGAAGGAGAAGAAGAGGAAAAAGGAAGTTCAAAGGCTCATCAAAACGACTTCCTTCCAACACAAAAAATGTTCAGCGTTACTTCCTCTTCAATTTGGTACAAAGTTCATGGCGATCAACTCACTCTCTCTCACTTAGCCATTTCCGAGTTTGAAGAAAATGGAGGTTTTTGTGGTTTAAGCTTAAAGGAAGGCTAAGGACGGTGTTTAGGAGCGGACCCAAGGATGATTGATCGATGATTGAAGTTTGATTGGAAGATTGGAAGCTAGTTGGGTGGGTTTGGGTTGAAAAATCAAGATTTGGGGTTTATGTGTGAATAGTGCGTCATGAGGTTGAAGATAATGAATAGTGTTTGATGATTCAAGGATGACTAGGAGCGAACCCGAAGCGTATTGAGTGCGGAACGAAGTTCAATTTCGCGAATTGGAAGCTAGTTGGTGTTTAGGGTTCGAATGGCGGGATTTCGAGGAATTCGGTATTTCGGTCAAAGAGATGTCTCGGGATCGAGCGGAAAGATTGGAAGCGGATTTGGGCGTTGTCGGAGCGTGGAAGTTTATGTGAGGATTGTTCGTGTGGTTATGTGGATATTTTGAAGTCTCGGTGATTTCGGCTCGGTGTCGGCTCTCGCTTCAAGGGTGAGTTTAACTCACGCTTAGGATTATTTCGTTTTACAATGAATTTTACGTTGATTGATTTCGAAAGATTTTGAGTCGAAAACTGTTATTTTGAAATATATCGTATTTTGATAAAATTCGTTTACGATGAGTTTTTGATTGATTTGATTGATTGTGTGATTGTTGCGCCCGAAAAAGTCCCCGAGGGAGAACCTTCCTCGTTCACAACTTTTCCTAAGACAATGAAGCCGCCACCAATATTTATTAAGGAAAATATTAGGAAAACCTTTTTTGGAAAGCGATTGGTCTTGCGAAACTAGAGAATAGGGTTCGGGGGTCGGTTACGTGCAGGGAAGGTGTTAGCACCCCACACGTCCTCTCTACTGAGAGGGAACCTTTAACTAAATGTGTGGTTTTAGTGTGTTGACTTGAAAATAATTAATTTTACCTCTCTACTTCTTATTGAAAACTTCTTAATGAAGATCTTTATTTATTATGAAAAAGAAAAGGGGGAAGAATGGGTTTTTAGAAAAAAAATAAAAAAAAAAACGCTTCACGGGACATGGCCCGCTCCTACGTATCTCCCGGTGTGATAAGTCTATTTTTAGAGTCTTTTTAATAGTTATTTTATTAAGTCTTTTTAGTATTTTAATTATATTTTTGATCTATTTTACTGCAAATGTTTACTTTTTATCTTCAGGTTTTATTTTGGCTAAAGTGCTCCTGGGGTCCCTTATCTTTATTTAAAGTAACGATTTGGTCTTTTATCTTTTTTTTGTCCCAAATCAGTCCTTTATGTTTTAAATTTTTGACACATAAGTCATTTTCTGTCCCAAATCAGTCCTTTATGTTTCAAATTTTTAACACATAAATCCTTTTTTTTGACACATAAATCAGCATTGTTAACGGAAAAGGATTTATATGTCAAAAATTTGAAAGATAAAGGACTTATTTGGGACAAAAAAAACATAAAGGACTAATTCGTTACTTTAAATAAAGATAAGGGACCCCGGGAGCACTTTAGCCTTTTATTTTGAAGCAATTTCGACTGCTTATGCCTCTGCAAGTTAGAATTCGACTGCATCTGTCAGCATTCGACAGCATTTGTCTCCCAGAATTCGACAGCATCTGTCTCCCAGAATTCGACTGCATCTGTCAGAATTCGACTGCATCTGTCTTCCAGAATTCGACTGCAGTCAGAATTCGACTGCATCTGTCTTCCAGATTTCGACAGCATCTGTCTCAGCAGGTTGGAATTCGACAGCATCTGTCTCAGCAGGTTGGAATTCGACAGCATCTATCTCTGCAGGTTGGAATTCGACTGCATCTGTCTCCCAGAATTCGACAGCATCTGTCTTTCAGAATTCGACAGCAACACAAACTAGCGCAGAACTGGCGCAGGACAGGACACCATGGGCGCCAAGGGCGCCAAAATGCAGTCAAAATTGGATGCGCCCACTTGTTGATATTTTTGCCCACTTGTTGATGGATATTTTTGCCCACTTGTTGATGGATATTTTTGCCCACTTGAGGATGGCTTTTTGATGACTACCTTGGCCAACTTGATTTGCCACTTTTTCCTCTTTTGGACCATTTTGCCCCTCATATTTTCCTATAAATAGAGGCTTGATCCTCACTTGTAACCAAGCTTGAATTTTGTTAGAAAATCAATGACAAAGGCTCTCTAAAGATTCATGACTTCAATTTACTCTTCATGTTTTTATGATTCTTGTTTATTTACTTTCTTGCCCTTTTAATTCTTGCTATTTATTTTCTTGCCCTTTTATTTTCCAAGTCATTTACTTTCTTGCTCCTTTAATTTCTTGCACCTTTATTTTCCAAGTCATTTACTTTCCTTGCTATTTAATTTCTTGCACCTTTATTTTCCAAGTCATTTACTTTCTTGCCCTTTTATTTTCCAAGTCATTTACTTTCTTGCCCCTTTAATTTCTTGCACCTTTATTTTCCAAGTCATTTACTTTCTTGCTCCTTTAATTTCTTGCACCTTTATTTTCCAAGTCATTTACTTTTCTTACTATTTAATTTCTTGCACCTTTATCTTCCAAGTCATTTACTTTCTTGCTCATTTACTTTCCTTGCTCTTTAACTTTCCAAGTCATTTAAAATTACTTGCAATTTACTTTTCAAGCAATTTACTTTCTTGTCATTTACAATTCCGCTATTTATGATTTTGCACTTTACCGCTTTCTTTTATTTTCTCGCTATTTAACTTTATGTTTTCTTCTCTTATTTTCTTTTCTCCTCTTTTGTCTACAATGATCATGAGTGAGTAGACTTTACTAAAACATTCCTTCTTTCTAAAAACACTTTCTTTTCAGTTGATCAACTTTGAAAAATTAAATTGGTATTCACCTAGGCTCTCCCTGTGGATCGATAACTCTTTTATTACGCGATACGACTCGTGCACTTGCGAGGCTATCACGGTGCGATGGAGAACTCAAAGCTACGTAGTTCTCTTTATCCTGAAAAAAGGTTTTTATCTTTTTAGTGAGTTTTCGAAATAGGACGAGCATTTAGTGAATGATTAAACTAACCAAGGTTATGGGTAATCACTGCTAAGTACTCTTGAAAATGAGAGTCACTACCGCCAGTCAGACGAACAAAGGTTCTGATTGACTATTAGTAGCAACCCGTTTTTTATTTTCCTTTTTGAAAGCGGTTTTCGAAAGAGATTGATTGGCACGAATGATCAAACTAACAAAGGTTATGAGTGATCATCACTTGTTGTTCTTTGGGGAAAAAGACATCGCCACCAATGGCTAGACGAACAAAGGTTCTGATTAACCACTAGCGACGATGGGTTGAAAATGATTTTAGAAAGGAAAAGGTTTTTGTTCTGAAAATGATCTTGGTTTGCGGAAGTGATTCTTTTTTGTTACGAAAATAACTCTTTTCTTTTCGTTGTGCAAATGCTAAACTTTTTATGGTTGCGCTTGACGAGAATGTGACTCGCTCCTACGTATCCCAAATGGGAATCAAAGCGACGTAGTTCTGAGCGAGCCTTGAAAAGGAGAGTCTTTTTGCTTTGGCTTTGAAAAGTGAAGGGCGTTCATAATGATCAAACTAACAAAGGTTATGGGTGATCATTACTAAAACCCACTTAGGTGCGTGTAAAAAAATCTCCTTTTGAAAAATGAGAGCCTTCATGATGACCAATTGAGCAAAGGCTCCAAGTGACCACCATGTGCACTCCATTGTTAATAATCATGCAAGCAAAGGCTTCGCAAGACTACTAACAAAGTTTTTTTTTTTGAAGAGTTTTCGCAATTGGATTAATTTTTATTTAGGGAAGCACTTATCCACTATTTGGGAAAAAAAGGTTTGTGAAAAAAAAAATAAGTTCGCTAAGGGGAAAGAAACAAAATTTTAAAAAAGGGAGAAACAGGGGGTGTAGTAGTAAAATAATGGTGTAAGTAAAAGGAGGGCTGTATTATTAAAATTGGGGTGCAGCTAGTGAGCCCAGCTTGTTTTTGTAAGCTGGGCTGCGTTTCAAAAAAAAGAAATCGTGGGCTTCAGAAAAGGGGGGGCGCGCTGATGAAAAACAAGGGGTCCGAATAGGGATCTGAGAAAAAAAAAGTGAAAAGACGAAAATACCCCTGGGTCCATACTATAAAAACCTAAACCTAAATTGGAAACCCTAATTTCCTATTCTCTTCTCCACGGCGCCCCCACCCCCCAATTAGCCAAAACCTAAATTTTCTCTCTCTCTCTCTCTCTCTCTCTCTCTCTCCTTGCTGCGGCCAGTCCTCCCTCTCTCATCCTACCCGTCGCCGCCTTCTCTCCACCAATGAAAACACCAAACCGAATTCGTTTTTTTCCTTCACTCACCGCCGTTCTCTCACCCTCTCCTCTCCAAAACCGGTTCTGTTTCTTCCTTGTTGGTTCGACGATGGATGATAGCAACAGTGAGAGAGTGGTTCGCGAAGAAGGTGGGGGTTTGGTTTCTGTGGGGGGTGGTTGGTGTACGATGGAGTCGCGAGGAGAGGTGGGGTTGTCTGTAGTTTTTGGTGGTGGGTGGCGCGAGGAGAGGAGAGAGAAACGGAGAGGCTTGGGGCGGTTGGTGTACGGCGGTGTACGGTGGTGACTGAGTTTGGCCGTGGAGTGGCGGTGGACGGTGGTGTGGTTAACGGGTTGTGGTTTGCGAAGAGGAGGAGGGGTGTTGGTGGTGATGAGGGAGAGGAGGCTGCGCGGTGGCTTAACGGCGGTGGTCACGGCGGAGGGTTCACCGGAGAAGATGATCGTGACAGTGATCAAAGGTGAGTCTTTTACCTCACTCATATTTTTGGACTCTATTACAAAAATCTGATTTTTTTTAATATGTGTTTTTGCATCTTATTTCACTGTATTTGAAAAAATAGTGATTTTTCTAATATTCTTTCTTCTTCTTTAAGATACTGGATTTCGTTCCCTCAGATCTAACCCTATTTTTCTGTTCTGTTTCCTTTGCCTTTCTACATTTTACTTTGTTCAAAAATTTACATACCATTACTTATCATAAGGAAAAAAAGTGTTCTTTAAGAAACAGAAAAAAGGTTTGGGAATAATCTGTGACTATAGACATATATACATGATCAGTGAGTGAATGAATCATTTTTCTGAGACTACATGATTTATGTGTACATGAAAATAATAACAAATAAATAAGGTAAAAACAATACTGAAAGCTGGTATAGATAAATTAGGAACCAACCTAGTCCCAAGTCCTTTGAAATAGAAAACACCACCCCTCCTAGCTTCAGCTTCTGTCTCTCTAAATTTCTAAACTACTTCTCTTTTTTTTTCTTCTATTGGCTCCTCCCTTTTCTACTATTTTATAGCACTCACGGTCAGTGATTATGAGCAAAGACTCTAAGTTGTTGATTATTGTTGTGTCAAGAACTCAGCCGTGTGTGTGTTTCTCACTGTTGCTACTCACTTGTATCTATAGTCAAAAATGTATGGGGCAATGCACTTTGAGGTCAATTTTTTTGGAACTCTGATTTGTATTTTTTCAAGTGTTTCATGCTTTGATGCTCTAAAATTTCTGAGCAATTTTTTCTTCCTCTCCAACCTCTGGTGCTTTCACAACTTAGTGTATTTGACTGTTATAAACATTGTTTATGTGTGTGCAGGCTATGGATAACAAAAGGTCAGCAAAGACTTTGCCTATTTTAAGCTTTGGAGCTAGACAATGCTAAACCTGCTGCTGAGACATGTTGCTGCCACAATTTGGCTTCTTCTCTTTGTCCATTCTGCTGACCTTCTGACTTTTGGGTTGCTGTACCTTTTTCTTGATTAAAGCAACTATGTTTTTTTTTGTTTAAAATGAATATTTACTCATGTAAAAAAAGGTCACAACTTGGCTGAGTTAAGACATATAGATATGAATGATGCTTGTTTTTAATCTACAAGCAATGATGCTCGACTCCTTTTTCAAGCAGCTCACACTTCTTTCTTATCTTCTTTTGATTGTTTTTTTTATAATAATAATAATAATAAAAAAAAACAGATTTAAACAAGACACTATTTGACTATTTCTTCTATTTTTCCTCGTTATTGATGACTACTAATTAACCAAAACAAATGAGACAAATAACAATAGCGCTGAATTGCTAACAACTTTCGAGCAAAACGCGCAATTAATTGATTCTCGCACAAGCACACACTTGATTAGCAAAATAATGCACACTATGAGGATAAACACGCGAACTCAATTAGGAGCCACCCGCACACGATGGAAGTGACATGCGCACAACGAGAATAAAATGCATACACGATTAGACTCAAATGACTATATGCTTTTGAAAACGAGAAAGTACCGATTAGAATCGGATGTTCACGAAAATACATTTTTTATTTGATTTTCAAATAGTCGGACAAAATTGGGGTATAACAGCTGCCCCTCTTTATTTGGATTTTACCAAGAAATATGAATTGGCCGAGACATATTTCGAAGATAAAATAGAAATAAAGAATTTAGAAATTATACCAATTTTGTCTACTTGGAGAAACCCGAATTTCCTTTTTCTGTTTCTTCTTTTTTTCTATCTTCTCCTTTTTCCTTTTCTCTTTTTTTTCTTTCCTTTTTTTGAATCATCACTTGGAGTGTTGACGAGGAAACAATAAACGAAAGGGGTTAACAACATGCACGCTAACTGCGAAAGGCAAGGAAAGCGCTAAATGAAGAAAGCGATAAAGAAAGCGGTAAAATGCCAGGCTGCCTAAAACCTGTAAACGAACCCTTGCGAATCCGAGTTTGCATGTGGCTTTGAGGAGCACGCATCCTGAGAATCTCTGGTCTTTCGAGCGACCGGGGGGATCGTTATCAGCTCCGGAACTGATATACTGATCAATGCACGGCGTCCACTGTATCTTAGGTTGATACAACTATTCCGTTGAACCTCACATGGGGCTGCGGTCCATCGCGTTGCTCGTACACGATGTGAGACCTGGGCAAAAGGGAGCGATGATCTCTCTGGGCTCCAATCCGCAATCCGCAATGCGCGCCTGAGCGCTCTCTTTTCTTTTCTCTTTTTTCTTTTCTTTTTTGTTTCTCTCTTTTCTTTTTTTGAACTCCCAACTTGGGGGAGCATTTTCTGGAATCTGAAGGCGAGCATTAACACCGCGGTGTTTATCCTCTCTCACTTGTCTGCAGCTGAAAAATGAGCCCATACATGCAATGTAAATGCCATGATTGCCATTTTCTTTTTCTTTTTCTTATGATGAATGTAATGCAAATGCCTGAATTTCTCTTTTCTTTACTTTATTATTATTATTTTCTATGTCTGATGAGTGCATGATTTTATGCTTGGTGAATGTAATGCATGACTTTATTTGTTTATTGCTCTTTTGCTTTTTCAACCTTTTCTTTTCTCTTCTTTTTTTTTATTTTTTCATATATATTTTTCCTTTTTGTGCTCTTTTGCTCTTTTGGCTTTTCCTTTGCTGGTCCGACCCACTCGCGGGACTTGCGTTATGAGACACCATGATTATCTATGATAATTATTCGGGAGCCGAGCTTCGTCCTCTTGTTTTAATGCAATCAGCGCTTGTTATTGGATTTTTGTGGGCTTACTTGACTGAAAGATCGTCTCTTTTTGTTGTCATTTTCAAAAATTTTGCAATGATCTTAATGCTATGACTTATGCACATTTCCATGATTTATTTATCATCTACCATAAAACGTAGTTTAAAATCAGAAATGAAAAGAAAGCAATGATAAGACAGCAAACTGATAGAGTGAAAAATTTGGACTTTTATTCATACGGGAGTCAGACGCGTAGAATGTCACGCTGACTGAAAAAGGTACATTGGAAATTTTCCTGAAACTAAGAAAAAAAGAAAAAGGAGAATGGACGCAGCAGATCTTATGAATATTCTTTGTCTCTGGAGCGTTCGATGCCAACCGCTCAGAATTGTAGCCTTGATCACCCTTTTATCCAAGCTTTTGGAAGCACTGCTTGCCCCTTTTCTTTTTATGTCCAACTTTTCTGACCCTAATTTTTGCCTGGATTGCCCTTTTGGGTTTACAATCCACCGGGTCGCTCAATTTTGCCTAGGCCTCCCTTTCGGGTTTTCATCCTAGCGAGCTAATTCTTGCTTGGCTCATCTTTCTCTTTTTCTTTTATTTTTCTCAGGCGTAATATTTCTTGACTGAATCTGAATTGACTGGGTTCTTGAGTTCTTCACCATCCATGTTGGTGAGTATTAATGCTCCTCCAGAAAAGGCTTTCTTCACCACATATGGCCCTTCATAACTTGGGGTCCATTTCCCACGGGAGTCACTCTGAATAGGCAGGATCTTCTTGAGCACCAGGTCTCCTTCGCTGAATTCTCGGGGACGAACCTTCTTGTCGAAAGCTGTCTTCATCATTTGTTGATACAATTGGCCATGACACAGGGCAGCAATTCTTTTCTCCTCAATGAGATTCAGCTGATCCAGACGAGCATGGACCCATTCTGCTTCTTCCAACTTGGTTTCCATCAGCACCCGTAGGGAGGGTATCTCAACTTCAATAGGGAGGACTGCTTCCGACCCATACACCAAAGAGAAGGGAGTTACCCCGGTTGAAGTACGCACTTAGGTACGATACCCGTGCAAAGCAAAAGGAAGCATCTCGTGCCAATCTTTGTAGGTTACTACCATCTTTTGCACAATCCTCTTAATATTCTTATTGGCTGCTTCGACTGCCCCGTTCATCTTAGGACGGTATGGAGAAGAATTATGTGTTTGATCCTAAACTCTGTGCACAATTCTTTCATCATCATACTGTTTAGGTTGCTGCCATTATCTGTGATAATCTTGTCTGGAATCCCGTAGCGACAAACCAAATCTCTCTTTACAAACTTGGCAACCACGGAACTGGTTATGCTGGAATATGAAGCGGCTTCAACCCATTTGGTGAAGTAATCAATTGCAACTAGGATGAAGCGGTGCCCATTTGACGCCTTGGGCTATATGGGACCGATGACGTCCATGCCCCACATTGAGAATGGCCAAGGTGCAGTCAAGACATTTAACGAAGCCGGTGGCACATGTATGTGATCGGCATAAATCTGGCATTTGTGGCACTTTCTCGCAAAACTGTAGCAGTCTGCCTCCATCTGCAACCAATAGTAGCCAGCCCTTAATATCTTCCTTGCCATAGTATGCCCGTTGGAATGAGTTCCGAATGAGCCCTCATGCACCTTTCTCATGATCCTTTCTGCTTCCTCCTTTTCTACACACCTAAGGAGTACCTTATCATGATTCCTCTTGTAAAGCACCTCGCCACTCAAGAAGAAATTCATTGACAGTCTTCTAAGTGTTCTTTTATCATTTTCCGATGCCCCTGGAGGATACTCTTTGTTCAGGATATACTGCTTGATGTCATGATACCAAGGTTTATCATCTCCGTTATCTTCAATTGCTGCGCAGGAGTAGGAGTGTGCCGGCAAACCTCGATGCTGGATTCTGATTTGGGTCAAGTTTTTATCACAATTGATATTAAACATTGAAGCTAAAGTGGCCAGTGCATCAGCCAACTGATTCTCTCTGCGAGGAAGATGTTGAAATGTGATTTCTTCGAAGGACTCAACCAATTCTCGGATGTAGTCTCTGCACAGTATCAACTCGGGATCTCTGGCTTCCCAATCTCCGTTCACTTGATGGATAACTAGGGCCGAGTCTCCATACACATCTAACCTTTTAACTTTCCAGTCTAGAGCTACCTGAATACCCAGAATACATGCCTCGTACTCCGCAATATTATTTGTGACATAGAAGCTCAATCTAGTAGTGAATGGTTGTTGGGGTTTCACGAGATCGCCATCAGGATGACATAACCTCGGAGCGGAATAACCCCTTGCCAAGGAACACGTAAGCACAAAATTTTACAATAGGTTCATGTGTTTACCTCTTGAAGCGAAGAGGAGACAATGGGGATGACCACCAGCACCACGAAATCGCAGCACCTCTACTCAGTCCACGCAAGTGATCACCTTCGGAGTTCTGTGCTAGCAGCTCTAAGAGGAAGGAGGTGCCAACACTTGTGTGTAAGGGTTTGATGTAGTACATCACTTATGTACTCTTCCACTATATCTTGGTGGGCCTATTGGGCTTTGTACTTTACAAGCCCGATTCCTTTCCCCTCATTTGTTTATTTAATTAAATCAGATTTAATTAAATAAATCTTCGATTAATCACTTTTTGCGTGTGACCCTATAGGCTTCCATTAAATTGGCAATAATATTAAATTAATATTTACATATTATAAACAGTGAGTGGTATCTAGCAATGCGTCACTGCTACCCAATTTATGGAATAATCGATGGTCCGATTAATACCTTCCTGCGACCACAAATTACCGTGACGTAATTGTCCCTTCATCCAAATGCCTTAGTTGAACACAAGGCATAATTAGTGTCATCCTTGTTATGTTCAACTATTTGTTTCTCGATTCCCGAGTATACGTCCAATCACTAATGGGCCCCAATATCTCATATTGGCCCATTAAGGCGTGGCCACGCATATTTCACGTATCGCTCTATCGAGAGGCCTGAGGCATAACTCCTGTTATGCAGGAGGGATGAATCCTATCTACATCACTCACACCCCTCTACATGATTCGTTGCAGGCCCAATAACCACCGTTATGATTGTCCTGTTACAGACAATGTTTGATGGCCTTAAAGCCTACAACTCTTCATGTAGGGATCGTAGTGACTTCAAGTCGAAGGACTACTCACAATGGTCGCATGAGAATAACTAATGACACTTGCATAACTATTATGTAGCATTTTCATAGCGGGTCAATCCAGTACAAATATTACTCCTAATACTTATACCTATGTGAAGACTTGATATCCCATATCCATGACCCGTGAGATACGGTCATCAGTCCACTCACATAATAGTCTCAATGCATTACTGTTGTCCTAATTAACAGTAATACTTGACTATGGATACTTTAAGAATAGTGTCTTTATGTTTAATGGGGTCTCACGATTAAGTCACACTTAATAATCCATTAAACAGATCAACTATTCTAAGGACTTTATTATGTTCTAAATAAATCCACATAATAAATAAAATGCCTCATATCATTATATAAATAATAATAATAAATGTCATGATTCAAAATAATAACCAAGGAAAAAATGGTTGGCCTCTAGGGCTAACTCTAACAATCTCCCACTAGCACTAGAGCCAACTAGGCATACTCCTAATACCCATTGATCTAGTGTGACCATCATGCTTCTGCTGAGCAAGTGGCTTTGTCAGAGGGTCTGCTATGTTATCCAAGGTAGGAACTCTGCAAATCTTCACATCTCCTCTATCGATGATCTCTCGAACGAGATGGAAGCGCCGAAGTATATGCTTGGATCTTTGGTGAGATCTGGGTTCCTTAGCTTGCGCGATTGCACCATTATTATCACAATAAAGGTCAATCGGGTCAACAATGCTAGGAACCACATCAAGTTCAAGAACAAACTTTCTGATCCAAACCGCCTCCTTTGCCGCATTGGAGGCAGCTATATACTCAGCTTCTGTAGTAAAATCAGCGACTGTTTCCTGCTTCGAACTCTTCCAGCTTACAGCGCCACCATTCAAGCAAAACACAAAGCCAGACTGTGATCTTGAGTCATCTTTATCAGTTTGGAAGCTTGCATCAGTATAACCCTTTACAGAGAGCTCTTCCTCACCACCATATACCAAGAACGAATCCTTGGTCCTTCTCAAGTACTTTAGGATGTTCTTGACTGCGGTCCAGTGACTCTCACCGGGATCTGATTGGTACCTACTCGCCATGCTCAATGCATAGGAGACATCTGGTCTAGTACATATCATAGCGTACATGATAGATCCTATTGCCGAGGCATAAGGTATCTTACTCATGCGTTCCCTCTCATCTGATGTAGTTGGGCACTGTCCTTTAGACAGGTATACGCCATGTGACATAGGTAGGAGTCCCTTCTTAGAATCATACATATTAAAGCGCCTAAGCACTTTGTCAACATATGTACTTTGACTTAGTCCAAGTATCTTCGGTGATCTATCTCTATAGATCCTGATTCCTAACACATAGGAGGCTTCGCCTAAGTCCTTCATTGAAAAACAATTCCCTAACCATGCCTTTACATTCTGTAGTGTAGGGATATCATTTCCGATGAGTAGTATGTCATCCACATACAAGACCAGAAATACAATTGTGTTCCCATTAACCTTCTTGTAGACACAAGGTTCATCTTCATTCTTGATGAATCCAAACTGTCTTACAGCTTCATCAAAACGAAGATTCCAGCTTCTAGAAGCTTGCTTCAAACCATAAATTGATCTTTGCAGCTTTCATACCTTTGCACCATTCTTGGGATCAACAAAACCCTCTGGCTGTGTCATATACACATCCTCGAGTAGATTCCCGTTAAGGAATGCAGTCTTGACGTCCATTTGCCAGATTTCATAATCATGGTATGCAGCAATAGCAAGCAGAATTCGAACGGACTTGAGCATTGCTACAGGAGAGAAGGTTTCGTCATAGTCTACACCATGAATTTGTTTGAAACTTTCGCCACTAGCCTTGCTTTAAAGGTATTGACCTTACCATCCATGTCAGTCTTCTTTTTAAAGACCCACTTGCACCCTATGGGTTTTATCCCTTCAGGTGCATCAACCAAGGTCCAAACTTGGTTAGTGTACATGGATTCCATTTTGGATCCCATGGCTTCAAGCCATTTCTCAGACTCTAGGCCATTCACAGCTTCTTGGTAGGTTGTGGGCTCATCTTGATCCATGAGTAGCACATCACCTTCCTGAGTCATGAGAAGTCCATATCTCTCAGGTTGATGACGTGGTCTCCCTGACCTACGCGGTTCTTGTGCTACTTGAACAGACGGTTCATCCGCAACTTCTTGAGGCGTCTGATCTTGTTCCATCATTGTGGGCGCAATAGTTTGTGGGCCTTGAATTTCTCCAATTTCTATATTCCTCCCACTGGTTCCTTTAGAGATAAATTCCCTTTCTAGGAATACTCCAGTTCTTCCGACAAACACTTTGTCATCAGAAGGAAGATAGAAATAATATCCTTTTGTTTCTTTAGGATATCCCACAAAGTTACACTTATCAGATTTGGGTCCAAGTTTATCTGAGATTAAACGTTTTACATAAACCTGGCATCCCCAAATTTTCATAAAAAACACATTAGGTCTTCGACCAGTCCATATCTCATATGGTGTCTTTTCTACTGCTTTAGACGGAACACGATTAATGGTGAAAGATGCAGTAAGAAGGGCATATCCCCAGAAAGAGTCATGTAAATCTGACTGACTCATCATTGATCGAACCATGTCTAACAGGGTACGATTTCTCCTTTCTGAAACACCATTCCATTGAGGCGTTCCAAGAGGAGTGAGTTGGGAAACAATCCCACACTCCTTTAGATAGTCATCAAATTGTTGGCTTAAGTACTCACCACCACGATCTGATCGTAGGGCTTTAATACTCTTGCCCAGTTGGTTCTCCACTTCATTCTTGAACTCTTTGAACTTTTCAAAAGTTTCTGATTTGTGTCTCATTTGATACACAAAACCATATCTACTAAAGTCGTCAGTAAATGTGACGAAGTAAGGAAAACCACCTCTGGCAGGTCTGTTTAGTGGGCCGCATACATCACTATGTACTAATCCCAAAAGATCACTTGCCCGTTCATTGTGACTAGTAAATGGGGCTTTAGTCATCTTCCCAAGTAAGCAAGATTCACATACTTCAAATGATTCATAATGAAATGAATCCAAGTATCCTTCTTTATGGAGCTTGGAGATGCGTTTCTCACCTATATGGCCCAAGCGGCAGTGCCAAAGGTAAGTGGGGGTTCAAATCATTAGTTTTTACCCTTTTCGTATTTATGTTATAAACGGGCACATCTTGATCAAGGACATAAAGTCCATTGCACATAGGCGCACTTGCATAAAACACATCATCCAAATAAACTGAACAACATTTGTTCTTAATGATAATAGTAAAGTCTTTCTTGTCCAAACAAGAAAGAGAAATGATGTTTTGGCAAATGGCTGGAACAAAATAACAATTATCAAGTTCCAAAGAAAGCCCAGAAGGTAAAGCCAATACATAAGTTCCTACAGCTAATGCAGCAACCTTTGCTCCATTTCCAACTCGTAGGTCGACTTCACCCTTAGCTAATGTCCTTCTCCCTTTTAGTCCATGCACACTAGTACAAATGTGAGAACCACATCCAGTATCTAATACCCAAGATGTAGAAGTAGATAAATTGACTTCTATAACATAAATATCTGATATGGAAGTCTCACTTCCTCTCTTACGCTTAAACTCTTTCAGGTATTTTTGTTCATTTTGAACACAATTGAAGGTAGTTTCCGATAACTTTTCCTTCTCAAGGATAGTTCGCAGTGATATCGGGTTGATTGTGTTTGCAGACATGATGATCTAAAACAAAAGGCAGATATAAGTATCATGTAATAAACATATTTAATAGGTCTTTATTAAATACGCTCCCACTATATTACTCAAACCAATAACCCTCATCATTGATTCGGAAAATCCTGTTGGAAGATTTTCTAGTGAGACCAAGATCCATATTTCACCTTATTCTGAGACAGCTGAGCTGATTCACCCAGAACTCGATTATTTAGGTAGGAAACTCCTTTCCGATTACATCGCATGTAACTCCTGGATCAGTTGGGTGAGCAACACTTTACTCAAATCCATCTTATGAATTTATGCCCAACTCCTTTGCCTCTAGGCCCATTTCAATCCTATTGAATTCGGCCGAGTTAAGTTAGACCCAATGGTTGGCAGTCAGATCTTATCCTATCGCGCCTCACCGATATAGAATAGTGTACTCAGCTTTGGCATGACCCACACTAGACGATACTGGCCTTGACGAGTGCCACGCATCAGAAGGCAATAAACTTAATATTTTATTTGAGGGATTTTTATTAGGCGATCTCACCGGCATTTATGTTTACATGCAAAGCGTCTCTCAAACATGTTAAACATACATCTCATACACATCATGCATCACATACATAAAACATATAAGATATAGTGATGTGGTTATGGCCACCTAATACCTAAGAATTAAATAAACTACTTTATTACAATTCTTTAACCCACGTGCTAGCGTCTTGAGCTTCTCCCACCGACGTCCAGGTGCGGTGTTGTCTCCCGCCATCGCAAGCAATTACAAATTATTTAAATAAATAAATTGTCACGACACGCAGGCCGTATTTAAAATAAAATAAATCACGACACGCAGGCCGTATTTAAATCAAATAAATAAATACCAAAAAGCTATGGCCATAACCACACACCTCTTATTTAAAAATTACTTATTGATATAAACAATAATAACATTTATTATTATCATCATTAAATAAATAATAAAATAATAATAATAACACCTATTATTATTATTATCACCGGAAACATTAAACAATTTCAAAATACTTTAATGCCTTTATCACGAAGATACAAAACATACGCATATCAATTGCTAATTTTCAGGAAATTAAATGATATGCATATCAATCATTTTGATCTCCATTAAAGTCAAATTAAAAAGGCATTGATTTGTTTTCTAAACAACAGATTTGTTTCCCAAACAACATATCATGCGCATGGTGTGTTGTTTTCCATTAACCAAATCTCATGGTGATATGATAATATGCAATCACTCTTGAAGCTTTGAAAATCAAGTCCCATTCAATTAACTCACGCACATCAGTTTCAAGTAAACAAAAGATTCAAACTTTTGAATCAAATGAATACATACGCGTTCTTTTGATATTTTAAAACATCCGACTTACGACCATCACAACATATATATCGCATATATATAAAAGGTTTCGACAAAGGAAATAACATGGCAAAGATCGAATCAGATTCAAAACAATAAGCATGTTATCGAAACACATGAAACACATGGAAACAAGGCAAAAACGACCATGGCTCTGATACCACTGTTGGGGTTTTACGAGATCGCCATCAGGATGACATAACCTCGGAGCGGAATAACCCCTTGCCAAGGAACACGTAAGCACAAAATTTTACAATAGGTTCATGTGTTTACCTCTTGAAGCGAAGAGGAGACAACGGGGATGACCACCAGCACCACGAAATCGCAGCACCTCTACTCAGTCCACGCAAGTGATCACCTTCGGAGTTCTGTGCTAGCAGCTCTAAGAGGAAGGAGGTGCCAACACTTGTGTGTAAGGGTTTGATGTAGTACATCACTTATGTACTCTTCCACTATATCTTGGTGGGCCTATTGGGCTTTGTACTTTACAAGCCCGATTCCTTTCCCCTCATTTGTTTATTTAATTAAATCAGATTTAATTAAATAAATCTTCGATTAATCACTTTTTGCGTGTGACCCTATAGGCTTCCATTAAATTGGCAATAATATTAAATTAATATTTACATATTATAAACAGTGAGTGGTATCTAGCAATGCGTCACTGCTACCCAATTTATGGAATAATCGATGGTCCGATTAATACCTTCCTGCGACCACAAATTACCGTGACGTAATTGTCCCTTCATCCAAATGCCTTAGTTGAACACAAGGCATAATTAGTGTCATCCTTGTTATGTTCAACTATTTGTTTCTCGATTCCCGAGTATACGTCCAATCACTAATGGGCCCCAATATCTCATATTGGCCCATTAAGGCGTGGCCACGCATATTTCACGTATCGCTCTATCGAGAGGCCTGAGGCATAACTCCTGTTATGCAGGAGGGATGAATCCTATCTACATCACTCACACCCCTCTACATGATTCGTTGCAGGCCCAATAACCACCGTTATGATTGTCCTGTTACAGAAAATGTTTGATGGCCTTAAAGCCTACAACTCTTCATGTAGGGATCGTAGTGACTTCAAGTCGAAGGACTACTCACAATGGTCGCATGAGAATAACTAATGACACTTGCATAACTATTATGTAGCATTTTCATAGCGGGTCAATCCAGTACAAATATTACTCCTAATACTTATACCTATGTGAAGACTTGATATCCCATATCCATGACCCGTGAGATACGGTCATCAGTCCACTCACATAATAGTCTCAATGCATTACTGTTGTCCTAATTAACAGTAATACTTGACTATGGATACTTTAAGAATAGTGTCTTTATGTTTAATGGGGTCTCACGATTAAGTCACACTTAATAATCCATTAAACAGATCAACTATTCTAAGGACTTTATTATGTTCTAAATAAATCCACATAATAAATAAAATGCCTCATATCATTATATAAATAATAATAATAAATGTCATGATTCAAAATAATAACCAAGGAAAAAATGGTTGGCCTCTAGGGCTAACTCTAACAATGGTATGAAGCGATTGTCAGGGGACACCAGCACTGCCCCAGCCCCGTGCCCATAACTGTTGGAAGCACCGTCGAACACTACTCTCCACCTTTCTTTCTCTGGGGACCTTCCTTCTTCAAATAAAGCCATAATGTCCTCATCTGGGAAATCACACTGCATTGACTGGTAATCTTCAATAGGCTGATGTGCCAAGTACTCAGCTAGCGCACTACCTTTGATGGCCTTTTGAGTGACATAAAGAAGATCATATTCTGACAACTGCATCTGCCATCTGGCAATTCTTCCTGTAAGCGCAGGCTTCTCGAAGATATACTTGATAGGATCCATCTTTGACACCAACCAAGTGGTGTGACTTAACATGTATTGCCTCAAGCGATTAGCAGCCCAAGCCAAGGCGCAACGAGTCTTTTCTAGTAACGAATACCTCGTCTCACAATCGGTGAACTTCTTGCTCAGATAATAAATTGCGTGCTCTTTCTTGCCAGTTTCGTCATGTTGTCCCAACACACAACCCATTGAATTTTCTAGCACGGTCAGGTACAGGATCAAAGGTCTGCCTTGCACCGGAGGCATTAAAATAGGCGGATCTTGCAAGTATTTCTTAATCTTCTCAAAAGCTTCTTGGCAATCATCATTCCACTTAGTCTCTCGATTTTTGCACAGCAATTTGAAAATCGGCTCACATGTAGCAGTTAGCTGGAAGATAAACCTGGAAATGTAGTTCAGTCTTCCAAGAAAACCCCGAATTTCTTTTTCTGTCTTAGGAGAAGGCATCTCGAGAATTGCACGCACTTTGTCTGGGTCAACCTCTATCCCCTTTTGACTGACAATAAACCCCAATAGTTTTCCTGATCTCACCCCAAATGTGCATTTAGCTGGATTTAACCTGAGCTTGAACTTTCTCAACCGTTCAAAGAGCTTCCGCAAATTAACAACGTGCTCTTCATCTGTTCTGGACTTTGCGATCATATCATCCACGTACACCTCAATCTCTTTGTGCATCATATCGTGGAACAACGTGACCATAGCTCTTTGGTAAGTAGCGCCGGCATTCTTCAACCCAAACGGCATGACCTGATAGCAGAACGTTCCCTAGAGAGTTGTGAAAGTAGTCTTCTCCATATCCTCAGGAGCCATTTTAATCTGATTATACCCTGAATACCCGTCCATAAAGGAGAAAAGGGAGTGTTGTGCTGTGCTGTCTACTAGGACATCAATATGGGGCAAGGGAAAATCGTCTTTGGGACTGGCACGATTCAGATCTCTGTAATCGACACACATTCTAACTTTTCCATCCTTTTTGGGCACTGGCACAATGTTAGCCACCCACTGTGGATACTTGGCTACGGCTAGGAAACCAGCGTCAAATTGTTTCTTCACTTCGTCTCTGATCTTTAAAGACATCTCAGGCTTCATCCTCCTTAGCTTCTGTTTAACCGGAGGGCACTCAGGCTTGACTGGCAGCTTGTGCACCACTATATCAGTATCTAACCCGGGCATATCTTCATACGACCATGCAAAGACATCAATGTAGTCACGCAGGAGTTGAAACAACTTCTCATGCTCACTCTTTTTCATTGAAGTGCCAACCTTGACTTCTTTCTTTTCGCCCTCTGTGCCTAAATTGATGATCTCAATAGTTTCCCCATGTGGCTGGAATAACCTTTTTCTTCTTGCTCAACCATTCTCATCAATTCCGGAGGAGTTTCCCAGTCATCCTTGGCATCCTTCTCATCTTGATTAACGAAGTAATCAAAATTAACACGTGGACCGCTGGCATCATTATTTTCAGAGGTATTCATTTTAGATCTGCATTTGCGGGAATAGAAAAGCAATGAACAAGCAAAAATAGAGACACAAAATGAAGACGCAAAAAGGCTATTTTTATTCATTTGAGAATTCAAAACTACATTTTGTCGATAGATGATATCTAAAAAAACATGCATGCCCCTATGAAACTATCCTAAGGCCTTGGGCAGAGCCAAAGGATTTGCATTACAAAGATCATTACTTTGAAATGAAAACAACAGGAAAATCGACGATCTTCCAGTTGCCAATTTCTTCTCCTGCAACACTGCGACGGACCAGGCCCGACCCTCGCCTTCTTCAACTAACTCTTCCTCGATGACAGCTATCTGATTAGGGATTAGCATGCCAGCACTCCTGAAATTCCGCTTGAGGTCATCTATGGGGACCATCATCAATCTGGGTTCTCTCCCCTGAAGCCTAGCCAATCTCTTCTCACGCTTTTCCTCAGCCATTCTTCTCTTATCAACTGGAGTGGGCCCATAGCCTAACCCACGTCTGTCCTTGTATTCCTGCAGATGTACGGGTGACAGAATTCCTTGCTCAGATCTTCCTAGCCCCTTCCCAATCTGATAGCCACTCTTCAGCATAACTTTTGCTACCATAACATCAGCATTGGACCACTTGGGTACAGGTACTAGGGATTCTTCACCTACGAACACAGCGTTCGCAATCTCAAAGGATTGAAAGGCGGATTCAAGGGATTCCTCTGCAGCTTCAATATAATGAGAGGGGACAGGCTTGCTGACTGTGAACTCTTCCTCCCCAAAGACAACTACAAGCCTATCGTCGACTTTAAACTTGAGTTTTTGGTGAAGTGTTGAAGGGACAGCGCCTGCTGCATGGATCCAAGGTCTCTCCAAGAGACAGCTGTATGAGGATTCAATATCCATAATCTGAAAAGTCACATAGAACACCTCAGGCCCTATTTGCATTGGAAACTCCATTTCCCCTATGACTTCTTTCTTAGACCCATCAAAGGCCCTGACCAGGGTTGAGTTGGGTTTTATGTAGGAACAATCCACCTCTAACTTGTTCATCGTTGATCTGGGCATAACATTCAATGAGGATCCATTGTCAATGAGAACCCTGGAGAGCGTATATTCATCGCACTTCACTGAGATATGCAACGCCTTATTGTGCCCCTTCCCCTCCGGGGTGAGCTCATCATCGGTGAAAGTAACGTAGTTAGATGCAACGATATTCCCAACTATGCCATCCAACTGATTGACAGTAATATCCTGGGCGACATGGGCCTCATTCAGTACTTTAACCAAGGCGTCACGGTGGGCTTCTGATTTTAGTAGTAGGGACATGATGGAAATTTTGGCTGGGGTGTGGTGTAGCTGATCCACCACTTTGTAGTCACTCTGCCGCATTATCCTCAAGAATTCAGCGACCTCTGGGTCTGACACCTTCCTATTTATCATAGGCTCCGGCTCTACATTCTTTCCTTTTCGGATTCTCTCTTCTGTTGCCTTAGAAGGACCCTCTTCCTGAGCTTGGGGAACATACACACGCCCACTTCTAGTTACCCCACTACTTCCTGCAATATTGGTGATGTCAAGAGCAGCTTGAGATCTCGGAGCTGGAATTGGCACACTGTAGCTCCATGGGACATCAGTGTTCTTCTGGCTAGGGGCTGGAACTGGGATCACAATAGTCTTTGGTCTTGCCACAGCCGAATTCCGACTGTATGGCACCTCGATAGGTCTCTGCACATCTCTGCCTCCTTCTGATTGGAGGGTCAGAACATCCTCCTCTCTCCCCTGTATACCCACCTGGATGATGTGGCGGTCCATCAGATCCTGTAACACCACCTTGAATGCTTCACATGCTCCCACACAGCTGACATTAGCACAAACTCCTTTCTGAACACAACCCATCCTAATAATCCCGCATTTGCACAATTCTGCATGAATGATTTCTAGGGGAGTCTGAATATCTTCTACTGATCTGATTAGGGACTGCTCTTTCATATCCATGATTGCATTAGTGGCATGCTTCCCATGCCCAGGCAGCGGGTTAGTCGTTATATTTGGATCCTCCTGCTTGAAAGTTATGCCTTTTTTGTCTATCAAGTCCTGCACCACTATCTTGAAGGCTTTGCAATCCTCCACAACATTCCCAACTGCCCCTTCGTGGAAAGCACAGGTACTATTGGGGTTGTATCCTCTGAAGTAAGGTGGTTGAACAGGTTTCATGGGTCTTGTATTGATGAGCTTATTGGTGATGAGGTAGTTGAATAGGTCTGTGTATGACATGGGAATTGGGTCAAAGGTTGTTCTGTTTTGATAGGTCCTTTGGTGGTTGCTTTGGTTGTTGTTTTGGAATGGATGGGCTGTTTGTGTGGGAGTGGGGACTGGGATGTTGGGTGGCTGGTATGGTGGGCTGATAGTGATGGTATTGGTTTCCCCCTCTTTCTTTTTGGGAAAGCCAGAGAATGGCTTCTTTTGGGAACTTGTGTTACTTGTGGACCCCTGTGCAATCTTTTCACTTCTCAATCCATTCTCCAATCTCTCTCCCACAATCACCACATCCGAAAAATTGGATGATGCACTGCTGATCAGACGATCATAATATAGCGGTGGTAAGGTTTCCATGAACATAGAAACCAATTCTTTGTCTAAAAGAGGAGGCATGACTTGTGCGGCCAAAGCCCTCCATCGCTGGGCGTACTCTTTGAATGATTCATTTTCCTTCTTGCCCATATTCTGCAGCTGTGTTCGGTCTGGCGCCATATCCGTATTGTATTGATATTGCTTGAGGAATGCATCTACTAAATCCTTCCAGCTGCGGACTTGGGATGGCTCTAACTTCATATACCAATTAAGGGATGCCCCGGCAAGGCTATCTTGGAAGCAATGGATTAGCAATTTGTCATCACGGGAGTAGCTAGACATCTTCCTACAATACATCGTCAAGTGACTCTTTGGGCAGGTCGCACCTCTGTACTTGTCAAAATCAGGGACCTTGAATTTTGGCGGCAACACCACATCAGGAATAAGGCATAGGTCTCTGGCCTCCCTAGCCCTGGAGCCAAAGCCTTCAATCATTCTTAGTCTTTCTTCTAACATCTGGAACTGCTCTTTGGGCTGTTGGTGCTCAGCGGAATAGACTTGAGGGGAATGACTTACACCATAAGGAGGTGGAGGCATTGAGTGCTGAACCTGAGGGTAAACGGAGTTTCCGGATACGAAGCCTTGAGTCTGTGGAAAGGCAGCTGGCTGTGGACTGAGGTTCTGAGGAGTAGTCTGAGGTATGACAATGGGATGCGGGACCTGAACCTGGGGCTCACCAGTCATTCCTTCTGACCCGACAGACGTTGGCTGTACATTCTCAACTATTGCCACGGGACCAGCTCCTGGGTTAGCCCCTTGATTTGGAGGAATATAACCCAAAGGAAGGCCATAAGGAGGCCACTGAGTAGCTTGAAAGTCATTTCCATTCTTCAAGGACAACAGGAGTCTCATCATCTCGCTC
Organism: Astragalus membranaceus; assembly: GCA_039519185.1. Taxonomy (NCBI): domain Eukaryota; kingdom Viridiplantae; phylum Streptophyta; class Magnoliopsida; order Fabales; family Fabaceae; genus Astragalus; species Astragalus membranaceus. The sequence goes on from CM076851.1 coordinate 98,055,130, forward strand.
ATCTGTGCCTTCATGGCATTCATTTCATTTCTCAACTCAGGATCACCTTGACTGGAGCTACCAGGAGCTGAATGGTTCTGATTCTGTACCTCGGGGCCTTGGCCTGTTCCATTTCCATTCTCTGAGCCTGAAGCTGGAGGATTCTGATTCTCTGGTTGAGGTTGATCGGGGTCACTTAAGATTGCCATTCCTCTGGCCTGTGAACGTGTCCAATACGAATGTGGTCGCACCAGCTTGCCTTATCTCCTGGTTCGAATTGAAAACATTTTTATAAGCAAAGGAGCAAATTAATGAATGCACATGATTTTTTTTTATGTTATTTGTTGTTTATTGTCGGGAATCACAGTGCAACTTGCTCTTGTCGTAGGTGTATATTCAAATATTTTCAAGAACATAACGCGGCTGGGATCAACAAGTGAGATAAACGTACTTCATTCAAGCATCATATCTTTAATCATTCCAAGAACAAGATACAATATCCTTAAATGTGCGATACAACGCTTTGAAAAGAAAAACACAACATCCTTTAAGAAAAGAAAAATTACAATTTCCTAGTGAACATTTTAAAAAAAGGGAAAATTTAAATCTAGAAACCTATTGCCTTCATCTTCTCTTGGTTCTTCTCCTTTTTGCTAGCTGCAGCAGCTTCTCTTGCCCTTTCCATGAGTTCCTCAGTCAGAGACCTGCAGTACTCCACGAATTCATATACTCGCACCTGAGTGTTGTAAGGCAGCATCTCAGCTTCTGCCTTTCTCAACCTCTTGGGAACATCCCTCACCGCATGGTTAGCCAACCATGCCAATTTGGAGAACTTGTTCTTCCACTGTTGAATTTTTGCCCTCATCTCAACTATGATCTCTTGTTTTCAATCCTACCCATTTGCTCGAGAAGACGGTATTCCCAGTACTGACTCTCCTCTCTTACCTGTCGGTAAGCATCACTGATGTGACTCAGATTCCTCCTTAGCTCATCTGAATTCTCTTGCTCCATCCTTAAAGCCTGCTGATACTCTCTAAGGATGTTCACAATTGCATCTCTATCTTGTCTGATGCACCCTATTTGACTTTCAAGCTCACACGTCACAGACTGAGACTTTTTCTTGAATTCCTCTAGTGATTCCTTTGCAGCTCTCTCACTTTGCGCAGACTTCTTGAACAACTTCCTCCATTCGTTTGCTCTAACCATGGCCTCACCCACCTTGGCATTCGATCTTTTCAACTCATCTTTGGCACCTTTCAGATATTCCTTCATTTTTTGATTACTTTCCTCTTCTTTCTTAAGCTTCTTGCTGCTTTCTTTGAGAGCTTCGGCCTTGCGTTCGTTCTCATTCTCTAACTTTCTCTTCTCAAAAATTACTTTCCCCAACTCATCTTGTAAGGCTTTCTTTTCTTCTTCTAGTTCTTTGAGACTTGGAACTTGAAGCTCTGGGACTTCTTTCCCAACTGACGATGAATTCTGACGAGGCGGGCCAACATTTTGAATTCTTTGGTGAAGCCATTGGTAGAAAGTAACATCACCCGTTTTCTTTGTGATCTCCACTTTATCCTTGTAAACTACACCTTCCCAAGCCTTTGAAATTTTCTAAAGCAAGCCTTGGTTCTTTGAATCTTCCTCATCGAGAAAAATTGGGGTCAACATGTCTTTAGTGGGTGCATTCTTCATAGGATACCCAAGCTGTCTGATGGTGAGAGAAGGATTGTAATTGATGCAGCCTTGGGTTCCCATTAAGGGTACATTCTGGAAATTGCCGCACTGGAATAGTATTGAAGGCCTATCTTTCCAACACGGATGATTGAACCAACAGACTTTGAGAGCACTGAGATTCTCTAAAGTGTGCACCCATTCTCGTGCACTTCTGGCTTCTACATTACAACACAGGGCATATTCTACTAAGTCCGCAGCTTTCGTCTTATGAGTGACAACATGGTTGAGGAACCAGGTGTAGAGAACATGGAAAGAGCAAACAACCTTCTTCTTTCCTAACACACGGTGATGAGTGAAGGAATAGTAGATATCTGCAAGAATTGCTGGTACAGGGTTAATCGGATTTTCTTTACTTATGAATGCTAGAAAAAGCCCAATAGCGGTCTCCTCAATGAACCTCTCGACCTGAGGGAAAAGGACGATTCCGAAAATAGTTAGGGCTAACAGCTGCTTGAAAGGACCCCACTTCTTATTTTGGGCATAAAACTTCAATAAACCTTCGAAATAACTTAGCGGGAAACCCCTGATACGGTTCTTCTTTTCCTTATGAAGCTCTAATTCCTTCACACTGACTTGCAACAACAAAGAGAGTCTCTGGTCTGAATACCGATGTTTCTGATATTGGTAAGGTACTAACTCTGACTTTGAGAACCCTAGAATTTGTTCATACTCCTCGAGAGTTGGTGATAACTGAAAGTCTTTGAAGAGGAAGCATCGAATGTCCGGATCATAGAATCGGCTCAGGGCCATAATAGCACTCTCTTGGACATCTAATTGTAGCAATCTGAGGAGGTTACCATAAGCCTTCCCGAATAGATCCCTCTCTTCTGACTCCATCAAGGAAACAAACTCTTTCAAACCCTCTACATCTATTCTCCTGACAACCGGGAACCTTGAATTAAGTACAATCTCGCTTCTTGATCCCATGTTGCTTTATCTTTCCCGCCTAAGACAAGATTCCAAGTTACTTTACAATCCCGGCAAACAGCTTAGATGCGTGACGAATGATTTTCAAAATTGGGTTTTATTTAATGCAGATGATGCAAATGACATAATGACGCAATGATGCCATGATGCATGATGCAATGATGCTTCTTTTCGTGTTTTTGCAGAAAGAGGATATTTACAGGTGGTGATTTGAAAATTTTCACACTATATGCCACCTCATATAGGCGTTTATTGAAAAGGAAAAGCACATCTTCTTTGATTTTCGAAAATTCTGAAGGAAAAATTGATTGAACTGAATGCAACGATGCAGCACACAATTTGGAAAGCCCTTGTGACCTAAAAGGGGGTAGAACCTATGATCTAATGTATTTTAGGGATAATCTTCTCATGTAGCTCTATTCACACCCTCACAAAGGTCATCAGAGCCACAGTCCCTCTCATGAAAATCCCCGTAAATGCAGCAAACTGCTAGATACGAAGCATCATGAAAGAGCACAACTCTGATTGAAACTTTCGCGAGTAGCAAAACGGACAAAGGTCCTGATGGGCTCCCACTACTCGAATCCACTCATCCTAAGGTACCCTAACAGACCTGGGTTATGGTCTCTTTCTCTAATCATATAATCTCAAGGTACAAGTGTGTGTGTGCGAAGGGCATTTCCTTAAAAACTACCCCACCTGCAAATGAAAATCCAGAACAGTCCAGACAATAGCATGTTGTCTACCCTAGGGTTCAATATCAATCCAATATGAACTAGCCTAGTGTTTCAACAACAATCAAGTGCATTGCTTACCTCAAGAAAGGAAGCCAAGAAGAGGGGAACATAATTGGGATTGCGGAAATGCATGAGGGTACTACGCACATAAGCAAAGAGGAGGAAGGAAAAACAAACATGGAAGAAAAGAAAACAAATGCACATGCATACAACATGATAAGAAAGAAAAGGAAACCGAAAGGGATAGAAGCAAACAAGGTATCCAAATCAAATCACAAACCACACATTTAATTAATTAGGCTTGACCCACTTAAAAGGAAACGTCCCCAGTGAAGTCGCCAGTTGTTGCGCCCGAAAAAGTCCCCGAGGGAGAACCTTCCCCGTTCACAACTTTTCCTAAGACAATGAAGCCGCCACCAATATTCATTAAGGAAAATATTAGGAAAACCTTTTTTGGAAAGCGATTGGTCTTGCGAAACTAGAGAATAGGGTTCGGGGGTCGGTTACGCGCAGGGAAGGTGTTAGCACCCCACACGTCCTCTCTACTGAGAGGGAACCTTTAATTAAATGTGTGGTTTTAGTGTGTTGACTTGAAAATACTTAATTTTGCCTCTCTACTTCTTATTGAAAACTTCTTAATGAAGATCTTTATTTATTATGAAAAAGAAAAGGGGGAAGAATGGGTTTTTAGAAAAAAAAAACGAAAAAAAAATGCTTGACGGGACATGGCCCGCTCCTACGTATCTCCCGGTGCGATGGAGAACTCAAAGCTACGTAGTTCTCTTTATCCTGAAAAAAGGTTTTTATCTTTTATCTTTTTAGTGAGTTTTCGAAATAGGACGAGCATTTAGTGAATGATTAAACTAACCAAGGTTATGGGTAATCACTGCTAAGTACTCTTGAAAATGAGAGTCACTACCGCCAGTCAGACGAACAAAGGTTCTGATTGACTATTAGTAGCAACCCGTTTTTTATTTGCCTTTTTGAAAGCGGTTTTCGAAAGAGATTGATTGGCACGAATGATCAAGCTAACAAAGGTTATGAGTGATCATCGCTTGTTGTTCTTTGGGGAAAAAGACATCGCCACCAATGGCTAGACGAACAAAGGTTCTGATTAACCACTAGCGACGATGGGTTGAAAATGATTTTAGAAAGGAAAAGGTTTTTGTTCTGAAAATCATCTTGGTTTGCGGAAGTGATTCTTTTTTGTTACGAAAATAACTCTTTTCTTTTCGTTGTGCAAATGCTAAACTTTTTATGGTTGCGCTTGACGAGAATGTGACTCGCTCCTACGTATCCCAAAATGGGAATCAAAGCGACGTAGTTCTGAGCGAGCCTTGAAAAGGAGAGTCTTTTTGCTTTGGCTTTGAAAAGTGAAGGGCGTTCATAATGATCAAACTAACAAAGGTTATGGGTGATCATTACTAAAACCCACTTAGGTGCGTGTAAAAAAATCTCCTTTTGAAAAATGAGAGCCTTCATGATGACCAATTGAGCAAAGGCTCCAAGTGACCACCATGTGCACTCCATTGTTAATAATCATGCAAGCAAAGGCTTCGCAAGACTCCTAACAAAGTTTTTTTTTTGAAGAGTTTTCGCAATTGGATTAATTTTTATTTAGGGAAGCACTTATCCATTATTTGGGACAAAAAGGTTTGTGAAAAAAAAATAAGTTCGCTTAGGGGAAAGAAACAAAATTTTAAAAAAGGGAGAAACAGGGGATGTAGTAGTAAAATAAGGGTGTAAGTAAAAGGAGTGTTGTATTATTAAAATTGGGGTGCAGCTAGTGAGCCCAGCTTGTTTTTGTAAGCTGGGCTGCTTTTCAAAAAATAGAAATCGTGGGCTTCAGAAAGGGGGGGCGCGCTGATGAAAAACAAGGGGTGCGAATAGGGATCTGAGAAAAAAAGAAGTGAAAAGACGAAAATACCCCTGGGTCCATACTATAAAAACCTAAACCTAAATTGGAAACCCTAATTTCCTATTCTCTTCTCCACGGCGCCCCCACCCCCCAATTAGCCAAAACCTAAATTTTCTCTCTCTCTCTCTCTCCTTGCTGCGGCCATTCCTCCCTCTCTCATCCTACCCGTCGCCTCCTTCTCTCCACCACTGAAAACACCAAACCGAATTCGTTTTTTTCCTTCACTCACCGCCGTTCTCTCACCCTCTCCTCTCCAAAACCGGTTCTGTTTCTTCCTTGTTGGTTCGACGATGGATGATAGCAACAGTGAGAGGGTGGTTCGCGAAGAAGGTGGGGATTTGGTTTCTGTGGGGGGTGGTTAGTGTAAGATGGAGTCGCGAGGAGAGGTGGGGTTGTCTACAGTTTTTGGTGGTGGGTGGCGCGAGGAGAGGAGAGGGAAACAGAGAGGCTTGGGGCGGTTGGTGTACGGCGGTGTACGGTGGTGACTGAGTTTGGCCGTGGAGTGGCGGTGGACGGTGGTGTGGTTAACGGGCTGCGGTTTGCGAAGAGGAGGAGGGGTGTTGGTGGTGATGAGGGAGAGGAGGTTGCGCGGTGGCTTAACGGCGGTGGTCACGGCGGAGGGTTCACCGGAGAAGATGATCGTGACAGTGATCAAAGGTGAGTCTTTTACCTCACTCATATTTTTGACCTCTATTACAAAAATCTGATTTTTTTTAATGTGTTTTTGCATCTTATTTCACTGTATCTGAAAAAATAGTGATTTTTCTAATATTCTTTCTTCTTCTTTAAGATACTGGATTTCGTTCCCTCAGCTCTAACCCTATTTTTCTGTTTTGTTTCCTTTGCCTTTCTAAATTTTACTTTGTTTAAAAATTTACATACCATTACTTATCATAAGGAAAAAAAGTGTTCTTTAAGAGGGTGAGAGATAACAAAAGGTCAGCAAAGACTTTGCCAACTTCTGTTCTGTTTCCTTTGCCTTTCTACATTTGACTGTTATAAACATTGTTTATGTGTGTGCAGGCTATGGATAACAAAAGGTCAGCAAAGACTTTGCCTATTTTAAGCTTTGGAGCTAGACAATGCTAAACCTGCTGCTGAGACATGTTGCTGCCACAATTTGGCTTCTTCTCTTTGTCCATTCTGCTGACCTTCTGACTTTTGGGTTGCTTACCTTTTTCTTGATTAAAGCAACTATGTTTTTTTTTTTGTTTAAAAAGAATATTTACTCATGTAAAAAAAGGTCACAACTTGGCTGAGTTAATACATATAGATATGAATGATGCTTGTTTTTAATCTACAAGCAATGATGCTCGACTCCTTTTTCAAGCAGCTCACGCTTCTTTCTTATCTTCTTTTGATTGTTTTTTTTTATAATAATAATAATAATAATAATAATAATAATAATAATAATAAAACAGATTTAAACAAGACACTATTTGACTGTTTCTTCTATTTTTCCTCCTTATTGATGACTACTAATTAACCAAAACAAATGAGACAAATAACAATAGCGCTGAATTGCTAACAACTTTCGAGCAAAACGCGCAATTAATTGATTCTCGCACAAGCACACACTTGATTAGCAAAATAATGCACACTATGACGATAAACACGCGAACTCAATTAGGAGCCACCCGCACACGATGGAAGTGACATGCGCACAACGAGAATAAAATGCATACACGATTAGACTCAAATGACTATATGCTTTTGAAAACGAGAAAGTACCGATTAGAATCGGATGTTCATGAAAATACATTTTTTATTTGATTTTCAAATAGTCGGACAAAATTGGGGTATAACAGTGACTGAATCTGTCTTTATGGCTGTTTAAACTGTTTTCAATCGGAACGAGAATCGGAATTGAGCGGAATAGCGGATTTCGCGAGAAACCGCAAAAATCTGCATTTTTCAGCAAGCCATCGCATCGCGACCATGTACAATTTTGTGAGGAAAATGTTTCTGATGCTTTTCGCGTCGCGACGGAAGCAGTCCGCCTCACGACGTTTTGCAGTTTTTCAGCAAAAGTCAGTGATTTTGTTTTCGCGATAACTTTTGATCCGGGAACCCGATTGAGGCGTTCTCAGGTGCGTTTGAAAGCTTATTTAAAGGCCTAATCAAATAAATGATTTAAATTATATAATGAACTGTTTTTGAAGTTATAGATTAGTTCTAAAAACTGAACAATAGTACACGTGTGCGGATATGTTTTATTAATAATAAAGCGGACTATGAGTCCTACGTGGTATGGTATAACTGACGCGGGATGGTTATTATTTATTCGTCTAAACCGGTCTACGATTCACGACATATATATTATATCGACTATAGGAAACGGCCCAATGCGGTTATTATGTTCAGTTATCGGTCTAATGTAAATGAACTAAATGTTCATGTGAAAGTATATATATAAATTATATCGAGTGTGGGTGATGACCCACGAGGTTAACATACTAGGTGGGGAAGTCATGATCCCTTACCCTAGGATCGTATACCATTAGGGAAAGTACTATTGGTAAAGGGGTTCACCGGGATTTAGCAAAGGATTGTAGTCGGTGTTATGTTGAAAGTTTTGTTGTTCGATACACCGGGATTTAGCACTGGATTGCAGTCGGTGTCGTACTGTACGGTTCACCGGGATTTAGCACAGGATTGCAGTCGGTGCCGTACTGAGTCATAACACGTTCACCGGGATTTAGAACTGGATTGCAGTCGGTGTCGTGTTGAATTAAAATGCACGCGGTTAAATTAAACCTCGAATGAAAGAAACTCCTATAATACGGTTCACCGGGATTTAGCACTGGATTGCAATCGGTGTCGTGTTAAGTTAAATAGGATTCATAATTGAACCGAGAGTGTAGATAGGGGTCTCGGTAGAACTCACTGAGATTGTATCTCATTGTTTATATGTTGTTTTACAGAGAAACAGGGAAAGTGGAGATCCAAGAGGCACGAGTAGGTGGTACTCGGATGGTTGCTGAAGACTTAGCTTTTATGCTTAAGTTTATGTTTTCCCTTGTTAGCTATGTATCACGACATTATGGCTTTAACTGTTGTAAAAGTTATGTATTTATTTCCGCTTTCTTGTACGATATTGAACACTGTATTTCACTGATGGATTATGGTCTAATGTAACACCCCTACTTACCCATTAATTTATTTGCATAAAAATCAGAGTTTTCAAATTTCAAATACACCACAAGGGATGTCACACTTACTTCGTTAAACATCACGCGCCAAATTACTCGCTTTTCGAAAACAGTCTTATAATACTTACAAAACGTCATTGTAAATTAAAATATAACCTCACAGCGGAAAATCCAACAAATTTAATCGTAATAGGCATTGCAACCAGGCAAGGCTGACAGTACTAAAAAATCCAACAACAACAACAAGTCTTAAGTAACTTAAACAACATCATTCCCCCCTAGTGTTACATAATCAGAGCAGACGACCCGACTCAGCTAGTGAAGATACCTAAGCCTTCACTCGAGATCACCTGCACGTTACCGCATAGGGGTAACATTCAAACAGAAGGGGTGAGTTCATCTAGCAATATAATAAAGCTTATGATAAGCACTATGCTAGGGTTATGACACTATATCAACCGCATCACGAAATATCAAATCAATCATCAATATTAATCACCACAACAACACATCGCAACGCCAGCTATATAGACCACATCACAAATATCAATTCAATCACTACCAAAGCTCATCACAATGTTATGTAAGTATATGAAGTGCAAACCACTCGCGGGCATATGCATGAAGGTACCATATTCGTCACAATTAAGAGGCCGAGCCTACTCTTCACAGGAGGCCGAAGCCTATTCGTCACAAGAGGCCGAAGCCTATTCGTCACAAGAGGCCGAAGCCTATTCGTCACAAGAGGCCGAAGCCTATTCTTCACATTATGCACATGGGATGCATGGGACACTACGACATGCATCACACACAAACACACACAAACACAGTCAACAATGTGACCCGTCACTTACCAATTTGCCAAAAAGGGCACAGCACCTGTCAATTCACAATCAACACACAACGTCACTTGGCCTTTTAGACCTTAACATCACTTAGCCTTTCGGGCTTTAAACGTCACTGGGTTTCATCGTCGCTTACACATCAATATCATCAACTCAAACAATAGCCACTGAGGGCAAAAACGTCATTTACACTTCATTATAAATAATAGTAGCCACTAAGGGCAAAACAGTCATTTAACTAGCCACTAAGGGCATCATCGTCATTTACACATCATTATCATTAAAGTTGGCCACTAAGGCAGAAACGTTCTTTAGAACATCGTCATTGACACCAAAAAGGTTTTAGACACCGAAAACAGTTTTGCAACGCAACAACAACTACCATCGGAGCAGCCACTCGGGCGCCCAGAACCATCAGAAAATAATAAGTTTTCGCTTTTAAAATAGGACACACTGATAGACAACGAGATGGGCTTCACAACACTTTTTGAAACGTTTAAAACGGACACCCGAGTCAAAAGTTATAGCGAAAACAGTTTGTATTAAAAATCGGGAACGTCCTGAAAATGGCGCCCAGTGCCTGGGCGCCTAAGACACAACTTAGACATCCGGAAGCAACACAACGCACGCACACTGACACGCACACACAGCAAGCACAATTCAGCACAACAGCAAGCACAATTCAGCAACACAAACTTTGGCTCATGCGCCCAGCACAAGTGCGCCAATTCCTGCAATGGAGAATTCAACCAAAAACGCAACAACTTGGCACGGGGCGCCCAATCGCGAGGACGCCTAATTCCGTGGCCAAAATTCCAGCAACAACAATGCTTGGCACAGGGCGCCCCACTTAGGGCGCCTAATTCTGCACCTAGACAACAAAATCCAGCAACAACAATTCGAGCAACACAACTTCATCAAATCACATACAATTCATACAAACAACTTCAAATCGCATATCAACCGTAAAAATAATATCACATCACAAATCAATCATGAACACATAAAGAGTCATCAAAAATCATCCACTGAATCATTATCAATCACAATACCATCAAGGAGTATCCAGGCACTTAGCACGCAAACCACAATTTCTCAACAACAAGTTGTCATATGCCTAGGGTTCATCAATAATCACTAGAAATACATAAAATGGCATACATAGAGCCTACCCCTACTTAGTCCCCATCATAAGACCCTATTATAGAGAAGATGAGACCCACCCTTACCTGGTGATAGAAACTTGCGCAGCCACCGACGAACGAATCCATATTTAAGTTGTTTCGTAGTAGGTTCACACAGCTATTCAAACACGACGACAAGGTAAGAGGAATGCCAACTTCACCGTAAACCACGAACGGGTAGTGTTTCTCGGAAAAAATTGACAAGATGAATCTAAAATAACATCTATTCCGAACTGATGACTACTATCGCAGTTGATATTGAAAAGAAAAGGCAACATGATGTGTCCTAAACTGAATTCCCAAAATATACGGCTTGTGTGACCAAATGGCAATAAGCTTCCCAAGTTCCCAACATTGTATGTTTATGTGTTGCTTTAAAATACCATCCACGTAGCTTCTAGAAATTAGAGGCCATGTGTTGCTTTTCAATTCCAAAATCAATAGTCAATTCAAAACCTTATATCACCTACAGCTAGCAAACCGTAAGGCCAATGGAAAGACCGACCCTACTTCCTGTTATCCAATAATTAACTTCTCACTCATTACTTCCAATAACCAGGTTGACGTTGGCTGCTCACATTAGATCACCATCGAATATTAATACTTGCTAGAGACAAAGAAGAAGGACACTCGTAATGGGAGGAAGTGAACTAACTCAAAGGAGAAAAATAGAATAGAGGGTGGGCGGCTGTTTTCATGAAGGAAATAGTGAACTAGGTTTTTAGAATAAAAATGTGAACATACTTTAACAATAGCTAGGCCCAAGAAAGATATCCAACATTTAAATTATTTTAGAGACTTACCCATATTTTTGAGCACTTCAAAAACCCATTACTTGTATGGTTATTCTCTAACAAGAATATCACAAATATTAATAATATAAAAATATAATCATTCATAAAGTAACTATTAGGATTATAATACAATTACAAGTCATAATAATATAACTACTCATATTATCCTCATATAGAATGTACACTAAAAATTATTTATAAAATTATTATTATGATACACATGCATCTAAAATAACCAAATGTAATAGGATGTTGAAATTTGGGTGTTACAATCCTCCCCTCCTTATAAAAATTTCGTCCTCGAAATTTGCACAAAGTCAATTAATATAGACTTGAATCTAGGTCTTACCTATAACTGTAATCAAGGTGGTCTTGTACAACATATTATGCACGCATATCTACCTGTTTACTCCTAAATCAATATTATAATCTCTTGGTTACCAAATTTTTACTTGACTATCCAAACACTATCAATCCACTATATTGAGATACTATACTCTCAATACCGATTACTACGAGTTCTCTCATTTAAATTTCAGCTTCTAGGGGTTACTTTCCAAACTTCAAATCCTAATCTTACATGTCTCATTGGAACAATTGATCTACCTGTCACTATTACTAATTATTCTATATGGAGTTTAGGAAAAGCAGCATTTCTAAAAGTTCCATGATACCAAAGGTTCGATGAAGACAGGAAAACTAGAATAAGATTTGAATGATTTTCATCTACAAGGGAAAACACGTAGAAGAACACATATGCATTTACAAGGCACGCATGTAATAGAAATTAAACAACACACATGTCATCATGTAAAATAAGGAAACTATCTTTAGATGGCATATTATAATAATATTAGTAATTCCTGCAAGTTTTAGCATAGCTCTAGAGCCTAATGACCTAAGCACAATAGTCGGTGCAACCTTATAAAATAGACACGCAGAAAGAATGTAGGCATTGTCTTCAAGTTTCTTATCCAACAAACGCATGGTTTTGCTATATTTCGAGGATAAATAAATGGAACATCCGATTCTACCAGGACAATTGATGTCTCACCATAAAGTATAATTAAGACATAGGCACCAAACACTGTTAAAGTCTAACTTACTCCAGAAGTTCTATGTACATCAAGTTGATTACTAATAAAACTCCTACAAAAGTTCTAGACTCTGATTAGAAAGAAACAAACATCATTCATATACACTTATATATGCAATATATAATTTAGTTAACTCACTAGAAAAAAAAAATCACAAGATTAATTAAATTAATAATTTTGTTTGCATGCACTTAGTATAGCCTAAGTTATATAACATAAAATAAATTTCAAATATTCTACGTGTGCAATATATTCAGTTTCATCACCACACAGATTCACTTTAATTGATTTGTACCAATATGATAATAACAAAGAGTTATTGTCGCCTTTTTCATTGGTTGTGAGTTCTCGGGGTGATCAGTCCCTCCTACTCACATAACCAATTAATTGAGGTAACAAAACTACAACCTTACAAATTTACATGTAGCAAATTAAAAGTCTTTTAACGCAGTTCCAGAGTGCGAAGGCGTCGCCACGGCTCCCACTCTTTATGACGTAGTTAGAATTCTTTTAATCACACATTTCTTCATAAATCAATATAGATTTAAATCATCATCCATTATGTGAATAAAACTGACAAGATAATAAAAGAAATAAAACCGAGGAAAGTAGCAAGAAATTCAAACATATAATCAGCAACTAAATTCAAATTCAAAATCGTCACATTTAGTTAAAACCATCCAAATGAACGAAGACGATATCTAACATTTAAGCAAGAAGATTATTAAAGTGCTTGAAATGTTTCTGCAGGTAATAATGAAGTAGCAACTTAAAATGACAAACGTAACAATTCAATCAAGCACTTAGTCAGTCATGCACGAACTTAGAGCACACAACACCAATAATTTTATGACAACTACAATGTCAAATCCTAGAAGCTCGGACTAATGAAGTCAGAATTCAGAGAACAACGAATATAAAATAAAAAGGAAAATCATAGAGTTCACACAGAGAAAACAGAATAGACACATAACACACGGCCTGAGCCGTAGCCGCCAAAGCAGCAGCGATAGCAGCATCGTTCCTTCCAGCCATCTTAACTTATCACTACAACACAAACAATAGTTAGGACTAAATGACAATACTTGATCATCAATGACACAATGACTTGACAACTTGGCCGGACAGACCGAAACGGCTCTGATACCACTAATGTAACACCCCTACTTACCCATTAATTTATTTGCATAAAAATCAGAGTTTTCAAATTTCAAATACACCACAAGGGATGTCACACTTACTTCGTTAAACATCACGCGCCAAATTACTCGCTTTTCGAAAACAGTCTTATAATACTTACAAAACGTCATTGTAAATTAAAATATAACCTCACAGCGGAAAATCCAACAAATTTAATCGTAATAGGCATTGCAACCAGGCAAGGCTGACAGTACTAAAAAATCCAACAACAACAACAAGTCTTAAGTAACTTAAACAACATCATTCCCCCCTAGTGTTACATAATCAGAGCAGACGACCCGACTCAGCTAGTGAAGATACCTAAGCCTTCACTCGAGATCACCTGCACGTTACCGCATAGGGGTAACATTCAAACAGAAGGGGTGAGTTCATCTAGCAATATAATAAAGCTTATGATAAGCACTATGCTAGGGTTATGACACTATATCAACCGCATCACGAAATATCAAATCAATCATCAATATTAATCACCACAACAACACATCGCAACGCCAGCTATATAGACCACATCACAAATATCAATTCAATCACTACCAAAGCTCATCACAATGTTATGTAAGTATATGAAGTGCAAACCACTCGCGGGCATATGCATGATGGTACCATATTCGTCACAATTAAGAGGCCGAGCCTACTCTTCACAGGAGGCCGAAGCCTATTCGTCACAAGAGGCCGAAGCCTATTCGTCACAAGAGGCCGAAGCCTATTCGTCACAAGAGGCCGAAGCCTATTCTTCACATTATGCACATGGGATGCATGGGACACTACGACATGCATCACACACAAACACACACAAACACAGTCAACAATGTGACCCGTCACTTACCAATTTGCCAAAAAGGGCACAGCACCTGTCAATTCACAATCAACACACAACGTCACTTGGCCTTTTAGACCTTAACATCACTTAGCCTTTCGGGCTTTAAACGTCACTGGGTTTCATCGTCGCTTACACATCAATATCATCAACTCAAACAATAGCCACTGAGGGCAAAAACGTCATTTACACTTCATTATAAATAATAGTAGCCACTAAGGGCAAAACAGTCATTTAACTAGCCACTAAGGGCATCATCGTCATTTACACATCATTATCATTAAAGTTGGCCACTAAGGCAGAAACGTTCTTTAGAACATCGTCATTGACACCAAAAAGGTTTTAGACACCGAAAACAGTTTTGCAACGCAACAACAACTACCATCGGAGCAGCCACTCGGGCGCCCAGAACCATCAGAAAATAATAAGTTTTCGCTTTTAAAATAGGACACACTGATAGACAACGAGATGGGCTTCACAACACTTTTTGAAACGTTTAAAACGGACACCCGAGTCAAAAGTTATAGCGAAAACAGTTTGTATTAAAAATCGGGAACGTCCTGAAAATGGCGCCCAGTGCCTGGGCGCCTAAGACACAACTTAGACATCCGGAAGCAACACAACGCACGCACACTGACACGCACACACAACAAGCACAATTCAGCACAACAGCAAGCACAATTCAGCAACACAAACTTTGGCTCATGCGCCCAGCACAAGTGCGCCAATTCCTGCAATGGAGAATTCAACCAAAAACGCAACAACTTGGCACGGGGCGCCCAATCGCGAGGACGCCTAATTCCGTGGCCAAAATTCCAGCAACAACAATGCTTGGCACAGGGCGCCCCACTTAGGGCGCCTAATTCTGCACCTAGACAACAAAATCCAGCAACAACAATTCGAGCAACACAACTTCATCAAATCACATACAATTCATACAAACAACTTCAAATCGCATATCAACCGTAAAAATAATATCACATCACAAATCAATCATGAACACATAAAGAGTCATCAAAAATCATCCACTGAATCATTATCAATCACAATACCATCAAGGAGTATCCAGGCACTTAGCACGCAAACCACAATTTCTCAACAACAAGTTGTCATATGCCTAGGGTTCATCAATAATCACTAGAAATACATAAAATGGCATACATAGAGCCTACCCCTACTTAGTCCCCATCATAAGACCCTATTATAGAGAAGATGAGACCCACCCTTACCTGGTGATAGAAACTTGCGCAGCCACCGACGAACGAATCCATATTTAAGTTGTTTCGTAGTAGGTTCACACAGCTATTCAAACACGACGACAAGGTAAGAGGAATGCCAACTTCACCGTAAACCACGAACGGGTAGTGTTTCTCGGAAAAAATTGACAAGATGAATCTAAAATAACATCTATTCCGAACTGATGACTACTATCGCAGTTGATATTGAAAAGAAAAGGCAACATGATGTGTCCTAAACTGAATTCCCAAAATATACGGCTTGTGTGACCAAATGGCAATAAGCTTCCCAAGTTCCCAACATTGTATGTTTATGTGTTGCTTTAAAATACCATCCACGTAGCTTCTAGAAATTAGAGGCCATGTGTTGCTTTTCAATTCCAAAATCAATAGTCAATTCAAAACCTTATATCACCTACAGCTAGCAAACCGTAAGGCCAATGGAAAGACCGACCCTACTTCCTGTTATCCAATAATTAACTTCTCACTCATTACTTCCAATAACCAGGTTGACGTTGGCTGCTCACATTAGATCACCATCGAATATTAATACTTGCTAGAGACAAAGAAGAAGGACACTCGTAATGGGAGGAAGTGAACTAACTCAAAGGAGAAAAATAGAATAGAGGGTGGGCGGCTGTTTTCATGAAGGAAATAGTGAACTAGGTTTTTAGAATAAAAATGTGAACATACTTTAACAATAGCTAGGCCCAAGAAAGATATCCAACATTTAAATTATTTTAGAGACTTACCCATATTTTTGAGCACTTCAAAAACCCATTACTTGTATGGTTATTCTCTAACAAGAATATCACAAATATTAATAATATAAAAATATAATCATTCATAAAGTAACTATTAGGATTATAATACAATTACAAGTCATAATAATATAACTACTCATATTATCCTCATATAGAATGTACACTAAAAATTATTTATAAAATTATTATTATGATACACATGCATCTAAAATAACCAAATGTAATAGGATGTTGAAATTTGGGTGTTACAGTCCTGTTGTTATTCAGTGAAAATTTTATAGTGGTGTTCAGTATTTGACAGGAAATATATCTCCGATGTTTTAGGGATGGTGCACTTGGGTATTTTTACATGTTAAAAATACCGGGGTGTTACAGTTGGTATTAGAGCAGTTCGACCTAGTCGGACTTAGTTTAGGTTTAAGTCGATTCCTTGTTAGTCCTTGTTGTGATTATACTTGTGATGCTAGGAGACATTGAGCCTGATCAACTTAATACTTAGTGCATCATAAGCGGAATTATACCAGGATGATCAAGATGCAGTCCTCAGCCAAGACCGGAATCTCCAACCGGTGCATCCTCAGGGAAGGTGCATGACAGTGGAAGAACACATCGCCAAGTTTGAGAAGTTGTCTCAGTTTTACCAACTGGTAAAGTAAGCTCCGGATGACGAATGGAGAACGCAGACGTATAAGAGGGGCCTTAGTGCTTTTATGGCTTATGGTCTCAGTTCTTATACTATTACCAATTATGTTGCCTTGGTACAATCAGCCTATGTCGCCGAGGATGATCTCATGGGGAATACGGGAAAGGAAAGAAGGTAGTTGAATTACCAACTCGGAATGCAAAGTCCTAAGATAATTTCATCAAAAGAAAAGCAGGTGCAATTCTTCGATTCTTCAAAGGTCAGAAGATGTTCTAACTATGGAAAGCCTCACGGTGGTGATTGTCGGCAAAGATCTAATCGATGCTATTATTGTAATGAAGAGGGTCACTATGCAAATAAGTGCCCATCAAAGAAGAATTTCCAAAGAGCACCAAATTCTCCTGGTCTGGGGCGAATCAACACTTTGGATGCTCGGACCATCACACCTACTGATAATCTTCTGAGAGGTACGGGATCTCTTTTTAATAACTCAGTCAGTATTTTATATGATTCCGGTGCAACTCACTGTTTTATTTCACAAGCATGTGTAGATCGGTTGGGACTAGCGTTGTCACCGCTGTCCGAGCCGATAACTATCTTTACTGCTGCCAAGGGTCGTGTCCAGACCCAATCATTGTGTGAAAATTGCCTACTTGTCATAGGGGACAGAAACTTTGTTATCAAATTTATTTGCCTGCCTATGAGAAGTATGGATATCGTTCTGGGTATGAATTGGATGGCTGTCAATCAAGTAACCATCAACTGTGCCGATCGAACCATCAGCTTCGCCACAGAATCCGTGGGATTGACACAGGCAGATTCTAAAGCAACGATCTCTTACACCGAAGCAAGCCAGTCATTATTCCAAGGTGCGGAAGCAATTATTATTATGTTGTCTGCGTCTACGGAAACGGGTTTAGATTTATCTTCTGTTCAAGTGGTAAATGAATTCCTAGATGTCTTTCCAGATGAAGTTTCATCCTTACCTCCTGACCGAGAGGTAGAGTTTCCTATAGAGTTGGTTCCTGGCACAGGGTCAATATCTATTTCTCCTTACAGAATGTCTCCTTTAGAATTGAAAGAATTGAAGTCTCAACTTGAAGAATTAATATCAAAGAGGTTCATTCGACCGAGTGCTTCTCCATGGGGTGCTCTGGTGTTGCTAGTTAAGAAGAAGGACGGAAGCATGAGATTATGTATTGACTACCGTCAACTCAACAAGGTGACGATTAAGAACAAATATCCATTGCCAAGGATAGATGATCTTCTTGATTAACTTAGAGGTGCGGTTGTGTTTTCAAAGATTGATCTAAGGTCGGGGTATCACCAAATCAAAGTTAGAGCCTTAGACATTCCGAAGACAGCTTTCCGTACGAGGTATGGACATTACGAGTTCGTAGTAATGCCCTTCGGTTTGACTAATGCTCCAGCGGTATTCATGGATTACATGAACCGAGTTTTCCACACTTACCTGGATCAGTTTGTTGTAGTATTCATTGATGATATCTTGGTGTACTCTAAGACCATTGAGAAGCATGTCCAACATCTCCGCATTGTTCTGAACGTACTCCGAGAAAAGAACTTGTATGCCAAGCCTTCGAAGTGTGACTTCTGGATGCCGGAAGTGAAGTTTTTGGGACACGTGATTTCCCAATCGGGAGTTGCGGTGGATCCCAGTAAGGTGGAAGCTGTATTGAACTGGGAACGACCAACATCTTTCACTGAAATAAGAAGTTTCTTGGGTCTAGCTAGTCATATAGAAGATTTATTCAAGGGTTCTACAAAGTTAGTTCTTCCACTTATTCGGCTAACTCGTAAGGGTCAATCGTTTACGTGGGATGCCGATTATGAAGAATGTTTTCAAGAGTTGAAGATTTGGTTGACTTCTGCTCCAATCCTGATTCTTCCGGATACGTTTGTGGAATTACAAATTTTACAACGACGGTACTGTTATTTCGAAATATATCGTATTTTGATAAAATTCGTTTACGATGAGTTTTTGATTGATTTGATTGATTGTGTGATATTGACTGAATCTGTCTTTATGGCTGTTTAAACTGTTTTCAATCGGAACTAGAATCGGAATTGAGCGGAATAGCGGATTTCGCGAGAAACCGCAAAAATCTGCATTTTTCAGCAAGCCATCGCGCCGCGACCATGTACAATTTTGTGAGGAAAATGTTTGTGATGCTTTTCGCGTCGCGACGGAAGCAGTCCGCGTTGCGACGCTTTGCAGTTTTTCAGCAAAAGTCACTCATTTTGTTTTCGCGATAACTTTTGATCCGGGAACCCGATTGAGGTGTTCTCAGGGGCGTTTGAAAGCTTATTGAAAGGCCTAATCAAATAAATGATTTGAATTACATAATGAACTGTTTTTGAAGTTATAGATTGTTTCGAAAAACTGAACAATAGTACACGTGTGCGGATATGTTTTATTAATAATAAAGCGGACTATGAGTCCTACGTGGTATGGTATAACTGACGCGGGATGGTTATTATTTATTCGTCTAAACCGTTCTACGATTCACGATATATATATTATATCGACTATAGGAAACGGCCCAATGAGGGTATTATGTTCAGTTATCGGTCTAATGTAAATGAACTAAATGTTCATGTGAAAGTAGATATATAAATTATATCGAGTGTGGGTGACGACCCACGAGGTTAACATACTCGGCGGGGAAGTCATGATCCCTTACCCTAGGCCCGTATACCATTAGGGAAAGTACTATTGCTAAAGGGGTTCACCGGGATTTAGCACAGGATTGCAGTCGGTGTTATGTTGAAAGTTTTGTTGTACGATACACCGGGATTTAGCACTGGATTGCAGTCAGTGTCGTACTGTACGGTTCACCGGGATTTAGCACAGGATTGCAGTCGGTGGCGTACTGAGTCATAACACGTTCACCGGGATTTAGCACTGGATTGCAGTCGGTGTCGTGTTGAATTAAAATGCACGTGGTTAAATTAAACCTCGAATGAACGAAATTCCTATAATACGGTTCACTGGGATTTAGCACTGGATTGCAGTCGGTATCGTGTTAAGTTAAATAGGATTCATAATTGAACCGAGAGTGTAGATAGGGGTCTCGGTAGAACTCACTGAGATTGTATCTCATTGTTTATATGTTGCTGTTTTACAGAGAAACAGGGAAAGTGGAGATCCAAGAGGCACGAGTAGGTGGTACTCGGATGGTTGCTGAAGACTTAGATTTTATGCATAAGTTTATGTTTTCCCTTGTTAGCTATGTATCACGACATTATGACTTTAACTGTTGTAAAAGTTATGTATTTATTTCTGCTTTCTTGTACGATATTGAACACTGTATTTCACTGATGGTTTATGGTCTTATTTATGTTTAAGACTGTCCTGTTGTTATCCAGTGAAAATTTTATAGTGGTGTTCAGTATTTAAACAGGAAATATATCTCTGATGTTTTAGGGATGGTGCACTTGGGTATTTTTACATGTTAAAAATACTGGGGTGTTACAACTTGTCATGTCAAAGGCTGTGTATCTATTAAGAGCTTGTGGCTCAACCTCTCATCAAGCACTACTGCACGCCATATGGATGAGAAATGTTGTGCATATAGGAGTATTCGTATGGCTTCGTTTGACCACAAATGGGTTTCCACCATATTTTCCTCCACTCAAAGCTTTAAGCCCACGCCCCTCGATGTTTCCAATTTCTTGGGCAATCTTTTTGTATAAATATTAGAAATTTCATTTTTCACTTTTCACACACTCAAGTGAAACAACATCATTTTTATTAAGTGTATTAAAACACTAGCTCGTACATATTGATTGATGCTTATGAGTCATCTTGGAATGCTTTAGGTCTCTTCACAGTGGCACATTAGCCATAAAAACTCACAAATATTATGCTTCTTGGTCAACAAATTCAAGAGCTATGAATTTCAATCCCATAATAGACCACATGTCTCCTTTGATAACTTTCATGATTTTGCATAATCTTCTAAATTAAACACGTACCCACTTGTACTCATCATTTTATGTGCCAAAATTTTACCATAATACCCTTATCATCGCTCTTTTACTAAATTTGAGTCAATTTATTTTTATTACTTCCTCATAAGTCTCATAGTACTTTTCTAACATATAAGCACAAACAATTTTCTAAATAACTTAATTAACTTCTTATATTTCTAATAAGAAACTAGGTGTTATAAAAATTAGACAAATTTTCTTTCTTGTCTAATTCTCGTACTCCTTTTTTTAATGTTCATTACTGTAAATATTTTGAACTCACTCAAAAATAGTAGTAATAGAAGCATAAGTAGTTAACTTTTACTCTTCAACTACACCCCCACATATAAGTATAGTAAAGTAATTGTTCGTGAAATACAAATTATTTAGTATATAGAATGCAATCAATATTACTCTCACCACAAGTATATGAAAGTTAAGCATCAATTATATGATACAAACACTAATTTGGACCATATTAATTCACAAAAAAAACACCACTATGTTGAGGCAAAATCCCAGTTCAGTTTTTATAATTAGCAAACTGCAAATGTGAGAAGCTTAAGTTATCTGATATCATATGTTACTAATGCTTCTTCTTGAGTGAAATATAAAAACAGGTTCTGTAATCTTATTCTCAAGTAGATATCTGCTTATGAGAAGCATATATGTTGGGAAGACTTGAAGCAATAACAAGAAGTGTTTACTAGAGGCAAACAAAGAAGAATACCCTCTTGACATGATCAAGAGTCAAGACCAAATGGGTTAACTTGAGAAAGATCGTGATGAGAAGAGTCAACATAAGAAGAGTCATCATGAGTAAAGTCAACCTCATAAGATTCATTATGAGAAAGGTCATCATGAGAAGAGTCATCAGAAGAGTCAAGATGAGAAGCATCACAATGAGAAGAGTCAAGTTGAGAAGAGTGATGGTTGTTCTCATCAAGATGAGAAGCATCACAATGAGAAGAGTCAAGATGAGAAGCATCATGATAAGAAGAGTCAAGATCAGAAAGGTCTTGATGAGAAGCATCACAATGAGAAGAGTCTTTAAATCAAGGCCTTTCTGTATCAGGCAAGCTCTTTAAATCCCACAACACCCCCAAACCAGAAAGTGTAAAATCTGTTAGGAAGCCTTCTCAAATAGAATGGTGTTGCTATGGTTAAAGAGAAGCATGTTAGAAACCTTCTCAAGTAGCATGTGTTGTTGTAGGGCTTGAGAAGTGAGTTGCTTCTGTGTTGGAAGCTACCTAGTAGATAAGAAGGATCGTATTAGGTGTGAGAATAGTAGGTAGAGCTGTGTTGAAAAAACTACCATGAGAACTTTAAGCCTAGGTTGGTTGTAAAATTGTAACTATTTGGAAAATAGTGGAAATACTCACAGGTTGTCAGTAGTGGACGTAGCCCAGGGTTTTTTTGGTGAACCACTATATATCATTGTGTTATTTACTACTTTTTTAAGTAGACTTGCATTGTGCTTAAAACACTCCATTTGGAGAAGGTTTTGAAAAACTAAGAAGACAGCCTCTGTTGACCCTTCTCTGCTATACACAGTTTTTCTTAAAACAAGTTATTAGAACCCTTCTCAAATGTTTTCAAAATGATAGATCTTGAACTAGATTCTTATCTAGTTTATACTTAATATAAGTATTTTCAAACACAATCTCTTTTCTTAGAAAAGCTACTTTGAAAATCATATCACTCTCTACTGATAGTTGTTCTGGGAATGAAGTAATTGACCCTTCTCAACTCAAAATTATAGTTGAGAAGACTGTTTTATTCTACCCTTCTCTATTCACTATCACAGTTGAGAAGACTATTTTCAATCATTCTTCTCAACTCAGCACCCACACTCACAATATCTAATCAAACTTGTGAAGTTGTTTATCTTGTTTCTGGTAAATTTTTTAAAAGGGTCACAATTCTAACCCCCCTTCCTTGTGACACTCATTGAGTTTACACTACTCTAGAAATTTAGTTTTCCGGCATGTATAATGCAACAAAATTTCGTCATTTCATCTATTTATTTGAAGATGAAACCTGACTCCATAAATAATGAAAGTTTTATAAAAAATCAATAATATATTCAAAAACCGCGCCTCAAATTTGTTCTTAGTCAACAATGTTATTAGATTCAAAAGTTACTTTAATCCCATTGTTTCCCAAGACAACAACTGAAATCAGATTTGTCCTTGTATTAGGCACTTGAAGCACATTCGTGAGAACCCATTGTCTTTACCAAACAATAATTTAGGCCATCAACAATGCCAAAAAATCATTTTCTTTTGCTATGAGAAAGGTTTTAAAATGGTGGTAATCTAAGGCATTGCCTATTCTACATAAAGACAACAACGCTTTTACTAAACCGTACTCTTAAGTATATTTAAGTGAACGGTTTTAGACTTTCACAACGACGACATTTCTGCATTTTTTCTTGAAGAAAACTGTTGTAGTATGCGTACTTTTGGAAACAGTTTAAAAATGTGCTACAACAACAGATGTGCACTGTTCTTACCTAAAAACCATTGTCTTAAATACATTTTAAAGAACGACTTTAAAGTGCACTACAACAAAAACAGTTTTCTACTGTTTCCTAATTTAAAACTGTTGCATATCGTCATTATTGGCTACAGTTCAAAACCATTGTCAAAAACGAACAAAGAACACTGATTTTAAAGATTTGGAATACAATCCAAGTAACCTGTTGGCATAAATCTTGCATTAGTATTGTTTGTGCTCAACTAAGAATAAAACTTTCCACTACAGAGATAAACACATCAGAAGAAAATGTTGCCATAAAAGTGGCTTTTAAATAAGTGGCAAAACAAAACTTGGAGGAAAAAGAAAGGGAAGTTGTTAAGATCGAGTGCTCATAGATTTTTGGGAATCATTTTTGAATGACCCCTTTGACCAAATTTTATTTAGGAGAAAACACAAAGTTTTGTTCAATAAAGAGAACTAAATATTAAGGGCCTGTTTGATAACAGTTTTTGAAAACAGTTTTTAGTTTTTAAAATTTAAAAACAAGAAAACTTGTTTGATGGATGTTTTTATATTTAACAAGAGAACTAAATATTAAAGGCCTATTCCCAATTTTTTAAAACAGACGGAAAACAACTTGTTTTCATTATGGCATTTACGTAAATATATTAAAGTTTCTTTTACATTCGTTCATTCATGTATGTCTCGCGTTATATCATTTCAAGCTTCAATTTTTTTTGACATTTTTTTATTTATTGTTTATTAACTTATCACTTCTTGGTGCATTTTTTTATTTACCAATATATAGCAATGTTTTGAAACCCGGTGAATGCACTAATTCAAGGTTCAATGATTAAACCGTGCTTGAACCGAACCGGACGGTGAACCGGTGAAGACACTAATTATATGGTATATTAAGTAATAAATTTCAGATATAACTAAACTATAAACTAAGATAAAATAATTATTATATATAGGACTAAATATTATCAAAAGAATAAATAATAATAAAAACTATGTATATGTAATTTTATAACTCGACACTAGCCTTTTATTTAACTAAAAAATAAAAAAATTTGAATTTAAAACATAATTTTTTTATTTTTTAAAAATTGTTCGGTTCAAACCAGTTCCCATGTCCCGTTTTTTGGTCGGTTTTATTCGATTCTCAGACCTGTCGGTCGTTGGCAATCATATTCAACAAAAATAATTATTACAGTAAAAATACTTTGAATTATATTCAAATTAAAAGAAAATGTATTAAAGAAGTAATTACGAAAAAAGTTAAACCTTCAGATTAACCAAGTTTTATATTTTTTTTTAATTTTTAAACCATATATGAATAAATTGTACCAAACAAGTTTTTATTTGCTCATTTTTAAAACATTTTTAAAACTAGGCTTTTCAAACAAGTGTTCTTTTTAGTTATTCTTAAAAACAGTTTTCAAAAATAGTTTTATAAACAGTATTTAAACACTAAAAACAAAAACTCAACAAAAGCTCATTCAAACAGGCGCTAAATTTAATCATGTGTCCTATTTTCTAAGAAATAAAAAAATTTAGAAAACTAGTATTGGCCAACTGTCCAGAACACTAGGATTACCATTTTTTTTTACCAAAGAAAATTTATGGTATTTCATTCAAAAGCAAAGTAGCAATACAAGTAAGACTATACACTAGTGCAAAAAAGGGATTTAAAGTCAGGCGAAAAGGGGATTTAAAGTCAGGCGGGCGCTTGACTTTTATTAAGTCGACTTTGTATGTCTGGAGTTTTAAAGTCAAGCGATAGCCTGACTTCGTAAGTCAGATTTAAAGTCAAGCATTTATTGCGCCTGACTTCGTAAGTCTGTTTTAAAGTCAAGCAGTTATTCTTGCCTGACTTCGTAAGTATGATTTAAAGTCAAGCAAGAATAAATGCTTGACTTTAAATCATACTTACGAAGTCACGCATTAATTCTTGCCTGACTTCGTAAGTATGATTTAAAGTCAAGCTTTTATTCTTGCTTGACTTCGTAAGTATGATTTAAAGTCAAGCAAGAATAAATGCTTGACTTTAAATCATACTTACGAAGTCAAGCATTAATTCTTGCCTGACTTCGTAAGTATGATTTAAAGTCGAGCTTTTATTCTTGCTTGACTTCGTAAGTATGATTTAAAGTCGAGCATTATTGCGCCTGACCTTAAAAGTTTTTTTTTTTTTTTTAAATTTTGGTTACACCCTGGTTATACGAAATTCATCACTCTAATCATCTGTAACTTGGAATATGGCCAATCCAAATTACAGACACCACTAATTGATTGCCAACAAATCAACAAAACAAACATTTCAAAATTAGTAGAACAAAACCAATTATAAAAAAAACATTCTATATAATTGGTCATTAATTCATCACATTCTACTATAATTGGTCAGTTTAGGTACAAAATATATCACTTAAGTACAAAATACATTCTACAATCTACAAAACCAGTAATCTACAAAACCAGTGAACAGCAGTCAAGTCTTTTCCTCGGAAAGCTCTTCTGCAGTCAAGTCCAACTTCTTCCTTGAGATCACGCACGCACCCGCAAGATCAAAGTCAGCAAGATCACAACACTGAAATCACGCACGCACCCGCAAGATCACAACAAGAATCAGCAACACTGAAATCACGCACCCCTATTCAAGAACTTGATACATGAATATTACAAATTCTAAGTTTCCATAACTCAGCATCTATGTATGCAGTATTTCAAATCTATCATTTAACAATTTAACACTTTAAAATGAATTATACTTATACCTCAAATTCTTTTCCTTCATGATACAAGTCCCCCAAAGATGACATTGGCTTTGTCTGATATTTAAAGAATGCATCATAAATAACCATAGATTTGTGCATGCAAATCAAAGATGCCTTCTTTGCCATTGATGCCATTAAGGCTTCATGAATTGCCTTGTTATTTTTCAACAGAGAAGCAGCGAACAAAACCTGCAAACATAAATAAGTCTACAGTCCATGTCAACAGATCCAAATTTGGCTTGCTTAATTTGTGCCATTCCATTGATGTGCTGAACAAGTCTACAAATTGAAAAAAAAACAATTCTATGAGCATTTTTTCTAGGGGAGCTAGGACATCCACATAAAAAGCCATAGAGGCTGGCAGTAAACAACATAAACAGAAATCAAATGACAATAATCTGATCCATTTCTGCAAAAATAATTCTTACTTATCTCCTACAGAATACGGAGAAAAGAAAATAAACAGTCATAAAGAAAGATGTTTAACAACCAAAGATAAAGCTCAGTAGTAGCCATACACAGACATTATGCATGATTCAGAAGCTAAAGCAGGATCGTTCCAAACTAGTAGATGGTCTTTTGAAAAATGAGATGCTCATGAAGAAACATGGCTAAAACCAAACAATACAGTTCTTAATCTAATACAAAAAATATATGCACACAGTTACATTGTCTAAGAATATGAACACAGTTACATTGTCCCTTGACTAAGAATATGAACACAGTTACATTGTCTACACAGTGAGAAAAACTGAGACATATTGGATATAACTATAGTTAATGCATCTGCTAGTAAAGCCACAATCTACAAGAAATTGAGAGAAAATATATTACATTTATACAAAAAATTTCAATCATGATGACACTACAGTAGCATTGTCGAAATTCAGCCTAGAAATAGTTAAAACTGTACTTTGGGTTGTGAAAGAAAGTCATTTTCTGATTTAAAAAGCTTCTAGACTAATGAACTCCTATAATGGCACTGCAGTCACGGAACAAAGATAAAATCACACAGA
Source organism: Astragalus membranaceus (assembly GCA_039519185.1). Taxonomy (NCBI): domain Eukaryota; kingdom Viridiplantae; phylum Streptophyta; class Magnoliopsida; order Fabales; family Fabaceae; genus Astragalus; species Astragalus membranaceus. Next base: position 98,082,417 of record CM076851.1, read on the forward strand.
AATCAGCAGTAATTCGCAAGATGGAGCTACAAAATTACACAGTTCAAGAAGAAATGCAAACATATGCCATTTTGCGGATGTATATGGCACTTTTTTTAACAACACTGCATGTCCAAACAACTAACCACCGCAGAAGAATAGAATATATAACAAAAAGGAATTACCTTTGTAGGAAGTGGCAACATCACCCACTGATCTGGATTTGATTTAGCTTTTGATCTTGTGGTTATTCCTATGCTAGACTTCACGAGACAAAAAAGTTCATAATCAACAAGCACTCTATAACAAAACAAAAATGAATACACACATATATATGTGTGTGTGTGTGTGTGTGTGTGTGTGTGTGTGTGTGTGTGTGTGTAAATTCACGCACCTTAATCAGATGGCCTTGGACATGTGTTTTCGACAGTTCATTGTGCCTGCTGGTTAGCAAACAAGGCCAGGGCACTTGTAGTAACTTTTATTTGATAGGCCCCCTGTATCTCACCTGCAAGCAAATATCATGAAGAAAAAAATTACTTCATCTTGCTTATGTGCAAGTAACATGATCTGATCAGATGCACACAAGCTCTCCGTATGACCATACAAGACAATGGCAGATCTGATCAGATATTATACAGTTATTTGTTTCAAAAAATCTTGAAGACCACACAGCAAAAATAACGAGAAAGGCTGACACAAAAGGTGGCAAAATCATTTGTTTCTGATATGTAAATGTAGGAAATCATTTGTTAATTCAAATGATCAACCTATATATACACACATATATATATATATATATATATATATATACATATACTGATTCTGTTTCTGATATGTAAATGTAGGAAATTACAAAAGATATTGGGTAGTAATTAGTAAATTAATTCCTATAGTCAACGGATTTATCTTTTGTAGAGATTGTAATAAATCCAAGTGACTTGGAGTCTAATCTCTCAAGTCAGTATCAATTTCCTCTGGATTAAAATGATACCTTAGCAAACACAATAGCATAAGCATGCTCACCTTGCTGCTTAGTCCATTCTGACATCACATAAGCAAAGGAATTATCATGTCCCTCAGCAGGAATTGAGATCTGCAAAAAATAACATAGAAGTAGACATGATCACATGCACACTGCAAAATAAACAGCAATGCAAACCTTGGCTGGAATTCTTACAGGTTCATTCTCCAGTTCTGTAGCTTGACAAAGAATTTCTATATCCCTTAGTTTTGAAAAGTAAAAACCTCTTTCTTTTTCCAAGAGATCCACCGAGACTTTGAGATCAATAACCTGCAAAATAGAGAAAAGAAGAAGAAAGTGAACAACAAATTAAAGGTGAATAATTTATTCACTAAATTATCAAGTGACAAACTTTAAACATAGATGCCAATAAAAGATAAGAACAATAATAATGCAAATATGTAACAGAGTATTAAGTTTTGAATCACCTTGTAACTGGCCTATTGAATTTGGTGGATGCATCTGTTGATGGCTTTACTGGTAAGCTGCTGGCACTGACAAAAGTGTTATGCCCTTCCTGATAAGATGAGAATTTAAAAAAGCATAAAAAATCAAGAGATAGAAAACATACAGAAAATGGTTAATAGATAGCTATAGAAAGAAAACATACTATTAGCTCTTCTGGAGGTTTGAGAAGTTCATTTTCAGATTCTGTAGTATCCCAATCGATTTGATATTCCTTTGCTATTTCCTTCAACACTTTCAACTTCACTTCACCGGTAGGTGTGCGAACAGAGAGCTTGTCAATCAACTAAAAGAAAAATGCAATTCACAAACACTGATATGAATATCATTTAGAATTAATAGTTTAGTAGTTTACTGATAAGCAAATACAAGCATAATTACAGTCAGGAGAAGACTTACCTGGCGATTTACGCCACAACTAGGCCTAAGATCAGTAGCAGCGGATACAAAATCATTCCCATATTTCTTCTCAAAGATTTTCTTAAGTGCCACAAGTTCTGGAATTTCTGAACACCTAGGGGATGCAAATATTACGCTAGTAATACCTTCTTTCAAATCTGCTGGACATTCCTTGTAACATGTAGGATTAGCATCAGAATTTCAACCAGTATGTTACTTTCAACCCGTTGGGGTGTTTGTGTTTGCAATTGATGTAAAACTTTCTGTATGAAATGAGTTGAGTACACCAATTGCAAACACAAATTCCAGAAAGTTTCAAAGCAACTTATGTCAAATAAAAATGAGATTTAAGCAACAACACACACACACAGAAAAACCCATTAACAAATTAAGGATTTTGATTATGAGAATAAAAAGAAACCAAAAATTGAATTTATCAAAAACAAAAAAAGAAACCAAAAATTGAGGTAGAACTAGTAGAAACCTTAGAATTGCTTGTGGATGTAGATCTAAGAAAATCTTCAGCAGTTTTCGGATGTTTGCAATCTGCAATTGAAAGTAAAACTAAGCAACACAGAAAAACCCTAAAAGAGAAATCAAAGAAATTTAACAGCTAATATCTCACCGTGATTGCACAACCAGGCTTCATCATCAACAACAAACTCATCTGAAGCAGAAAGATCAGCCCATTTAAGAGCGTCAAAGTTCAAAGCAACCAATCCTTTTCCTAATCCAAATAAGTAAAATAAACAAATCAAATTAAAATAACTCAGTAAAATTCTAATTTCATATAATCCATATTCAAAAACACTCCACAAAACAACACAACAGTAATCAACACCTTTGCTAGCAAATTAGAATTCCTACTAAGTAAACAGAAACATTAAACTTCAAACTAAATGATCCTTTCTCATTTCCACATCAGTAAGAAGAAAACAGAAAGAAAGTGCAAGCATTACTAGAGTAGGTTGCAAATTACCATTGCTTTAAGATCAGCACCCATTGGTTTTTCTGAAAATTGGATGATGCGGCCTCTTTCGTCTACCTTGACCAATCCATAATCTGACGCGCGGCTGAAAAGAAGGCAATTACATTTCTCTAAGTTATTTCTGTTGACACAGTCTCTAGAATGGAATGGAATGGAATCAAATATCAAATATAATAGTCATGTTGTGTCAGCAGCTAGCACAATGAAATCATGCAACAAACAGATCTGTGAATGCCAAAATATAATAACATGAAAGATTCATTGGCTGATTATTTAGATCTGTGAATGCCAAAACACATGGTGAGCTTACCAAATGAAGTTTTCCATTTGGAACTTTTGCAGGGAATGAGGAAACACAAACTCCTTTTTGAAGACATTCTTCCAGCCATGGCATCAAACAGGAAAGTCCAGAGACTGCTTAACGAATTCATGGATTTGGTATCTGAATACGAAATTGCCAATACTAATCAGGATCTAAAGCAATATATGTTTCTTTTAACAGGTCAAAATTAAAAATATATAGAAAATGAAAATAAAGTGTTTTACTATAGGACATAGGTATATGCTTTTTAGTCAAGTGGCGTTTAGCACAAAAGAAAAGCAAGACATGCAGTCTACGTGGTTGTTAAAAAGTTACATTCAAAACCCACCAAATCACAAATTATTGTAGTAACAAAGAAAAGTCATAACACTACATATATATATATATAGCCATCTTAGGGTCATGTTCAAAATGTGTCAACACTCAACAACAGAAAAAAGATTACGTCACAATAATAATAATAATAATAATAATAATAATAATAATAATAATAATAATAATAATAATAATAATAATAATAATAATAATTGAAGAATGAAGAAAAGTAAACCAAAGGGAAAATGACATGTACCAGATAAGGCCACCATGTCTTTTGTATTAAGCCCTTGATCTTTAAATCTTTTAATAAGGTTGCTAAGGGTAGAAAAGGGAGGTGGAATTACACCACTGCTTGCATCATTGAAGCTTGCTGTTTTTGAATCTCTTCTACCAAGTTTTACTTTCCAAAAAGGCCCTCCAAGCTGCAGAATCATAGAATCATAGAGAGTTTTTTTGTGAGTTAGAGATACTTTTAAAATTTGTCATTTTATTGTTCAAAATAATACTCTCAAATTTTCAGAAAAATATAGTGCTAAAAGTTGCTGAAATTGATGCTTAGAAATTAAAGATATGAGTATTGAATTACAAGTACTCACAATTGCAACAGAGTCACGAGCAGCAATGGCTAAATATCAGCACATGAAACAACACCAGGGCATACTGCTTCCACCTTAGATTTTATGGCATCAATCACTTCATAACCTCTCAATGAATTGTTATTAGGAGGTGCAGTCTTCTCTCAATGCTTAAAAATTAAGGCTTCATCATCAATAATAGTTGCTTTGTTCAACTGAAAACCAAAAATTAAGATTCAATAATAGTTGCTTAATTAATGTACTGATTTAAAACAAATCCAAGGAAATAAATACTAAATGAATGATTAGAGACAAAGAAGAAACGAAGAGAACGATATTCAGAGCGAGAGAGAGAGAGAATACCTTAGCTGTGCAATTAGGGTTCCTGTTTGGTTGTTTTGTTTAGAGAAGAACACACAAGGGAACCTGCAAACAGAACCAGTGCTTACGGTTTCTGATAATAATCAACACAAAAACTCAAATTTCACTGAGAGAGTGAAATACTACCTGTGTTTGCTGTTCCTTCAGTCAGTCTCTGGGTTTCAACCATCAGTGTTCACAGCAACCTCAAACAGCAAAGAAAACGATGGTATTAGGGATTCGTTAAAACAAGCAACTAAAGAAAGCATTTAAAGAAACGGTTAAGTGATTTACCTTCCTGAGGGTGTCCGATTCAAAACCCTGGAAGCAGATCTTCATTTCCACCATTGTTACGAACCTAGGGTTTCTGAGAAACCTTCAAATCGTACATCAACCCGAGGGGTTGTGAAAACGGAGTGAGAGATGAACGGCACTGAGAACACCAGATCGAAACCGATCTACAGCCTAGAGGAAAACGGAGTGAGAGATGGACAGATTGCGAACCTGATGAACAGGTACAGATTGCGAACGGAGTGAGCAGGGTGAGAGAGACGACGAAGAGGCGGCGGTGACGGAGAGGCGGCGATGACGGAGAGGCGGCGGTGAAGGAGAGGAAACGTAGGGAGATTGAACGGCATCAGAGAGTGAGAGAATGAACAGATTGAGTTTTGCGTGAGAGAGGGAGTGAGCGTGACGAGTGAGCACGATGAGAAGAGAGGAACCCAATAGTTACCATATTTTAGTACTTTAGATTAGATAGTTTAGAAGTCAGGCGTGTATTCGCTTGACTTTAAAACATTACCTCTTAATTACAAGTTTGCCACCGTGTCTACTTATATAGTCAGGCGCCTGATAGCATGACTTTAAAAGTCTAATTTTTTTCCTATTTTTTCACTTTAGAAGTCAGGCGTGTATTCGCTTGACTTTAAAAGTCACGCGCCAGATAAAGTTTTGCCTCTTAATTACAAGTTTGCCACCGCGTCAACATATAAAGTCAGGCATCTGAGCGCCTGACTTTAAATGTCTAATTCTTTTCCTGATTTTGCACTAGTGTATAATCAAAAATGTCGGAGCTAGCATAATTCATTGATGCTCTAGCTAGAGTATGAGCCACAAGGTTTACTTGTCGCCTGACAAAACTAACTGTGTAGTTTCCTAAAGACGATAATAAGTTACGACAAGTTCTAATAATAGAGCCATATTCAGTTACAAAGTTACACACACCACGGATTCCATGTACAACCGCTTTGCAATCAAGCTCGATGGTGACTCGTTGAATGTCTAACACTCGCAACCAATTAACGGCTTCCAATAAACCCAGAGCTTCCGCTTCTTGAGGGTGAGGCTTGCCATTAAACCAAGCTGACTTTGCCTTCACGAGGTCACCCTTCTCATTCCTGATACAGACACCAACACCATACCAACCATCATCAAAAAGAGTTGGTCAACGTTGCATTTGAGACTACCAGGTTCAGGACAGACCCACAATATATCGTCTCGCCTGCTATTTCACGTGGACAACGGATCACAAAGAAATTTGGAGCGCTTCGCCTGTTGCCAACAATATAACAAGTCCAAAGCACACCACACGGAAACACGGGCTGGCTTCTCCACATTCTCCCAAACATTCTCATTCCCCCGCTTCCAAAGACCCCAAATCAACATTGCGAAACACTTCCTGGCCACATCTGGTAATGAAGAGAGAATATTAAAGAAACTAACCTTATAACCCTCAGCATCATGAGCCACTCATTGTATGGAATTCCAAAGCCAGCTGAACACCAAACCTCTTCCGCTTTGTTGCAACCGAAGAAGGTATGCCATTCATTTTCATTATGCAAATCACACATTGGGCATACACCTGGACAGTCAACACCGCGCCTACGGAGATTGACACGGCACGGAAAAACACCACGAGCAGCACGCCAAAGATGAATGCGAACTTTATAGGGTACCTGCAAATTCCAGAGTTGTTTCCAGTTACCTGCAACACGCATCTCAGAGCTGTCTATTAGTTCATTCATCACCGTATAATATGCAGATTTTACAGAATAAAGACCATCACGACTTTTGTTCCAAATCATCTCATCCTCCTCGCCCCTACACCGAAGTGGGATTCCCAGAATCCTATCTCTGTCCAGTAGATTGAAAATTTGCCCAAGAAGTTGTGTATTCCAAGAACCATCCGCCGTAACAAAGAGGGCACTAACAGTTAAAGACTCATGTCCCGGAATCATAGGAGAAGTTATAAAGGGCGAATCCCCTCCTTTGACCCCAAGGATCCCTCCAAACATTAATAGTAGTACCATTTCCAATTTTCCATCTTGCTCCAAATTTAACAAGAACCTGTGAAGTGTTGATGCTACGCAAAACATAGTTGGGATTATGGCCCAAGCGAGCCCCCAAGAAGTTCCCATTAGGAAAATATTTAGCTTTGAAGACACGAGTAACAATAGCATCTGTGTTGTTTCTTAAACGCCACCTTGCTTCCCTAGCATTTCTAAATTAAAGCCGTGAAAATGACGAAAACCCATACCACCAAATTCCTTCCTCATGGTCAATTTGTCCCAATTCAGCCAGTTGATGCCCCTCCTACAGCCACGATTTGAACCCCACCATAAGGAATTAATCATTCTTTCCATCTCTTCCCCGAGTGATGTGGGAATAAGGAAAGTACTCATACAGTAAGCTGGAATGGCTTGTGCTACTGATTTCACTAAAACTTCCCGCTCACCCTTTGAAAGATGCCTTCCTGACCAGTTGTTAATCCTATGCCAAACTCTGTCTATAAGGTATCCAAAGAGTTTCTTCTTACTTCGACCCACCATGGAAGGTAAGCCTAAGTATTTACCGGTACCTAGACATTTGATAATGCCTAAGTTAGCCACCACGCGATGCCGTAGAGTCGGGCAAGTGTTTCTGCTAAAAAAGATTTCTGACTTCTGGAGATTAATAGATTGCCTTGAAGCCTTCTCATAGGTCTCCATAACTTTTAATTTCCTGCTTTCAGTATCATCAGCCCTGCAAAACAAAAAACAGTCATCTGCAAACAATATAAAAAGGTAAGGTGACAGTGGGTCACCCTGTCTGAGTCCTCTTCCAGGTGAGATTGAACCAGCTTTCTCGCCATTCATAAGCACTGAGTAGTGAACCGTTTCAACACACATAACCATCCATCGCACCCATTTCTCATGAAAGCCCAGCTTATATAAAACACCACGCAAATACCCCCAATCCACCCTGTCATACACCTTACTTATGTCAATCTTCAAAGAAACCTCCCCAAGTTTACCCTTTACCTTACACTTCATATGATGAATGACTTCAATAGCAACCATAACATTATCCAAGATGGACCTATTAGCCACAAAAGCTGATTGCTCCACATAAACGCATTTATGAAGAACATTCTTAAGTCTATTAGCGAGAACTTTAGAGATGATTTTGTAAATAACATTGCAAAGTGAAATCGGACGTAAATCACGCATAGAAGTGGGGTTGTCAACCTTAGGGATTAAAACAATATTAGCATCATTCAACATATGGGAAACTCACCATTATCTAACCAAGCCACCACCGACTGAAACAATTCTGGGCCACAAAGGTTCCAAAACCATTTGAAGAAAGCAGGATTCAAACCATCGGGGCCTGGATTTGTCAGAGTGCATTTGAAATAGAGTCGTCTTAAATTCCCCAATATCAAACGAAGCCACCAAAAGATCATTATCCACCGAACTCACCTTAGGATTCAAACACACAATCACCGGCTCATACTGACCATGCACCCCCTCAAATAAACCCGTAAAATAAGTGTGTTCTACACTAACCAACTCTGCTTGATTCTCCACCATCGAACCATCCTCTCTAATTAACGATGAACTAGTGTTGCGACGGCGTCTTGCACTTGACATTGCATGAAAGAATTTCGAGTTAGTGTCACCATCACGTAACCAATGCACCTTTGCCCGCTGCTTCCAAAAGGCTTCCTCTTGAGTCAGGAGAGCGCTCAAACGAGCATTCACCTCATTATATTATATGGTATCACTGATACTAGTGCCACCACGTAACACTTCAAGCTCATCTTTACATCATTGAATGTCCAACCTATAGCGCATTCTCAGTTTCCTCCCCCATACATCAATTGCCGATGTACAACTCTCCACCCTACTCATGAAATCTTGCTGATCAGCGGTCGTATGCGGATCAAAATAATTTGAAAGTATTAAAATGTAGTATCAAGGTGAGTTAACCTTGTTCGTCTCACAAGGACCACTAAGACTAAGATTACCAACAACAAGCATGAAATTAATAAAAGGGCGTTTTTTAGGAAAAGAGTTTGATGTGTAACGAAGAGAATCAATTAAAGATAAATAATCAATCCATTGGTTTCAGGTGCGCTTCTTGGATTTCTCATCGGTTCTAAAATAAAGATTCGTGCATGGTTTGATAATTCTTGATTGATCATAAACTAAGTGAACAAGGGTCAGTCAGTTTATACGAATTCACAGCGTTTTAAAGCAAGCGTCAAAACAGTATGTTCAATCAATCGTGATAGCGAACAAGTGCTAGTATCACAATTAACATCATAACTGAATTCTATCAATCCTATAAACAAGCGTCATAGACTCTATCAATTCCTATCCAAACTAAATTAAAACAAGCGATAAAATAGTTTGTATAATGAAAGTTGCAAAACAGAATCATGATTAAGTGATTAAGCAAAACTGAATCATAAAACGAATCACATAAGCAAATCACAGAGTTTGAGTAATTAAGCAAAACACAAACCGAATTTGCAGCAAGAATAACGGAGATGAAATTGAAAGAGAAAGAATTAAAACCATAAAAACAAAATAAACATTAAGCACTGAACCTCAAAATCCTTACAGCAACACCCTTCACCAATAGATTGATCTAGGGCCTTAAGCTTCCATGGAGGTTAACGTAAAATTGAAAATAGGAATGCGTAAGAGAGCCAAGACGGCTCTGAAAAGTGTATTTAGTCTTAAAGAAAACGAAATACCTAAATCCCTAAATGGGTTCTATATATGATAAAAGTCCGATAAAAATAGTAAATTGACCTATAAACCCGTTTTACACAGTACTTCTTCGGTATTTCGCAGTTTTAGCCTCCCAGACTTCTGAATTGGGTTTTGTGCTCAACAGAAGAATTGTAGCTCTGTTCCTTATCTTTCCAACGCATGCTTGCACACCTCAATCAGATAAGCACAGCCAAAGTTATGTCCTACAGAGTAGACATGGGTCAATATGCAATAAAAACAAGAATTAATCAAGAAATGGCTATATTGCTCAATTAAGACCCAAAGTCTAGAAACGTGCTAAGACTTAAATATTAGGCACAGAGCACAATTAAAATCACCAAGTGAAAAGCTATAAATAGTGCATTAAGATACACTGATCAAATTCTCCCACACTTAAGCTTTTGCACTCCGGGCAAAACACACAAAACAAGACACGAAAACAATGCATGAGTTTCCAATGAACCCAAAGAATACAAAGTCATAAGAGAAATACTTTTCCTAGGCTTCAAGGAGAATGACAATCAAAGATAGCACTTAATTACAGTCAAGGCAAACAAGAGGATAGAGCACTAGAAAGTGAATCATAAGTGATGAGTCCTCACATGATATATATAAGTAATGCTCTCAATCACTCAAGTGTCTAGACTTGTGTTTACTCTCATATATATAATAAGCACATCAATGAAAGTTAGCACTACCATATGCTTGACAAACTTCTAACATCCACACTTAAGAACACATGCACATAAGATCAAAAGGACTTTATAAGGGTTGTAATGGGGCCAAGGTCAAGGTGGGATAATCCTATGGGGGAACTAGGCTAAAAAGAATCAAAGAGGGCAAAGAAGCAATGAAAATCAATTGTAAAAGAAATGCACTTTGATATACTTCTCCATATAACCCTCTCTACACACTTTCATTCTTCTTGAAACAAAAATTAAAAGAAATGCACACTTTTTTTCTTTTTCTTTTTTTTTCATTCTTTTTTTATCTTCTTTTTTTTCTTTTTGGGAAATATTTTTCTTTACAAATGTACTTGCCAAACATTCCGTTGAGAACCCAAGAACTAACCCAAGTGAGAACCACAATTGCACAATTTGGACACCCCCACACTTAATGGATTTGACAATTTTCAATTCAAAGCTCATTCACCCTCTAAGATTGGGTAATTACATTGTTTTTCACTTTTGGGCTTGTAATGAGCTATAAAACAAAGAATGGGATAAAAAAGGCTCAAAGGGGCTTACACAAAGGGATAAATTCAGGGTAGGCTTATTTGGCTAGTAGCTAAAAAAACAGAATTGCCTAGATCATTTCAAATATGCATGTGAACGTGTTTCAACACGAATCAAGTCAAGTTCTAGAGTAACTAACAAACATGAGTGAGTCACACAAAAGAAAGAAGATAATGGCAAAATGTAGTCAATCCATTAAAAGACTAAATTCTCACCGGGGACAATGACTATCACAGATGATGTAGTATTTAGTGCTCATATCCAACTTATTATACCAAGAGCAACAAGAAATCAATCAAATCATGTCAAAACACCAATGGTCCTAGAATAGTCAAATCACTCACAACTTGTACAAACCAAGAACTCATGGAAAAACATGCTAAAATAACAATTTTTTTCTTTTTTTATAGTTAAAAATTAAAAACATAAAAACAAAAAGACACACTCCCACACTTAAATTACACATTGTCCTCAATGTAACCAACAATTATATCTTAAGATTAAGGAAAGAAAACTCCCTCTTGAATGTGGAAAACTTGAAGCTTGTGGGTGGTTGGTATTTGCTAAAGAAGACTTTTTTATGGTTACCGCACACATGTTTGGCCACCTTCTTGTTCCACACATCTAGAATCAAGAGGCTGAGTTGTTTAAGCTCTATAACAAGTGGCTGCTGAATGGAAGCATCAACTATATTGACAACATCAGCTTTGGAAAGTGTATCAACATTGGGGGTTTGTGCATTTGGATTAACTACTGTCTGGGCAGACAGTTGGTTTAATCATTGAGCTTGTATTTGATTGACCGCAGTGGTTAACTGTCCAACTATTATCTCTAATTTTCTAAGTGTGGAATCAGTTGTTTGTTGGAATTGGATATTTTGAATGGTCATCTGTTTAACAAGGTCCTCCAATGAAGGTTCATATGTAGCTGTCATGTTATAGTTAACAGAATTAGGATCAGAATAAAAAAGGATATGCAAAAATTAAGGCAGAAAATAAAAAACGAATAAAACCTAATCTAAAAAAAATATAAAAACACAACTAAAAATCTAATAAAATCAAAAGAAGATTATGTAAATTTTTTTGGATTTTTTTGAGATTATCAAAAATTCGAAAAATTAATTAAAAATAAAAAACGGAAGGATTTCGGTATTTTCGACCTTAGCTCCCTATAGGGAGAACTACTCCTTGATTTTTTTCTGATTTTCTAACCAATTTTCGGAGCAATCTGACCAGATCACCCGAAAATCGATTTTTTTCACCTAATCTGAGACCGAACTGAACGAAGCTGAAATCGACAGTGTAACACCCCGGTATTTCTTTAACAAAGAAATACCTAAATATACAATTTGGTTTACATCAGAGTATAAAAATTCCCGTTCAGATATAAATCCTTACAAGAAACAGCGGAAACTATGAAATAACATTATACAAGTTCGAGTCATAAGACCGAATGTAGAGGCTACATCAAAAAAAATCTAAAACAAGGATGGAAGATCACGTCTCCAACTTCTCCTCGATCCTGACAACTAACCGTGCCGCCTGCTATCCTTATATCCTGTTCTCTGTAAAAACAACAACAATGATTGGGTGAGACAACTTGTCTCAGTGAGTTCTACCGTGCCCCCTCACTAACACTCGGTTCAATTATTAAACCTTTACAACATAAGTTGACAAACAATGTCCAATGATTAATTGAAACGCCGACCGTGCAAGAACCACTACTCCCGGCCAATCGGTTCAATTATTAAACCTTTACTACATAAGTTGACAAACAATGTCCAGTGATTAAATCGAAACGTCGAACGTGCAAGAACCACTACTCCCGGCGAATCGTGTACTTAACTTAGCATAAACCGGTCGTGCAAGAACCACTAATCCCGGAAACCCACGTTTGACCACGCCAAAACGTATACAGGGCCTAGGAAAGGGATCATTACTTCTCTCCCTAGTATGCTACTTGTCGGGTCGTCACCCAACGTGATACATAATAAAATATATATCGTGTCCGCATTGGACTGTCTCTTAAGTTCTAGACATTCTAAAACCATAGTTGACTTATAACCCGTTTTGATGAATTCAAAGTTAGACATCCGGCATTATAATCACAGCATTACAATTGACATCCAGTTCAGTTGGTTTATTCAATACATGAACCCACACGGATATTAGCTTTCGGTTTTTCGATCAATTTGACTTAAACTTTAAGAAAACCTTTAACATATCAAACGACGTCGAAAAATTGCAAAAGACCCCTTGTTGGAAAGCTACGGATGTTTAGTTTCTGAATAAACTTTTGGTTTTGAAAAATAATGAGCCAATTGGTACAGTTTTCAAAAATAGACAGAGTGGCTCCTAGATTGGACAGAATCTGTCTCCTGATTTCTAGCACTTCTAAAATGACCAAAACTCAACCAATTAATCTGAATATTGAAGCTAAACCATAGAACATTGTGTCTAGGTTTCAAATAAATAAGAATCGTTCAAAAAGAAGTTCAATTGAGAGCACAATACCCAAAACACTGAACCTATACCGAGTTTAACTTCAGAAATTTGACCTAACTTGGGATACTCATAGCTCGGGCTACACAATTTCAAATCCAGACAAACCCATGCCAAAATGACCAATATTAAGTCTAGTGTCTAGCAAAAGAAGCCCCAAAATTTTTGGACTAACAGAAGTTCCCAGTTTCAAAAATACAGTAGCTATGTCCAGAATGCTTCCAGAATATTACCCTATCTTGTGAAACTTATAATTTGAGCTAGACAACTCAATTTTTGATGAAACAAGTGTCAAATTAAATATCCTTAAGTCTAGTTTTTAAAAATGTATTACACATAATTGTTTGATTACCAGAACTCATGCAACAGCCAAAATACTGAACACACATCCAGAAACTTTCCAAAGTGAAATCTCTTCATCAATTTTTTATATTTTTCAGCAAACAGCAATCATAACAATCAATATCGAAATCTAAAAAATCCCTAAACGTGAGTAAAACTCACTGGTATGACGAGTCCCCGAGAAGTCGCGTCCTCGCTCGAACAATCGAACCGTTAACCACTCGAACAATCCCCGTAATCACGAACACGCTCCGAATGCCTCCGCATATGAACTCAATGGGCCCCACTTGCACAAACAGCAATTCAATCAATCATTCTTGCTACTGAAATCCTCTTCGGTATATTGAACTGATGACTCTTGAGACTTTGACGAATCGAACCCAAACTCGACGAACAAACATTCCAGCTTTACTTCCATTTCCCAGTATCAGGATACCGATTTGTAACTGGCATAACTAGGTCAATTCGTGACCAAAATTCCTCAAATCAGTGCCCATTGTGAAGAGAATTTTGTCTAGATTCTGATGGAGGAAGTTCCAGACGTATGCAGCCAATATTCAGAGAGTTATCGCGAATACAATGGGACTGGTCCAGTACAGTGGCTGACTCTTAACCGAAACTTGAGGACACAATATCTCCCTCATTTCCAAATGAAATCCGACGTTTCTTGTGCTCATATTGAAGAATTTTGTGTCTAGTTTCCAGAGGAACAAAAATCATGAACAGAAGAGTTGAATACAGGGAGATACGATGAAAACACTGAAGGTAGGTCATACGGGTTTCATCCAGAATTCTTGATTATCATGAATCATCAACCTCAACTACTTGTAACCACGAATTTGTGCTTCAATCTTCAGTACCAGTAGTTCTACAACCTTCAGACACTTCCCAATCCACAATGTAGGCTCAAAATCACTTCCCTAATGGTTCCTACTGAACATGCAAAGCAGCAAGTGTGCCAAAATTCCATTTCTCTCCACTTGGAGCTTCAAGTGTTCTTCAATGGTGAAAAGAATTAGGTGAGGAATGGGATTCAGAAACTAGGGTCACTGGATAGAGCTCGAAAATTTGAAGAGAATGGGACAGAGATGAGTTACATGCATGGAGGATCCATGGCCCTCCACTTTCCTCTTTCTTCTTCTTCCCTCTCCCCTTCTCCTCTCTTCACGTTTTCCCCTCCTTCTCTCTATTTCTTTCTTTTCTCATTTCTGAAAGTGTTTTAGCTTGAGGGAGATGAGTGGGACTTAAAACAGCTGAGAGCTAGTAAGGGTGAGGGAAAGACCAAATTGCCCTCACACCTTAAATTCCTACTTATTCCATTTTGAATCAATTAAGTACTCACCAATCCACATGACTTAGGACTTTTAGTAACATTCCCATGATCCTACTATGACTCGGAACCAATCTTTATATCGTTGGATGATACATCTTCGATGCGAGGTGAAATGACCATTTTACCTTTGTGGTCTAATTCCCACCACAATTCACACAAATTGAATAATTTGAGTACATTCATATGCTTGAGTGATTAAACATCGTTTCCACGAAATTGACATATCCATGACCCGATTTATTCTCTAAATCGTTTGTTAATTTCATAATCCGAAATTAACAAAATTAGGGATGTTACAGACAGAACCTGCAAAGAAAAAAACTAAAAAAGAAATGTTAGTGGTTAGCGGCGCCAATTTGATCAGCAGTCATACGCGGGTCAAAATAATTTGAAACTATTAAAATGTAGTATCAAGGTGAGTTAACATTGGTCGTCTCACAAAGACCTCTAAGATTAAGATTACCAACAACAAGCATGAAATTAATAAAAGGGGGTTTTTTAGGAAAAGAGTTTGATGTGTAACGAAGAGAATCAATTAAAGATAAATAATCAATCCATTGGTTTCAGGTGCGCTTCTTGGATTTCTCACCGGTTCTAAAATAAATATTCGTTCAAGGTTTGATAATTCTTGATTGATCATAAACTAAGTGAACAAAGGTCAGTCTGTTTATACGAATTCACAGTGTTTTAAAGCAAGCGTCAAAACAGTATGTTCAATCAATCGTGATAGCGAACAAGTGCCAGTATCACAATTAACATCATAACTGAATTCTATCAATCCTATACAAGCGTCATAGACTCTATCAATTCCTATCCAAACTAAATTAAACAAGCGATAAAATAGTTTGTATAATGAAAGTTGCAAAACAGAATCATGATTAAGTGATTAAGCAAAACTGAATCATAAAATGAATCACATAAGCAAATCACAGAGTTTGAGTAATTAAGCAAAACACAAACCGAATTTGCAGCAAGAATTACGGAGATGAAATTGATAGAGAAAGAATTAAAACCATAAAAACAAAATAAACATTAAGCACTGAACCTCAAAATCCTTACAGAAACACCATTCACCAATAGATTGATCTAAGGCCTTAAGCTTCCATGGAGGTTAACGTAAAATTGAAAATAGGAATCCGTAAGAGAGCCAAGACGGCTCTGAAAAGTGTATTTAGTCTTAAAGAAAACGAAATACCTAAATCCCTAAATGGGTTCTATGATAAAAGCCCGATAAAAATAGTAAATTGGCCCGTAAACCCGTTTTACACAGTACTTCTTCGGTATTTCGCAGTTTTAACCTCCTAGACTTCATAATTGGGTTTTGAGCTCAACAGAAGAATTGTAGCTCTGTTCCTTAGCTTTCCAACGCATACTTGAACGCCTCAATCAGATAAGCACAGCCAATGTTATGGCCTACAGAGTAGACAGGGGTCAATATGCAATAAAAACAAGAATTAATCAAGAAATTGCTATATTGCTCAATTAAGACCAAAGTCTAAAAACGTGCTAAGAATTAAATATTAGGCACAGAGCACAATTAAAATCACCAAGTGAAAAGCTAAAAATAGTGTATTAAAATACACTGATCACTTGCCCCTTCACCCGAGCCCAACTATCACTAACCACAACCAGTAAATCGTCCTCCTCTAGCCAAGCGTTCTCAAACCGGAAGGGTTTAGGATACCCTCTACGTCTTCGTTCCCACAATTGGAGCCACAAAGGAGTATGGTCCGATCTATCGGCAACACCATTAATAAGACCGTTATTGGGGATCAAATCAATCCAGTCCTGCAAAAAGCTAGTACACGATCCAACCTCTCTCCCCCATACTAGGATTACCATTTGTAATCATTAAGGACTTATACACTCATATGTGGCTGAAGGGCCCATGACTGAAAACTAGATGATTCGTACTCCAGTATTAATTTGTTAGAGATGCCAGCTATCAATAAATACTACAAGATCTCACAATTTTCAAATCCAAAATAAGTTGAGCCTTATTATATATATATATATATATATATATATATATATATATATATATATATATGTAAAGGAGACCCAATGGAGCCTCCACAATGATTCTCAAGATTTTTAACTATTAAAATATTTATTTATTATTTACACTTAAATGAGACTTTAACTTTTAATTAAGCCACATAATTGCCACAATTATATTATTCTTTTAATTGCTCATTATTTAACCTTTTTTATATAGGTAGGAAAATCATATTTTCATATAGAAATATAGAAATTGAAAATAACAATTGCCAAGATACTATAATATAA
Source organism: Astragalus membranaceus (assembly GCA_039519185.1). Lineage (NCBI taxonomy): Eukaryota > Viridiplantae > Streptophyta > Magnoliopsida > Fabales > Fabaceae > Astragalus > Astragalus membranaceus. Next base: position 98,099,589 of record CM076851.1, read on the forward strand.
GTATAAATCCTATTTAAAATAAGTATCTATATTTTAATAAATTATATCTATATTATTATTAAAATTTGTAAAATTTCAAATAGAGGAATAAAAATATTTACGAATTAATGTTTTTTGATGAACTCAGATTATTACAACATGCATGTATTTGCCTTTTCTTGATTCGTAACATTTTTTTGCATAACTCAAATTCTAAGAAGAGAAAAATCCATATCATTTGAAGTTATATAATTTTTTGACAAATAAATTATAGTATTATCCAAATTGATACAAAATTAATTAAAAATATAATAGTGGATGTTTGAATTTCTTTTTCCTTTTAACAATAAATAATTTTCTTAAACTATTAAAAATATATTATTACCATTTTTAACCTAAATAATATTATTCTTTTCAAAGAAAAAACAAAATAATTTTATTACTTGATTTGTATTTATGTTGCAACGGTTATGGAATTGAAAGGTTTCTAAATTTGAATTTATTTTCTTTGAAGTTTAACTATTAAAATGTATTTTTTAATGAAATCTATTAATTGTCACTACCTTATTAAATGATACTCATAGTGGAATATCATTTAACTATGTTTATATTTTTATGAAAATGATATTTTCTAATTTCTGATGGAAAAACTGAAATAATAATAGCAATTAACAATATATTTATAATATAATATAATATATGTTTCATTAAATTTAATCTAAAACTATCTTTAAAATATAAAATAGTTAGTGGACTATTAACATTAAATTTAGTTTAACGGTTATTCATTATTTTACGTTATATGAATTTTTTTTAAGAATCTGAATCATTTCTTTAATTGCTAATAAACTCAGAAATTAGTATGAAATGAGTAGAAGAGGTAGAGTTGTTTTCTTTCCATTTTTTAAAGCATAAATCTCAACATAGTTTTTGAAAGTATATATTTTTTACAAAACAAATTATATTATTATAAGAGTTGGTAAAAATCTAAATTTAGTTAAAAAAACTATATTTACTAATTATAATTATTTGGATTAATTCGAAATATTCCAATATAAATATATTTCTTTTTTATTTAAAAGTAATATATAGATGACTTTTAAAATTCTTTTTAATGTAACAATTATACATTGAAAAGGAGAAGTTTCACATTCATATGAATTATTCTTTTAATTGATAATAAACTCATGAGTTAGTAGAATATGAGTGGAAGATAGAGTTTTAGTCAATTATAACAAGAATTGACTATTTAAACAAGACATTTTTGGATGGTGAGGGGATTGGTTTTGACAACAAAATTCATAATGAAAAACATGAAGTAGAAGAAAGGAGTGAGCTTTGCAAGAAGAGATGGAATGCACAAAAAGGGGTAAAGGGTTTCATGTTATTGACAATTTTGAAGTAGGCAAAGAGGCAAAAAGATAAATTTGGATCAATTAGTGAATGAGGCAATGGAGACAATATTTATTTGTAAAGTTATAGGCATTGAGAAATCATGTATATTTTAATATTATTATTGAGAAAAATGTTTAATTTTATTTTCTTCGTTTCTACTATATAGATCAGGTTTATTTCTTCCTACCCTTTTATGTAGCGTAATGACTTTGTTACTTTATAAGTTTGTTTCAATTGGTTTTTCAATTTTCTTGCATGAGGATTACTCTTCAATATGTGATGGTTGGATCATGTTGTGTGCCTCATGCTTCTCATGGTGACTTAATTGTAAGTGATCAAATTACTTGGAGGATTATTCTTCTATTTGTGATTTTTGTCTATTTTTCTTTAAAAACATCTCTCTCTCTCTCTCTCTCTCTCTCTCTCTCTCTCTCTCTCTCTCTCTCTCTCTCTCTCTCTCTCTATATATATATATATATATATATATATATATATATATATATATATCATTGTTTTTGGAATTATATACTTTTTTACTAATAAATTATATTATTGGAATTTGTAAAAATTTAAATAAGTTGGATAAATATATTTACTAATTATAATAGTTTATTATATGAATTAAACAATTATAAGTTTTTTTTGAGATAAAAAATAATAATTAGTTGACCTTTAAATTTCTTTTTTATGTAACAATTATGCATTGAAGGGGAGGGGTTTCACATTCACAAAAAAGATAAAGGGCTACAGAATTTTGGATCAATAGTGAATAATGCAACAAAGCCACAATTTTTTGTAAAGTTGTAGGTATTGACAAATTGTGTATATTTTAATATTATTCTTTCAAGTTATAAGCATTGAAAAATCAAGAATTGGAATTTTCATTTCATTAGAAAAAAATAAAAATAAATATTTTTTTTATTTTCCTATTATAACTTTGAATTAAATAAATTTATTTCGATAAATAATTAAATAACATTTTTTTAATTAAAATTTTATTTTAAATTTAATTTATAGTTTTACTTTGAATTTATGATTTATTAATTGGTGATAAAGATCAAAGAAAGAAAATAATAAAGATGATTATATTTTTGTTTTCTATGATATATGTTTTGCCATACTCATCTGCATATATTTTTAAAATTTATGCCCATCAATTAAACATATTAAAAAGAGAATACAGTATATAATATTTTTTGCATAAAATAAATAACTTTTGAATATTAAAAAAATTAAACAATATATTTATGTTATACTATATTTTTAGAATACATAATGTGTTTTGTGAAAAAATAACAATACATAATGTATATCACTAAAATTATATATCTTTATAAAAATTCCATAAAATTTTAAAACGATATTATACAACAACCCGTGCAACGCACGGGCATTCCCCTAGTATAACTCAAAAAACAAGTTAAGCAATCAAAAGCAAAGCATATGATTTGAAAAGTAGAGATTTTTTGTCTTTTAGTGGCAAAATGTCTAAAATGCCTAAAAAAATGGACACGTGGCGCGCTAGTGAAATGTCTAAAAATGTCAATTTGCTAGCATATCATTTTATTATATTAATAATTAATAATTAATAAATATTAATAATTATTATATTAATAGTAGGATACCCGTGCATACGCACGGGTGCTGTCGTGTTCTTTTTATGAATGAACTTAAACAGTATTTAAATAGTTTGAACATTACCCCGTGAGAGTAAAGACAAGATTAAAGTAGATAAAAAAAGAGTTTCAAATAAAAAATAGATAAATAGTAAAATCTAAATTTTTAATGAGATTACCGCTTTGTTGAAACGTCGTGCATTGAGCAAGGTCATTTATAAGTTGGGGTGAATTAACGTTTTGGATAATCAAATTTTTCAAAGTAACATTATTTGAAAACCCCATTGAAAAGAATTTTTATCCAAATGGAACGATAATACTTTCCAGTTTTTGGAATTAATGTAATAAAAGGACATTTCACTACGATTTTAGAGTTTTCTTGGGTCGAGTTGCAAGAAATTAAAATTGTTTTCTACATTCATTTGAACTGAGTGTCAACCTATTTTATAAAATAACTCTGTTTACTTCAGTCAAAAAAATTTTAGTAAAATGAGTCAAGCGCTTATGTAAGCGTAACTTAAGAAGAGAAGAAAACTGTTCTTCCGGATACTGCATGGTTTGATCTCAATGTAATCCTCTCATAGACATCGTTTCTTCCAGTTCAAGCTACGGCTAAGCGGGAACCTTCTGAGTTTTTGGCTTCGATAGTGGAGGACGTATAAATACCCTAAGCTATATATAAGGTTGTGTTCTCAACAGATTGTAGATATACCATTGGTGCATAACTGTTAGTGTCTGCAAGTGATAGGTCGTAATAGTCGATTATCGGATAAAATTGCGTGTCAACAAGGTATAGAGGATTGGAACGATTTTGAGGACAAAATCTTTCAAGTTGGGGTGATTGTAACATCCCTGTTTCGTAAATTTCATTTTATGAAATTAACTGTCAATTTATTCTTCGAGTAGATGATAAATCGAGTCATGGATATGATAATCTCGCGAAAGCAATATTGAATTGCTCAATTATGTGAAATACACACAAATTATCCGAATTGTGTGAATCGTTGTGGGAATTAGAGCACAAGGGTAAAATCGTCATTTCATCTCATAATGAAGAAGTATCACTGATGAAATAACGGATTGGGTCCTAGTCATGCTAGGATTATGGAAATGTTAATTAAATTGCTAAGTCACATGGATGGATGGGTATTTGATGGATTAAAATGGACCTAAATGGATATTAAGGAACCAAGGGCATTTTGGTCATTTCCATATTCTTTAAATCATTAACCCAAATTACCCTTCACCAATCATGCTTTTTCAATCTCCCTAAGATCATAATCAAGGATTTTAATAAGGGTTATGAGTTAATTGTGGGTTAAGTGATGATTTGGTAATAAGGGCAAAATGGTAATTTTACCCTCATTTATAAACACTCATCCTCACCCCCACTTACAGCAACATACCAACTGAAATAAAATTGAAATAGGAAGAGGGAGAGAAGAGAGAGTTGGCGAGAAAGAAGAGGAAAAGAAGAGAAACAAGAGCTTCACTCTCTCATTGCATGTAAGACTCCTTTCCACCATCCTTCTCCATTTTTCTTTCTCTTTCCATTGATACTAATTTCCTCCATTCATTCTTCCTCTTGCTCAATTCAACATTTTCAAATATTGAAGTTCAAAGTGGGGGAAGATGGAGTTTTTGGGTAATGTGAACCTTGCATGCTCAAGTTGGAACTAGATCAAAGCATAAATGAAACTACATTGTTGATTCAAGGAGGTGTTGGAGAGGTTGAGTTGCTGTTTGTGCAAGTTGAGTTGCTGTTTGTGCAAGTTGAACTCATTGGTGAGTTTTCTCGTAGCATGTTCGTGTGCCACGGGGATCGTTCGTGGGTTTTCTCGTTTTGAGCACTTCTCGACGTCTCAGTATTTCGTGATTCTCATCACGATAGGTGAGTTTTACTCACGTTTAGGGTTTTATGTTTTGTTGTTGAAATGTTGGTTGCAATCGGTATTTTGATTTCGAAAGATTATTGAGCCAAAACCGTTTTTCGGAAAATAACGTTTTACGGTTTTTATCGAATTTTATGTGATTGTATCAACTGAGATTGTATTGGTATATTGCTGGAATGTTTGGTTGTTTTGTTGGAAATTGGATTGGGTTTCGATTGGAAGCCATCGGAGAAGCGAAACGGAACAAAACGAACAAATAACGAATCTGCTACAGGCAGCACGGGTCGTGCCACCTATAGCACGGGTCGTGCTAGATTTTCTGATTGAACTGAATGTGGAATTTCAGTCCAACACGGGTCGTGCAAGGTCTGACACGGGTCGTGCAAGACCTTCTGCCACCGGTTGCCAAAATTTCGTTTTGCCGCTCCTTTCGATTCCAAACCTCTTCTAATCTTTCTTCCAACCAATTGTGATGATATTACTTTAATAAAATCATTGTTTTGAAGGTGATCAACATGATTTTGAGAAAAGGTTTTGGAAAACTATAATCGTTTGAAAAATCGAAAAGTAAACCGCGTGTGAGTACATGTTTTTGAATACTAAAACGGATTACATGTCTAACTTGGTACTGTATTATAATGCCAGATGTTTAGTATTGTAATCATCAAAACGGGTTATAGAACAACGATAGATATAGATCATATCGAATATAGGAGTCGGCCCAATGCAGATGTGATATATAGATTATATCGAAAATAGGAGTCGGCCCAATGCGGCCCAATGATTGTAGCATACTAGGAAGGGAAGGTCATGAGCCCTCACCCTAGGCCCTGGAAACGTTATGGAATAGATACTAACGGGGGTTCATTGAGATTGTGGTTGTGTGCACGGTCGATGTTATGCTACAGTAAGTACACGATTCATCGAGATTGTGGTTGTGTGCACGGTCGGTGTTTCGATTGGTAAGCTTGTAATGGTAAAGTAACTTACAAGGCTTAAAAATAAACGAATAGCACATTAAATGCCGAGATTGTGGCTATTGCACGGTCGGCGATGGGCTACGGTTTTATGAGCAAGTGGTTTATTAATTAAACTATGTTGCAATGGTTTTATAATTGAACCGAGTGATGTGAGGGGTTACGGTAAACTCACTGAGATATGTTATCTCACCCTATCATATGTTGTTGTTTTTACAGAGCACGGGAAATAAGGATAGCATGCGGCATGGTCAGTTGTCATGCTCGAGGAGAAGTTGGAGATTTAGTCTTCCATCCTTGTTTTTGATTCCGGTGTTGTTTCTGTAATTCGGTCTTGTGACTCGAATCTGATTAATGATGTGTAAGAGTTTCCGGTGTTTCTTGCAATGAAGTTTATCTAAGCGGGAATTTTTATACTCTGATGTAAACCAAAATGTATGTTTAGGTACTTCTTGGTATTTCCTTGTCTTAGAAATACCGGGGGTGTTACATAGTTTCAATGGATTATTTTAATTGATTAGTAGATTATAGTAGATAGTAAAATATGGATAATAGATTATCAATAACAAGTGATAGTAGATTATCAATAAGAGTGTAAACAGATTTCAGAGAGAAAAGAGAAGATAATTTAGTAGAGTAATTTTAGTAGAGTAGTGTTTGAAGGAAAAAGAGAGTGTAAGAGAAAAGTGAAGAAATAGAGTGTAAGAAGAAAAAGAAAGAAAGAAAGGGTAATGACATTTTTACCCTTAAATTTGATATGTGTCTTGTTAATAAGAGATCCAAATTGGTAATATTGTAGGAAGTTTGTTTGTATAAATAGATTAAATAGTCATTAAATCTTCTTTTTTAGATAGTAGGTTTATAGTAGTCTTCAAAATTTTTAATTATAATGACAAATATTAATCCTGTGTTTTTTTATATATAAGTGCAGTTATCCCGTGTTGTTTAATATATTATTGTAGTTATCTCGTAGTTTCAATTGATTATTTTAATTGATTAGTAGATTATAGTAGATAGTAAAATATAGATAGTAGATTATCAATAAGAGTTGATAATAGATTATCAATAAGAGTGTAAACAGATTTTAGAGAGAAAAGAGAAGATAATTTAGAGTAATTTTAGTAGAGTAGTGTTTGAAGCAAAAAGAGAGTCTAAGAGAAAAGTGAGAAGAATGAAATAGAGTGTAAGAAGAAATAGAAAAAAGGAAGAAAGAGAGTGTAAGAGAAAAGTGAAAAGGAGGAAAGAGAGTTTAAGAAGAAATAGAAAAAAATGAAGAAAGAGAGTGTAAGAAGAAGATAAAGAAAGGATAATGACATTTTTACCCTTAAATTAGATATGTGTCTTGTTAATAATATATCCAAATTGGTAATTTTGAAGAAAGTTTGTTTGTATAAATAGATATTAGATTAGATATAGATAATAGATTATCAATAACAGGTGATAGTAGATTATCAATAAGGGTGTAAACAGATTTCAGAGAGAAAAAAGAAGATAATTTATTAGAGTAATTTTAGTAGAGTAGTGTTTGAAGGAAAAAGAGAGTGTACGAGAAAAGTGAGAAGGAGGAAATATAGTGTAAGAAATAAAAAAAAGGAAGAAAGAGAGTGTAAGAGAAAAGTGAAAAGGAGAAAAGATAGTGTAAGAATAAATAGAAAAAATGAAGAAAGAGAGTGTAAGAAGAAAAAGAAAGAAAGGGTAATGACATTTTTACCCATAAATTAGATATGTGTCTTGTTAATAAGAGATCTAAATTGGTAATATTGTAGGAAGTTTATTTGTATAAATAGATAAATAGATTAAATAAATAGTCATTAAATCTTCTTGTTTTTTAGATAGTAGGTTTATAGTAGTCTTCAAAAATTTTAATTATAATGACAAATATTAATCCTGTGTTTTTTTATATATCAGTGCAGTTATCCCGTGTTTTTTATATATCATTGTAGTTATCTCGTAGTTTCAATTGATTATTTTAATTGATTGGTAGATTATAGTAGATAGTAAAATATAGATAGAAGATTATCAATAAGAGTTGAAAATAAATTATCAATAAGAATGTAAACAGATTTCAGAGAGAAAAGAGAATATAATTTAGTAGAGTAATTTTAGTAGAGTAGTGTTTGAAGGAAAAAGAGAGTGTAAGAGAAAAGTGAGAAGGAGGAAAGAGAGTGTAAGAAGAAATAGAAAAAAAGGAAGAAAGAGAGTTTAAGAGAAAAGTGAAAAGGAGGAAAGAGTGTAAGAATAAATAGAAAAAAATGAAGAAAGAGAGTGTAAGAAGAAAAAAACAATAAAAGAGTAATGACATTTTTACCCTTAAATTAGATATGTGTCTTGTTAATAAGAGATCCAAATTGGTAATTTTGTACGAAGTTTGTTTGTATAAATAGATAGATAAATAGATATTAGATTAGATTAGATAAATAGATATTAGATAGATAGATAATTTTGTAGGAAGTTTGTTTGTATAAATAGATATTAAATTAGATTAAATAATATATTAGTAATTAATAATATATTAGATTATATATTAGATTAGATAGATTAGATATTAGATTATATTAGTATTAGATTTCAAACTTTTAATCAAAAAAAATGTAGAAATTTATTTATTAAAAAACAAAGTTTAGTTATTAAAAAAAGGTGATAAATCAAAAATTCAAAAAATAAAAAGTCAAAAGTCCAAAAGTCACGAAATAAAAATAAAAATAAAAATAAAAAAAGTCACAAAATAAAACCTAGTGGCCAGTGGCCACAAATAAAAGTTTCTAGACGTTAATATCTAGTCACAAAAAAAGCCACCATAGTAAGTGCGCACATCATCCCAACAAAAATCCTGCGCGCATGCTCACATATCCTGCGCCATGACAATGGAAACAAACAACAAGCAGCAACAACAACAACTTCACAATTATAACAATAAGAAGAAGAAGTGGTTTCTCCCACTAATCTTTTCTCTCATAATCTCAACTTTCATTTCCCTCAAGTCAGCTTCCCAACTTTACTATTCCCACACCCCTCAAACACAAATTACACCTCCCCCCACTTTCGTGGAGTCAAAACTGACAGTCTCTCCCACTTCTTCCAACACCGTTCCTAGAATCGCTTACTTGATATCTGGAGCAAAAGGTGATGGAAACAGTTTAAAGAGGACACTTAAGGCACTTTACCATCCAAGAAATTACTATGCTGTGCACTTGGACCTTGAGGCTTCGGAGCAAGAGAGGTTGGAGTTAGCCAAGTTTGTGAGGAATGAGTCTCTGTTTGTTAAATTGGGTAATGTTAAAATGGTGGTTAAGGCTAATTTGATTACTTATAGAGGAGTAACCATGGTTACTAATACACTTCATGCTGCCTCCATTTTGTTTAAAGAAGCTGGTGATTGGGATTGGTTTATTAACTTGAGTGCTGCTGATTATCCTTTGGTAACACAAGATGGTATGTATGCCTATGGTACTACTTTTATGTTATGTTATGTATGCTCTGTTGGGATTTTGTGTCTGTTTTGTGTCTTGTTTTTGAGATGAGGTTGACTATAACTGTTGATTGTTGACTTGACTTTTACTGTTTGAGTCTCTTTGTTTGGATTGACTTTTTTTGTATCTGCTGACATAAACACTTTTGAGAATATTTATGAGAGCTTATGTAAATGGCTTATGTCCTGTCTATGAGCGCTTCGTTAAGCTATTTATGACACTTACGATTTGCTACATGTTATGTACTGCAGATTTGCTGCATACACTCTCATCTATTCCTAGACACATGAACTTCCTTGAACACACCAGTGACCTTGGTTGGAAGAAGTAAGTTGCTAATTCTTTCATCATGCTGTTCATTACATGGTTTTATTCTATTTTATTTTTGGCATTTCCTTCAAAAAAAAAATCATACAATTGTGGGAATGATTAGATGTATGCTTTTTATTTTGGTCTAAGATATAATTCTATAAAAGTAATACTTACATTCATTTCCATAGGTATCACAGGGGCAAGCCTATAATAATTGATCCAGGTCTTTATAGCTCGCATAAATCTGATGTATTTTGGGTGACAGAGAAAAGAGATATCCCCACTGCATATAAGCTGTTTACAGGTGAGAAACATTTGCCTCTCATTTTGATGAATCATCTTGCTATTCTCTTTCTCAAAAGTTTAGCTCTTTCAAATCTGGGAATGTTTAAGTGTTATGTGAGAAATCTAACTCTTGAATAGATTACAGAAAATTACAAATAATCAGAGACAGAGAATAACAAAATGAATTACAATCAAAATCATGTTTATCAATTGCTAGTACAAATATGCACTAAATTTTCCTAATTACAAAGCCATTTGCATTTTGCAACTAATTTGTTGCATGAGATCACGAGTTTACTGGCCTGATGTAATTCAGAACTATAGGAACATCTAGAGAAACAAATTTATAATCAGTAATTTTGCAACTAATTTCTTAATTTTGATAGGTTCTGCCTGGATGATGCTTTCTCGCCCTTTCACTGAATACTGTCTATGGGGTTGGGATAAGTTGCCAAGAATTGTCTTGATGTACTATGCCAATTTCTTGTCTTCCCCAGAAGGATATTTTCATACGGTTATCTGCAATGCCGAGGAGTTTCGTAACACTACTGTGAACCATGACCTCCATTACATTTCATGGGACAAACCTCCAAAACAACACCCACATTTCCTTACAGTTAATGATTATCAGAAGATGAAGGATAGCAATGCTCCGTTTGCTAGGAAATTTGGCAGGAATGATCCTGTTTTGGATAAGATTGATGCCGAACTCTTGGGGCGAAATGCAGATGGTTATGTGCCTGGAATGTGGTTTAGTCAAGCCAATTCAAGCATCATTAAAGAGTATTCTGCCGCAAGAAATATCACTGAACTTAGGCCTGGTCCTGGAGCTGAAAGGCTTAAGCGCCTTATCGATGGTTTATTATCAGTAAAAGATTTTCAAGCGAAGCAGTGTTCTTGACGACAGAGTTGGAATACCTGATATGTTGACTTACTCATTGCAGCTTTTCCATCACACAACAGATGAGGGCAAGAGGTTGCTATGAGATAAAAAAAATATCAAATGAGTAAACAGAATGTAAATTTAGTAAATATGTAGTTAACATGTATTGTCTACCTTACACACTAAATATGTAGTTAACATGTATTGTCTACTTTACACAATTTAGTAAATTTTACACAATTTAGTAAATTTTACTGGATGACAAATCATCCATTCAATTGTTGTACTCTGTAAAATTACAGCAAGTATGAGATTCAATGAATAAAGCCTGAGAGCAAGATGCCCATACCAGGCTTTTTTTGGTGAAATATGACTAGAACTTTATATAAACCCTGTTTATACAGTGGATATGCAACTATAAAACTCTATCGAGTTTAAAACTCTATCGAGTTTTAGACTTACAGTTTTTTTTTTGACAATAACTTACAGTTTCAATCACTAAATTTGCTCTTTTGTCTTCATTCGCCGCCACTTGAGTGGTCCGTGGCTTCCCGGATGGACTGTCTGAAAGCTTGACATTTGAGAGTGTGATAGGCTCAACTGATATGAGAAAGAGCAATTTTGGAATTGAATACAGTATGTCAGTTACAGCAATGCTCTGGTTACAAGTTCCAGCAAACTATGGAGAGCCATTAGAGGAGCTCAAGTTCTCATATTCTGTTTTACAGTCTAACTGCCTAACTGCTAGCTCTTTCTTATTATTTATACAGTTCTGTTGCTGCTATTTTACTTTATTGCCCTTGCACATTACAACTAATTACAATAATGTCCCCCCCTAGGGCCCATTGGCGCCTTTGTTTCTTCTAATATAGACTTTCTTAACTTCTGGCCTGCTATCAGAGTGCGCTACTAAGAAATTCAGAGGCTTTCAAAGCTGCATTTCCTTCAGAGTCTGCACTGGTAATAGTCTTTTCCAGTGCAGGAACTTGAGCCTCTTTCCAACAGTAAGCTCCAAATTCTTGAATTCCTCTTCAATATCTTCATCCTCGGTGTCTGTCTATGATGGAGTTAACAGCCTCTGTACTTGGCTTGTTCTGGGCTTCCCCACGCCAATTCTGGAACCCTGTAAACCCACGTCCTGCATTAGATGGTTTGTTTTGTGCGCCACCACCATACCTACCAACTGCACCAATCTTTTCTTCTGCGAGAAGCGCCACCTCCATCATTTCTGCCAAGTCCTTAGGGCGTTGCAGTCTTACCTCTGCCCTAATGTCTTCCCTCAGTCCATTGGAGAACAATCCAGAAAACAAATCTTGATCTTGGACCTTAATGTGACTTGATATCGTTTCGAACTTCTTGCGATACTCCCTTACTGAACCGTCTTGCTTCATACTCATCAGAATTTCGAAAGCGTTTGTCACCACCGTAGGCTGAAAACGGCGAAGCCACGCCTCCTTGAGATCGTCCCATGTTTGAACGTCGCTATTCGCTTCCCACCACTGTAGCCACGCCAAGGCTTCCCCCTCGACGGCCATCATCGCTGCGTCAAGCTTCTCGTCATCTTCAATCTTTCGCACCTTAAAGAATCGTTCGATCTTCGTCAACCACCCTGGTGCGTCTTCGCCATTAAAGACTGGGGGGTCAATCTTGCGTAGTCGTCGTTCACCCTCATTGTAACCGCCGCTACCACTGGGTTTTTCCTTCTGCTTCGGTTTCGTCGTTTTCTGCAACAACATTGCAAGAATCTGATCCATGCAAGCGCCCTGTTTGTCGAAACGAACATTCTGGTCTTCGAAGCGTTTTTGATTGCGTGCTTCCGTTTCTTGCATTCTTTGTTCCATTTCATCGAATCGCGCCTCCATCGTGGTTGAATCGTTTTTCTTGCGCACCATGAATTTTCTGCGGGATTGTACGTGCTTTGATACCAGTTGATAGGCTCAACTGATATGAGAAAGAGCAATTTTGGAATTGAATACAGTATGTCAGTTACAGCAATGCTCTGGTTACAAGTTTCAGCAAACTATGGAGAGCCATTAGAGGAGCTCAAGTTCTCATATTCTGTTTTACAGTCTAACTGCCTAACTGCTAGCTCTTTCTTATTATTTATACAGTTCTGTTGCTGCTATTTTACTTTATTGCCCTTGCACATTACAACTAATTACAATAATGTCCCCCCCTAGGGCCCATTGGCACCCTTGTTTCTTCTAATATAGACTTTCTTAACTTCTGGCCTGCTATCAGAGTGCGCTACTAAGAAATTCAGAGGCTTTCAAAGCTGCACTTCCTTCAGAGTCTGCACTGGTAATAGTCTTTTCCAGTGCAGGAACTTGAGCCTCTTTCCAACAGTAAGCTCCAAATTCTTGAATTCCTCTTCAATATCTTCATCCTCGGTGTCTGTGTATGATGGAGTTTGCTCTAGTGCCTTTTCAACTTCCTTCTGTGAATCAATGCTCTCTTGAAGATCTCCTGAACGTATATCAACATCTTCCACACTGATTTTATTTTCTTTAATAGCTCGTGCTCCAATCTGTACAGCATCAGAAACTTTTTTCGTTGACTCAATAAATAATAATGGCAAGTACTTCCTCTACTCTATTAAAAAACGATGAGCATTTTACTCTACTCTGGTTGACCAACTTCGGCTCCCTTGCATACCTGAGGGCCAATTTGTTGTTCCCAGAATGTAGAGAAGCCAATGCTGTTTGTCTTGACAATTTGCATCACCTGTCAATGATAATTGTTGCTGAAGCTTCATAATCTAAATTCAAGATACCGAGTAAAGCTGCTGCGGAGAGAGAAATTTTTACTCCCTCTACTAATTCGTTCTTATGGACTGACAGATATTGCGCTGTTCTCCACCCTGACAGATAACTCAAGATATTAGATACTTCATCAAGCCCTCCACATATCTCCTGAAATTTCGTCATCGTGATGATACAAGGTGAGTTCCAGTGACTCTCTGATAGATGTTTGACAACTTCAGCAGCCTTATCCTTAAGCAGCGTAGTTACAACCACACATTCTTCAGCCATGATATTTGGTGTTGCTGGTCTAGTTATTAAGTTGGTCAGTTTTCTGAATACTTGGGAGGCTCTTCCACTTGTTGGTCCGGTTATTAAGCAGTGCACTTAGCCCCTCTACTAATTCTTTACGTAAGGACGTGCTCTAGTATAAACTCATGGCTTCATGAATCAATTAATAACAACTCATATATGATTTTTTTTATCATTACTGCCCTTGCAAGTAAGTTAATAACTGTGATTATATTAAAGCATGAAGATAATTTGGCCGTAATAAATAGCCCCATACCCAAGGTTCTAAAAAATGGTCCGTTACGCCGAAAACGGCCGCGACAAAACTGTCTCGGTAGTGACCGTTACCGCGGCCAAACGGCCGCGACAAATAATTTTAATAAAATTTATGCATTATTGTGATTAATTCACACCGCGACTTGTAACGCAACAGCCGCAACGACCGAAAACGCGAAAGCCTTAACGCGACCGCGACCGCTATTTAGAACCTTGCCCATACCTATCAGACCTGCTACAAATTCGCCATTTTGAGAAATGAATCAAGCAATCTGCACATTTCCCGTGCTTGTGGATGAGAGTGATCACCTGCAAGAAATTCTTCAACTTCATCACCCACTTCTATGACACTGCATCCAGGTTTCTTCTTCATTCCTGTTTCTGAAATCATACTCCTAACTTTGTTTGCTTCTGCATCCCACCCAGCATCTCTGTATAAGTTGTAAGTAAGAACATGAGTCCCACAATCAGCCACGCCCATATCAACCAGCTTTTTCCACACTCTATTCCCAACATGAATATTCTTATAAATTCTACACGCGTTCAAAATTGCACCCCATACATTAGGGTCCCCAGCTGCAAATCCACCCATTTTCTCAATAAACCTCTCAGCCTCCTCCACCATGCCAGCTCTAGACAAAAGGTCCACAACACACGCATAATGCTCAGCGCATGGTGCAACTCCATAAATACTACTCATCTCTTCAAACAACTGAAGACCTTGTCGAACCATCTTTGCATGTGTGCAAGCCGTGAGGACAGCCACAAAGGTTGTCTCATTAGGCTTAGTCCCACAAACAATCATTTGGTGAAACAATTCTAAGGACTTCCTTGCATCACCATTCAAGGCAACACCAGAAATCATAGCATTCCAAGCACCAGCATCCTTATCAGCAATGCCCTCAAAAACAGCCAAAGCTGATTCCACACAACCGCATTTCGAATACATGTCCACCAAAGCCGTTGCAAGGATCGGATTGGTACTTTCTAGCTTAAATCGCCTGGCATAGGAATGTATCCACATTCCCTGCGTGAGCGCACCAAGATGCGCACATGCAGTGAGGACAGTAACCAGGATCGAGTCATTTGGCTTAACGCCTTCATTCTGCATCTCCTCAAACAAAGCCAAAACTTCCTTAAAGTCACTAACACGAGAATACGCTGCCATCATAGCACTCCAAGACACCGTGTTTCTTTCAGGCATTTCATCAAACAGCTCTCGTGCACTTTCAACATTTCCCATTTTCCCGTAGCCGTCAATCATTGCAGTCCACAACACCACGTCTTTCATCGTCATTTTATCAAACAACACCCTCGCTGTTTGCACTAAACATGAAGCGGAGTAAAACTCTATAAAAGCGCTCACGATGTATGGGTCATCAGGGAGTCCGAATTTAACGACATGGCCATGCACTAAACGACCAATAACAACGTTCGAAGATGAATTGGAAGAAGAAACTAGTGCAGCGCAAGCTTTAATCAAAGGAGGGAATGTGTAGTTATTAACGGCAATGCCGTTTTGCAGCATTGTGAGGTAGCACGTTAATGCGAGCTTAGGGGAATGGGCTTGGAGGTAGGCTCTGATCATGGTGTTGTGCATGAAGGTGTTGCGGTGAGTGAGGTGGAGGTAAATGGAACAAGCGTAGGAGAAAAACGAGGTGTCTTTTGAGGTGGCTGTGACTGAGAGAAGAGGGGCGAGAGCAAAGGGAGAGTATTGGATGCGGCATCGGAGAATATGGGCGTGTAGTTGTTTGAGTTGGGTTAAGGTGTTGCATTTTTGTGCAAGGGTCGTGAGGAATGGTTTTTGAGTCATGTGAAGTTAAAATGGTAACGGGGCATTTTTTGGGGGTCTCCTCCTTATGCAGTCTACCGGAGGAACATTGTAGCTACTAGCCAGCCTCCAAAACCGACTCGGGATGGATAAGCTCTATAGTGAATAGGTTAATGATATCACATAACTTAGGCCACCGAAGTGTTTTTTTTGGGTTCAAAAAATCACACCTAATCGGTTCTTCTACTAATAAATAACAGTTTTTTTTTTGACCAAAATAAATAACAAAGTTATGTTTCTAATTTCCATCGAAAATAACTCAAGCTATTGCAAATTAGTTTCAAGAACCAACGAGGTCGGTCCGGGCGGTAACTGGACTTGAATTCCATCCCAAGGTCTAGAGTTCAAATCTTGGGTATGGCACAAACTCTGTTGGGAGGGGAGAACCACACGGGCCGGCAAAGCCGGATACTCATGGCCAGCCAGGTTCCCCGGCGTAGATTAGTCACCGACAAAGTTGGTGGAAACTACGCACCAATGACATGGTAACAAAAAAAAATTAGTTTCAAGAAATTAAATACTGAACCATCTTGGAAGCCGGTCTCGATTGGGAAAGCTGGGTCGAGATGTTACCGAGGTGTAATGTCGGAATCGCTCCAAGAGATGCTCTGTCGCGTTGATCCGGCAAGGGGGTGGTACCCGCACACACTCCGAGGCCCAAGTGAGCTAAGAGGAAATGTGTCGAGCAGTAATAAATGCGTATGTAATGCATTGGTTGAAGAGTGTATTTATAGGGAATAGTGTCAGTGATGTGGCTTGATCCCTTTGCCAGGCGTGTGAGCCGAGGTTTATTTTGGATCATGCTATGAAATGAAAAACGATCTTCTCCATAGATCGGACAGTAGGGTGTGTGCTTTGTCTATGGATTGTGGATATGGGTTGCTGAGGCTAGCCCAACTTTCGACGACGAGGTCTAGTCCAGAAGAGTTTCCCCACAAGCAGGAGTCATTTCTCATGGAATGGCCTTCGCTTGAAAGTGGGTTTGTTGATGTTGTTATACCCTAATTTTGCCCGGTTTTTTTATCATAATCGCTTTAGCCCCGTGTCACAAGCCCATGGCATTTCGAGCGCTGTTTTGTTTAAAGTCGGACCAAATTGTCCAATTGGACCTATGTCCAACCTTTTGGGCCTGTCTTCGTTAGCTTGCCTAATTGGGCTCACGCTTAGTGTTTTGAACCAGTTTTTTTTATAAATGGGCTTATGGGCTTATGTCTAATGTTTTAGTCATTTGCCTAATTGGGCCTATGTGGCTATTGGACCTATGATAGTAATTGGACCTGATCTTAGAAAAATTGTTCTAATTGGGCCTTATTTTTGTCATTTATCTAAATGGGCCTAAGATTGGTATTTTGGGCCTAATTTAGTCCTTTGATCAAAAAGTCATAAAAAGAAAATATATTAAATAAAATCATAATTAATAAAAATTAATTTACAATAATCCAAAAATCCAAAAAATCAAAAATACAAAAATAATGCAATCCGAAAATAATAAAAAAATACAAAAAATAGAAAAAAACGAAAATACATAAAAATAACACCAGCAACAGCAGCTTCCTTGGGCCTGTTCTTGCTGAGCAAGTTTTCTCAACAAGTCCAAATACCTGAAAAAGGAAAGAAATAGAGAAGGATCAGCAAAAACCCTAATTTCTTTACCTATATAAACAAGTTGAATCCAGAGAGAAATACACAGAAAAGGGGGACCCAAATTCAGACAAAAACTCACAAAATTCAGAGCAAAATTAGGGTTTCACACTGAAACCCTAATCCCAAAGTTTCAAAAAATTCTGAAACAAAGAAAGACAGAAGCAGCAACTAGGAACAGCAGTAACGAACAAGCAACAGGAAATTTTTCAGAAGCTGGAAAAGAGGTTGGTCTTCATGTTTTCGTTTTGCTTCCTTAGGTTTTATCAAATTCAATACATAGTAGGCCATTTTTGCAGAGAACCGTAATTGTTATTAATCTGAAATCGGTATCAAAACAGTGTATATGAACTAAAAAGAATCAAGTGGGTTCAGTTTATGTTTTTTTAAAGTTAGAAATTTTGGCTGTGAATATTAGTGGTGTAAATAGATAAGGGTTTACGATTAATAACTTTAAATGGTTTAAGTGAAAAAAATTAGGAAAACGAAGTTGGGAACAGAACTGGATGTAGGTTCAGTTAAAATTTAGGGTTCGAGGTAATCTGTCCAAAATTTTAGCAATGTTTGAAATAGACTCAGTTTTAGGAAAATTAGAGTTGTACAAGCAATTTTAACAATAAAGAACAGTGGCAAAATGGAATCAGGATTAGAAGAGAAGAGAAAAGCAAAAATAAATGGAGCTCACCTCCGGCCACCGTAGACGGTGGCCATACGCCCAAGTCCGTCACGAACCTCCCACCATCGTGTCGCAAAACACGTCGTTGTTCCCTGTTGAACCATCGCTGTCGTCTTTGACAGCACAGCGCCATGAACCGCCAAGCTGTCGCTGTCACCGTCGTAGCCAAGCCGTCATCACCTCCGTCGCCCTCCCCCTCTAACTAGCCTTCAAAATCGAACCTGAAGCAAATGACCACGGTAAGGCGGTCATCTCCGTTGCCGTCCCTCCTTCCTCGTCGGCCATGAAAACGAACCTGAAATCACCCCTAAAACTCTGGCCACCGTACGGTGGCCATCGCCGTCGCAAACCCTCTCTGACGTAGCAACGAGGCCATCGCCGTTCCCTCTCACCCCTGCTCAGATATCTCTCTCTCTCTCTCTCGCCTTCTCCCTCGCCGGAAATTTCGCAACTCTCTCTCTCTCTCGCCTTGTCCCTCGCCGGAAATCTTGCGGCATCACTCTCTCTCTCCCCGTTTTCTGGATGCGGCGCGGAAGGTGGAATGAATTAGGTTCCCTCATTTGAGGCCCCATTTTATACCCACGTTCCATTTAGTTATTTGTTTTTTTGTTTTTTTTTTTATTTTTTTATTTTAAATCAGGTTTATTTCTACACCACCATTCCTTAATTCATACAGTCTCCCTACTTAGGCCCAGATTTCGCAACAATGCAGGTTGGGCTGCTGGGTGTTATTCGCACCCCCTTTATTTTTATACACAAACCCCTGCAGCTAATGACAACCCATTTTACTACTGCACTCCTTTTTGTTTCCTTTTCATTTTTCTCTACAAAAGAACAATTTCTTTCATAAACTTACATTTTTTAAATAAGTAAATATTTCTACCCAAAAAATATAAATAGGGGACTAAGTCGACTGTACAGTCGAGTTAGTCTGCTTTTTAGGTCACTAATGAACCGTTACGGATCATGTCCTAAAATCCCTATTTAAAACAAACAAAATTAAAATAAATACAAACACATTGTTTTCCACAAACCAATTTTCAAAATAGGGGATTAAGCCGACTGTACAGACAGGTTAGTCAGTGTTCTAGGATGAATGAGCCGTACAGCTCAGGAATCCTAAAACACCTATTCCAATAAAATCAAACCTCCACACATCAAACTATCTTCCAAACTCCAAAAAACTCCATTTTCACAAAGTAGGGGACTAAGCCGACTGTACAGCCGGGTTAGTCATTGTTTTAGGAAAAATGAAATGATCACTCAAGAGTCCTAAAATCCCTAAATAAAATACACCAACAAACAAACTTTTTCTACCCAAGAACTACGTGTGATTTGATTCTCTACCAAGAGATACGTAGAAGCAGAGGGCGGCTGACCTCTGTTAATTACACTAATAAAAAACTCTTTTTAGTCTTTTCCCAAATAATCCCTTTCTTAAATTCAAATAAAACATCAATTTTCTTCTTTCTTTTTAATTCACAACAAAAGGGTAAAAATAAATGTTTTCAAAATTAACTTCCGCTTCTACAACTAGTTAGCAGGTAACCTTCATTAGGAAGGATGTCGTGGGGTGCTAATACCTTCCCCACGCATAACCGACTCCCGAACCCTTATCTGGTCTCAAGGACCCTTATCCATTCCAAAAGGGATTTTCCAATGTTTGCCCTTAAACTAAACTTTGGTGGCGGCTTCATTTTTGAACCTTCGAGGAATCCTCACCCTGATTTTTCGGTCGCTACAGATGTCAACCATGAGTCAACCTCCTTTAACAAATGAAGTCGACTTGCCCATTAACAAATGAAGTCGACTTTCCCCTCAGTTTTTCAGAGATGGGTCATCAGGGCTTTGTCGAGTTGGCTGATTTCCCAACTATCCGAGGTGTACGTCAACCATGCAAATGGTTCCCTAAGAATGTCGGGAGAACAAGTAGGTAGGTCACGTCGCCCTCAGACAGTTCCCCTTTTTTGAGTTCTTGCTGTTGATTCTGAGTTAACACACCGACCAGTTGCATTGCCCCCCACGCACATCAGGGCGGACAATCGGAAGTCGGTCTTACTGTTTGAGCAACTTGTCATGATGGTGTTAGTGATTAATCCGAGCTCTTGCTTGAAATGATTTGTCGGCCTGTTACATCGCCTTGTTGATGTGATTGGCGACATTAGATTTTTTTTAGTCAATCGAAGTGTCATGTCATTACGGCCATACTTGCGCTGCCTTGTTTTCTACGCCAACACCACCATTATGACCATACTCAAACTGCTGAGGCCGGCAAGCGTTAGACCGAGGTTGAGGAACAGCATGGGCGCCCCTAGAAGCCAAAACACAAGGTTAAGACCCGGCAGGATAAAGTTCCCGAGGGTGGTGCAACTGACTTTGACGAGGTTCACCTCCAGATTCTTTGCTGGAATCTCTTGGCCTTCCTGTACAAGGTTGCTGACATGGGCAACGAAGAATCAAGCAAATTTAGGGTGCAAAGCACCAATAATGGCCACTTGTGAAATAAATTCAATAAAAAAAACTTAGCCACATTCATCCATGAGAAGCTACAAGATTATGTACATAACGCATAAAATCTTTTCAGTTAAGTCCAAACCTATGACCATACTCAAACTACTGAGGCCGGCAAGCGTTAGGCCGAGGTTGAGGAACAGCATGGGCGCCCCTAGAAGCCAAAACACAAGGTTAAGCCCGGTAGGATAAAGTTCCCGAGGGTGGTGCAACTGACTTTGACGAGGTTGAGCTCCAGATTCTTTGCTGGAATCTCTTGGCCTTCCTGTACAAGGTTGCTGACATGGGTAACGAAGAATCAAGCAAATTTAGGGTGCAAAGCACCAATAATGGCCACTTGTGAGATAAATTCAATAAAAAAAACTTAGCCACATTCATCCATGAGAAGCTACAAGATTATGTACATAACGCATAAACTCTTTTCAGTTAAGTCCAAACCTATGCTCTCACGATTTCTGGATTTCAAAAAGGTATATAGGGTTAATTGCCTGCATCAAATTAGGCAGTTTTTTTAACCCCCCCCCCCCCCCCAATTGTACCCCATACCCCCAAATTGACGAAACGGACCAAAATACCCCTAAAACAATGTTAAAAAACGAATTCATTCATCATTCCATCATATTTCCGGAAAAAGTAAGTTTTTTTCCCTAAACTTCCCGGAAATAGACGTATATCCGGAAAGCTTTCTGGAAATACCATTTTTTGAGGTATTTTCGGAAGGTTAATTTCCAGGGAATTCCGGAAATACCTCAAAAAGGGGTATTTCCGGAAGCCATTTTAGTGGCAACCAGAACAGGAAACATAGAGCGAGGCGAGAATTCAGGAGCGGGACGAGGAGATGAGCAGAGTCCTTCTGGCAGTAGGAGCAGGTTCAGATTGAGGACTAGACAGGCCGGACACGCGTCTGAGCGTCAGAGGCGTGTCCGAGAGCGAGAGCAGGAGTAGGAGCATTATTATCACGAGCCTGCTGAACCAGACGCCATGCATGTAGATGACCAGGCTAAGGCTGAGGTTGCTCAGCATGATGATGAGGCTGCTGAGCAGGCTTTATTACACCGGTTGCATGTCCACTTCGTCCACAGACTACTACAGACGGGACAGGTAATACTTTTAATAATTTGTTTATTTTTTAACAATTAATTACTTTTAATAATTTATTAATTACTTTTATTTTTTTACAGGACCGGGGTAAGATTAAAGTTGCTTCTCATGGGGGAAGATACTGAAGATGAGACCTCAGCAGCACCACCCACATATAGCAGGATGGTTGCAGCATGCCCATCTGTTTGAGCTGGACATCACACCTCTCGGCAACATCAAACACGAGCTCATATCAGCTTTTGTGGAGAGGTGGCATTCTGAGACCAGCTCATTCCACATGTCGTGGGGGGGAGATGACAGTGACGTTGGACGACGTGTCCGCGTTGCTCCGCTTGCCGCTCACCGGCACACCGTTGGCGCATCGGCCACATTTTGACACTGCCGATGCTATTCGGGCTGGAGTTGACCTACTGGGCATTGACCACACAGCCTGCTGGGCCGAGTGTCAGTTCAACAGGGGACCGGCATTCCGATTTTCTTTCTTGATGGCCACATACACACAGAACATGGGGCGCGGCCATCTTGATCAAGCGGCACGGTGCTATCTGCTACACTTGTTGGGCAGCACCATTTTTGCCGACAAGAGTCACACATCTGTCCCTGTCAAGTGGGTGACTCTTATTTCTGACTTTGACTTGTGTGGCCCATGGGCTTGGGGTCCAGCTACTCTAGCTATTCTCTACGAGGAGCTGAATGATGCTTGTTACTGGGAGACGTCGCAGATTGGCGGATACGCTTCTCTACTGCAGGTAATTAATTAATTAATTAATTAATTATTTTTATTTCTTTTTAATTACTTTTATTTATATAATTACTTATTTATTTTTTTTATTATTTCAGTGCCGGATATATGAGTATTTCCCCACCATCGTGGTGCGGAAAGACTTCGGTGCCAGTGAACTTCCACGTTGCAGCAGGTGGGTGAACAAGAAGTGCGATAGTATCAAGCTTCTGGAGTTTCGACAGCTGCTGGATGACTTGCAGAGGGAGCATGTCATATGGAGCCCCTGGGACGACCACGGACAGTACCTCCGGTTTGTCATACCCCAATTTTGTCCGCCCAAGTCAAAAACATTTTTTCAGAAAAAATAGAACAATAAGGTAATTCATAATGTGTGGAAAATAGTGGATTTGTGCATTTATGTGTATTCATCCCCTATTTCACATTTTTTTTATTTGAATTATGCGCGCGCGTCAGTCGTAACTGCGTGAGCTGCCCTGTGCCCTTGTCATTTGGCACGTGTTTTTATTTTCAAAAAGGCCATTATTAATTTTTGGCACCCAAAAACATTTTTCTTAATTTTCAGGAATTTTAGAAAATAAAATAGTGCATATTTTTGCATTTTTTGGGCATTTAAATAAAAGAAAATTAATTATTTTTGGACCAAGACCAAGTCAAGGACGTGGCATACATGTTACTCTACTAAGGGTAATTTTTTGTATAATTTTTGGAAAGAAAATCCTAGTCTAAAATAATTAAAAATGCATTTTTCACATTTTTAGTGCATAAAAAACCCAAAAAAGACCATTAAATATTCCCCAATTATTAAATGACGATTTTTATTGTCTAGATTAAATAAAGGGAATATTTTATGGTGCTCAAGTATATATGACACATTTTTAATAGGTGCACTTTCACTTCCATGCCCAAAAATTCAAAATTCAAAATTCAAAAGAAGGAAGTGTCCTCAATAAGACAAAAGACCAAAAACAAGTTTTTTCTCTCTCTCTCTCTCTCTCCCCCCACAATTTCGAAATTCCCTCTCTCTCTCTCTCTCCACAATTTCTTCCACACTCTTCTATTCCTTATTCCTTAAGAATATGCTTTGTACTATCCTTAACTTTTTGTGACCATCACTCACTCCCACATGGACTCATGCCCTTTTTTGTAAATAACCCCACACTCTCACACTCACCTCTTCATTAGAAAATGCAAACTTACTTGAAATAGAACATTCCATCCCCATTCTACCCTTAACCCTATTTTCACCTAGACCCATATATAAGCCTACACTCCAAAATAACAAGGAGGAGGCCTCATTTCACCCTAGCACACCAAAAACCTCTCCCTTTTCCTCTCAAGGTCGAAGCCACTACCACCCTCCTCCTTCATCCATTTTTGATTTTCTCTTCACCCAAACACCACCATCTCACCTCACTCTCATCCCTCTTTCACATATCTTCTCCATTTTCCGTTCAAGTTCAAACATCATCATCAAGGAGGGTTTTCATCAAGTCTTCGTGGGTTGGAGTTGAAGTTCCTTGGAGGTTTTTGTTGATTTGTGTTCTATTTTCTTCATCTCATTGCATTTCCTAGCTTGGATTGGAGGTAAAAAACCCTAAAACTTTGCATCATCTTTAAATTTCTTGCATAAACTCTCTTCTCCTCATCTCAACTCCTTCATATCTTGTTGTTGTTGCTTTGAGGAGCCATCTCAAACATTATTGACAAGCACGTAGGGAGGCTTGGGTGTTTGAGGTGGCTTCTTGGCTTTGAAAGAGTTGTTCTTGTGTTTTCTCATATTTCCTTGCATATTCACTCTTGTTTGCATAATTTTTGGTCAAATGAAACTCATTTTCCATGCCAATTAGCTTCGGCCAAGAAGGGGAAATTAGGATTCTTATGTGTTCTTGCTTATTTCATGAGTTGTAATTGAATGATTGCTTGAAAGTTGTCATTTGATTGTGTTTGAGTAAATGCAAGTTGTGCAATTGTGTTTGTTCACTTTTTACCATTTTACTTTACCACTTCATTAACTATTTACCAAAAACATAAAAAGATTTTACCTGTAACATCCCTAATTTTTAAAATGTAATTTTCGTGGATTGTAAATAATTCCGAGTCGGGGGATAAAATGATTCACGATTCGGAACCGGGTTAGTCGAGAAATTTTATGTCGAGTGAATAACCATTGAAATTTAGGGGTTTGAGCACCAAGACATGAGTTAATGGGCCAAGGGCATTTTGGTCCTTTTACCACCACTTACACCCCTCAGCCCATTACACTCCACCCAACTGAACTCACCCTCACTCTTTTCCCTTATCTCTTTCAGCTGGAATCAAAAGAATTAAAAACAGAAAACTAAGGGAGGAGAGAAGGAGGTAGGAGAAGAAGAGGAAGGAAGAAAGAGCAACCCTCACCACCTTCAAAACCTCTTGCATGTGAGTAACCTTTCCACCTTTCTCTTTGATTTTTCGAGCTCTTCTCAATGAGCATAGTTTCATCTCCTCATTCCTATCATAACTCAGATTACCATGGATGAACCTTAGAGCTTCAAATAAGAACAATGGAGTCTCGACACATTGCGAGGCTTGCATGTGGATGAAGGAAGCTCATAATCTGTTGCTGAAGTGTTTTCAACTAGCCTCATGGTTGCTCAGATCGTTGGAGTAGTGGTTAGAGCGTTGTAGTGTTGCTGGATTCGAGTTTGAAGGTTGGGGCTGTAGATACAAGTTCATCAGAAATTTCTACAGGAAAAACTGGGTGAACGACCTTCAGTGTTTACCTTCTATCTCTCTGTACACAACTCCTATCAACGTGATTTTTGGTTATTCTGAAATTAGACACAAAATGCTTCAAATTAGGCACAAGAATGGACTGATTTCATTGAGTGTGGGGGGAGAACAATAAATTACAAGTTTCAGTTTTGAATTTGGACACAGTCTGGACCCAGTCACCTTGTTTCCGTTATATCTCCCAGGATACTGGTTGCATGTGCTTGAAACTTTCTCCATCAGAAAGTAGACAAAATTACCTTCGCAAGGGACACCTTTTTTGCTAAGTTTGGTTGAGATTTGAGTGAGTTATGCTCGTTGCAAACTGGCGGTTTGTTGCTGGAAGTAGCAGGAGCGAATTCGGGAAGATTCGTGGAATTACCGTTCGTTCGAGTTTGCGAAGCTTCGGCGTTGGGAGCGATTGTCATCGCCAAAAGGTGAGTTCTATACTCACTAGGATTAAAATTGTATGTGTTGTGAATTCTGGATCGAGTCTCGCGTTTACGAAAATCCGGTGCGAAACCGTTTTGCGAAAATATCGTTTGAATCATAAGGTTGATGAATTGTTGGACTGAAACTTATGAATTGGCATATCATGATTATTGATTGATGTGTGTTGATTGTTGACTTGTTTGACTGTGTTTTATGGGCTGGTAAAGTGGAAGTTTCAATCGGAACGAGAATCGGAATTAAGCGGAATCGCGGTTTTCGCGCGAAACCGCCAAATCCTGCACTTACTGTCAGTCCACGCGCCACTTGCGCGCCGCGCGCCACTCGCGCGCCACTTGACAGATCCTACTGTCAGCTCGCGCGCAACTTGCGCGCCACGCGCCACTCGCGCGCCACTTTGCAGATTTTCAGCCACCAAACACTGTTTTTCGTTTCGCGATAACTTGTGATCCGGGAACCCGATTGAGGTGTTCTCAGATGCGTTGGAAAGATAATAAAAAGGCCTAACTGAATATGTAATAAAAGTAGTGCTATTATCTTGTTGTGGCTCTGACTGAAGTGGTAATGTCGATCGGGAAGTAATTAGGGATCGGAACGGAATGATACGATAAATGATAGTCACGCACGGATCGTGTGTATGGGCGCACGAGTCGTGCGTGGTCTTCGGGTTGCCTATTTTAAAAAGTGTTTTAAATCATTCCGAACGATTCCAATTGCTTTCTAATCCCTCCTTCCACCTTCCCCAATGTTTCTATAATTGAATTGCCCTGAGTTGAGTGGTAATTGATTGTGATTGGATCTAAGTTATGTTAGTGCCATGTGATTGGTTATGTTTGGATTATGTTCAGGTGCAGTGAATGCTCATGTGATTGACCATTGGTTTCATGTTATGACTGTGTGATTGGTATATGTGTTAGATTGACTCATTGAGTAAGGTTATTAAGTTAAGTTAGCAAACATTAGTAATCCATGTGAGATCACTAAATTATAAGGTTAAGTTAATAACTAGATCACCTAATGTTAAGAATAAGATTAGGTCATGATTAGGCTCAGTGATTGAGTATGCTTTCAGGTTAGGCTCAGTGATTGAGCAGTTTTCATTGTTCATTGTTATTGTATATTCTATATGCATCATTGTTTAGGCTCAGTGATTGAGCACAGTTCATTGTTAGGGTGACGACCCTATTTCAGATTAGTGTGCTGGGGGAGAGGAAGTCATGATCCTTATGAACCTAGGCTCCATCAGGGACCCACTAGTGATTAGTGGGACGGGTTCACCGGAAGCTTATTATGCCAAGTGACCGGTGACACGCTAAGAATCATTGTTAGGCTCAGTGATTGAGCATAGTTCATTGTTAGGCTCAGTGATTGAGCATAGTTCATTGTTAGGCTCAGTGATTCAGCATAGTTCAGCCACATAGTCAACTTTGAGGACTATGAGTTTTAGATAATGAATCAAGCATAATTGAACCGAGAGAATTAGTAAGGGGTCGCGATAGAACTCACTGAGACAAGTTGTCTCACCCAATCCATTGTTGTTGTTTTTCAGTTAAGCAGGGAAAGCTGAAGACCGTGAGGCACGGCTATGAAGATGCTTGAGGAGCAGCCGCGATCTTTATCTCTTTATGTCTTGTATTTCAGTTTCCTTTGTATTTCTGTATTTTGTATTCAGTACCTTAAGACTACTCGATTGTACGACTTATGTATTTCAAGTTGTAAATCGCTTCCGCAGACTTTCGGTTTTGAGTATTGAACACTAGTTGAGGGTGTAAGGACCGACTCTATAGACAGTTTAGTTATTTTTTTTAAGCACGTTTGATGAGTGATTCATCGAAGTTTAGTATGTGTTCAATATGTTAAAAGGAAAGTCACTCTGATGTATGCCAGTAGTGCGCTTCGGTAATTTCTACAAGATAGAAAATAACGGGGTGTTACATTACCATTTTACTTTTACCTCTTCATTAAGTTTTTACCAAGAGTTTTTACCATTTCATAAAACATAAAAACATTTTTACCTTCATGCATCAAAACATTTTTTACCTCATTCATTAAAACATTTTCATCTCATCTCATAAAACATTTTTTTAAAACATTTTACCATCTTGCATCCATGAGTTTTTACCCTATTGCATTAATAAGCTTTATGCGCATACTTCAATAAAAACTAGGGTTTGGATTTGATCCTAATTGCTTGCCTTAAGAATTAGATTGATGATTGGCAAGAGGATTCACACTTGTGCACTTGTGCACACTAATTTAAGTGTTGAGAATTGGCCAAAGTGATTCAACATGCTTTGGCGCTTTGATTGCTAAGATGACTTGCTTATTGAGGGTTTGCCAATGATCATACTTGAGGTTACTCTTTTGAATTCATTTGTACCTACCACTTCCTTGCCTACTCTCATGTGGAATTATCAATACTTAGATAGGCCCATCCCATACATTGCATCTTCCACTAGATGTGCATTTAGATTCCCTTGCATTTTGTAGAAATATTTGAGTATGGTTCTCGCCTAGCATCTTCCATTAGATGTGCATTTAGGTCCAATCTTGCCTACTCTTGCATTTTTGCTTAGTGCCCAATTCAAGTTCCTTCTTTGCCTATTTATGTGTTGTGGTTTAATATGTGTAGTCTAGGCTAGTGTTTGCTCAAGAATTCAAATGAGATTAATTGCAAGTTATGACCATGTTGTTATTTGCCTAAGGATTCGATTTCAATGATTGTGCCATGCTTGAATCTCCAAATCTTTTTGCATTCGTTGTTTTCTTTTCTAAATAGCTTAGCATGAAAATGGTAATTAGTGACAATCACCCATAACATTTGTTAGTTTGATTGTCCTAAGAGCCTAAGTTTCAAAAAAAGACGTTTTCATATGCATAAGCTACTAGTGATAATCACCCATAACCTTTGTTAGTTTGATTATCATGAATGCTTTCGATTTCAAAAGATATTTTCCTAAGCATCGAAGTCATAGCAAGTGCTAGTGATGGCCACCCATAACCTTTGTTAGTTTGGTCATCATGAAGGCTTTCATTTTTCAAAAGAGATTTCTACATGCACTTAAGTGGGTTCTAGTAATGGTCACTCATAACCTTTGTTAGTTTGATCATTATGAACGCCCCCCACTTTTCAAAACCAAAGCAAAAAGACTTTCATTTTCAAGGCTCCTTAGAACTACGTCGCTTTGATTCCCATTTGGGATACGTAGGAGCGAGTCACATTCTCGTCAAGCGCACTCATAAAAAGTTTAGCATTTGCATAACAAAAAGAAAAAGAGTTATTTTCATAACAAAAAAGAATCACTTTTGCAAACCAAGATCATTTTCAGAACGAAAACCTTTTCCTTTCTAAAAACATTTTCAACCCATCGTCGCTAGGGGCTAATCAGAACCTTTGTTCGTCTAGCCATTGGTGGCGATGTCTTTTTCCCAAAAAGAACAACAAGCGATGATCACTCATAACCTTTGTTAGTTTGACCATTCGTGCCAATCAATCTCTTTCGAAAACTCCTTTCAAAAGAACAAATAAAAACGAGTCGCTACTAATAGTCAATCAGAACCTTTGTTCGTCTGACTGGCGGTAGTGACTCTCATTTTCAAGAGTATTTAGCGGTGATTACCCATAACTTTGGTTAGTTTAATCATTCGCTAATGCTCGTCCTATTTCAAAAACTCACTAAAAAAGATAAAAAACAAAAACTTTTCAAAAAGACAAAGAAGAACTACGTAGCTTTGAGTTCTCCATCGCACCGGGTGATACGTAGGAGCGGGCTTTGTCCCGTCAAGCGCTTTTTTTTCTAAAAACCCATTCTTCCCCCTTTTCTTTTTTATAATAAATAAAGATTTTCATTAAGAATTTTTCGATAAGAAGTAGAGAGGCAAAATTAAGTTTTTTCAAGTCAACACACTAAAACCACACATTTAATTAAAGGTTCCCTCTCAGTAGAGAGGACGTGTGGGGTGCTAACACCTTCCCTGCGCGTAACCGACCCCCGAACCCTATTCTCTAGTTTCGCAAGACCAATCGCTTTCCAAAAGAGGTTTTCCTAATATTTTCCTTAATAAATATTGGTGGCGGCTTCATTGTCTTAGGAAAAGTTGTGAACGAGGAAGGTTCTCCCTCGGGGACTTTTTCGGGCGCAACAGCTGGCGACTTCACTGGGGAACTAAAAAACATTTTTTCAAAAGTGGGTCAAGCCTAATTAATTAAGTGTGTGGTTTGTGTGATTGATTTGAACATCTTGTTTTGCCTCTATTCTTCTTCTTTTTCATAAGCATGTTGCATCCATATGCATTCTTCTTCTATGTTTGCTTTTGTTTAAAATAATAGATAGTTACTTCTTTGCTTAAATGCTTAGTTCCCTCATGCATATTTCCCCTCTCTTGTCATGTCCCCTTCTTCTTTGCTTGCCTTCTTGAGGTAAGTAGTGCATTGTTGTCGGCACCCTAGATTAGTTGTATTTGATTGGTATTGAACCCTAGGGTAGACGACATGTTATTGCTTTCTATTGTCTGGACTGTTCTGGATTTTCATTTGCAGGTGGGGTAGTTTTTTAAGGAAATGCCCTTCGCACACACACACTTGTACCTTGAGGCTATATGATTAGAGAAAGAGACCATAACCCAGGTCTATTAGGATACCATAGGATGAGTGGATTCGAGTAGTGGGAGCCCATCAGGACCTTTGTCCGTTTGGCTACTCGCGAAAGTTTCAATCAGAGTTGTGCTCTTATATGATGCTTCGTATCTAGCAGTTTGCTGCATTTACGGGGATTTTCATGAGAGGAACTGTGGCTCTGATGGCCTTTGTGAGGGTGTGAATAGAGCTACATGAGCAGATTATCCCTAAAGTGCCTTAGATCATAAGTTCTACCCCCTTTTAGGTCACAAGGGCTTCCCAAATTGTGTGCTACATTGTTGCATTTCGTCCAGTTAATTTTTCCCTCAAAGATTTTCAAAAATAAAAAAAAGGATATGATTTTCCCATAAACACCTATATGAGGCGGCATATAGTGTGCAAGTTTTCTAAATTCCGCCTGTGAATACCCTCTTTCTGCAAAAACACAAAAAAAAGCATCATTGCATCATTGCATCACTGCATTATCGCATCATTTGCATCGCATAAAATTCCAATTTTGAAAAAAAACCATTCATCTTGCATTCCCTTTCATTACATAAAGATAAGACAAAAAACAATTATCATCTGCATAGCATAAGCATTTCATTTATAATCATGCAAAAAAAAATCCTCGATGAGACATTCATGCATAAGCATTATTTCAAAAAAGACACAGTAGAACTACGTAAGCTTTGATTCCTCATTACAATGGGGATACGTAGGAGCGGGCCATACCCCGTCAAGCACATTTTTCTAAAACTTTTTTTTTCCAATAAATCATTTGCATCTCCAAATAATTTTCAAAATCATGTTCCAAAATTAAAAATGAAAAAAATGAAAGGTTTCCAATGCATGCATCTTCTCTAAACAAAGAAAAAATAGAAAAGCTCTTCATGTAAAAGCTCAATGAGTAAAAGTGCACCTTCGAATGACGAAGGGTAATATCTCAAATTTGTTTGTGCACTACAAATTTGAGATGTTACTCCACGATATCGGGGCACTTTGACCCTATCAAGTGAGGTTTGTTTTCAAATAAGAGAATAAGTTTGAGTTAACCAAATGTCGAAGCATTTCAGTATATTGCGTGAAGTATTGAGTCAGGATCCACTCAATGTTTCATGCAAGTTACTCAGAGTAACGACAATTGGTTGCCTCACGTCATCATTTCTACAAAAAAAAGGGGAGGAGGCATGGACATTTCATATCTCGTCTTGCCTCTAAAGAATAAAAACCATTTTGAAAATATCATTCTTGCATGCCTAGGAATTTCATTTTTCATCTTGCATCAAAAACACTCGAAAGTCTTTTAGAACAATTCCACTTCCCAAGTGGTCATTTTCCTTGCATTTTCATCATGTTTGCATACATGCATTTTTCTCTATCTCATTTAGGTTTGTCAAGAGTGCATTCTCCGCACGTGTGCGCTTCCATTCACTAAGGCTTTTTCCCCTAATTTTCTCGAAAGATCCAAAAATCGTGTCTTATTAGGAGCGCGTTTTATGCATTATTGTTGTCCTTTTTCACACATCGTGAAAAAAAATAATATATTAACCTCTCATTTTGCATGCATTTCCATTCAATAAAACCATGTCTTCCCACGCATTTTTTTTTAAAAAAAAATCATTGTGAGCATCATGCATTTCATTGCACAAAAAATGAAAACAAGAAAGCATCTCATTCATAATCATGAATAAAAATCATCATCAAATTTATTCAAAATGTAGCATTCATGCATCATTTCATTAACCTCGTCACTTTAGTTCAAATACATCATTCCTCCATACATGCATCTTTCAAAAAAGGAAGGGGCGTTGGCATTTCATACTTTTCCTTGCCTCTAAAAAAATAAAAAAAAATCATCATTTAGAAAAAAAACATCATTCCTGCATCTTTCATCATTCCAAAGAAAAAGGGGGCATCGACATTTCATATCTTGTCTTGCCTCTATAAAAATCATTTTGAGAAGAAGCATCGTTCTTGCATCATTCATCATCCAAAGATGCACTGGCATTTCATATTTCGTCTTGCATAAAAAGAAAGCATCAAAAAGAAAAAACTTTTAGAATAATCACACTTTTCAAGTGAATATGCTTTCATACATTTCATTTTCATCATGTATACATCATAATGTTTTCATCCATGCATTGCATACAACAAAAATGTTGTGATGAGAGACGAGATGTTCTTGCAAAGTAATCTTTCTTTTTTGGAAAAGTTTACCCTCACTCATTTGCAAACTCAAGGTGTTCCAAGGCACTCAGTTTTTTACATCGATAGCTCATTTGTATTTCCTTCAAAAAAAGGGCATTACATCTCATCCATTCCATGATAAAAGACCGAAACAGTTCATCAAAAAAGTTTTTATATCATGTTTTAACCAATGTTAACTCTCTGTGAAGCGTTCTTCTAGTAAGCATGCATGCCAGGTGCAGTTTCTCTTGTTTGAGTCAGTCAATTTCCTTCATTTATCATCATTCCCCATCCAAGTCTAACCCCACCCCGTCCACCCATAAAGCGCATATTCTCTCCCATCAGTGCATACTTGACTTTTTGGTTCATTCTCACTAACACTTTAAGTCCTCCATGCTGGGGCAATTCCGTGATCACAAATTTTCCTTGTCAGTATCATATTTTTTAATATTCCTTTAGTGCAAGTCTTTCTAAAAAATATATAATAAATAAAAAAGATAAAATAAGCTCGCTAGATTGAAAACCCGCAAAGGGTGGCCTAGGCAAAAAAGAGCGTCCGGTGGACTGAAAACTCGCAAAGAGCGGTCCAGGCAAAAATTAGGGCACAAAAAGGGGGAAAATAAAAGAGCAAACACATGAAGATAGATAAATTATTGTCCTAAAGTTAAGTCTTACAGAAATAAGCAATCAGGATTTGAAATGAAATTTGGCCATCTCCCCATACCCTCAAGGACCTAAAATCCCAGAAGGTCCATTTCCTACCCCTCTTAAGCCAAAGATTCAAAACCACAAAAATACCCTTTGTTACCCATCTTAAGCCGAGAAAAGCCCAAGATATCCCCATCACTCTGGACGAGGGTTAATTCCGCATCAAAGGTGGTATATCATTTCCACCCAAGTCAAAAAGAAAATAAATTCACAAAAGGATGGGAATAACAAAGTTCAAAGAGAAGAATCCCAAAACAAAGAAAGGAAGACAAAGGGAGTATAAATTAAGAGTCAATACATTTTGCCATGAAGCATAAGAGCTCCCCTCCAAAAAAAGGGGCCCCCAAATTCAATGGGTTCAATCTTTTCCCTTTCAAAAAGGCCCTCAAATTCAATGGGTTCAATCATTTCCCCTTCCAAAAAAAAAAACCCTCAATTCATTAAATTTAACCATCTCTTCTTTCATAAAACCTTCAAACACCTCATTGGGTACAACCATCCCCAAACACCTCATCAAACCTAATAACCATTTCCTTCATAAATCATTGACCATCGGCCAACACCGAATAAGACCCATCCTCCCCATCAACCCCAAACACTTCATTAAGCTCAATCATCCCCTTCTCCACATCACAACCCTAAAAAGTCCATTCTGATCAATGACTAATTGCCTTCGTTTTCTCAAGTTTTAATTTTAGGACAAATAAGTTTATCTATTTGCGACGTGCTTGCTAAAAAAAAGCAGAAAAAAGAAAGGTGCTCAAAAAGAAAAAACAAACAATCAAAAAAAAAGGAAAGTTGGTAAAAAAGAAGAAGGACTTGCACTCCAAGATGCATTCGTGTTGCATTAAAACAAGGTCTGGTGGTCACCAAGTGGAGCCTCTCATCATACTAAAAAGTCAAAACTTTCATTGCGTTTGAGTTGTTCTTAAAGAAAAACCAAAAGTGTGTACTAGGGGGGCATTTCCTTCACCTCTCACTCCACTCAACTTTGGGGAGGTTTGTTCATTGCCCACCCCATTCATATATCACCCTCAGTTCATAGCCGTCACCATAACTCTGTCGCCTTTCACAACCACACTCAAAGAAACCATTTGAAATGTCATTCGAAAGTGGGGCAAGCGCGTTCCCATTCCTTCACCTCATTCATTCCTATAAAACCTCACCGGGGCAATCTCTCAACTCACTATCCTAAACAAGGCCTTGTCATTCTAATTGGGGCAGTTTCGTCCTTGTTATGTCTAAGGCAACATCAAACTTTATGGGTTGAGACAAAATCTCTTTTGCTCCACCTTTCATCTCAAAAGCCGAAGCATTCCCAATTCATCATCTTCTACACCCCTAGTTGTTGTCACCACCAGACAGGGGCAAGTTATTTACTCATCAAAGACCTGAATTGGGGCAATCTTGTATCTCTTGATCCCTCGTGAGCTTCGGCAATAACCATGTCTGTCATTCCTTCACTTGCCATAAAAGTCCATGCCCTAAACCAATTCCAAGTTAACTGACTCATTCATTCACATTTGCACTCCTATGCATGCTTACTAGACAATGCTTCAAAAGAGAGAGCACGAGTTGTTTACGTGATATCTAAAATTCAGTCATCATGGAAAGAAAGAGAAAACAAGTGAGGTTGTTTGTAAATAAAAACCTTGAGAACACCGGAGTTTGAATCAAATTCAATTTTTCAACAGAAAGGGCAATAGTCATCTCAATTCCTTGCATTCAAAGTCTCGCATCTCATCTTCACAAAATGTTTACCTCATGCACCTAGGCATTTCAATCTATTCATTATGGCATATGCATCGAAGCATTACATTTGCATCTTCACATTTTGTGCATTCATCACATAGCAAAAGAAAAACGTTCCACGTCAGTTGCACCATATTAATACTTGCATTTCATAGAGGAAAATAGTAAAGAAGAAAAAGCAGAAATCTTTTCATTGCATTGGCATCATATTAATGTTCGCACTTCATAAAAAGGAAAAGAACAAAATCATTCCATGTCATCCACCATTCCACAAGATACTAATCATTACATGCACCATTGCATCATCAAAATTCTTCAGACCATTAGATCAATACAGACATATGTTGACCCATAAACCAGACCTTTGCGTCCATAATTCAAAGCTACTCCATTGATCCCAAGCGATCCTCATTTCATGTTTTCTCATTCATTGCTTTTTCATTAACACATCCAGTGTTGACTCTCACTTGCAAACTCCAAACAAACAACAAAAAGAACAGAAACATTCCTTGTCATCCAGAATTCCATATCATTCATCATTTCACAAGCATTCCTTTGTCATTCAATCATCAAACATTAAAGCGGTGCATTTGCATCATATTAACGTTTGCATTTCCATAAAAGAAAAAGAACAAAAATCATTGCATCAAACATCAGAGCATTGCATCATATTAATGTTTGCATTTCATAGAAGAAGCAAAAAGAAACAAACAGAAGTTAGAACAGGAGCATTCCATTCATCAAAGCATCAATCACCGCATACACTTGCATTCAAACATCAAAGCATTATGTTGATATTTGCATTTTATAAACTACAAAGAAGAAGCAGATACAAAAGAACAAAAGCATTCCATAATATTCAAGACATCAATCATGGCATACGTCTGCATTACATGTGTCATTCATTGCATTGCTAAGCAAAATGCGGATGAACACAAGATATTAATCCTCATGCCTAGTTCTAAGAATCAGCACTTCAAGTGTCAATCTTCAATCTAATTCTCAAGTCAGTCATCCTGGACTTGTCAGTCTCAAAATCTCATTCCCAGTCACTGCTTCAGTTCGGAGTTCAAATGCCCTCGGGTCCCAAGTGGTTCATTAAAAGCACGCTAAGTGTTCATCCTCATTTACTGTTTTCTCATCAGCACGCCAAGTGTTCATTTACTGCTTTCTCATCAGCACACCAAGTGTTCATTTACTGCTTTCTTTCTAGCAAACCAAGCATTCATCATCATTGCATCAGACATCAAATCAAGTCTCAAAATACAAAATCATTTTCAATAAATAGGAGACTAAGTCGAATGTACATTCGAAATAGTCATCACGATAGGACACTTGAATTGATCACTCAAGAATCCTAAGGTCCCTATGCAAAAAAAAAACAAACAAAAACATTCAGTGTCGTCTACATCATAGTAATGTTTGCGTTCCATAAAACAAAAAGAACCAAAAACTCATCATCCCATCAAACATCAAAGCAATACAGTTGCATCACATCAATACTTGCATCTCATAGAAGAAAAGAAAGATAAAACATCCCATGTCGTTCATCATTTCATGTTATTCACCATTTTATAGCAATATTCCCATTTCATAGAAAAAGGCAAAGAAGGAAAAGTTTTCCATTGCATGTCATCTGCCATTTCATTACATATCATCAAACACCGAAATTTTGCATTCGCATACCTGCACTTCATAAAAAGAGCAAAAGAAAAGAAGAGAAGAAAAGCAAAAGAGCAATAAAACAAATAAAGTCATGCATTACATTCGCCAAGCATAAAATCATGCACTCATCAGACGTAGAAAATAATAATAATGAAGTAAAGAAAAGAGAAATTCAGACATTTACATTACATTCATCATAAGGAAAAGAAAAAGAAAATAGCAATCGTGGCATTTGCATTGCATGCATCGGTTCGTCTTTCAGCTGCAGACAAGTGAGAGAGGATAAACACCACAAGCGTTAATGCTCGCCTTCAAATTCCAGAAAGCGCTTCCCCAGTTGGGAGTTCAGAAAGAAAAAAGAAAAGAGAGAAACAAAAAAGAAAAGAAAAGAAAAAAAGAAAAGAGAGAAACAGAAAAGAAAGGAAAGAAAGAAAAGAAAAGAGAGCGCTCAGGCGCGCATTGCGGATTGGAGCCCAGAGAGATCATCGCTCCTTTCTGCCCAGGTCTCACATCGTGTACGAGCAACGCGATGGACCACAGCCCCATGTGAGGTTCAACGGAATAGTTGTATCAGCCTAAGATACAGTGGACGCCGTGCATTGATCAGTATATCAGTTCCGGAGCTGATAACGATCCCCCCGATCGCTCGAAAAGGCCAACAGGAAGCGTGCTCCTCAAAGCCACGTGCAAACTCGGATTCGTCAAGAATTCGTTTAAGGATTACCAGTTTTAGGCAGCCTGGGAATTTTACCGCTTTCTGCACGCAAGTGCCCATTTTGCTTTTCTGTCTGCACGCAAGTGCCCATTTACTGTTTTCGCATCGACACGAAAGTGTCTATCTTTCGAAAAAAAAACAACAACAATAGAAACCAAAAAAAAAAAGGGGAAGAAAAGAGAAAAGAAAATTCGGGTTTCTCCAAGTAGACAAAATTGGTATAATTTCTGAATTCTTTATTTCGATTTTGCCTCGAAATATGTCTCGCGCAATTCATATTTCTTGTCAAAATCTAAATAAAGAGGGGCAGCTGTCATACCCCAATTTTGTCCGCCCAAGTCAAAAACATTTTTTCAGAAAAAATAGAACAATAAGGTAATTCATAATGTGTGGAAAATAGTGGATTTGTGCATTTATGTGTATTCATCCCCTATTTCACATTTTTTTTATTTGAATTATGCGCGCGCGTCAGTCGTAACTGCGTGAGCTGCCCTGTGCTCTTGTCATTTGGCACGTGTTTTTATTTTCAAAAAGGCCATTATTAATTTTTGGCACCCAAAAACATTTTTCTTAATTTTCAGGAATTTTAGAAAATAAAATAGTGCATATTTTTGCATTTTTTGGGCATTTAAATAAAAGAAAATTAATTATTTTTGGACCAAGACCAGGTCAAGGACGTGGCATACATGTTACTCTACTAAGGGTAATTTTTGTATAATTTTTGGAAAGAAAATCCTAGTCTAAAATAATTAAAAATGCATTTCCCCCATTTTTAGTGCATAAAAAACCCAAAAAAGACCATTAAATATTCCCTAATTATTAAATGACGATTTTTATTGTCTAGATTAAATAAAGGGAATATTTTATGGTGCTCAAGTATATATGACACATTTTTAATAGGTGCACTTTCACTTCCATGCCCAAAAATTCAAAATTCAAAATTCAAAAGAAGGAAGTGTCCTCAATAAGACAAAAGACCAAAAACAAGTTTTTTTCTCTCTCTCTCTCTCTCTCTCCCCCCACAATTTCGAAATTCCCTCTCTCTCTCTCCACAATTTCTTCCACACTCTTCTATTCCTTATTCCTTAAGAATATGCTTTGTACTATCCTTAACTTTTTGTGACCATCACTCACTCCCACATGGACTCATGCCCTTTTTTGTAAATAACCCCACACTCTCACACTCACCTCTTCATTAGAAAATGCAAACTTACTTGAAATAGAACATTCCATCCCCATTCTACCCTTAACCCTATTTTCACCTAGACCCATATATAAGCCTACACTCCAAAATAACAAGGAGGAGGCCTCATTTCACCCTAGCACACCAAAAACCTCTCCCTTTTCCTCTCAAGGTCGAAGCCACTACCACCCTCCTCCTTCATCCATTTTTGATTTTCTCTTCACCCAAACACCACCATCTCACCTCACTCTCATCCCTCTTTCACATATCTTCTCAATTTTCCGTTCAAGTTCAAACATCATCATCAATGAGGGTTTTCATCAAGTCTTCGTGGGTTGGAGTTGAAGTTCCTTGGAGGTTTTTGTTGATTTGTGTTCTATTTTCTTCATCTCATTGCATTTCCTAGCTTGGATTGGAGGTAAAAAACCCTAAAACTTTGCATCATCTTTAAATTTCTTGCATAAACTCTCTTCTCCTCATCTCAACTCCTTCATATCTTGTTGTTGTTGCTTTGAGGAGCCATCTCAAAAATTATTGACAAGCACGTAGGGAGGCTTGGGTGTTTGAGATGGCTCCTTGGCTTTGAAAGAGTTGTTCTTGTGTTTTCTCATATTTCCTTGCATATTCACTCTTGTTTGCATAATTTTTGGTCAAATGAAACTCATTTTCCATGCCAATTAGCTTCGGCCAAGAAGGGGAAATTAGGATTCTTATGTGTTCTTGCTTATTTCATGAGTTGTAATTGAATGATTGCTTGAAAGTTGTCATTTGATTGTGTTTGAGTAAATGCAAGTTGTGCAATTGTGTTTGTTCACTTTTTACCATTTTACTTTACCACTTCATTAACTATTTACCAAAAACATAAAAAGATTTTACCATTTTACTTTTACCTCTTCATTAAGTTTTTACCAAGAGTTTTTATCATTTCATAAAACATAAAAACATTTTTACCTTTATGCATCAAAACATTTTTTACCTCATTCATTAAAACATTTTCATCTCATCTCATAAAACATTTTTTTAAAACATTTTACCATCTTGCATCCATGAGTTTTTACCCTATTGCATTAATAAGCTTTATGCGCATACTTCAATAAAAACTAGGGTTTGGATTTGATCCTAATTGCTTGCCTTAAGAATTAGATTGATGATTGGCAAGAGGATTCACACTTGTGCACTTGTGCACACTAATTTAAGTGTTGAGAATTGGCCAAAGTGATTCAACATGCTTTGGCGCTTTGATTGCTAAGATGACTTGCTTATTGAGGGTTTGCCAATGATCATACTTGAGGTTACTCTTTTGAATTCATTTGTACCTACCACTTCCTTGCCTACTCTCATGTGGAATTATCAATACTTAGATAGGCCCATCCCATACATTGCATCTTCCACTAGATGTGCATTTAGACTCCCTTGCGTTTTGTAGAAATATTTGAGTATGGTTCTCGCCTAGCATCTTCCATTAGATGTGCATTTAGGTCCAATATTGCCTACTCTTGCATTTTTGCTTAATGCCCAATTCAAGTTCCTTCTTTGCCTATTTATGTGTTGTGGTTTAATATGTGTAGT
Organism: Astragalus membranaceus; assembly: GCA_039519185.1. NCBI lineage: Eukaryota > Viridiplantae > Streptophyta > Magnoliopsida > Fabales > Fabaceae > Astragalus > Astragalus membranaceus. Next base: position 98,139,812 of record CM076851.1, read on the forward strand.
CTAGGCTAGTGTTTGCTCAAGAATTCAAATGAGATTAATTGCAAGTTATGACCATGTTGTTGTTTGCCTAAGGATTCGATTTCAATGATTGTGCCATGTTTGAATCTCCAAATCTTTTTGCATTCGTTGTTTTCTTTTCTAAATAGCTTAGCATGAAAATGGTAATTAGTGACAATCACCCATAACCTTTGTTAGTTTGATTGTCCTAAGAGCCTAAGTTTCAAAAAAGACGTTTTCATATGCATAAGCTACTAGTGATAATCACCCATAACCTTTGTTAGTTTGATTATCATGAATGCTTTCGATTTCAAAAGATATTTTCCTAAGCATCGAAGTCATAGCAAGTGCTAGTGATGGCCACCCATAACCTTTGTTAGTTTGGTCATCATGAAGGCTTTCATTTTTCAAAAGAGATTTCTACATGCACTTAAGTGGGTTCTAGTAATGGTCACTCATAACCTTTGTTAGTTTGATCATTATGAACGCCCCCCACTTTTCAAAACCAAAGCAAAAAGACTTTCATTTTCAAGGCTCCTTAGAACTACGTCGCTTTGATTCCCATTTGGGATACGTAGGAGCGAGTCACATTCTCGTCAAGCGCACTCATAAAAAGTTTAGCATTTGCATAACAAAAAGAAAAAGAGTTATTTTCATAACAAAAAAGAATCACTTTTGCAAACCAAGATCATTTTCAGAACGAAAACCTTTTCCTTTCTAAAAACATTTTCAACCCATCGTCGCTAGTGGCTAATCAGAACCTTTGTTCGTCTAGCCATTGGTGGCGATGTCTTTTTCCCAAAAAGAACAACAAGCGATGATCACTCATAACCTTTGTTAGTTTGACTATTCGTGCCAATCAATCTCTTTCGAAAACTCCTTTCAAAAGAACAAATAAAAACGAGTCGCTACTAATAGTCAATCAGAACCTTTGTTCGTCTGACTGGCGGTAGTGACTCTCATTTTCAAGAGTACTTAGCGGTGATTACCCATAACTTTGGTTAGTTTAATCATTCGCTAATGCTCGTCCTATTTCAAAAACTCACTAAAAAAAGATAAAAAACAAAAACTTTTCAAAAAGACAAAGAAGAACTACGTAGCTTTGAGTTCTCCATCGCACCGGGAGATACGTAGGAGCGGGCTTTGTCCCGTCAAGCGCTTTTTTTTCTAAAAACCCATTCTTCCCCCTTTTCTTTTTCATAATAAATAAAGATTTTCATTAAGAATTTTTCGATAAGAAGTAGAGAGGCAAAATTAAGTATTTTCAAGTCAACACACTAAAACCACACATTTAATTAAAGGTTCCCTCTCAGTAGAGAGGACGTGTGGGGTGCTAACACCTTCCCTGCGCGTAACCGACCCCCGAACCCTATTCTCTAGTTTCGCAAGACCAATCGCTTTCCAAAAGAGGTTTTCCTAATATTTTCCTTAATAAATATTGGTGGCGGCTTCATTGTCTTAGGAAAAGTTGTGAACGAGGAAGGTTCTCCCTCGGGGACTTTTTCGGGCGCAACACGGTTTCACAACATTTCATTATTCAGAGGTTGGCTGCTGTGGGGGATGTCATTGTGCCTTATATGCCAGACAGGGTCCGTTGGCAGTTTGGATATGTCCAGCAGATTCCTGATCCACCTATTTTGGGCCCACGTCCATCTCCGGAGTTCATAGTACAGCAGCTAATGTTCTATCAGTCCCCAGCGCGGACTTTCAAGGACAGCGGTCGACGGACACCCGTCCAGGGTGCTTGTGATGACGAGTACCTACCATGGTACTTGCAGGTGTCCATTCCGCGCCTGACTCCGGCTCCGCCTTCACCTCCAGCTCGGCCTTCGCCTCCAGAGGATGTTAGTCCACTTCCCTTAGAGTCCAGGATTGAGAGAGAAGCTAGGCATGTCCAGGATGTCTATGATAGTCTTTTGGCAGTCGACGACATTTCTGGGGATGTCAATGATAGTCTGTTGGCTGCTTTGGACATTTAGTTGTATTATTTTTTGTATTTTTACTGTATTGATACAGTATTATTATTGTTTATTAGTTTAGCGAGTTTCATTACATTTAATTATTTCACGTAATTGATTATTTTTAATTTAAAAAATGGCTTCCGGAATTTCCGGAAAACACATATTTCTGCCTTTCGGAAATATGTGTATTTCAGGAAATTTTTAAAAAATATTTTTTTAACGAAAAAATAGCGGTATTTTGGGGATTTATGGTAAAATGGGGGTATGAAATACAATTGGGGGGGGGGGGGGGGTTTAAAAAAACTGCCATCAAATTAATGCATCAAACACGGCTCACAGTACAATTCATTTCACTACTAGCAAAAAGTTGACCAAGCCCAAGAAAAACACTTTTTTCTTTGGTGTTTTCACTCTAAATTTAGAGAAAGCAAATCACACAAACCAAAGTTTTTAAAAAAATTATGTAAAATAAAATACAAAAGAGCAACCACATTGGGCCAAGAGCCACATCTTAACCTGAAATCTTAAGGCATTGAGTTTATGAGTTCTCTCACTTATATATTGCCCAACATTCACTTTTCCTTCCTTTCTATGTGGGACTTCTACCTCACACTTGATATAAAACAATCTCCCCCTCAAGTGTTGACACATTTTCATCAATCAGACACGCCACCTAGTCTCCATATTGCTAGACATGCTTTCGATACAAGGAGCCCAACCTTAACCATCATCTCCTATACCACTACTGAGTTATGTGGGAAGTCGGTGGGATCGTCCACATTGGGCCAAGAGCAGCCACACAAGTGAGTTGGACACCACATTTTAACCCAAAACTATGTTTCAGAAGGGGATTTGGGAGGGTTTTGGAGGGCTTGACCTATATTTTAATATCTATTTAAGATTTTAAAAAATTGAAAGAATAACATGATAGATAATGATAGAACATTATGTTATTTTTTTGACAAATAACATGATAGATAATGATATATAGAACATTGTTAATCACACTTCATTTTTGTTTAGAAATATTTTAAAGCTTCTTCAATTTAGAATTGAAAACATTTTATAGCTTGTCTCCACATTGCTAGACAAGCTTTCGATACAAGGAGCCCAACCTTAACCATCGGCTCTTATACCACTCCTGAGTCATGTGGGAAGTCGGTGGGATCGTCCACATTGGGCCAAGAGCAACCACACAAGTGAGTTGGACACCACATCTTAACCCAAAACTATGTTTCAGAAGGGGATTTGGGAGGGTTTTGGAGGGCTTGACCTATATTTTAATATCTATTTAAGATTTTAAAAAATTGAAAGAATAACATGATAGATAATGATAGAACATTAAGTTATTTTTTTGACAAATAACATGATAGATACTGATATATAGAACATTGTTAATCACACTTCATTTTTGTTTAGAAATATTTTAAAGCTTCTTCAATTTAGAATTGAAAACATTTTATAGCTTGTCTCCACATTGCTAGACAAGCTTTCGATACAAGGAGCCCAACCTTAACCATCGGCTCTTATACCACTCCTAAGTCATATGGGAAGTCGGTGGGATCGTCCACATTGGGCCAAGAGCAACCACACAAGTGAGTTGGACACCACATCTTAACCCAAAACTATGTTTCAGAAGGGGATTTGGGAGGATTTGGGAGGGCTTGACCTATATTTTAATATCTATTTAAGATTTTAAAAAATTGAAAGAATAACATGATAGATAATGATAGAACATTAAGTTATTTTTTTGACAAATAACATGATAGATACTGATATATAGAACATTGTTAATCACACTTCATTTTTGTTTAGAAATATTTTAAAGCTTCTTCAATTTAGAATTGAAAACATTTTATAGCTTGTCTCCACATTGCTAGACAAGCTTTCGATACAAGGAGCCCAACCTTAACCATCGGCTCTTATACCACTCCTAAGTCATGTGGGAAGTCGGTGGGATCGTCCACATTGGGCCAAGAGCAACCACACAAGTGAGTTGGACACCACATCTTAACCCAAAACTATGTTTCAGAAGGGGATTTGGGAGGGTTTTGGAGGGCTTGACCTATATTTTAATATCTATTTAAGATTTTAAAAAATTGAAAGAATAACATGATAGATAATGATAGAACATTATGTTATTTTTTTGACAAATAACATGATAGATAACGATAGAACATTGTTAATCACACTTCATTTTTGTTTAGAAACATTTTAAAGCTTCTTCAATTTAGAATTGAAAACATTTTATAGCTTGTCTCCACATTGCTAGACAAGCTTTCGATACAAGGAGCCCAACCTTAACCATCGACTCTTATACCACTCCTGAGTCATGTGGGAAGTCGGTGGGATCGTACACATTGGGTCAAGAGCAACCACACAAGTGAGTTGGACACCACATCTTAGCCAAAAACTATGTTTCAAAGGGGGATTTGGGAGGGGAGGGGTTTGGAGAGCTTGGTCTATATTTTAATATCTATTTGAGATTTTAAAAATTGAAAGAATAACATTATAGATAATGACAGAACATTGTTACTCACACTTCATTTTTGTTTAAAAACATTTTATCGAAATGTTTAACTAACTTTTGTCTAAATAACCAATCAAAATGTTAGAGTCAAAATCCAATCCAAGTATTGAAGTAAATTTTGTTTAAGGAATTAGATTCAAAGCCTAATTGTCATACACCTAATATTTCTAAACAAATATTTCTAAACAAATAAAGATTCGACTAAGAGAAGAAAATTTTATCATATCCCTAGATTGAGCGAAAGATATATATTTTTTTTTAAAATCACGTAAACACATGGATAACAACTCCCCACCCACTTCCAAATAAATTATCAATCACTGGTCTTTCTCCCTCCCTCGCTCTTCCAAACTCCCAAACAACCCCCTTTAAATCTTATTCTAAATGATGAAGTATTTGGTGATCACACACACTAGTAACAATAACATTTTTCCTCTCCTACTCATACTCTGGTTGATTACTTTATCATGTGGTTCTAAATTGCGGTTATGCTGCGAACCTCGATAATGCATAAAAATGCAGCTGATACGGCCACAATTGCAGTTGCAATGCCATTGCAGAAACCTCTAAAACCGTTATATTGCTGCTGCAAGTGTAGTCGTGGACTGCAATTCAGAATTCTCGTCTGCTAAAATTACAACTTTCTTTCCAATGTTATCTCCATTAAAGAGTCCAATAAAAGCAGAAGGGATGTTCTCCACACCCAATGACCTATCCTCAATCACATGCAACTCATCATTACGAATGTAATCCAATGTTTTTGCAAAAAAATCAGCAAAAACATTTAGAAAGTCAGCAGCTAAAAATCCTCTGATGTTGATTCTCTTGTACACAACGTCCAACATGTTAGGTGAAGCTGTCTTTCCAACATCAGTGTACTCAGAAATTACTCCACAAACAGCCACTCTACCAAATGCTTTCATATTAGCAACTGCTGCTTCTAGCATGTCACCTCCAACATTGTCAAAATATATGTCAATTCCATCAGGAAAATACCTGAAATTAAATCAAACTACATCAAAAACAATTTAAATGAAATATTATTTGAACTTTTATCAAACATCACAAACAAACCTTTTAAGAGTGGAATTTAGATCTGTTTCTTCCTTGTAATTGAATGCATCATCAAATCCTAGTTTTTCTTTGAGTAATGCAACCTATGATAAATTCATGTATAAGGATTTTCAGTTGAAATCACAAACAATTTAACTTCAAAAGAAAATCAAAAAATACTAATTAGCCTTACCTTTTTCTGGCTCCCAGCACACCCAACAACATAGCAACCTAAAAGTTTTGCATATTGCCCAACCAAATTTCCAACTGAACCACATGCTGCTGAAACAAACACTTTTTCACCTTTTTGGGGTTTGCATATTTCAAAAAATCCCCCATAAGCTGATAATCCACTAAATCCTGCAAGAAAGAACTAACAATATTGATATGCATCCTTCAAACAAAACATGTAGCATTCAAGAAAAGAACTAAATAGGAAAAATTTATACACAAACATTTGTCACCTAAATTTTTTCTTTCACAAAATTTTTAGAAGGCCTGAGAAAAGAAACAACAGAACATGTGATGATAGGGATATATAAGTGATTACCTAAAACTCCAAGATGGTAAGTGAGTGGAAATTCAGAGGACTCTAATTTTTTAATAATGCTTTGCTCCTTAACCTTACTGTATTCTGCCCAAGTGAATACTCCCATAACCAAATCACCTTTCTCAAACTTTTCATTTCCAGAAGCCACAACTTTCCCAATAACAAGAGCATCAATAGCCTGGAAAGTGCCAAATCAGAAAACAACATAAGCTTAGAACATACTACTAATTTATTACTGATGATTAATTCAAGGGTATCGAGTCATTTTGATCCCTAAAAGTGTGAGACTTAAATCAATTTATTTATCAATCAGTATACGGAATGAAAACAGTGATTACCTGGCCTGGAGTAATGGGCGTGGCAAAACTAATAGCTTTATGGGAAGAGCTTTGGCTCTTCATTCTATTAATCAAATATGGATCAATAGATATGTACAAATTCTTCACTATGATATCATCAGACCCTGACTCAACAGAAAGTGCAAAAGCCCCAGTTTTGAGAACAAAATGGGACTCTTTGGGAGCATCTTCGATGTGATTCTTAATAACTATGTATTTGTTAGTCACTTCCATTTTTCACCTTGCCTAGTTATTCTTCTGCTGCTGCTATATATAGTTTCTTGTGAAGAGAGGTATAACAAAGGAGAATTAATTTTATGCTTTCTGCAAATTGAGGGTTTTTTAATTAAAGTAGCAGACAACGAAAGTAGACAACCGGACATCTAAAAATATCAAGAAAAAGAAATTCGAGGAAAGTAGAACTTAAAGACAAAAATGGAATCATTGTTGAACACCAAATCTTAAAACCCTCTGATTCGTTTTTCGCTTGGAATCAGTGGCGGACCCAGGACCTCGGGGTCAGGGGTGTCAAATTTTTTAAGGCCGGTGTGAAATTGGTGCAAAATTTGGTCTACTAGTACAATTTCAAATTTTCAGGGGTGTCAAAATTAAAATTTCAGGAGATTTAGGCTATTTATATAGGGTGTATTTGTTAGTCACTTCCATTTTTCACCTTGCCTAGTTATTCTTCTGCTGCTGCTATATATAGTTTCTTGTGAAGAGAGGTATAACAAAGGAGAATTAATTTTATGCTTTCTGCAAATTGAGGGTTTTTTAATTAAAGTAGCAGACAACGAAAGTGGACAACCGGACATCTAAAAATATCAAGAAAAAGAAATTCGAGGAAAGTAGAACTTAAAGACAAAAATGGAATCATTGTTGAACACGAAATCTTAAAAACCTCTGATTCGTTTTTCGCTTGGAATAAGAGTTTGTTTAGGTTGTGTTCGTTAGAGGTGAAATAGGGAAGAGAGTAAGGGAAGAAAGAGTGATTTTGGGATGTTTGGTTAATGAGAGAAATAGGAAAGAGAGAGTGAGGGATGATTAATTTAGTGGTATTTGTAATCTCTCCAGAAGTGGAGAGAAATGGTTCTAAAATTTTAGTTTTACTATTTTCTCATTGGCTAAATATGTAACTAATTAAGTTAAATGATCAAATTAATTATTTAGCTAATTAAAATAAATATTTAGCTAATTTAATTAAATAATTAAAATAAATACTACTTGTCAAAAAAATTAAAATAAATACTAAGTTAATTAAATTAATAATTAAATCAAATATATAGATGTGTTTTTGTCATTTTAAAACTAGTATTTTTTCTCTATCATCTCTTTCGCTCAAACCAAACTAAGAGACACAAGTGAAATTTAAAACTAGTATTCTTTATCTCTATTTCTCACCTCTTTCTCTCTTCCCTCACTCTCTCTTCCCTCATTATCTCTTCCCTCTTTCTCTCCTAATCCAAACGCACCATTAAAAAACATTTGTTTGCCGAAGGAGGGGAAGCAGACAACTCACAAGTGAAATTTTGAAAAAATGTTTTAATTTATTTCTTATTTTAGCAAAATAGGGGGATTAAATTGAAATACTTTTATAAAATATGGTTCATCTATTCAACCCAATACTCTTTGCTTTTCCATAATTTTATTCTATTTTTCTAATGTTTTACCAAATAATTGCGTTTTTCAAAGTTAAAATATTTTTTTGGTCACTAAACTCACTAACGTATCAAAAAAAAATACCTAATCACTATTTTTTTGCTACAATTGAGAAAAAAGAAAAACAAGCAAACTAGGGCACTAAGGCCTGACAAATACATAGTTGGTTTGCAAGAAAGTCGCACAATCGTTGGTTTCTCGAAAGGAATCATAAAATGAACTTCTCTGTCTCTTTGCAACATTTGACGAAGTAAAGCAATCTTATTCCCATATTTGTCGTAAGTGTGATTAGCATCATAAATAAATGCTAACGTATTCAGAGAACCTATAAGCACACAATCCTTCTGTGACCAAAGTCACTAACTTAAAGGGCCCCACCACTAACTTAAAAAAAGTAGTACAATAAGTCACTAAAATCCTAAATGGTAATTTTCACAATTGCTAACCAAAAGCTACCGGTGATATTCTATGTTGTTCTGTGTGATATGCGCAAGTGAGATAGTGTGTCCTGTACTGGCGCTATTTCTTGTTGGTCAGTTACAATTTTATTGTTTTCATACTATGTTGTTCCGTGTGATGTGTGCAAGTGAGATAGTGTCTCCTGTGCTGGCGCTATTTCTTGTTGGTCTATTACAATTTTATTGTTTTACATATATTGCGCATCAAGAAATTTATTTTACTAAATCATACATTTTATCACCGGCACCCCTCGGTTAGTAATGCTGGCTCTGCCCTTGCTAATAACACCTCCAAAGCCTACCATGCTAGGGTTAGCAAGAGCACTTTCATCCACGTTGAGCACGACCCACTCCACATTGGGCTTTCTCCAAGATACCTAATCGTTGGAACAAAATGGATCTAGAAACAATGAACTTATATTGATTTTCAAAATAGAAAATATCATAGGAGAACAATTATACTCCACCATGTTTTTCAAGTGTGCGGGAATTTCCCAATCTATGAGAAAAAACAATGTTAAGAAATATGAGAAGATACATTCTCTAAGATCATGGTTGGCATCACTATCATCTGTTGGAAGCGAGATAACCTCTGTTACTGCTCAACACATAAACCTTCTGTCCCCAGAAGCATCCGGTTAAAAAAGGCTCAACTATCAAAATGCACCCATTCAGCACAGGGCATCTGATGAGCAAACCTAGTCAAAGTTATTTTACACAAGGCTTCTGATCTCGCTCTGATCTACCAGAAGATAAGTACGGGGAATCAAAGGACAAAAAGAAGGAATCAAAGAGAAATGACTCACAAAACAACAAGAAAGATTTGCTAAGCCGAGGTCTCAAACCTACTGCATAGTACACATCCAACAGCGTACAAGTTTCCTAGAGAAACTAACAAAGCTATTTCAAGTCAATGTGTGAATTCAATCTATCAAGCATCGTTCAAATACTCCATACACACAAGCCTCTACACTTGAAAAAGGAAATATCCATTAAAGCACATGCTACTAAAGCCAAGAGAGAATAGAGAAACACTACCAAATTTCTAAGGATTTCAATTGTATAACTTCTTAGTTGAGAGTTGATCATTACATTTTAATGCATTATAGATCATTATGGCGGAAAGCTCGGCCTATTTAAGAGACTTAAAGATAAACGAAGGGCTTAGACACCAAGGGAGTGAGAAAGCATACCGAGTTGAAGTAACTCGGTTGGAGGGTAGCTCGGCTAGAAGACGGCTCGGCTGAGGAGCTAAAGGCCGAAGGTAGAGGAGGTACTACGGCCGAGGAAGAATTTGGCCGAGGCGAGGAAGCTTGCTTGGAGCACAAGCGTTCAATGCACGTCGCAAGATCAAGCGTTGAAGCGGTTAAGGTCCACAACGAAAGAATATCGTGGAAATAGGAGGGAAGAGGTTTTACCCCATTAACCCGTGCTAGTGAGGTCGTGGAGCGTGTCTCCGAGTTTCTAGGGCTTAGGAGCAATATGATGCGTTGGTAAAATATCATTTCTCTAAAAAAATTGTTGTCAAAAGTATTTTTTAGAAACATTAAAAGGTAAAAGATTGTTACCAAAGGAGTAATTTTGCATCATCCAGATGTTGACGTTTTACCTGTATTAAATGTTACTAAAACAATTTAGTTAGAAACAGTTTTTCATAATCTAATAATATTTGTCAATTGTTCTAAAAAGAATTTATTCAGGAATGTGAAATCAAATATCTTCTTTTCAAAAAGGAAAATTAATATTATTGAAATGCAAAAGTTCACTTCTGCCAAAGTCAGAATGAGGTATAAGTTTTGGTTGATAAAAATGAATTATACATGCAATAATCCACCCATTATGCAAATAACAATGACTTAAATAGCATTATTCTAGCTTTTCTAATTAGGAGTTCTCCATTTCATTCACCCATCCATCATGCTTTATGCTAGTTTGACAATTCTCTTTCCAATGTTTTTACCATTGAAGAGTTCAGTGAATGCAGAAGGGATACTCTCCAGACCCAAGGACACCTCTTCTATCACTTGCAACTTTCCAGTTCGAAGGTAATCAAATGTTTTTGCCAAAAAATCTGAATAAATGTTCATAAAGTCAGGAGCTAAAAATCCTCTGATGGTGATTCTCTTATAAACAATGTCCATCATGTTTGGCGAAGCTCTCTTTCTAGCATCAATATACTCAGAGATGACCCCACAAACAGTCACTCTACCAAATGCTTTCATATTAGAAACTGCTGCTTCCAGAATCTTACCCCCAACATTGTCAAAATATATGTCAATTCCCTCAGGAAAGTACCTTCAACATAAAACACATTAGCAATATAAAGATTTGTGCTATTTGGACACCAAAAATTTGCTACATATCGCAACACTTAGTTAACGCTGTTTAAAATTATGATTAATTCAATTTAATAGCTGGTTAACTTCTCTAGTTGACTGAAATAACCAGGAATTAGAATATGGTTAACCATGATTTTTTATGATAGTTCTTAAAATCATGATATATAGGTGACATTCAAATTCGTGGTTGATTCAGTTTTGTTTATGATTACACGTCTTAAATTGAATTAACCATAATTTTGAACACCCTTAACTAGATATCATCGTACATGTGTTAGAAACTTTGGGTGTCCAAATATCTTTTCTACGATTTAATTTTAAAATCATCCACTTTGAGATTCCATTAAAAAACATATATGGATCTATATTTTATCTGCCAACCATCAAACTAACCTCCTTAGAGTAGAGTTTAGATCAGATTCTTCCTTGTAGTTGAATGCATCATCAAATCCTAGCTTTTCTTTGAGTAATGCGATCTATGAAAAATCTCTCAGAATACGATTTTCAGCCAAAATCCCAAATTAATATGTTAGGAAAATATATAATCGAAAACTAACCTTTTTCTGGCTACCAGCACAGCCAACAACATAACAACCTAATATTTTAGCATATTGTCCAACCAAATTTCCAACTGATCCGGACGCTGATGAAATAAATACATTTTCACCCTTTTGGGGTTTGCAAAGTTCAAAAAAACCAACATAGGCTGACAGTCCACTATATCCTGTAATAAAGAATATACAACGAATTTATGCATTCATAAAAAATGAGTAATATGTAGGAAAGAACATGGGATAAATGTTTTAAAAGAGTAGTTGATTATTAGTTTTTAGGGGATTAAATTAGTGGTCATTCAGTTAATTTTTTTATTAAGGGTTTGTTTAGTAGAAAGGAGCGGATAGCAAATAAGGTAGTAGATAGCAGATGAACTAGCAGATAGCGGATAGAAGATAAGCTAGCTGATAACAAATCATGTGTTTGATAAAACTAATAGTTCAACTAATTGATATATGTAAAATGACATATTTAATTCATGTATAACTTATTTAATAAATACAAAATATAACCAAAATACTTGAAATTATTATTGATATAAATTCATTGTAATTAAACTAACATTAAGTTATTTAGAAGTTAAAATTTATATTTTAATATTCTCATATTTTTATTTACCTATTTCTAAAAAATTATTATTCAATATATATATATATATATATATATATATATATATATATATATATATATATATATATATATAGTTAGATATGCATATCATTACTTACATACTATAATATAATAATCAACATGCAACAATCGTAAAAAAATAAAAACAGTAATATAATTAAAATAAAAATTAATTATAATCTATACATAAAAACTAAGGTTTAGAATTGTTTAGTTTATTTTAACGAGGATAGAAAGGAATTTAAGAAAAACAATGAGGGTAAAAAACGTGAGACGTTATTACGCTAAAAGTAGCATTTGAAAAGCCTTAGAAAAAACACTAAACTCTACTCACAAAACGCTAGACGCTAGTGCTTACCAAACACGTCTCTTCGTCATTCGCTAGTCAAATCCATTATTCGCTAACGAATGAGACTTACCAAACAGAACCTTACATAACTAATTAGTTTAGTGGGAGTATCGAGAAGAGGATTGGGAATGCAACTACCACCTCATTTTAGGAAAGATGTACGGGGTCTATTATACCCCACTTAGCCAACTCCTGCCTCCCCCTTGCTGGTAACCTTAGAGTTAGATGCGTGGAGGGTGTTTGGTTATGGGACCTCAGGTCCCACGCCCCCGACATCAAATGGAGGAGATGAATATATATGTCGAAGAGGATCTATATGGGGAGTTATCTTTCGTGAATGTATTTAGTAGTACAAGCTCTTTTTTAGTTTCATTTTTATCAATTAATAGGGAAATTAATTTCTAGTATTTATAATTATTATATAAAATTTTCTGTACGTACTGAAAATTGAACTACACAAGGCAATGCATACCTAGAACTCCAAGATAATACGTGAGTGGAAATTCGAAGGTATCAATTTTGTTCAATATGTTTACTTCGCTAATCAGACTATACTCAGCCCAAGTGAATATTCCCATAACCAAGTCATCTTTTTGAAATTTAGCATTCCCAGAAGCCACAACTTTTCCAATAACAGGAGCATCAATAGCCTGGAAATTCAAGTTCAGAATACAATAACAAAAGCTTAGAATTTAGATCCTCAAGCTCATTTTTAATCTTCTAGGTTAGGAGGCTCATTATTAAACAAATGAACTAACTACTTTATCACCTTGTCATTAGTCTTCCAATTACACATCTTTTAAATATAAAAAAAGGTAAAAATAAATCACTTTTTATTCACTAATATCCAATTACATTAAAGGTATGTTTGGATCGAGTATTTTTTAGGAGTAAAATAATTTTTGGGAGGGTTAAAATCTTAGCATAAGGTTTTCGGGTAACATATTTCAAATTTCTACAAAAGTTATACTACCCCAATAAATACTCCACCCAAACACACCATAATAAGAAAAAAGCTAATATTTAGATGGAATTTAAAAAACTGATAAAATTACATTTTCTATTTAAATTTAGCTTTGCTAATGCTTAGAGACGGAAATACAAATAGATTTATAAATTTCGGTTACTATTTAAACTTATGCTTTTTTTTTTACAAGATTTCAACTTATTCTTATAAAAATAAAAAAAATTAGAAATGACTACCTCGCCTGGGATTATTCTTGCTACAGCAGTTATAGAACTCTGGGAAGGGCTGTAGCTCTTCATGCGATTAATCTGATACGGGTCAACGGATATAAATAGATTCTTCACGATGATATTATCTGATCCTGGCTCAACTGACAGAGCAAAAGTCTCAGTTTTGAGCTCAAAATGGGACACTTGGGGTGCATCATCAATGTGATGCTTTATCACTACGTATTTGTTTTTCACTTCCATTTTTCTTCTTCTAAAATATTCTGTTGTTGTTTTAAATATTCTAGTGTTACTATTCCCGATTACCCAACCGGCTTCACTATAGTGTCAGAGAGAGGGGAATCTAATCAAAGCCTTAAATTATTGCGAGAATCAACGTGTGGTCTTAAATTGAGCTCGTATTTTTATAAGTATACTTGGTCACCAAATGTAGTGCTACCTAACAGTACTGTCCTATCAGCTTATCTAAAAAAAAAGTACTGTCCTATCATGTTTCACCTTATGATCTTCAACCAAAAAAAGTACTGTCCTATCATGAAAGTGATGCTTTATCACTACGTATTTGTTCTCCACCTCCATTTCCCTTCTTAATATAGTTCTGGTGATGTTTTTTGGATTGTAGTTTGACTACTCCTGATTGTTTTGTTACCCAATAGAGGGGGGGAATCAAAAGCCTTAAATTATTAGGAAAAGCAACATGCATCTGCAATGTACGACGTGGAAACTAACGCATTACCTCACAATACTCTTCTATCAAGTTTCACCTTATCATAAAGGTGATGGGGATAGGTAGGACCGTAAGATTTTGTGGTTAATAATCTCTGAAGAACGAAAGATCGCTATGGTGCAATTTTGTACCTCATTTTGTTCCACATGCTACATGTGTTAGAAATCACATCATCAAATAGATGAAATAAAAGATGATTTCATTTCATAGAAGAAGTAAGTACTCTAGAAAAATCAATTAAAATTTCCAAATAAATGCATGAGGTGAAAATTTAAGAGAATCAATTCTAGAGGTAAATAGATGTATTTAAAGTCTTGGAAATGTGAGACAACTAATGTCCACTAAATAATATTCATGTGTGAAAGCCACTTCCCTTTCCTATAAATAGTGAGGCTTCTGAAGAGGTAAAACATCCCCATTTTGGGTGTCAAATGGAGGAGATGTGAGACATTCATACCTTGGGTGATCATGAGGAGAGGTTGAGAATCTCCAACCATGTCTTAGTGGGAGGAGAGTGTTGGTGATCATTTTTTGTGTGAGATTTGAGTGATATTCCTTGTAAGTTGTAACCTTGTCTATTTGACATATATAGTATGAGTATCATATTGTTTTGCTTAATTATTTCTAGTGGATGAATCATCCAAAAACACAATAAAAAATGTTCGTTTTGCCCTATGTGGTTTGCCCTAGGTGGTTTGTTTTTTCTTCTTGTTGTCATGCTGTTGTTTAGAGATTGGTTCACATGGCTGCTCATGCTATGGACAGATTAACAATTGAGTATGAGGAAACTGACGTGCTGGTGCAGTCTGAGGAAGGGGAAGATGAGGATGATAACATTAAGTTGTGCTTGGTAGGGCAATTTCTCACTGATGGATCTATCAGACTACATGTTATGAAGGAAAGGATGGCTGGAGTGTGGAGACCATTGGGAGGAGTAGCTATTTGAGAATTGGAGCCTGGATAGTTTCTCTTTCAATTCTTTCATCAAATTGATATTCGTAGAGTCCTCAAGGGAGGTCCATGGTCATTCGACAAACATTTCTTGATCTTAGCACTCTTCAAGAGTGAGTAATGCCAAACCAGATGCCCTTGTTTGTTGTTCCTTTTTGGGTTCTGGTGCACAATCTACCTCCGGGCTTTATGTCAGAAGTTGTAGGTAAGAGTCTCGCTAGCTGCTTAGGAGAGTTGTTGGAATATGATGCAAAGAACTCATCAGGATTTTGGAGATCGTTTATTTATGTGTTCTTCTTGATGTTAGGAAACCTCTTCTGCGTTCGAAGAAGATCGATACAGAAGGCAGGTGGTGCACTAGTTACGGCCTCTTTCAAATATGAGAAATTGGGATCATTCAGCTATCTATGTGGCTTGCTTGGCCATAATGACGACTTTTGTTCTATGCCGTTGACGATGCAGAATGACACGGAGGAGAGAGGCTGGGGTCCAGAGATACGGGCAGAGATGCGGCCAAGCAGTGGAACCGACCAAGTAGTGGAACCAGCAGATGTACCAACAAGACATTAATTTTTTGTGTGAAACTACAAGATAGTAAGATTACAGTATGATTCTTCTTTCGCTATTAGTAGTAGAGGTCGTAGTGGAGGTTTGGCGGTGTTTTGGAAGCAACCGTTTGATTGTCATATAAAAAATTACTCTCAGAAATTTATAAATTTGTGAGTCTGTCAACAAGATAGACCTGAAATGAGACTTACTTATTTCTATGGCTACCCTAAAAGTGGAAGGAGGAGGGACTCTCGGAACTTCTCTTCAGTGGTGTATCATTGGGGATTTTAATGACCTTCTGTCCAATGATGATAAGCGAGGTTGTGTGGAACATCCTCTTTGGAAATTTCGTGGTTTTAGAGATGCGATGATGGATTGTCATTTGGTAGATATCCCTATTGAGGGGTATTATGTAACATCCTCAAAATAATTAATCGAATTATTTGGATGTTAACCCAATTGAATTAATTTGGTACTTAATTGGTAAAATTATTGAGTGCTAAAATTAATTATTGGCTGTCACAGGATCGTTGACCGAATAATACGGATCTAGGGCGTTTTGGATTTGTAATAAGGGATTAAGATCGATATGGTAATTGGACCACGCCACCACTTATTTATTAATTGAATAAATATGTGTGTGTGTGTTAAATAAAAGAAGAAAGAAAAGAAGAAAGGAAAGAAAGAAAAGAGAAAGGAAGCGCTGGAAACAGAGAAAGGAAGAAGAGAAAAGAAGAAGGAAAAAGGGAAGAGAAGAAGAAGAATCCTCAACCTCCAAGCTCCAAACTTCATCATCTTCATCACCTCCTCTCCCTCAACATAACCCCATAACTTGGTAAGATTCCCTTCCATTTTTCCCCATTAATTTGACCTACGAAATTATAGGGTTTGGTTGGGGAATTTGTTGAAATCTTGAGTTGTGAGCTGGAATTAATGATTGATTCATGGTCAGGATCGAAGCCAAGAGCGGTGGATCGCCTTTGGGAATTCGAAACGAAGTTAGGAGCGGTTCGGTGTTGTTTGGGTTCGATTCGGTGATTTCGACACGTCGGTGATTTCGGCTCGGCAACGACTCTCGCTTCAAGGGTGAGTTTTACTCACGCTTAGGATGTTTTTGTGTCTCGATAAATTTTATGTGCTTTGATTCCGAAAGATTTTGATACAAAACCGCTATTCGGAAAAATATGTCGTTTTTGATAAAATTCGTTTTGATTGAGTTTTTGAATTGATTGATTGATTGTATGGTATTGGTTGGACTGGTTTTGCTGGTTGTCAAATCTGTTTTCGATCGGAACTGAAATCGGAATTGAGCGGAATAGCGGATTTCGCGAAAATCGCAAAATCTGCACCAGACAGACCCCCATCGCGTCGCGACCCGCAGGGCATCGCGTCGCGACCAAGTGCAGTTTTGTCACGCAAAATGTTTCTGTCGTTTTTCGCGTCGCGACGGTAGCAATTCGCGTCGCGACGTTTTGCAGATTTTCAACAGTTTTTCACTGATCTTGTTTTCGCGATATCTTTTGATCCGGGAACCCGATTGGGGTGTTCTAAAATGCGTTGGAAAGCTTATTCAGAGGCCTAACTGGATATTCTATTTTTAAGGCAAAATGATCTATTTTCGAAATTGTAAATTGTGTCGAAAAGAAGTAAATTAGAGTACGAGTGTGAACTTGGTTTTATAAAAGCGTGGGTTAAGTGTTCAATTGGCATTATCTGATTTGATGGACTATGAGTTCATAGTATTGTAGATATACGTATAAAGTATATCGAGTTGGGTGACGACCCATTATTTAACATACTAGGGGGAGGCAGTCATGATCCTTTTACCTAGGCTCCATGCCAATAGGAGAAGGTACTATTGGTAGGGGGGTTCACCGCCTTGCAGCGTTCGCGTCAGCGGTGTTATGTTGTTTGTAGTACGTTTACCGGGTTCTTCGTTCGCGTCAGCGGTATCGTACTAAACTAATAGGTTACCGGGTTCTTCGTTCGCGTCAGCGGTAATCTGTTAAAATGTTTTATGCGGTCCATCGGGAGTAGCGTTCGCGCAGCCGATACCGTATTGAATTAATACCGGATTTCATAATTGAGTCGAGAGTGTTAGTAGGGGTTTCGGTAGAACTCACTGAGATTGTATCTCACTGTTTAAATGTTGTTGTTTTATAGAGACACAGGGACAGAGGAAGTCCAAGAGGCACGAGTAGGTTGGGCTCGGACTGGTTGCGGATGACTTAGCATTATGTTTAACTTTATATTTCCTCTTGTTGTCTATGTACCGCAACACTACGACTTTAGTGTAAATCTCTTTATTTCCGCTTTCTTGTATGATACTGAGCAGGATAGTTCGCTGAATTTTATGGTCTTATGTGTATTAAGACTGATTGGCTGTTGTCCAGTGAAAACTATTTTGCAGTGTTCAGTATTTATGCAGGAAATATTATCTCTGATGTATGTTTAATGTGCACTTGGGTGTTTTTAACAAATAAAAATACCAGGGTGTTACAGTTGGTATCAGAGCGGTTCGACCTAGTCGGACTTAGCTTATAGGGTCTTTGCTTTTTCCAGTCGTGATTTTCTTAATATGCTATTAGACATTGAGCTTGATCAACTTAATACTTTGTGCATATTTCGCAGAATCATGGCCAGAAGAGGTAGAGGCGTTCCTCCTCCTGTTGATCCAAATTTTGAGTGGATGCAGAATGTCATTGAGAACCAGCAGAAAATGATGCAAGACATGATGCTTATGCATCAGCAGCAACAAATCCAACAGCAAAATGCTCAGCAGCATCAAGCTCCAGAGCCACAAGTGAACCCAAGGAGAATTTTCACAGAGTTCCTGAAAATGAAGCCCTCCGAGTTTAGAGGTGGGCCGGATGTCATGAGAGCACAACATTGGCTGGATGACATTGAAAAGATCTTTGTAACAATGCAGGTGACCGATGAAGATAAGTTGAGGTTGGCATCCCATATGTTGAAGGGAGAGGCCAATAACTGGTGGACAAATGCTAGGTCCATGATGGAGACAATGGGAACTCCCCCGACTTGGGAAAATTTCCGAACATCATTTTTGGAACAATTCTTCCCCACGGCTATGAGGTTTGATAAGGAAAATGAGTTTTTGGCTCTTACACAAGGAGGCTTGACCGTGGGCCAATACACGGCTAAATTTGAAGAGTTGTATCAATTCTTCGGTTTAGCTGGATATGCCCCCAATGACCAATGGAAAACTGACAGGTACAAATATGGGTTGAGGGAGGATATTGCTCAAAGTCTTAGTTCTTTTCCGAGAACCAACTATGCAGCCATGGTACAACAATCTTATATCGCCGAAAGTGATTTGTCAAGGTTGTATGCAAGCAGAAAGGCATTCCATCAAAATAGAAAGAGCACTGGGTCATCTAGTTCTCAGATGGGTCCCAAACATGACTCAGGCAGGGGTGGTAATTATAAAGGGAAACAGGTGCAAACAGCCGACCAAAGGAAGTTTAGGAATTGTTCCAAGTGCGGAAGGCATCACCGTGGCGAGTGTCCGTTAAGATCTGATCGGTGCTATGTTTGTAATGAGGAGGGCCATTATGCAAATAAGTGCCCAACAAGGAAGAGCTTCCATGGGGCACCAAATGCCTCTGGACAAGGAAGGATCAACACCTTGGATGCTCGGACCATCACACCTACCGATAATCTTCTGAGGGGTACGGGATCTCTTTTTAATAATTCAGTCAATATTTTATATGATTCTGGTGCAACTCACTGTTTTATCTCACAAGCATGTGTGGATCGGTTGGGATTAGCATTGTCTGAGCTATCCGAACCGATAACTATTTTAACTGCTGCCAAGGGTCGTGTCCAGACCCAATCATTATGTGAAAATTGCCTACTTGTCATAGGCGACAGACAGTTTGTTGTGAAATTTATTTGCTTGCCTATGAGAAGCATGGACATTGTGCTGGGTATGAATTGGATGGCTGAAAATCATGTAACAATCAACTGTGCCGATCGAACTATTAGCTTCGCCTCCGAATCCATAGGATTGACACAGGCAGATTCTGAAGCGACGATCTCTTACACCGAAGCAAGCCAGTCATTATTCCAAGGTGCGGAAGCTATTCTTATTATGTTGTCTGCATCTACTGAAACGGGTTTAGATTTGTCATCTGTGCAAGTGGTAAATGAATTTCTAGATGTCTTTCCAGAAGAAGTTTCATCCTTACCTCCTGACCGAGAGGTAGAATTCTCAATAGAATTGATTCCTGGTACAGGATCAATCTCTATTGCTCCTTATAGAATGTCTCCTTTAGAGTTGAAGGAACTGAAGTCTCAACTTGAGGAATTAATATCGAAAAGGTTTATCCGACCGAGTGCTTCTCCATGGGGTGCTCCGGTGTTGCTAGTCAAAAAGAAGGATGGTAGCATGAGGTTGTGCATAGATTATCGACAATTGAATAAAGTGACGATCAAGAATAAATATCCCTTGCCAAGGATAGACGATTTGCTAGACCAACTTAGAGGTGCTGTGGTATTTTCAAAAATTGATCTGAGGTCGGGCTATCATCAAATAAAGGTACGAGCCTTAGATATTCCGAAGACAGCTTTCCGTACGAGGTATGGACATTACGAGTTCGTAGTGATGCCCTTCGGTTTGACTAATGCTCCAGCGGTATTCATGGATTACATGAACCGGGTATTCCACCCTTATCTCGATCAGTTTGTGGTAGTATTTATTGATGATATCTTGGTGTACTCTAAGACCATTGAGGACCATGTTCAACATCTCCGCATTGTTCTGAACGTACTCCGAGAAAAGAAATTGTATGCTAAGCCGTCGAAGTGTGACTTCTGGATGCCGGAAGTGAAGTTTTTGGGACACGTGATTTCCCAATCGGGAGTTGCGGTGGATCCCAGTAAAGTAGAAGCAGTGTTGAATTGGGAACGACCAACATCTGTTACTGAGATAAGAAGTTTCTTGGGTCTAGCCGGTTACTATAGGAGGTTTATCCAAGGCTTTTCACAATTGGTTCTTCCACTTACTCGGTTGACTCGCAAGGCCCAACCGTTTATATGGAATGCCGATTGTGAGGAATGTTTTCAAGAGTTGAAGGTTAGGTTGACTTCTGCTCCAATCCTAATTCTTCCAGATCCGTCTTTGGATTTTCAAATTTACAGCGATGCTTCTGGAAAGGGTTTGGGGTGTGTTCTCATGCAGAACCAACAAGTTGTAACTTATGCCTCCAGACAGTTGAAGACTCATGAAGAGAATTATCCGACTCATGATTTGGAGTTGGCAGCTATTGTGTACGCACTGAAGATTTGGAGACATTACCTGTATGGGTCTCGTTTCGAAGTCTTTAGTGATCATAAAAGCTTGAAATATTTGTTTGACCAGAAGGAGTTGAATAACAGGCAGAGAAGATGGGTGGAGTTTCTGAAGGATTATGACTTCGAATTGAAGTATCATCCGGGAAAGGCTAATGTTGTAGCTGATGCACTAAGTAGGAAATCCATTCATATAGCAAGATTAATGATGCATGAAATGGAATTGTTGGAGTCTTTCCGGGACTTAAATGTGGATTCAAAGCCAAAAAGGAACCGGTTAATGCTGAGCCACATGAGGATCTCTAGCTCATTAAGGGATTCTATTCGCTTAGCGCAGGAAAACGATGTGAAGCTACAATCGCAAAAATTGTTGCCAGATTTTACCGAGGATAGTGATGGGGTTATTTGTTTCAACGGTAGGATCTGTGTGCCCGACGAAGAGAGTATTAAAAAGCAAGTGCTAGAGGAAGCACACCGAAGTTTATTTTCTGTACATCCTGGATCCACCAAGATGTATAGAGATTTAAAGCAGATGTATTGGTGGCATGGAATGAAGTTAGAGATTGCTGAATTTGTATCAAAATGCTTAACTTGCCAAAGAGTTAAGATAGAGCACCAGAAGCCTGCTGGTCTGCTACGGTCACTAGACGTGCCAGTGTGGAAATGGGAAGACATTTCTATGGATTTTGTAATGGCGTTGCCAAGGTCTCAAGCCGGTAACGATTCCATTTGGGTAGTTGTGGATAGGTTAACTAAATCAGCTCATTTTATTCCAGTTCGTTCGAGCAGTAAAGTATCCAAGTTAGCTGAAGTGTATTTGAAGAACATAGTAAGGTTACATGGGGTTCCTACCAGTATAGTGTCGGATCGAGATCCGAAATTCACTTCTCGATTTTGGAAAGCTCTGAATGAAGCATTGGGAACTAAAGTACTTCTTAGTACCGCTTATCACCCACAGACCGATGGTCAGACCGAGAGAACTATCCAGACATTAGAGGATATGCTTAGGGCTTCGGTACTTGATAACGGGAAGAAATGGGAGGATCATCTTCCATTGGTTGAATTCTCATATAACAACAGTTATCATTCCAGTATCGGAATGGCACCTTTTGAAGCCTTGTATGGTAGAAAATGTAGAACTCCATTGTGTTGGTGGGAAGTCGGTGAAAACCGATTGTTAGGACCTGAGATGATTCATGACACTACTGAGAAGATCAGGTTAATCAGAGAAAGAATGAAAGCTGCCCAGAGCAGGCAAAAGAGCTATGCTGATAAAAGGAGAAGGCCATTAGAGTTTGAGTCGGGCGATCATGTGTTTTTGAGACTATCACCAACAATTGGCACAGGTAGGGCATTACGGGTGAAGAAACTCAGTCCTCGGTATATTGGACCCTTCCAGATTATTGAGCGAATAGGGTCTCTTGCATACCGTATTGCTTTGCCTCCACCATTGTCAAATCTGCATGATGTATTCCATGTGTCTCAGCTGCGGAAGTACATTCCCGATCCAAGTCAACCGTTAGATTTTGAAACGATTGATCTTCGACCGGACTTGCCCTTCCAACCTAATCCGAATTACATCATGGAACGTGGCGAGAGGACGCTACGGACAAAGTCAATTCCCATTGTCAAGGTGGTATGGGATGGTTTTTCCGCCGAGGAAGCTACTTGGGAGTTGGAGGACGATATGCGGACTCGGTATCCGTATTTGTTCTCTTGAGGTATGTTGTGTTTAATTTTGAGGACAAAATTCTTTCAAGTTGGGGAGAATGTAACATCCTCAAAATAATTAATCGAATTATTTGGATGTTAACCCAATTGAATTAATTTGGTACTTAATTGGTAAAATTATTGAGTGCTAAAATTAATTATTGGCTGTCACAGGATCGTTGACCGAATAATACGGATCTAGGGAGTTTTGGATTTGTAATAAGGGATTAAGATCGATATGGTAATTGGACCACGCCACCACTTATTTATTAATTGAATAAATATGTGTGTGTGTGTTAAATAAAAGAAGAAAGAAAAGAAGAAAGGAAAGAAAGAAAAGAGAAAGGAAGCGCTGGAAACAGAAAGGAAGAAGAGAAAAGAAGAAGGAAAAAGAAGAAGGAAAAAGGGAAGAGAAGAAGAAGAATCCTCAACCTCCAAGCTCCAAACTTCATCATCTTCATCACCTCCTATCCCTCAACATAACCCCATAACTTGGTAAGATTCCCTTCCATTTTTCCCCATTAATTTGACCTACGAAATTATAGGGTTTGGTTGGGGAATTTGTTGAAATCTTGAGTTGTGAGCTGGAATTAATGATTGATTCATGGTCAGGATCGAAGCCAAGAGCGGTGGATCGCCTTTGGGAACTCGAAACGAAGTTAGGAGCGGTTCGGTGTTGTTTGGGTTCGATTCGGTGATTTCGACACGTCGGTGATTTCGGCTCGGCAACGACTCTCGCTTCAAGGGTGAGTTTTACTCACGCTTAGGATGTTTTTGTGTCTCGATAAATTTTATGTGCTTTGATTCCGAAAGATTTTGATACAAAACCGCTATTCGGAAAAATATGTCGTTTTTGATAAAATTCGTTTTGATTGAGTTTTTGAATTGATTGATTGATTGTATGGTATTGGTTGGACTGGTTTTGCTGGTTGTCAAATCTGTTTTCGATCGGAACTGAAATCGGAATTGAGCGGAATAGCGGATTTCGCGAAAATCGCAAAATCTGCACCAGACAGACCCCCATCGCGTCGCGACCCGCAGGGCATCGCGTCGCGACCAAGTGCAGTTTTGTCACGCAAAATGTTTCTGTCGTTTTTCGCGTCGCGACGGTAGCAGTTCGCGTCGCGACGTTTTGCAGATTTTCAACAGTTTTTCACTGATCTTGTTTTCGCGATATCTTTTGATCCGGGAACCCGATTGGGGTGTTCTAAAATGCGTTGGAAAGCTTATTCAGAGGCCTAACTGGATATTCTATTTTTAAGGCAAAATGATCTATTTTCGAAATTGTAAATTGTGTCGAAAAGAAGTAAATTAGAGTACGAGTGTGAACTTGGTTTTATAAAAGCGTGGGTTAAGTGTTCAATTGGCATTATCTGATTTGATGGACTATGAGTTCATAGTATTGTAGATATACGTATAAAGTATATCGAGTTGGGTGACGACCCATTATTTAACATACTAGGGGGAGGCAGTCATGATCCTTTTACCTAGGCTCCATGCCAATAGGAGAAGGTACTATTGGTAGGGGGGTTCACCGCCTTGCAGCGTTCGCGTCAGCGGTGTTATGTTGTTTTTAGTACGTTTACCGGGTTCTTCGTTCGCGTCAGCGGTATCGTACTAAACTAATAGGTTACCGGGTTCTTCGTTCGCGTCAGCGGTAATCTGTTAAAATGTTTTATGCGGTCCATCGGGAGTAGCGTTCGCGCAGCCGATACCGTATTGAATTAATACCGGATTTCATAATTGAGTCGAGAGTGTTAGTAGGGGTTTCGGTAGAACTCACTGAGATTGTATCTCACTGTTTAAATGTTGTTGTTTTACAGAGACACAGGGACAGAGGAAGTCCAAGAGGCACGACTAGGTTGGGCTCGGACTGGTTGCGGATGACTTAGCATTATGTTTAACTTTATATTTCCTCTTGTTGTCTATGTACCGCAACACTACGACTTTAGTGTAAATCTCTTTATTTCCGCTTTCTTGTATGATACTGAGCAGGATAGTTCGCTGAATTTTATGGTCTTATGTGTATTAAGACTGATTGGCTGTTGTCCAGTGAAAACTATTTTGCAGTGTTCAGTATTTATGCAGGAAATATTATCTCTGATGTATGTTTAATGTGCACTTGGGTGTTTTTAACAAATAAAAATACCAGGGTGTTACAGGTATCAATTTACTTGGAGAAGAAGAAGAGGCATTGATGATTTTAAGGAGGAGAGGTTGGATAGATCTATGGCAACTCAATTATGGAAGGACACACTCCCTAACTCTTGTTTATGTAACACCGTGATTGACCGTTCCGATCATACTCCTATTGTTCTCCATCTTTATGAACATGGTCGTAGAAGGAGGGGGAGATCTTTCAAGTTTGGAAATGCTTGGCTTGAGGAGGAGGGTCTTGAAGCTTTAGTGGAGAGAGGGCGGAGTCTAGGGGCTGGTCTTGATGTGATCAATAGATTGAAAACATGTACGGAACATATTAAAGATGCGCTATCGTGGTGATATTGACGGTGTAGAAAAGAGTTGGAAGTTCTTCGTGAGGATGTTTCCAATGAGGCAGCAATTCGCTATAAGGAAGTGCAACAGAAGCTTAGTCAATTATTATCTCAAGAACACTACAAGAAAATCGACGATTTCCGATGGCAAAATCTGTCGCAAATGCAGTGATTTTTGTCGCAAATTAACGTTTCCGACGGACAAAATTTCGTCGCAAAATCGCTCGTCGCAAATTGTTTCCGACGGATATTTTCGTCGCAAATTTCTCCGTCGCAGAGTCGTCGGAAACCTATCGCAAATATCCGTGACAAAGTCGTCGCAAACTTTGACACCTTTTCGTCTCAAATCCGTCGCAAATCTGTCACAAATTTTTTAAAAAAAATAAAAAAAATTAAATTATACATCCAAGTGAACTTAAAAAAACTAAATTACCATTATAATAATAATAATAACAACCTCTATAGTCTCCACAACACATATCATAATAAATCAAAGGCTAAATATATATTTTGGCCCTTTATCTTTGGGGTTGTGGTCACTTTGGCCCTTTATCTTTTTTTTTTCTCATTTTAGACCCTCATGTTTTTTATTTGTGTCATTTTGGCCCCTGCCGTTATGTTTATGTTTTTTTAGGCAAATTTTTAAGGACGAAAATGAAATCAATTAAAACATAAGGGCCCAAAATGAAATCAATTAAAAACATAAGGGACTAAAATGAAATCAATTAAAAACATAAGGGACCAAAATGATAACAGCAGGGGCCAAAATGACACACACAAAAAACATGAGGGTCTAAAATGAGAAAAAAAAAAGATAAAGGGCCAAAGTGACCACAACCCCAAAGATAAAGGGCCAAAATATATATTTAGCCTAAATCAAAATATCTTCCTTTTCATAACAACTTTTACATATGCAAGTGAACTTAGAAATGGAAAGTTTAAGAATTGATGAGCTTAGAAATAATGAATGTTTACATAAATTGTATCAGATATGAACTGGATCTTCTGATAAGCTCAGATATGAGTGGCTCAACACCCCCTGTCATACCCTAATTTTGTCCGGCTAATTGAAAAATCCAAAAAAAAGAGTTTTTGTTCTCATTGCTTTAATTGTGCGCGTGTCTTTAACGCTCATTGTGCGACGTTTTTTTTTTGTGATACTCGTTCTTTGGTTGACATTGTTTTATTATCGTAAAATATAAATAATAATAAAATACAATGCAAAATCAAATAAACCATTAAGCTGTCAAAGTTTTTATTACATACCCAAGTTTTACATATATGGACAAAAACAAAAAAGTAAATTTAAAACCAAATTCAAAAGAAAAGAGGGCAAGGACGCAGCTCCTTGCTGCACTAGCCGTTGTCCTTTTGATTCTTCCCCTTATGCTGTCCTTTTTAATTCTTCCCCTTATGCTGTCCTTTTTAATTCTTCCCCTTGGAGTTGTCCTTTGTCCTTTTCCCCCTTCAATTGCTGTCCTTTGGCACCACCCACAGCCAGCTGCTGTCCTTTGTCATTTTTTTCCCTCTCAAATTGCTGTCCTTTTGATTCTCAGCACCACACCAACCTGCTTATAAATCAAACAGCAACAGTAGCACAGGCACGAACACAGAGGGACACCAAAACAAAAAATCATGAAAAGAGAGAAACAAACAACAACAAAAACACAGTATCCGAAATCCCAAATCTTGTTTCACCAAGTTTAATCCTTTCTTCTTCTCCATCAACACCAGAAATTAAACAATGTTCCTGATGTTAGATTCGGGAAGCACTGCACAGAGACGCACAAACAAATCATACTCCCCTCCACCATTCACATTCATTCACCCAGAGAATCACACAAAAACAATCACAGTGACATAAAACCAAAGGCAAGCACTGAGAGGAGACAGTCATAAACTAAACAGAGAACACAATGAAGAAAAAAAAACACGAAAAACAGACACATAATACCCACACTGATATATGCCCGCAAGCAACAGAAGCATCCAAATAAAAAACAACAGCCAAAACACAAGGAAAAGGGGAGAAGTACCTCCGGCCACCGCTTGTGGTGGCCACCACCGTAGCCTCACCGCCACCCAACCACCTCAAACGGCCGCACCTTTGTCATCACCATGACCACAGAACCACCATCAACAGCTCCTCCTCGCGAACCAAAACCACCGTAGTCAACGCCCCCTGCCGTGAAACGCTTGCCGTCGACGCCTCCGGTCGTCTTCTCCAACGAGACTCCAACCCCCATGACCGACCACGCTCTACCAAAGCCGCTCCCCTTTTTCGCGTTCGCGTTCACCTCACCGGCAACGTCGCGGTACCCTTCACGGTCGTCCTCCTTCGGTGCTTTCCCTCTCCATCTCCGTCGCGTAGCCTCTCTCTCTCTCTATGGTCCTCTCTCTCTTCCCCCACCGTGAAAACCCACCGTACACCACCGAGACCACACCACTACCGTTCTTCTTCTTTCCCCTTCTCACCGCGTCTCTCTCTCTCTCTCTCTCTCTCTCTCTCTCTCTCTCTCCCTGTCTGTATCCGAATCCCCCTTCACTCGCACCTCGGTTTTTTTTTCCTCTTCCCTCTTCCTCTCACTCTTTTCATCTCTCCGCGTTTTGCTGTTTTCCATTTCTCTCTCTCATGAGAGCCTGTTGCGGCTGAAGAGATAGGGTTCCCAAACCCTAATTTCCTTTAATACCAATTCCCCTTTTTTAATTCTTTTTTAAAATCAGATTAATTACTAAGTGCACCCCACAAATTTAGTGCGCACCCCCCTTTTTTAAAAGCCAGAATTCGTGAGCCTGAAACGGATTGGGCTCACTGTTTGCACCCCCTTTTTAAAGAATACAGCCTCTGCTGCTATCCGCACCTCCCTTTTCGAAAATACAACCTCCTGCTCCTTTTCACACATTTTTTAAATATGCACCCCTTTTTTTTCTTTCCCTTTTTTTAACTTCTTTTTTACAAACCTATCTTCTCCCAAACAACAAATAAATATTTTCCCAAACATAAAAAATGGTTTGCTACTAATGATCACTCTGAGCTCAGCTTGTTTGACCGTTAATGACAGCTTTAATTTTCAAACGAGCTATGAGTGATGACCACTCTGAGTTTTACTTGTTTGGTCGTTACGAATACCTCTCCCAATTTCAAAAATAATTAAAAAACACCAACACACAAACTTTTTCTACCAAGAACTACGTGTGATTTCATTCTCTATAGTACAAAAATTGGAAAAGAATTGTACTTTTAAAGTCGGATACCCAGTTATCCAACTTAAAAAGCAAACACGGTGGCAGTTTTGTAATTAAAATGAAAAGAAATTCTGTCCCGTGCTCGTTAAAGTCGGATGCCAAATTTGTCCGACTTAAAATATTTAGAAACTTAGACCATTTAATACAAAACCCACAATTCTTTTTAGATATATCTCTTTTATCCCGCGTACCTCCGTCTTGAACCCTCCTCGTCCCCACATCCAAAATGTCATCTCCTTCTTCGTCCACCTCAGTCCAACAATCTTCCCTCGCCGTCCACCTCAGTCTTCGTGATCCTTCATCTTCATTCCTTCTTTCAATCTCACTTACGTTTCCCTCAGTATAAAACCGGCCTAGGCCAGTTTCGTTTTCCCTCATAAAACGTGGGTTTCCCTCTTTCCATCGATTTCATTTCCCTCAGTTTTGTTTGCGTTATTGCAGTGGCTGATTCCCCTCAGTTTTGTTTCCCTAGTTCCATCGGCTTCCCGAAGCAACAAGAATGGTGGGAGATGGTGAACAGTGGTTTTGTTGTGTCGGAGGTGAATTTGCTGTAGAGGATAGTGAAATTGAAAGAGGGTTTGGGGAGTTCCCCTCATTTTTGTGATTTTTTTAAGGCAGCTTGAGAAATTAGGGATTAGGCTTCAAGTCACACGCAAGACTTTCAAGGAACCCATAACTGAGGTAATTACTTTAATTTTTTTTGCAAAATTAGAGTTCCTATATGTTATGATTTTTTACTTGTATGACTTCTTTCCTTTTATCTGTGAAGGTGTTTTTCCTATTTTATTGGGATAATAATCACACAAGGTCGGTAAAAAATGATGCAGTCACACAGAACAGGTTCAAAAGAGAATAGAATAAATGGCCATTCAGTTTATCAATTGAACTATGTTACAATTATAAATTATAAATTCGTAGTGACACTGTGTAAGAAATGATAAACAGGCCTTTGGAGTTGATGAACTGACAATTGGAGGAAATTATCGAACAGTTCTGAGCTACCAAAAGCAAAGGTTTGGAATTCCAAAATTTCTTGTACATTTTAGTTCCCTCATCTAGAGCCAAATCTGTAGTATTTTGATGCTTATAGAAAGAAATGCACTTGTGTTCAATTGCCTAGCCCTGTGTTCAGTTACCCTAGATATATTAGCATTCAATTGCGTAGCCCTGTGTTCTTTTACATTCTTTCCAAATATGTCATTCAATACTTGTGTATCTTTACCTTGTGCAGATTCAACAGTTTTTGAAAGAGTTAGAGGGACCATTTCTGAAGGTAACAACTTATTTGTTGTCTTTCATGTTCACAATTTATTGGCAAATCAAGATCAATGATGTTAATATCCTTCCTAGAAGAATCACTTTGATATGACTGTGTCTGACATTTGAAACTACACGTTCCAGGTTCTCAAAAATATGGGAGAGATCTTAAAATCAGGGGGCGCCAGCTACTCATCAGTTGTTAAAACAACAATTTTGTATGAATTATTTCTGCTTCTTTAGTTGGGTTGTATTTAAGTGTTGGCAAGATTACTAGCTTAAGAACATTAATTATTTCAGGTTGGCTGACTTGAAGGACTTCAAGAAAGTTAATAAGATCTATGCTAAATGTGAGTTCTTAGTAGTGGTTTTGATGTTTCCTTGACATTGTTTACATTCGTGCTTAAAGTATGCAACAGGATGTTTAGGTGTAATGATAATCATTATTGTTCTGAACTAATTGCACTTTATTGTCCTTTTGGGTCTAGTTGGGTCTGGTTGGGAAGGATCTAGAGATAGAGAAGGGAAGGAAAGATTGGGTCATACTTGAAGTTAGTTGGTTAGAAGAGAAAAAGATATATGGGAAGGGAGAAGAGCCATTAAGGTTGGCCCAATCTGATAAGAAACTTTGGATTAATGGAAGAAATACTGTTGAGACTCTTGTGATGGCATATGCGCTTATTTTTGATTGGCCAGCAAAACTTCACGATCAAGGCTTCCCATTAATTCAAAACATGGGCAACCAGTTGTTATCCACTTCCCATGTATTTTCCACAACATATGTTGATAACAAAAAAGTTTGGTCAAAGTTCCACCTTCAATTACTGTTGCAGCGACCTTTTCATGCATGTCCCCAGACACAAGCTTGCTGGTTTTTCAGCAACTTCGTTAGCAATCATTTCCTTTGTGAAGAGTGGGTATCGTAGCTGTCTATGTTCTAGTTAATTATCATCTAATAGATTGTAATTTCCAAAATGTTCTTAACTATATTTGGTTCCTTATCTGAATGTAATTTCAGAGGGATTTTTCAACTATTTGTTTTTATGTTTTCTAGGGTGACCGTGTCAAATTGGTGAGGGCTGGAAAGCATCAGGTTTGCTCACACACTTTTCTGAAATTTTTTTATGAATATACAGATTCATTTGAGCATTATTTTCTTAGAACCTGGTACTTCAATTCAAGTCCCTTAAGGATAATGTTGTGCAAAATGATATTCCGATCCTTGCTTAACCTTAAACTGTAAGTTAGAAATACTGGATGTAAGTTTTGCTTTTTGATTCTTGGGCTGCTCATATTATGTTTATTGAGCAATACGATGCCTTGATTGTAATCCCTTGTATAGTTACTCAAGGGATCTTGATTGTAATCCTATTATGATGTTTCTTTCTCATAAAATATGCTCTGTTCATGCTTCTATATATGTTGCATAAGTTTTGAACATGTGATGATGTGGTCACTCATGAAATTGTTTCATGCAATTGCCAGCTTCCTAAATATTTTCTAGTTATAGTTATTGAACATCTTGTTTTAATATTTTAGGTATTTGCATCGCGAATGTATAGCAAGGGAGATTAGTCATGTGTATGGATTTTTAGATCCATACAAAGTTTGTGGTAGTTTTGGCTACAAACCAGGGACCATCCAATCATATATCCAGAAGAAGCTAATTGAGCAAGACAAAACATGCTTTCTAGCGCCATATTTGATCGGGTAAAGTATCAATTGTCTAAATGTAAAGTGTATCAATTCTTTGTCTGATTATGATTTAATTATTGTTGTCTAATTCTGCAGCAAACATTGGCAATTGTTTGTCATTTGTCCTACTTCTAATACAGTTGTTTGGATGTGTTCGCTTCACAATCCTCCACCCGAGGAATTGGTTGAAATAGTTAACAAGTATGTTGTCTTTTTTTAGTGGTCATAATTTTGTGATTTAAAATACTTTACACTTATAGCTTACTGTTTATAATATTACCAGTGCTATGAATGTATGCTACCGGGCGAAAGGGCTTAGGAAACCAAAGCCTCAATGGGTGACACCAAAAGTAAGTATTTGCTTTGACAATTCCTATTTAAAATGGCTAAGAAAATTGCATGTTGGGAATTGTGTGCTAGGAATTGATTTAATATAATAGTATTTAATCCAATCATAGTAGTTTGACACACTTCAACTCCATCAGTAAAGATGCTAATTGAAGCTGCAGTAACCAACTTATAGATAATAGAGGATATGCTAGTATCTGATTCTGTGTTGCAGTGTGTTCTAATAACACGTGCCCCATTTAGTTCAGTTGATTAGTTAGCATGCTGTTAGTGCTGCTGACTAGGCAGTTAGAAAGGACCTGGTCAATAATTCATTACTGAGTTGGATATTCAAACTATTCATGATAAATTCATTACTGACGTGATGATGTGTATAAGTTTTCTTTATATTCATTTTTGTTCATCAGTGGAGCATTCCTATGTAGCTGGAGCTGTAATTTTGTTGGTTTGTTATTTATAGGTGGCAAAACAAAATGATACCCATTCTTGTGGCTATTATGTGATGATAAATATGATGACTATAGTCTCCGCAACTATCACTAACAATTGGAAAAAGGTAATTGAATTTTTCAACTTTTAAGATTATTACTAGATAATTATTATTGAGTAGATATTAGATTAACTCATCGTTCTTATTTATCTTTTATTGTTTTAGGTATTCAATTCAACTGATCCGTTCACATCTGAAGAATTGAAGGACATTAGACAAGTTTGAGCTGAATTCTTTCTAAGGTTGTATGAGGAGCGTAAGCTGATTGGAAAGGAAGAAAGAATAAAGAAGAAAAATCAACTTAAGTGAAAGTGTAGTTGATCATTATCGTATTTTGGAATATTATTAGAATGTCAAGGAAGTGTAGTATTAGCGTATATTTTGGTATGAAATCTAACAGTTAACTCTATATATTTAAGTAAAGTAGTTTAATTACCGTGTGTGTATGTGTCCCTCTTGCCTAGCTGAAATTGTAGTACTTTAATTACTTTAAAGTATGTGCAGGAAATGAATGTATAAGAAGGGTGAAGCAAAAAAAAAAACAATCAAAATTCAAAAAAAAAAAACATTAGTTTTAAAGTCGGATATTCTTCTTATGCTGCCTAATATCCGACTTAAAATCATGCTTTTAAAGTCGGATATTCTTCTAAATCCGACTTTAAACGTGTTCCAGAAAGACCATAAACGCGATATAATTAAAGATTTAAAGTCGGATTATTGAATTTATCCGACTTTAAAACCGTATTTTAAAGTCGGACGCCCATCCGACTTTAAAATTTCAGACTTTTTAAGTCGCCTTAATAGAAGTCGGATGCATATCCGACTTTGAATGTCCCAAATATCCGACTTTAAATCCTGTTTTTTTACTAGTGACCAGGAGATACGTAGGAGCAGAGGGCGGCCGACCTCTGTCAATTGCATTAATAAAAAACCCCCTTTTTTTTCTTTTAATCCTTTTCTCTCCTATTTCTCAAAAATGCAAAAAATAATTAACTGTTTATCGAGTCTTTTATTTATTATTATTATAAGGGTAAAAACATTATTTTTAAAATTAATAATTTTACACATTTAGTTAAAAGGTAACCTTCCTTAGGAGGGATGTCGTAGGGGTGCTAATACATTCCCTACGCATAAACGACTCCCGAGCCTAAACCTGGTTCGCAAAACCTCCTTATCCACTCAATAGGGATTTTCTAATGTTTGCCCTTGAACTAAACTTTAGTGGCGGCTTCATTTCAAGAACTTCGAAGAAACCCTCCTCACCCGGATTTTTCGGTCGCTACAGCTGGACGGTGGTGTATGGCTGTGCTTGAGTTTGGCCGTGGAGTGGTGCACTGGTGGTGGGGGTGATGGTTCGGTTGGTGGTTGTGATGCTCTGTGGTGGTGGATGGCCTTGAGGGAGGGGGAGTGTGGTGGTGCTCCCCTCCCCCTTTTCTTCTTTCTTTCTCTCCTCTGTGTGTCTGTTGTATTGTTAGATAATTAATTTTCTTTCTTGGTTCTTGTCCAGTGCCCCTACGGTTCACACCCCCCCTCTGTTTGTTTCTGTTTCGTTTTTGGTGATTGCTGTTTGCACCTCATATTTACCTCAGGCACCCCCCATACGACCCACTCCTTTTTTAAAGGTGCACCCCTTTTTTTTCCTTTTTTTGTAAATTTCTTTTCTACAAATAAACATTTTCTTTCACAAACCTATTTTCATTTTTTTTCTCAAATGACAAACAAACGTTTTCCCCAAACATAAAAGTAGTTGATAATTAATGGTCACTCTGAGTTTAGCTTGTTTAATCGTCAATATCAACTATATTTTTCAAACGAGCTATGAGTGATGACCACTCTGAGTTTTACTTGTTTGGTTGTCACGAGTGCCTACCCCAATTTCAAAATACCTAAAAAAACACCAACACACAAATTTTTTCTACCTTAGAACTACGTGTGATTTGATTCTCTACCAAGAGATACGTAGGAGCAGGGTCACGCCCCTGTCAAGCACAAAAATAAACAATTTCCATTTCATTCATTTTTTTACAGAAACCTATAAAAATAAATAGATGAATATTTCATTTTCAAAATATAAATAGGGGATTAAGTCGACTGTACAGTCGAGTTAGTCTGCTTTTTAGGCCACTAATGAACCGTTACGGATCAGGTCCTAAAATCCCTATTTAAAATAAATAATTTCTAAATTAAAAAAAATACAAACACATCTCTTTCACTTCAAAACTCAAAAATCTTATTTTCAAAGTAAGGGATTAAGTCGGTCGTATGGCCGGGTTAGTCATCGTTTTAGGATAAGTGAACTGTGGTCCTTCAGAGCCCCAACGCTCCTTCAACCCTCAGCGGCCCATCAGAGCCCCATCGCTCCTTCAGACCCAAGTGGTCCTTCAACACAGATCACACAGTCCTAAAACCCCTATATTAAAAAACACCAACTTTTTCTACCAAGAACTACGTGTGATTTGATTCTCTACCAGGAGATACGTAGGAGCAGAGGGCGGCCGACCTCTGTCAATTGCATTAATAAAAAAACCTTTTTTTTAATTCACTTCTCTCTTTTCAAAAAGTACAAAAATAACTAACTACTTATCGAGTCTTTTTTTTTTAAAATTATTATAAGGGTAAAAACATTATTTTTGAATTAATAAATGTTTACACATTTAGTTAAAAGGTAACCTTCCTTAGGAAGGATGTCGTAGGGTGCTAATACCTTCCCTACGCATAAACGACTCCCGAGCCTAAAGCTGGTCCACAAAACCTCCTTATCCACTCAATATGGATTTTCCAATGTTTGCCCTTAAACTAAACTTTGGTGGCGGCTTCATTTCAAGAACTTCGAAGAATCCCTCCTCCGGATTTTTCGGTCGCTACACCCCCCTCTTCATCAATACCAGGTCCAGCAACTTCTGCTAAAGCCCCCAGAGCATGTGCATGAAAGTCAATATAGGATCATTAATCAATAATTCTGATTCCATGACAGTTACAATAAACTTCGGTTTCACTGTCTTAGTAAGTTGGAATAATAGGAGTTAATTACAATTTGCAACAGAGAAACACATAAAAAATTAAACAACACAGGACAAAGATAAAGAAAAAGGATATGTTCTATCAACTGTTAAAGCTTTATCATATTCATAATGTTCCTTTTCCTAGGTTTCTTCTACTTGTGTATGATCATCAAAATGACTTTCATTCTCCAAAATAGAAGGTAGTGAGTAGTTAGAGCAATTAGAACTAAGGCCCAAAAAACCCATTTTAACAATGAATTTCAGTTCAGAAAGGAACTTCCAATCTATAAACTGAAGAACAAAAGCCAAAAATTATTAAATTACAATGGAAATCACTATTGTTGCAAGAAGAACAAAAGCGAAATCACCATTGTCGCAATGAAAATCTACTCTTTATTTGTTCCTTCCTCAAAATTGGATTGTCATTCCCCATTTGTATTATTTACACTACCCCCTCAAAGGCAAAAGGAAGTTAATATAGAACTTTGAAACAAATATAAAACCTTTGAAACAAAACTATTATTTGGCAATAACTATAAGTCTTACCTTTGAAACAAAGCATTAGAATTTTCAAAACAACATGCAAAACAATAAAACATATATAAGCATACCTTAGCTTCACTAATAGGTAGCAAATAGATTTTCTTCAACCTCAGCAACATCCATATTCGCATCCACTATCCAGCAGTGACTCCGTGTAAAGTCAAGCACTAATTGATCTCAACTATAATAGGTACAGCCTACAGGGTCAAAAAGTTAAGGTAGAAAGTTAGCACAAGGGGGGAAAATTATCAGCTACAACTCTTCATTTAATTTTATTCCCCTGTACAAAGTACAAACACAATATAACTTCTTCATGCAAACAAAACAGTCCTATAACTTCTTCCATTCAAATTGTTAAAAGACTGATGTCAACTCACGCATACAAAACAATCCTATACATGCCCAGTTCACTGTGCACTGACAAAAACCATTGAAATGGCTGACTATGCAAAAGAAGAACACCAAAAAATAATATTCAACAGAAAAAGAAAATGTACCTAGCATCAAAACATTGGAAACTGTATTATTGTTTTACATGAACGATTGCACAGAAACAACTATAGTACCAGCCACAGAAACAACTATAGGATGCTCCTCACATTATTTGTACCATGACCATAACACTAAAATTTTACCGTGTAAATACATCATTAAACTGATAAAACAAACAACACACATAACTCAGCCATATTCTATTTTATATGTAATTTAGTATTTCAGAACCCCCTCACTTATACTTAGATTCACCTAGGCAAGTACTGACCTGAAAGCATTCAGCACCAAGATAGCTTTGCAGCATCCTAATCACAGATGCGCCCTTTTTATAGCTTATTGCTTCAAAGATTTCATCAATCTCACGAGCATAATTTATCTCCACCTGCAAACATAATTTACAAAGATTAAAATACACAGTTTAATGATATGGTAGTTAAGCAAAAGGAGTCATTTACAAAGATTAAAATACGCAGTTTAAACAACACAGGAAAAACGAATTAAAATTTAGTATTGCAAACATAATTTACAAAGACTAGTACACAATCCAGGAATGAAATTGTTAAGCAATGAATTATAATTACAGACCTCTGCTTCATATTTAAACTCAATTCTAGTACATAAGAACTGATGATGATATAAGTGACATTAGAAACAAACACAAAAAGGTAAGTTAAATAAAATTACCTTAATAACTACAACATGGTCTAGATGTTCACCAGGGGCGAAGAGGATGCCATTGCTGTTAACCATATCATCAACAACATTACTCTTGAAGTCATCTCCACCAATCAAAGAGTTTCTCTGGATGGCAAGCTCAATCAGCCCTGAATAGAAAAAAACCAGAAGTTAACAAGTATGCAAAAAACATAAATCAAAGTGAGAGAGAAGGTAGAGAAGGGAATGCTGGCAATGCACAAGCAAGGGATGTATTATCCATTCTCTCAATGTTGTGAAAGTGAAACTTTTTCAAAAGAGCCCTACAAAAAAGTATAAGAGCCCATTTAAAACAAAAACTGAAAAGAGTTGTATAGAAAAAGTTCATAAGAAACATACGTTAGAGCAAAATTCAGTGAACATGGGAGTATGTAATTGGAGACACTCAAAATCTAACAAATTGGAGTCACCAAAATTTGGTGATAGAAGTATGTAATGGGAGTCACCAATGAAAAGCAAAACATCAATGAAGATAAGGCAAACCATCCAAGCAAATAATGATTATGCAACTAAATATATTTTTATTTCAATTTTAGCAAGCTTCTTCTCTTGATACACTACTTCCAGATGCCTTAAAGGTAAGTTGTTTTATGTCTTAACAAGAGGGGAGTTATAAAGATCCATGAGAGTAGTTATGATACACTTGTACTGAGAGTGATGCAAGTTCAGACTTATTTGAGATTGAAAGTCTCACTGGAAAATCCAACCATTTCATTTCTAGAGCATCATCTAATGTTTCTTCTGGATGTGCCAGCCCTACTCATTATGCACCAAGTGAGGAAAGCATTGAATGGAGTGCGGTCACTGTTAGTGCAATAGATTATAAACAATGGGGAGGTTATGCCTCAGATAATTGTGCAGCATGTGTACCATGTGATGAAGATTGCAGGACATGAAATGTGGTTGGAATATGATTTAAAGAATGAGAAAATTGAGCTGCAGGATCAAAAAAATTGAATTCATATTAGCACCGGTTCATTAGTATAACTGGAGTGAGTGCTAATCGGACCTTACAATTGAAGAAACACTGCTAAAGGAATTTACATACCTGATAAACAACACCAAAAGAACTTGTACCAACCACACCTTCTGCCATGTATCAGATTGTCTGAGCCAAGCAAAAACAAAGTAAGATTTAAGAATAGAGAGTAGAATAGCAATTATCTAAGAATAGAGAGTAGAATAGCAATTATCATCAGAACCTAAGAACAATCATATCAGTAAAAAAATAGAAAATACAAAGTCACAATCACAAACTTGAAATCATATCAACTAATGTTATGTTGAGAATAATTTAAAGGCAACTAATCATTTTATCCTGTACTTCTATTACCTTGTACGCCAAGGTGAAGCCATGCTCCATCTTTTTCCTTCTACCATCGCATGACTACCCTGCAAGGTGAAGCCTTGCTCCATCTTTTTCTCAATATGCTTGATCTTCATTAAGGTTTTCTTTTTGTAAAACATTAACCATTAGATAAATATACTAAACTAAATGGCCAAACTTCCATATTAGTACTTCCTATTAAAAAAATAAATGCATCAACTCCAAGTAAAACCAATTTCGCAAATATACTGATGTATTAATTTGCTCTTCGTTTCTGTTTTTTAAGCATTCAAACAATCACTACAAAACACTATTCCTCATTCTCAGAACAACAACTACTGATTCCAGAATCCACAACAACAAAAAATCAAACCTAAATCAAACCCTAGCAACTACTAATTCCAACCAAAAATGGAGGTTAGGGTTTCAACTCAAAAATGGAGGGGGTTAAAGTTGAATACTGCAAATTTGGGGGTTAGGGTTTCAAATCTACCAAAGATGGAGGCATTTTTGTAAAACAGAAATAGAGAAGAAGAAAAAACACTTACCTTTTAAGAAGAAAAAGAAGAAGGAAAAAAAACACATACCTTTTAAGAAGAAGAAGAAGAAGATGAAGAGAGGGAGAGCGACTGAGAAAGGAGAGTAAATTGAGAGAGGAGAGTCATGGGTCACTGGTGATGGTGGTGCATCGAGCAAGGCAGGTGAGGCCGAGGCGAGCGTGGAGGGATGGCGGAGGTGAGTGCGGTGGTGGTTGAGAGAGAGGTGTCATTGATTGACTGTGGCGAGAGTGGAGATTTTCGGTTTGGTTATGGGTTTTGGGTTGGGTCGCGAAGGGAGTGGAAGTGAGGAGGAGAAAGAAGGGTGGTAGCCGGGTGTGAGGGCGGAGACGCGATGGCTTAAGTGGTGGTAGTGGGTGGTGGCGGCAGAGAGTGGAGAGGGTTTAGGGTTAGAGGAGAAGTGAGAAGTGAGAAATGAAAGTGGGTCGATGTGAATTGAGAGGGTTCGAGGGAAGGGAGAGTGTTTTAATTGGGTTTTTAAGTTTGCGACGAACTTTTAGCATTTTCCGACGGAAATAGCCATCGGAAATTTGCGACGAACAACGATGTCGTCGGAAACGTAAGAGGGAATTTTAGCACCTCTTTTGCTGAACATTTGCGACGGCTTTTTCGTCGGAAATCCGTCGGAAATTGCGTCGGACAAGAGTTCGTCGGAAAGTTTCGTAGGAAACAGAGCTTATTCTTGTAGTGAGAAGAATCCTTTTGGAAGCAAAAGATCAAAAGTCTTGTGGCTGAGGGAGGGTGACTCTAACTCTCGTTTTTTCCATTTCGTAGCTTCAGCCAGGAAGCGTCACAATGAGATTAAATTGTTGCATAGGGAAGATGGTAGCTAGGCCACTACACAACAATACATAGCATCCACGTCAAAGGGTTATTTTGATACACTTTTTCAATATAAGGAAACCAATGTCCAGACTATTGTGGATGTGATCCCAACACTGATTAATAGTGATGATAATGAGAGTTTGTTGTAGCCTTTCAAGCTGGAGGAATTTCATCATGCTTTGACTGAAATTCATAAGAATAAGGCTCCCGGTCCTGATGGATTGAACCCCGGTTTCTACAAAATATTTTGGCATCTTTGTGGGGAGGAGGTATTTCATGCAAGTCAGAGTTGGCTGGATCAAGGGTATTTTCCTTCCCATTTAAATGATACTAATGTTGTTTTGATTCCTAAAAAGTAAAATATACCTTCCATGAAGGTATTTCATGCAAGTCAGAGTTGGCTGGATCAAGGGTATTTTCCTTCCCATTTAAATGATACTAATGTTGTATTGATTCCTGAAAAGCAAAATACATATTCAATGAAGGACCTTTGTCCTATATCTCTTTGCAATGTTGTTTACAAAATTTTGTTTAAAGTGCTTGCCAATCATTTGAAACTGTTGTTTTCAAAATGTATATCTCCTGAACAATCTGCTTTTGTTGAAGATCAGTCCATTCTTGATAATGCTATGGTTGCTATTGAAACTATCCACCTTATGAATTGTAAATTTAGGGCTAAAGAAGGCGAGGTTGCTTTCAAAATTGATATTAGTAAAGCATATGATAGAGTGAGTTGGCAATACTTAAAAGTTGTTCTGAGGAATATGGGTTTCCATGAGAAGTGGGTGAATTGGATGAAGTTGTGCTTAGAAATAGTTGACTATCAACTCCTTGTGAATGATGATAGTGTTGGTTTAGTGAAGCCCGGGAGGGGTCTTAGACAAGGAGATTCTTTATCCCCATATTTGTTTATCATTTTTGCTGAGGGTCTCTCTAGACTTATAAAGAAAAGAAGCACTAGTGCAAAAAAGGGATTTAAAGTCAGGCAAAAAGGGGATTTAAAGTCAGGCGCCCGCTTGACTTTTATTAAGTCGACTTTGTATGTCAGGAGTTTTAAAGTCAAGCGATAGCCTGACTTCGTAAGTCTGATTTAAAGCCAAGCATTTATTTCGCCTGACTTCGTAAGTCAGTTTTAAAGTCAAGAATTTATTTCGCCTGACTTCGTAAGTCAGTTTTAAAGTCAAGCATTTATTATTGCCTGACTTCGTAAGTATGATTTAAAGTCAAGCATTCTTGCGCCTGACCTTAAAAGTTTTTTTTTTCAAATTTTGGTTTAATCTATACACCTGGTTATACTAAATTCATCACATGCTACTATAATTCATCACATTCTATACACCCTGGTTATACCAAGCATTAAGCATTATTGGTCATTCATCACATTCTACTATAATGAAAGCTAAAATTCATCCCATTGTACAAAATACATTCAAACAGAACAAAATACATAACAACACAGTCAATAAGAT
The DNA here is from genome assembly GCA_039519185.1 of Astragalus membranaceus. Taxonomy (NCBI): domain Eukaryota; kingdom Viridiplantae; phylum Streptophyta; class Magnoliopsida; order Fabales; family Fabaceae; genus Astragalus; species Astragalus membranaceus. The sequence goes on from CM076851.1 coordinate 98,181,132, forward strand.
TATGGAATCAGTTTAAGTACAAAATACATCACTTAAGTACAAAATGTCTAATTCCAAAGACACATATAGTTCCTCTATATCGAGAAGGAGCATTATTCAAATTGAAGCTACTTCTATAGAAAAAACAAGGGAACCTTCCACAATTAGCAAGCATCCTGTTTGTGTTCCGAAGCATCCTCAGCTCATACTCTCCAGCCAATGTTATGTATCTCACCCATGGAAGAGCCTGATACTCACTTTTCTCAATGATCTTCAAATCTCTTACCTACAACCGAAAAACATTCACGTCTTGATGAGCATCTTGATTAAATCAATCAATGACTCATTTAACTAAACAACGATGTCACAATAAGTGGTCAACAATGATTTCAACATTATATGATGTGGATGCTGATGTTTCATTTGATGACATAGTCTTATACAACTCATATTTTTACTACTACACAACCATTAATCGTGTATATTAGTTTCCAATCCAATTATGATGTCAAGTTCTTCCACCTAGTTCACTAGAATCATTATTTTAGCCCGATGGAAATATTGCAAATGACAGGGGAGACACCAACAGACAAATAAAGATATGATCAACAAAGACTTTGAAAATATTTGTGTGGGAACTGTGAACATTTGTATGTCAATGCTACTCAAACAGAAACTTATTTCATATCTAAAGAATGAGAAGAACCTGTGTGCTGAGCCTATATGTCATCAAATCAAATGATCCGTCAGGTGGGATAAAGGAAATCGTCCGATCATTCTCAAATCGGGCCAATCGCACACACCTTCATCAAGCATCAACACATAATTTGAGAACTAGAATGGAGAATAACATGCTTGAGCATGTAGAATCAGTAAGAAAGAAAGTAACATACAGCAATTACTATTTTCATTAGCATTTCTCAACCTTAGATAGACATATCATTACAATTGTTTTCAGAAATATTGGATATATACACACAACAGCAATTACTATTTTCATTAGAATTTCGCAACCTTAGATAGACATATTGTTACAATTGTTATCAGAATAGGACCATGTCAATTTCACATATTCTTATCCAGTCAAGGACCAAACAAAGTGTAGTGTGATTGAAGCATTGTGGGCAACATAGACTGAAACTGAACAACTAAAAGTCCCTTTATTGGGATTTTTTTGAATAATCTGATATTTCTAAAATGTGACAAGTTATTTGGCAATGCAACAAACACAATTGTTTTAAGAGGGGCATACCTTGGATGGGAGAAAGAACAGGTCCGTCGGTAGAAGTGTCGAGTTGAAAAACAGTGCCGAAGGGACAACCAATCAACGGCTGCAGGGAGCAATTCTTATTCCCAATCTTTAACTTCCTGCAAATTAAAACTAGTTAGGTCAATTCATTCTTGATATATGTCTACGCAAAATCAATTGCAGAAGCAAAAAAAAAGTCGAACCTCTATTAGTGCAACAAATGAAGCAGCCATCATAGCAAAAGCTTCTCCAGCATCAAATGTAGGAGCTCCCCATTGGAAAGGATATGGAATTCTAATCCTGATTAATATATTTTGTCAGCAGCAATACTTGTGAGTTAAGTTAACCAAATTGAATCCATTTTTTCTTCTCATCTAAGATGTTCAAAATAACAAGATTCATCAACCACAAGAATAAAAACAGTTCTATTATTAGAAAAACACAAGACCCTTTACCAAGGAGCACCACTTATGATTCCAGCTCGGTCAGTTCTGCAAGTATTCTGCGTGTCTTGTGCAGCATGTTTATAAGCTCCACCCACAGTGAGAATATAGGCATAAAGCCACACAATTGCAACTGAGAATATAACTGCAAAGCGATCGAAGATATGCCTTCCTCCATTCATCATATGCGGAATGTACTGCACAAAAAGCAGAAACTACTTTAGAATATAACACTCAAATGAATGAAAGAAAAGGACTATAGAATTATGATAATTATAAATCACCTGCGGAAAAAAAAGTAGAAGTACGATTTCTGGCAGCCCAATCTCTCCACACATTTTGCAAGCTAGAATTGAGAAGTCACAATCAAAATAGTGTGAATCATACGAATTATAATTCATAAGATAGCAAAGAAATAAGGACTGGATCTTGTTGTAAATATACATACCAGAGGAAAACCAAACTGATAAAGGCCAAAACCTGACAGAGCAACCAAGGGAACAGCAGAGAGAGGGTTTATGAACCTAAACAAAAATATAGCTAACTATTCAGCAAGATGATTTTAAATTTAATAGGAAGAAAATAAGCAATAAGTAACTTTCAAATCACATTAGGGACGCGTGAAATTGTTCGAAAAGGAAACGACGGAATGAATTTGTTGACTAGTTATTCCTAAGAATCAAGACAAAATCACCCAAGAACAGAACAAAAGGGAGCACGTGATCGAATGCATACAGTTCTTGATGCATATAGTTGTGCTTCATCTTTGGGCATGCTGCAATAAAAGATCAACTTGAAATTATTGCTGTTATAATAACAAGCAAACACATGCAAAAGTGAATCAGACCAGCTTTCAAAAAGCACCTGTAAAATATATTAAACAACGTTTCCATAGTAAATTTTGCAAAATGACCTTGCTGCATCACACAAAGAGCTGTTAAGCTAGCCCAAATTAAATGAAGAAAATAAGGGAAATGAAATTATAAAGCACAATAAAGAACATCTCACATGTAGGGTGGGAGGTTCTTTAGCATAATAACATTGCAGCACAGTGAACTCTGGATCACCCTTAGCTGGTTCTTCAGACTCAGACGACCACGAAGAGAGGTAAAAGTTTTGTGAAGATTTTCTGACGAATTCAAATTTAACCCGAGTCTTGTAAGATCAACTCCAAGAGCAAGAGTGACCAAACCAGGATCAGTCATCCTGATCACACTCAACAACCCAAGAAACCCAAACGGATCTGGACTAGATTGTGCCGTTTGCATAGACTGATTTACGGCGGACATTTGCTGAAGGCGAAACTGGGACTGGCTCTGGTGTTGTTGATATTGCTGGATGAGCTGGTTATATGAACCCGTACCAGAAACCTGTGTTTGGAGAATTTAGAGGCCTTAATCCAATGCCAGGAGGTCCGCTTGTCTAAACCGAAAACCAGAATTAGAAATATGTCAAAATTGATTTGATAGAATTTGGAATTTCAGTTCAAATGGCACCTCATATCACCATAAAGGAAATGATTTGACGAGATGAATTCCCGTACAAAAAGCGAGTGCCTATGTCACAAATGCAAATGCAAATGCAAGTGCAAATTAACTGATCACAAATTAACTGGACTTCTAGATGCCGACTCTATATAGAAACAAGAGAGATCATCAGAAGATAATCAAGACTCCAACAATATTGCTCATTGAGATCAAAGTTCAGTGGGTTATCTAACCTGAGATGCAACCTTCATTATAAATATAGGTGAGCCTGGAACTTCACCTTGGACTTGCTTGAACAATGCCTTTACTTCATCAGCATTATGAACCTAAAATATCCACATGCCAGTCAGTTTCAAAAGCTTACCAAAAAAATCATCAAAAACATGATTGGCACAAAGTTTCTCAGTGGTTACTTATGCATTTTTCATATGGAAAATGTTTACTTACACCTGGATGACAAAATTAATTTAGAGGATTATCAATGTGGATACTATAAGATTTTACGAATGCTACAATATTGACTACACCAAAAGCAAACCTTTCTTATGCCTTTACCACCACCACCCCAAGATGCCTTGATCATTGCAGGGTAACCAATAACTTGGCAACTTGCAATTGCTTCTTCTGTAGTATAAACACATGCTTCACGATAAATTTCATCAGGAATAGTAATCAAGGAACTTTCTGGAGGAATTTCCACCTGTGAAAAAGTTTCAAAATCATAAGTTGAGCGAGCCTTATAATAGAAATACACTACAATAGGGGTAATGAAGTTCTGTAACAGGATGCTCAACCTTTATTGCAAAACAATCGCACTAAATCACATGAGTAATCCCATGGGCAATTGTTTTGCAATATAGGTTTAGAACTTACAAAGCCAAAGCAACACTTTTCTGGTAAAAATACCATAAGAACAATGCCATAAAAACATCAAGGTAAATATACGATTTCAAACATATATAACTAAAACAGATTCAAACAGATTCACACTAACTAAAACAGATTTACAATCTCATATAACTAAAACTAACACTTACAGTAACAGATTCAAACAGATTCACAAATATTAAATAAAATGAAGAAGAATCAAACACTTACTGTAACAGTGAAAATAAAAGTGATGACACAGAATCCAAGCTGAAACTCACCAACGAAGAGACGAAGAAGCTGAAACTCACCAATGAAGAGATGTTGCAGCGAATGAAACTCTGATTTGGTGCGATTTGATGCAACAAACCCTAAGTTCTAACCAGCGAATGCGATGTCACTGCGATTTGGTGCGATTAGGGTTTTTTGCAAAAGGTTGGATTCCATGAGCGAAGGAGCGAAGGTTGGATTCCATGAGCGAAGGAGCAAAGGAGGGATTCCATGAGCGAGCGCCTTTCACGGGTTTCTCCAAATACAAACCGAACCACCGTGAGAACTGTCATCCCACCACCAGCGTCGTAGAACCGCCGTGAGTGCCGCAACGCTCCCACCGAAATCCGAACTTGCTAGCACCTTGGAAACCCAAGATCCAGGATCTGGATACAAATCAATTCGCATAAAACCAAGAGAGGTAGATCTAGGTGAAGAAGAGAAAGAGAAAGCGGGGAGGAGAAGAAAAAAGAGCCAAAGAACCAGCGAGGACGATGGAGAAACGATTGAGGGGAGGAGAGTGAGATCATGGATAAGAGGGGGGAGATTCGACGGTGGTAGAGGAGAAATCCTTTAGGGTTTCAGACTGAGAATGCTAGGGTACGTGAGAGTGAGAATCGAGAGGCGTGTCTTGAGAGTGAGGCCAATTAAGAGTGAAATTCTTTTTTATTATTTTAGTACTTTAGAAGTCAGGCATGTATTCGCTTGACTTCTCTAGAATTTCATTTTTTTTATTTTGGTATTGTAGAAGTCAAGCGAATACATGCCTGACTTCTAACGTATTAAAATAGAAACAAATAATTTCACCCTTAATTACAAGTTTGCCACTACGTCACTTATGTAGTCAGGCAAATACACGCCTGACTTTATTCGCCTGACTTCTAAAGTCTACTTTTTTCCCTATTTGTTCACTTTAGAAGTCAGGTGTGTATCCGCTTGACTTTAAAACTCGCGAGTTTTTCCTTTTAATTACAAGTTTGCCACCGCGTCACTTATGTAGTCAGGCATCTGAGCGCCTGACTTTAAATGTCTAATTCTAGTCCCATTTTTGCACTAGTGAAGGAAGGGGAGATTTGCATAGTATCAAAGTGTGTAGGGGCACCCTGATCCTTGCACACCTTTTAATTGCTGACTTCTATTAATTGTTTTTTGGGCCAATGAGAAGGAGAATAGGGTGATGAGAGATATTCTTGCAACCTATGAGATGGCGTCTGCCAAGCTATTAATCTTCAGAAGTCTGAAATTTTCTTCAGCAAGAATACTTCCATTGAAAAATGTGACGTTGTCTCTATCTTACTTGGAGTTACTGAATGCTTAGGGACATGCAAGTATCTGGGACTTCCTTCCATGGTGGGTAGAAAGAAAAAAGAAATTTTCAACTATCTCCGAGACAGAATCTGGAACAAAATTCAGCGTTGGTCGGGTAAGTATCTCTCTAAGGCTGGTAGGGAGGTCTTAGTCAAGTACGAGGCACAGTCTATCCCAACCTATTGTATGAGCACATTTCTCATCCCTATCTCTCGTGGGGAGGACATGGAGTGTATGATCAACTCCTTTTGGTTGGGTACAAATAGAAATCAAGGTCGAGGCATCAACTGGTTAAGTTGGGATAAATTATCAATGCGCAAAGAGTATGGAGGTATGGGTTTTCACGACTTTCATATCTTCAACTTGGCAATGCTAGGGAAGCAAGACTGGAAGATTCTTACCAATCCAAATGCTATAATTTCACGTGTCTTCCAAGCTAAATATTTCCCAAGAGGAGATTTTATGGGGTCTTCCATAGGCCACAACCCAAGTTTTGTTTTTCGTAGCATCGGCGCTTCACGAGTAATTATCAAGATAGGATTGAGATGGAGAATAGGAGATGGCTCAAATATTAGAATTTCTGATGGTTGAATGAGAGAAGTATGTTCATGGGGTTGACCATTGTATTGGGCAGCGTAAGTAGCAAATGATTGCGGGAAGACTAACTGATCAGTGCATTTTGATGCACTCTTTATAGCTTTGCACTTGGTATTTTTAATTTTGTTTTGTGCCTAATATTTAAGTCTTAGCATGTTTCTAGACTTTGGGTCTCATTTGAGTAGTATAGGAAATTCTTGATTAATTCTTGTTTTTATTGCATATTAACCTCTGTCTGCTCTGCAGGCCATAACTTTGGTTGTGGTTATCCGATTGAGGCATGCGAGCATGGGATGTAAAGCTAAGGAACAGAGTTACAATTTTTTTGTTGAGCTAGAAACCAATTCGGAAGTCTTGAAGGGCAAAACTGCGAAATAACGAAGCAGTAAAGTGTAAAACGGATTTTGGGGCCAAAAGAAATATATGCAATTTTTTTTGGATTTTTTGGAGATTATAGGAATTTAAAAAAATTAATTTAAAATAGTAAACGAAGGAATTTAGAATATTTAGACCGTAGATTCCTTTTAGGAAGTCCTATTCCATGATTTTTCTGGATTTTCTGACAAATTTTAGGAGCAATTCGAGAAGGTTGCCTGAAAACCGTTTTTTTCACCACAACACTTAACAGCGACCGAGCCTGTAACCTGTTACAAAACCTAAAAACACAAGGAAAACACAACTGAAAATGTTAGTCCTGTTAGTGGGTTCTTCAAGTTGGCAATCCATAATTAGAGATCCCCATAAACGGCGCCAATTTGATCAGCGGTCGAACGCGGGTCAAAATAATTATAAAGGATAAAATATAGTAACAAGGTAAGTAACCTTGGTCATCTCACAAGGACCTCTAACTACTGAAATTAACAAGAACAAGAACGAAATTAAAAGTATGAAAACGGTTTTTTTTTTGAAGAACAATTTCTATTAAAGAGTTTATCAATTTAAAGAGACAATCAATCCATTGATTTCAGGTGCGTTTCTTGGATTTATCATCGGTTCTAAAGATTCGTGCAAGATTCGTTTAAGGTTTTAGTTCTTGATTGATAATAAACTAATCAAGCAAGCGTCAATGAGTTTATATGAATTCACACTGTTTTAAAGCAAGCGTCAAAACAATGTGTTCAATCAATCGTGGTGGTGAACAAGCGCCACTAAAACACAATCAATATCATAACTGAATTCAATCAATCCTCTATCAATTCCTCCTTGAATTAAATAAAACAAGCGATTAAATAACCCGCATAGCTAAGAGTTGCGAAGATAGATTCACATAAAAACAAGCGTCATATATAAACGATTCACGTATTGCAAATAAACCGAATCTGGGTAATTAAGCATTACACAAAAACGAAATTTGCAAACAACGAATTCAGATGTGGAATTGATAGAGAGGAAGGAACTAAAAACTGTAAATGAACTAAATGAAATAACATTAAACATCGAACCTCAAAATCCTTAAAATTACGCCCTTTACCAATGGACTGCTAGAGCTTTAAGCTTCTATGGAGGCTCAGGCACAGAACGTAAATTCAAAGTAGGAATGCGTAAGCGACCAAAGAAGGCTCTGCAAAGTGTATTTAGTCCCAGAGAAAATGAAAAACATTAATTCCTAAACGGGTTCTATGATAAAAGCCCGTTAACAAAGTAGTATTCGGCCTAAAAACCCGTTTTACTCATATCATATAACATGCAATAAGAAGAGAAGAAGAAAGAGAAGGGTAAAATAAAACATTAAATTATTAAACAAGTTTTACAACTAACTAGATTAGGGTTGACTCTATAAGAATGTCCCCAGTGAAGTCGCCAGCTATAGCGACCCAAAAATTCGGAAAAGGGTTCCTCGAAGTTCGGAAATGAAGCCGCCACGAAAGTTTAATTTTAAGAGAAAATTAATTTTGGTAAATCCCTTTGAATTGGATAAGGGTCTTTGAAACCAGATTTAGGTTCGGGAGTCGGTTATGCATGGGGAAGGTATTAGCACCCCACAACATCCTTCTTAAGGAAGGTTACCTTCTAATTAGTTGTGTAAAAATAATGTTAATTTTGAAAATATTTATTTTACCCTTTTTATTTTAAATTAAGAAAGAAGAAGAAAAACAAAGAATTAATTATGGAGGAATTAAAGAAAAGTTTTTATTAGTGCACTTGATAGAGGTGGCCCCCCGCTGCTCCTACGTATCTCCGGGTAGAGAATCAAAGACTACGTAGTTCTTGGGTAGAAAAAGTTTGTCTGTTTGTGTTTTTTAATTATTCTTTATGGATGAATTGTTTATTGAGATTTTAGGACTCTTGAACCGTACGGCTCATTAATCCTAAAATAAAGATTAATTCGACAGCCATCTTAACCACATATTATTATGATTTTTGTTAGATTTGTATATGTGTTTGCTTTTTTTTTTGAGCTGGAGTTCTTGAGACATTTGAGCCGTACTCCTTACACGCCTAAAGAATATAATCTAACTAGTTGTACAACCAATCTAAATTCCTAATATTTTCAAAGAGATTGATTAGTTATATTCTTTTGTTATTACAAGCTTCATCTGCTAATAGGATTAAATATTGTTAGTGGTTGAGGCAAAAAATAAAAATATGATTTTGACTAAGGTCTTGAGCTTGTACGTAACTATCAAAGTATGGTAAATAAGAAAAAAACAACACATTATTTTGGCTGAAGATCAAGTCATAAAAAAAATGAGACTTTATTTTTACGCAACTAATTAGAAGGTAACATTCCTTAGGTAGGTTACAGATTCATGGTGATGGTACATGTGTGTTTGAAGGTAGTGATAAAACTAACAATTAATAAAAAGTGAAGTAAAAATAAATAAATTTAAAACTAACCTTATGTGGATAAACACGATGAATGCGGCAACAGAAAACGAAGAAGTTAAGAACGTGGAGTAGTTTGAGAGGATGAGAATGGCGGCGCCCGTGAAAACGACACCATTTGGAAACGTCCATGAGAGACTGAGATTAAAAAGCCAGCCAATAATTTCTGTTTTGTTGCTATCCCCCTTTCTAACCCCCGTATAAGACTATGATACTCTCTACATCTTTGCATACACTCTGTTTTTCAAAATTTTATTTAGTGTCTCAACTCTCTCTCTCTCTCTCTCTTTCTTTTTTCTTTTCAGTCTTTGATCGACTATTTTTCTTATTGTTTTGCTGTTAATTTTGCTCTGCTTTTATAGTGAAGGGTTAGGTATGGAGACTTGCTGGACAAGTCGACTTGATGGACAAGTCGACTTGCTGAGCAAGCATACTTGCTGGGCTAGAGGTTGATGCTACTAAACATGGGCCCAATTAAATGAATTACTAAACATGGGCCCAATTTAACCAAAAGATGTCTAAGCGAACTCGAATAACATTGACACACTCTAATAGGACCCCGAGACTTACAAATATGCAAACTAGTAATTAAAATACCGTAGTAATAAAAGGAACGCAGACAAAATTGGGGTATAACAGCTGCCCCTCTTTATTTATATTCTACTTGAAAAGGTGAAGAGTTTTCAAATTTTCTTAGTAGGGATAGAAATAAAGATAAAACAAACGCTAATTTTGTCCGATTAGAAGGAAAGTTGGGGGTTTTGAGAATTAACAGATAGTGGTTAACATTTGACGTGTTAACGAAAAAACAATAAAGAAGGATCACTGGTGATCTGAAGGACCGATTGATATGAATGACTTATTAGTCTGAAGGATCATTGCCTTTAAGTGTTGGAAAAATGATCTGATGGTCTATTTCGGAATCGACGCTTAACGCGTTGATTTGAACCAAACTAAAGGACCGATTGGTTTGAAGGATCAACGATGTGATCTGGTTCATGGACAAATGTCGACCTGACTTTTGGATCGACATAGTCTGAATTGTAACACCCCATTCTACCCGGCTATTTATTATAGAGATCAGAGTTTCAAAATTCTTTTTGAATGGAATGCTACACGTAAGCTTAATCTAACAACGGTCAAATCGGTGTAAACCTTCGTTACACATTTATAATACGCAACACCATTAAATAATTTAGGGTACACGTGACTTCACCAATAAAATCCACACATTGTAATTTAGATGTCTCGCAGCGGAAAATAACACAATCTCCAAAATACGCCGAACAACAGGCTCATCAAAAATCATTAACTCAAAGCATATAAAATTCAACGACAAATGAATAACATTAAAATCCCTAATCCAACCCCCTAGGTGTCACGTATCAGAGCAGACCGACTCGGGAGTGAAAGGAGTAAGCCTTCACTCAGGACTACCTGTGGTAAACAACAACAGAAGGGTGAGTCTCAACTACATAATAAAGACTATAATAAGAAGTATATTCCATCATAGCAGCACACTCACACAGTCACACAGTAGCATAGTCCATACAATCACCAACTAGCATGCTTATCATGAGGATGTATGCAATACAGTTATGCATGTGGTACCATTTTCCCAGACCGCAGCCTTATCATCATAATATCAACTCAGACCGCAGCCTTATCATTTCAATTTAGAACTCAGACCGCAGCCTCATTATCATAATTAACAACTCAGACCGCAGCCTTATGTATGCATGAGACTCCATGACAAAACCACAATCATAATTATTAACAACACGGTCCATGTATCCTATATCACATCTTTAATTAATCTTAGTTTTAGCCCCCATGGCCTCATCATCAACCAACTCATTATTTTCTCCTCACAATCACGTCCCTAGGACTAGGATAACACTTAGGGACCAATCTGTCACCATTAGATCCGAAACCCAAACACAGGGCATGGGCGCCCCACTTGGCACCCTGGGCGGCCACACTTGGCGCCCCACACAACACCCAAACGCACAAATATAGTAGGCCACCTTAAAAATTGAAACCGCTCTAGCCAAAATGTTCAAAATGGGATTTGGTCACGTGAATACAGAATTTGGCTAGGGAAAATATGTTCAGAACTCACAGCTCACCCTAGGCATCACAAACATAGTCAAAACAACGCTCTCTAGGACAATTTCAAAACCACAAGTGAAAATCTGGAAATTCTTTAGCCAAAGTGCTTAAAATATGATTTGGTCAGGTGAATGCAAAGTTTGGCTCGGTAAAATATGCTCAGAACATGATGTGTGCACAAGGCACCCCTTAAACAAGCCAAAATGATGCCCAATAGGACAATTTCAAAACCACAAGTGAAAATCTGGAAATTCTTTAGCCAAAGTACTTAAAATGTGATTTGGTCAGGTGAATACAAAGTTTGGCTCGGTAAAATATGCTCAGAACATGATGTGTGCACAAGGCACCCCCTAAACAAGCCAAAATGATGCCCAATAGGACAATTTCAAAACCACAAGTGCAAATCTGGAAATTCTTTAGCCAAAGTGCTTAAAATATGATTTGGTCAGGTGAATGCAAAGTTTGGCTCGGTAAAATATGCTCAGAACATGATGTGTGCACAAGGCACCCCCTAAACAAGCCAAAATGATGCCCAATAGGACAATTTCAAAACCACAAGTGCAAATCTGGAAATTCTTTAGCCAAAGTACTTAAAATGTGATTTGGTCAGGTGAATGCAAAGTTTGGCTCGGTAAAATATGTTTAGAAACTGAGTTTACCCAAAAACATGATTTATGCGCCTTGCCTAAGCATAGGCAGCAACCTGGCGCCACCCCAGGCGCCACAGGCAGCAACATAGGCGCCCTGCCCAGAACACACACACGCCCAGCAACAGAAAACAGCGCCCAGGGTGCCAAGTTCCCCCCCCCCCCCAGCAACTCGCGCCCAGGCGCCCCCAACACAACCAAAACACCAAAATTCTTAATTACTTTTCCAAACCCAATTACCACAACAATTACAAAACTCATTATGCTCAGTCCAACGACATTCAATTTCACAAATATATATTAAGAACACATCAAGGCACAAAATCAACACTTGAAATCTAACATCAACATAGGGAAAATCGAATTAATCACCAATTATCAATTTCAACTAACTTAAACAAATCTAACAATTAACAAGTAAGGTCAAGTGAGATCCTATGGTTTACATACAACCTATTATACTCTCTATTATAGAGTGAGACTCCCCTAACCTTGATTATGACGAGCTAGAGCCTTTCCCACCGAAGCACCGACAAATCACCGCAACAAGGAAGCTCCTCCTTTTCTCACGATCACGCCCTTTCTCTCTTTCCCTTGGACCATTGCGAATTGATCAAAATAGAAAGGGTTAGGGAAATTCGAAACCTAAGCACTTGATAGAGAAAGGAAATCGAATCATAGAAGATTAGGAACCCTTACCTAGGATCAAGATGCACAAACCCTAACTCCAAGCTTGAAGTCGCCTCCTTCCTTCCCTTCTCCTCTCCTTCGATTTTCTTTTCTCACTTCTCCTCTCCTTCGACTCACTTGCTCACTTTTGGCACAATTGGGGCGCAACCTAGACCCTAGCGCCTAAGGAGCGCCTAAGCCAACGGGCTTGGGCTTCTTGGGCCGTTACTTGCAATTCCGGTATTACCAACGCCATCCCCTTCAATTAAATAAAAATACTACATTATCATATAATAAAATAAAATAGTGCAACACTTTAAATAATTTAATCAATTACTTAATTAAATTATTTTAGGGTGTTACAACTCTCCCCCACTTAGGAAATTTCGTCCTCGAAATTCATACCTGAGTCAAAAAGCTCTGGATAGGACTCCCGCATCCTACTCTCCAGCTCCCAAGTCATGCTCTCGCCAGAAGCGCCTAACCACACCACCTTTACTAAAGCAATGCTTTTCCCTCTCAGCACCTTCACTTCTCTATCCTCAATCCTCACTGGCATAGTCTCCACAGTGAGATTATCTCGCACCTCAATATCATCCATATGGATCACATGAGACGGGTCCGGAATGTACTTCCGAAGTTGCGACACGTGAAATACGTCGTGCAAGTTCGAAAGGTTAGGTGGTAAGGCCACCCTATAAGCAACCTTTCCGACCCTCTCAGTGATCTGGTACGGTCCAATAAATCTAGGAGTCAACTTCTTTGCTTTAAGTGCACGCCCAACACCAGCCATAGGCGTGACCCTTAAGAAAACATGCTCACCAGCCTGAAATTCCAAATCTTTCCTCCTTCTATCATGGTAACTCTTTTGCCGACTTTGAGACTCTTTCATTTTCTCCTGATCATTTTTATCTTCTCTGTAGTCTCTCTCACCAATTCAGGTCCAAGAACAACACTTTCGCCAGATTCATGCCAACACAAAGGAGTTCTACACCTCCGCCCATACAGTGCCTCATAAGGAGCCATCCCTATACTCGAATGGTAGCTGTTGTTGTAAGTGAACTCAATCAACGAAAGGTGTGTATCCCACGCACCTCCCTGCTCTAAAACACACGATCTCAATAAGTCCTCCAATGACTGAATGGTTCTCTCTGTCTGCCCATCAGTCTGAGGATGGTAGGCTGAACTCAACCTCAATCTGGACCCCAATGCCTCTTGCAAGCTCCCCCAAAACTCCGAAGTAAACCTCGGATCTCTGTCAGATACAATACTCTTCGGGACACCATGCAACTTCACAATCACCTTAATATATATCTCGGCCAATCTCGCTACCGGATACGTGATGTTGATAGGAAGGAAGTGAGCAGACTTCGTCAACCTATCCACGATCACCCAAATAGAATCAAATCCCCGAACGGTTCTCGGTAACCCAGTCACAAAATCCATGGAAATGCTATCCCATTTCCATTCCGGAACATCTAAAGGTTGCATCAACCCCGCAGGCTTCTGGTGCTCAACCTTTGACTTCTGGCAAGTCAAACAGGCATACACAAACTGTGCTACATCTTTCTTCATACCAGGCCACCAGAATAATTTCTTCAAGTCATGATACATCTTTGTAGCCCCTGGATGAATACTCAGCTTGCTCCTATGACTCTCCTCAAGGATCATCTTTTTCATCTCAGCATCATCGGGAACGCAGACCCTGTCTCTAAATCTCAACACACCCTGGGAATCCAACCTGAAATCCCCATCCACATTCTGATCACCCGCAACTAACAAGTCAACCAGCTTCATCCAACTTCTGTGCGTCTCTGATACTAACCAAGAAGTCATTGCCAATCCTCAGCATACCCAGCCTAACACTTCGCGGTGTTACTTCACAAACCAGACTCATATCACGAAATTGCTCAATCAACTCCAACTCTCTTACCATCATTGCTGACATATGCAAAGTCTTTCGACTTAAAGCATCAGCCACGACATTAGCTTTGCCGGGGTGATAGTTTAAGCCAAAATCATAGTCTTTCAGCAACTCTAACCAACGCCTCTGCCTCATATTCAGCTCCTTCTGATCAAACAAGTATTTCAAACTCTTGTGGTCGCTGAATACCTCGAATCTAGTGCCATACAAATAGTGCCTCCAAATTTTTAGCGCAAACACAATAGCAGCCAATTCCAAATCATGAGTAGGATAGTTCTTCTCATGAGTCCGCAACTGTCTGGACGCATAAGCGACTACCTTCCCATCCTGCATCAATACGCCCCCTAAGCCCATTCTGGAAGCATCACAATATACCACAAACGGTTGATCCGGCACGGGCAACACTAACACCGGAGATGTTGTCAATCTTTTCTTCAACTCTTGGAAACTCTCTTCACACTTAGCATCCCAAACAAAAACTCTCCCTTTACACGTCAATTGAGTCAACGGAAGGGCTAGCTTTGAGAAACCCTCAATGAACCTCCTGTAGTAACCGGCCAACCCCAAGAAACTCCTGATCTCAGTCGCAGACTTCGGGCTCTCCCATTGTAACACTGCATCAACCTTAGCTGGGTCTACAGCTATGCCATCACTAGAAATTATGTGACCCAAAAAGCTTACCTCACGCAGCCAGAACTCGCATTTGGACAACTTAGCATAAAGCTTCTTCTCTTTCAATACCTCGAGCACCAATCTTAAGTGCTCTGCATGCTCCTCTTCAGACTTGGAGTACACCAGAATATCATCTATAAAAACTACCACAAACCGATCCAAGTAACTATGGAAGATACGGTTCATGTACTCCATAAACACCCCTGGTGCATTGGTGACACCAAACGGCATCACAGAGTATTCATAATGTCCATATCTCGTTCGAAACGCTGTCTTCTGGACGTCTTCATCTTTTACTTTAATCTGGTGATACCCTGACCTCAAATCAATTTTACTAAAAACTTTAGCACCCACCAGCTGGTCCATCAGATCATCAATTCTCGGAAGAGGGTACTTATTTTTGATAGTCACTTTGTTCAACTGTCTATAATCCACACACAGGCGCATACTCCCATCTTTCTTCTTTACTAATAAAACCGGAGCTCCCATGGTGACACACTAGGCCTCACAAATTTCTTTTCAAGTAACTCTTCCAACTGCTTCTTCAATTCAGATAACTCAGAAGCTGACATTCGGTACGGAGCCATGGACACAGGCCTAGTACCAGGCACAAGGTCAATCCCAAACTCTACTTCCCTCTCGGGTGGCACACTAGGAATCTCATCAGGGAACACTTCAGGGAATTCACACACCACCTGCAATCCTTCAACCATAGCTTGGTTTTCAGCAGACATAGACGCCATCAAAGCAAATAGTTGACCACCATCTTTCATTACCTTATGCAGCTGATCCCCAGACAACAAAACAGACTCTCCCTCCTCAGGAGGAAGGAAACTCACAGACTTGCTGAAACAGTTGATGTGCACATGGTTATCCACTAACCAGTCCATCCCAAGAATAACATCCAACCCTCCCAAAGGCAAACATATAAGGTCAACCAGAAAATCTCTGCCGAATACTGACAGAGGACACTTAGCACACAATAGAGAAGTAGTCACCGAACCCTTAGCCGGAGTGTCGATAACCATTTCCCTTTTCATATCAGACAATACTAGGTTTAACTTTTCAGCACAAACAGCAGCAATAAAAGAATGCGTAGCACCAGTATCAACTATAGCAACTAAAGGGGAACCATAAATAAAACAAGTACCTCGAATCTCATTGGGCCCCTCTGAGCCTGCTAGCGCGAAAACTCTTCCATTGGATTTCTCTTTCTTCGGTTTGGTGCATTTAGAACTGAAGTGACCAGCTTCACCACAATTGAAACACACTGATTCCTTACGATCACAGTTAGACGCCATATGACCTTTCTTCCCACAACGGTAACACATTACCTCAGTCTTGCAGTCGAAACTTTTGTGACCCGGCTTGCCACAGGTGTAACACACTATATCAGCGGGAGCACCTCCCCCACTAGGCTTCTTACCCTCAGAAAATTTCTTACCAGCACCTGCCTTCCACTTATTTTTACCTCCAGACACATCATATGGTTTGCCCCTAAACTGAGTATTCCTCTTTTCTTTCCCAATCTTGTAGGCAGCAGAACTGTCCTCTTCATAAATTCTACTCTTGTCAACTAATCTAGCAAAATCTCGTATATCATGATACCCAATTGCCTTCTTAATGTCAGGTCGCAGGCCACTTTCAAATTTCACACATTTAGAGAATTCTGAATCAGCATCATTGGCGTAGTAAGGACAAAATTGGGCCAGCTCTTCAAACTTGGCTGCATACTCAGCCACAGTCTTATTTCCCTGTTTCAGTTCTAAGAATTCTACCTCTTTCTTGGCCGAACGTCTTCAGGGTAATACTTTCTTTTAAACTCTCTTGTGAAGACCTCCCAAGTAACCTCTTCACCAGCAGTGTTCAACCTATGCAGCATCCCTAACCACCACTTGTCAGCCTCTTCCGCCAGCATGTGCGTCCCAAACTTCACTTGCTGGGCAGCAGTGCAATCCATAACACGGAATATCCGCTCTATCTCATTCAGCCACGACAAGGCTCCATCGGGATCATACCGACCCTTGAAGGTGGGTGGGTTTTCCCTCTGAAACGTTGCCAGGTTACGGGCATTCATATCAGCAGCATTGTGTTGATTTCCAATAGCTTGGGCTATGGCCTGCAGAGCAGCAGCCAAAGCAGCATCATCCCTTCTAGCCATATCAACCTAGCACTGCAGCAGAAACGACAATTTAGAACTAAAACAAAACACCTAATTGTCATACACAATATGAGACAGACACACTTGGTCGGACAGACCGAACTTTTGCTCTGATACCACTAATGTAACACCCCATTCTACCCGGCTATTTATTATAGAGATCAGAGTTTCAAAATTCTTTTTGAATGGAATGCTACACGTAAGCTTAATCTAACAGCGGTCAAATCGGTGTAAACCTTCGTTACACATTTATAATACGCAACACCATTAAATAATTTAGGGTACACGTGACTTCACCAATAAAATCCACACATTGTAATTTAGATGTCTCGCAGCGGAAAATAACACAATCTCCAAAATACGCCGAACAACAGGCTCATCAAAAATCATTAACTCAAAGCATATAAAATTCAACGACAAATGAATAACATTAAAATCCCTAATCCAACCCCCTAGGTGTCACGTATCAGAGCAGACCGACTCGGGAGTGAAAGGAGTAAGCCTTCACTCAGGACTACCTGTGGTAAACAACAACAGAAGGGTGAGTCTCAACTACATAATAAAGACTATAATAAGAAGTATATTCCATCATAGCAGCACACTCACACAGTCACACAGTAGCATAGTCCATACAATCACCAACTAGCATGCTTATCATGAGGATGTATGCAATACAGTTATGCATGTGGTACCATTTTCCCAGACCGCAGCCTTATCATCATAATATCAACTCAGACCGCAGCCTTATCATTTCAATTTAGAACTCAGACCGCAGCCTCATTATCATAATTAACAACTCAGACCGCAGCCTTATGTATGCATGAGACTCCATGACAAAACCACAATCATAATTATTAACAACACGGTCCATGTATCCTATATCACATCTTTAATTAATCTTAGTTTTAGCCCCCATGGCCTCATCATCAACCAACTCATTATTTTCTCCTCACAATCACGTCCCTAGGACTAGGATAACACTTAGGGACCAATCTGTCACCATTAGATCCGAAACCCAAACACAGGGCATGGGCGCCCCACTTGGCACCCTGGGCGGCCACACTTGGCGCCCCACACAACACCCAAACGCACAAATATAGTAGGCCACCTTAAAAATTGAAACCGCTCTAGCCAAAATGTTCAAAATGGGATTTGGTCACGTGAATACAGAATTTGGCTAGGGAAAATATGTTCAGAACTCACAGCTCACCCCTAGGCATCACAAACATAGTCAAAACAACGCTCTCTAGGACAATTTCAAAACCACAAGTGCAAATCTGGAAATTCTTTAGCCAAAGTGCTTAAAATATGATTTGGTCTGGTGAATGCAAAGTTTGGCTCGGTAAAATATGCTCAGAACATGATGTGTGCACAAGGCACCCCTTAAACAAGCCAAAATGATGCCCAATAGGACAATTTCAAAACCACAAGTGCAAATCTGGAAATTCTTTAGCCAAAGTACTTAAAATGTGATTTGGTCAGGTGAATGCAAAGTTTGGCTCGGTAAAATATGCTCAGAACATGATGTGTGCACAAGGCACCCCTTAAACAAGCCAAAATGATGCCCAATAGGACAATTTCAAAACCACAAGTGCAAATCTGGAAATTCTTTAGCCAAAGTACTTAAAATGTGATTTGGTCAGGTGAATACAAAGTTTGGCTCGGTAAAATATGCTCAGAACATGATGTGTGCACAAGGCCCCCTAAACAAGCCAAAATGATGCCCAATAGGACAATTTCAAAACCACAAGTGCAAATCTGGAAATTCTTTAGCCAAAGTGCTTAAAATATGATTTGGTCAGGTGAATGCAAAGTTTGGCTCGGTAAAATATGCTCAGAACATGATGTGTGCACAAGGCCCCCTAAACAAGCCAAAATGATGCCCAATAGGACAATTTCAAAACCACAAGTGCAAATCTGGAAATTCTTTAGCCAAAGTACTTAAAATGTGATTTGGTCAGGTGAATGCAAAGTTTGGCTCGGTAAAATATGTTTAGAAACTGAGTTTACCCAAAAACATGATTTATGCGCCTTGCCTAAGCATAGGCAGCAACCTGGCGCCACCCCAGGCGCCACAGGAGCAACATAGGCGCCCTGCCCAGAACACACACACGCCCAGCAACAGAAAACAGCGCCCAGGGTGCCAAGTTCCCCCCCCCCCAGCAACTAGCGCCCAGGCGCCCCCAACACAACCAAAACACCAAAATTCTTAATTACTTTTCCAAACCAATTACCACAACAATTACAAAACTCATTATGCTCAGTCCAACGACATTCAATTTCACAAATATATATTAAGAACACATCAAGGCACAAAATCAACACTTGAAATCTAACATCAACATAGGGAAAATCGAATTAATCACCAATTATCAATTTCAACTAACTTAAACAAATCTAACAATTAACAAGTAAGGTCAAGTGAGATCCTATGGTTTACATACAACCTATTATACTCTCTATTATAGAGTGAGACTCCCCTAACCTTGATTATGACGAGCTAGAGCCTTTCCCACCGAAGCACCGACAAATCACCGCAACAAGGAAGCTCCTCCTTTTCTCACGATCACGCCCTTTCTCTCTTTCCCTTGGACCATTGCGAATTGAT
This sequence comes from Astragalus membranaceus, assembly GCA_039519185.1. Lineage (NCBI taxonomy): Eukaryota > Viridiplantae > Streptophyta > Magnoliopsida > Fabales > Fabaceae > Astragalus > Astragalus membranaceus. The sequence goes on from CM076851.1 coordinate 98,200,951, forward strand.
CAAAATAGAAAGGGTTAGGGAAATTCGAAACCTAAGCACTTGATAGAGAAAGGAAATCGAATCATAGAAGATTAGGAACCCTTACCTAGGATCAAGATGCACAAACCCTAACTCCAAGCTTGAAGTCGCCTCCTTCCTTCCCTTCTCCTCTCCTTCGATTTTCTTTTCTCACTTCTCCTCTCCTTCGACTCACTTGCTCACTTTTGGCACAATTGGGGCGCAACCTAGACCCCTAGCGCCTAAGGAGCGCCTAAGCCAACGGGCTTGGGCTTCTTGGGCCGTTACTTGCAATTCCGGTATTACCAACGCCATCCCCTTCAATTAAATAAAAATACTACATTATCATATAATAAAATAAAATAGTGCAACACTTTAAATAATTTAATCAATTACTTAATTAAATTATTTTAGGGTGTTACAACGCGCTCAATTGGTAGTGGGAAGGGGGTTTAACTTGCACTTATGCCTCAGGTGCAAGGTTCGATTCCCACGGAAGGCAAAAAACTCTACAAGAGGGGTAGAGAAGACCGTGAGGTAACAGTGGGACCGGGGTGGCCGCTGCGGTGGACCTGGGCTGTTACATGAATTATGGACCACAATTGGTATGGTTTATGGACCAATGGCTTTGGTCTGATTTATGGACCTCAATGGTCTGACTTATGGACCAATGGCCTTTGGTTTGATTTATGGACCTCATTGGTCTGACAGATCAACTGGGTAACCTGATTTATAGACCTCAATAGGTCTGAAGGATCAACTGGGTGATCTGATTTATGGACAAATATCGGTCTGACTTGTGGACCGTCAAATGTCTGAATTATGGACCAATGGCCGTTGGTCTGATTTATGGACCTCAATGGTCTGACGGATCAACTGGGTGATCTGATTTATGGACCTCAATAGGTCTGAAGGATCAACTGAGTGATCTAATTTATGGACCTCGATAGGTCTGAAGGATCAACTAGGTGATTGATTTATGGACAAATATCG